>OW203739.1:15224283-15824283 GCA_934045075.1 Yponomeuta sedellus
AATAAATAAATAAATAAATAAATAAATAAATAAATAAATAAATAAATAAATAAATAAATAAATAAATAAATAAATAAATAAATAAATAAATAAATAAATAAATAAATAAATAAATAAATAAATAAATAAATAAATAAATAAATAAATAAATACATTTGTTCCAATTTGGGAATATGAGATGATTTATGCAGCGTCCAATGCCATCTTCACTCACACTTGTGGCGAGCACATGTTGACTCTGCGCGCGCACTACAAACTCCAACATTCCTGCATCGCGCAATCAAAATGTTTCACATGACATACTATAAATATAACGTCCGACTAACAGCAGTTGGACCGGCCGTCCCCAGGCATACGATCCGCCTGACGTGAAATTTCCCTTTATAGGGGAAGAGCATGATCACCCGCTCTTCCCTATAGAGGTGACGCCGACGTGATGAACTGTGAGGTTTCCCAATTGTTATTGCCCGTTGTAACGGTCTCCACGCGGGAGTGATGTGGAAGTCCAAGTAGGATGGAACTCTGTATGAAAAGTTTTATGTCAGACGTGACAGATAGTTTTTCTATGTCAGTTCCCTACGTATTTTACCGTGAAAATCTGTTTTCGTTCATCTTACCCCTTCTATCTTCCTGGCTAGCGAATTCTGTAACTCTTCATTCGTTTTTAAATACCTATTTAGAGGCTAAAAATTCCACCCATGCCGGGATTCAAACCCGTGACCTCTGGCTATCCGTGCCAGCGCTCTTTCCAACTGAGCTAATGGGCGACTCACCGGCATCAGTGAAATTTCGAACCTCTTTACAATATTCTCTGTATTACGTACAGGCAGCGACATTTGGCTGAAGTAATTTGCATCACTTGCAGCCCCGAGTACCTACTTTGCAGTTAGGTTTTACATTGGAATTCATTACACACATCCGCCTGCCTCACACTAATGAAGGGACATTGTCTTTAAGATGGTGTAGGGTTGCCCAGCATCTATACTATGCTAACAGCTTAGTCGGCCTAGCCCACAGGAAATACTAGTCAATACGTACGGAGCCAATCAAGCCGCGGTGAGTGCTTTATAAACTCACTAGAAAATTCAACTAGGAAAGTCGATCTCATAAATAATTGGGTAATGGGTGTTTGATTAATGCTCTACCATACTATTAGTGCCTGTAGCGGTTGTATTGATGATAATGCATTCATGAAACTAAATATACGAACCAGTGGGCACGAAGTTTTGGATATGACTTCTGTGATTTTAACTAAGAGCCTAAGCTCTCAACTTTCAGAAGGTTAACAGAGCTTATTGAGAGTGTCTGTTTGGGCATAAGAATATCTACATATATTTTCTTTTTAACTGAATTTTAATAATAATGCAATATAATATAGTGCGGTTTGTTTGACTATAGACTTTCGTAGGAAGCATGGTATCACTTTTTTAACAAGGATATCTGCCTAAAATACTCGTACATTTGTAATTTTACTGTTATTTTGCAGAGAACGCCTGCTTTAAAAAAATCCAACTATTATAATATTTTTAATGCACTAACCCGTGCTAAGGACAATTTAAAAAACCTGTTTATAGGTCAAAAATTCCACCCATGCCGGGATTCGAACCCGCGACCTCTGGCTATCCGTGCCAGCGCTCTTCGAATTGAGCTAATGGGTGAATCACCGGCAGCAGTGAAATTTCGAACCTCTTTACAATACACCGTATTGTACCTTTAGCTCAGTTGAAGGAGCGCTAGCACGGATAGCCAGAGGTCGCGGGTTCGAATCCCGGCATGGGTGGAATTTTTGGCCTCTAAATAAGTTTTTTTTTAATTTGCCACTTCTCACTAGCCCACCACACAAATTTTTGACTGCTTTCATGCTGATAATGGTTCGTTATTGTATGTAAATGGGCTTTAAATGAAAAAAGAAAGGAGAAGGTAAGAAGGAAAAAAAAGAAAAAAGAAACATTAAAACCCATTAGTCTAAGTATACAATAACATATCACAATTCGACATTCTTATTTGCACAATTTAATACTTTTATATTTTAACGTACGTACGTTTTATATTTTATCGTACCTACCAAGTGGACTTAGTTTAAGAATATATCATTGTAAATTAATTTCATATCATCAATTTTAATAATATTATTTTATATATCACATTAACATTTAACATTTTATTGATTTTGAATTATTTTACATTTTAAACATGACTTAAAGGTTGCCACGGTATGAATGTTGGCAGTAATCTCGTATTAAAAAAAAATACCACACTACCGCAGATTTCATCTGCAGTGTAAGAGAGTAAACAAAGTCACATTTTTACATTCGATACATAAATAAATCTTATAGATATGTGTAGTGTTACTCTGAATGACAGAATACGCAACAGTCTGATTAGAGAACGTTGTGGACTGATAAAGGACGTAGTGACTAGAATTGAAAAAGGAATGTGTCGGTTTGGCCATGTGGAGAGGATGAAGGAAGAAAGATTGACGAAACAAATGATGTTGAAACATCTGATGTTTTTAGGAATGTCAGTTTTCGTTTCAAAACAAAAGTTACTGGTATTGATAAAAAGAATAATTTCATTCAAATTCTAACGAAACATACTATTCCTGCTTAGCATAACATACTATTCCTGCTAGGGAACAATCCCTGCTCTGCTTACAGGCCTTTTTCAGATCTGTTGTCCCAACTTAACATTGACTATGAGCGTGTTCAATAATACAAGACATATTTTTTCACCAAACATTATCTTTTGTTTCTTTTTGGGTTCCGTAACTCAAAAGGCAATAACGAAACCCTTAAACTTTATTGTACGTTCTTGGTTGCAGGTTGGCCGAGGACAGAAGAAAGTGGCGTGCTTGGGGGAGGCCTATATCCAGCAGTGGACGAGTATGGGCTGATTGATTGAATGTTATCCGTCAGTCTCTCTGGTTTGACAACCAGAGAGACTGACGGATAACGGATAACAAGGAACGCTTGGTGGTATCAAGCTAAAGTTAAAACCTTAAACTCAAGTCTTTAGTAGTTTTATGAAACTGTGAAAAAAAACTGTTAAATGAACGCTAAAAAGATACGGCCGGTGGCCGTTTTGCTGCAAAAAAAATCTAGAATTTCGACACTCAAGGGAATCAAAATTTTTTGGGTATTTTATTATAATAGAACTTTTTCAACTTTTTTTTTTAAGAACTTTTAAATAAATATTTGGCTAGTAATTGCTTCTTATTAAGTGCAGAAGAAAATCTGAAAAGTACACTTTGTAATTAAATCATAAAATCAGCCATGGAAATTCTGAAAAAGCTCGAAAACTGCGGGTCTCCAATCCTGAACTATTAATAATTTGTAGTAGCCGGAGCCTTTGATGAGCGAGTCAGGCTCGCACTTGTCCAGTTTTGTTCTAGGGAACGCTTCTTACTACAGCACCGCACAGACCTTCTCTCACAGAAAGTGAAAGTATGGGCGTAATTAGCAAGCGATCCCACCGCGTACGGGAAATTTCAAGCGCTGCCAAAAATTATCTACGCTACGAAAATATAGGTAGATTACCTATCTTTTCGAAATAACAAACGATATCATATCAAGTGTGCCCTTTGCCGTATCCAAACACGCCGTGTTACATAACATGCTTAACAACGTATTTCAACGGGCACTAGTCATACCGGCTTGTAGATTATTCAACTCTCAAACGGCCCGGCCGGCCGCACAAAGTACCAGTCTCTCAAACCTTCACCGAGCTGTACCACGTCGAACCGGCAAGTTCATTACATTTATTTTTACTTATAAAGGTGTTTATAAGCTCCTGTATTTTGTACTCGAGTGATTTATCTTTGCCTCCCCCCCCCCAAAAACTCTCGCACAGGGCCAGGCGTGTTTGTAAAAATAAAAATTAATCGGACTTCATTAATCGCTAAGACTAAGTTCGGAGTTTTTTGTTGTCCATTTTTTCTGGATTTTTTCCAATGGATACCCAGTTTGACTTGTAACGTTAATTACGTCGCAGTTTCTGCGCTACTTTGAATTAAACCTTTTCATTTCGTTTCGTTTTCTTTCATTTCATTCAAAGATCCAGAAGTTTCGAAATATGCCAGAGATACCAGTTCAAGTTTAACTTACATTTTTAGTAATAGATATTGAAATTACTATACTTTTTATTTTCAAAAAAGATTGGAAAACCGTGAGTGAGGTCTAGGTCGTGCAGTGGGCGTCAAATGGCTGATGATGATGATGATTCAGATATAATTTTGAAGAAGATTAACGGCATAATATGCCATTAATCTACAGAAGTCATACGAAATTACAATGTGATCTACGGCTTAGCACGAAACGAAATAAAACAAAAAATAACCAGGAGCTCTATTTTTGAATCACTCGTCTCGCGTCGAGCGCTCGATTTCTACTGACTTTCGTTCGACATACGAAATTCCGTATTTTTTAATCACTCGTCTCGTATGTCGATCGATAGATTAATCGTCAAAATTTGTGTTAATTTCAAATCGAGGAGTTTGTGCTTTTGTGCCGAATTGATTTTTTGTTTCGACATTTTCGAACAAAAACAAACCAAAGTGTTATTATTTACGATATATGACTAGTGTTTTGTTTGTTTTGCAACTAAAGGCAAAGATTTTTCATCTAAACAGCCAATAAAACGAAATATGTAACGTTCCGTTTCCGTTACAGTAGTTTCCGGTTTTTGTAATTTCTGCGTGAAACGGATAAACTACAATACTTCAAATTGATTTGACTTCAAAACGATTCAAAAATACGAAAAAACGAGATCATGCGACTTAGAAGACGAGTGTGACTTATGTCGCATTCGACGATACAATTTCATATGAGTGATTCAAAAATAGAGCTCCAGGATAGTATTTTCTAAGGTTGACACGAGCACTAGACATAATTAAAACTGTTTTTATACGGATTTCACTCGTTTATTATATTTTTACAATTTTCCGACGTTGCGGCACTTTTACAGGTGCCGTGGTCTCGGATGACTGAGGTGACAGGCGTCTTTTTGAAGGCATTAACTGTTAGTTTACTACCCTCGGCAAAAATTACAAAAGTGAATTATGAAGTTACGTTCCAAAGTAGGTAAGCCAATTATCTTTAATATAAAATGAATCGCTGAATGTGTTGGTAAGCGCAAATCTCGAGAGCAGCTGAACCGATTTCGCTAATTCTTTTTTTAGAATATTCCTTGAAGTACGAGGATGGTTCTTATTTAGGGAAAAATAAAAAAAAAATAAAGAATCGACTGCTAGGCGGTACGAAGTTCGCCGGGTCAGCTAGTTTTATATAAAGTCAACAATATTGATTATTAGTAATTGAAGTTAAAATTGGTTCGCTGACCGCAGCAGACCGCTGACCAGAGCGTCTATGTTTCACGTCCGCGATTATGTTCCTTCACCCGTTTAACTATGGTACGCCGTTCAGCTATCTACAAGTCGCCAAGAAAAATACGCCAATTCATGCGAAGTATCAAGCACAAGATTTCCTTACAAGAGGCAAGAGTATACAAGCTTGACTGTGAATGTGGTTCCTCGTGCATTGGTCGAACCGAGCGTACCATAGCTGAACGGGTGTCTTTCATCTTTCTGATTTAAGGTTGCCTGGAGGAAATTGCTATCAGCAATAAGGCCGCCAGTTGTACCTCTTCTTTTGTAACTGTTATCTCTGTAATTATTTTCTGGTGTGTACAATAAAGAATATTCTTATCTTATTTTAACGGGTGAAGGAACATATCGCGGACGTGAAACATAAGCGCTCTGGTAGATCTGCAGTCAGCGAACATACACTTAGCGGTACCAACCACTTTATGCATTTCGATAAAGTTAAAGATCTAGCCCGAGAAGACAGTTTCTTCCCTAGAATGATACGCGAGGCAATAGAGATCCACCGGCATCCAAATTTCAATAGAGATCGTGGTTGGAATATACCGGCAGCATGGAAACCATTGCTTAAGTGCATGAGACCCCCTTACTAAAAATGTCACTGTAGAGTTAATTTTAATTTTAATTAATAATCAATATTTTTAAGTTCATGTAAAATTATTGGTTTATAAATTTAATTTTAACTTCAATTACTAATAATCAATATTGTGTACATTATATAAAATAATTAGTTTACCTATTTTGGAACGTAACTTCATAATTAACTTTTGAATTTTTTGCCGAGGGTAGTAAACTAAAAGTTAATGCTTTCAAAAAGTCACCTGTCACCTCAGTCATCCGTGACCACGGCACCTGAAAAAGTGCCGAAACGTCGGAAAATTGTAAAAATATAATAACGAGTGAAATACGTATAAAAAACAGTTTTAATTATAACCAGGATAACTAACCAAAAAAAATTAACTTCATATCACTGTTTTGTTCTGTGTTATTCTGTTATAATATTTGGTATGACTTCTGTTTCCATTAAAGTTCATCCGAGTTTGGTTACGTTAGTGATGTATCTTGTGTCCGATTGAATGAATGGATGATTTATTGACACAAACAAATATGCTGACATAACAATAACACTAATTTTAAAATAAAGTAAGCCTGGGACAGTTATCCTATTTGAGCGATTGGACAATTGAACTCAGGAATTCACTCAGGTATTCGTTTAATGTATATGTCGCCGCCAATTGGTTAAGTCAGCTTTCGAATTAACTGCCTAGGCCGCTCATGAGGCGGCGGCATCCAATTACAAGGCTAGCTTTTTTATTATAATAAAGCATCATCAAAACGTTCAGTGACTTGACTAATCGAAAGTTAGCTTTCTAATAAAAGGCTGAATGTAGATAAAATGCTGCCGTTAGGTTCATTTTCGTTTAGTCCTAATAGCAAAATGACGCCAATGTAACAGCTGATTTTGACACCTCGCAAAGTGCGAGTAAACTTCGTGTGAGGCCAACGTTGGAAACAAATGCAACGTTAGAAACGATTTCAACGTTAGAAAATATTTTATTTATATTTGACTTTCTTGACGTTTGTACAACGTTAGGTCTATGACGCGATGGTAAACATGCTGTTGTCATGGAATCCAAAAGCTTAGTTGGCTTAATCCACAGCTAAGACAAGAAATGTTTACATAACGTCACACGTAATCGAAGTGCCGAAGTACAAAGTACAAATAAAAAAAACAATAGGCACTTTGATAAGTTCTTCTATCTCACTGCAAACATGTGAATTGTATGATGTTTATCTACTTGGCACATAGTAGCTGTTATTGCAATCAGTATGTACCTTTCCAAGTTTAGAACCGGTCTATGATGTTATGAAAACATCATAACGATAAAGAACAAATCTATCAATAGCGATTTATATTTACTTACTTATATATTATATGTACTTATTGAGTACTTGTCAGCTTAACTAATTTTAACTAAGTTTCTCTTCCGTTTTGTTTCGAATGCCTACCATTTAATCTCTTGCACCATCTGTGGTTGACTGGTAGAAAATGCTTATAGCATTAAGTCCGCCACATTGCCATTGTATTTTTTCACTTATGTGCAATAAACGTATTAATAATAATAATAATTTATGAACGTTGATAAAGCGAAGGTAATCTGTCAGGATCGTGGCAAGTGGCAGTCCCTGTTCTCTGCCTACCCCTTTGGGATACAGGCGTGAGGTTATGTTATGTTATGTTATATCGATCAATTGCAGGCAGATGCTGGATGCGGCAAGCTGAAGACAGGCCGCTATGGCGCTCATTAGGGGAGTGCTATGTCCAGCAGTGGACTAGTGAAGAAGATGATGACGTGTGTAAAGTCGATGCAAAAAAGTAATAATAAAACGACCATTCACTCTCTCTTTATAACAGAACTGTAACTCTATTTAGTTAGCTGTTGTTATTTTAATGACAGCTTTATGTGCAGATTCATAAGTATCTATTTTGAATTAGCGTTTGCGTGGAATAAAAAATTGCATAAATTTGGGAAATTGATAGCAGCTACACCGTAAGGAAAACGCATGGTATCGATCGATATCAACAATATATTAGCTATAAATTACAGAGACATATAATTTTAAAAGTTATTTAATACGTTAAAGTCATTGTAAGTGTAAGTGTAAGTCATTGACTCCTAAACCAGGGCTACCTGTATATAAGGAGTCAGGTCCTTCCTCTTTACAGAAAGAACTTATATTGTTTTACTTTATCGCTCTAATAAATGAAATGTAATGAACTATAAAAAATAAAAGTTAATCAACCTTAAAAACCTATTTAAAAACCTATTTAGAGGCTAAAAATTTCACCCATGCCGGGATTTGAACCCGCAACCTCTGGCTATCCGTACCAGCGCTCTACCAATTGAGCCAATGGGCGACTCACGGCATCAGTGAAATTTCGAACCTCTTTACAATATTCTCTGTATTACGTACAGGCAGCGACATCTGACTTAAGCAAATTGCATTACTTACAGCCCCGACTACCTACTTTGCAGTTAGGTTTAACATCGGAACGATATCACTGTACCCACATGATTACACTATTTTTATTTTTAATGCACTAACCCGTGCTAAGGAACAAATTTAAAAACCTATTTAGAGGCTAAATACCTATTTAGACGCTAAAAATTCCACGACCTCTGGCCGCGTGTCAGAATTGTCCTTAATGTTAGAAATTAAAATTGTCCTTTAGCAAGGGTTAGTGCATTTTAAAAAGAATATTATCATCATCAACCTTAATTTAAAAAGTGATGTAATAAAACAAAATTAGGAAAACTGCGGAAAGTGTGTGTGTGTACGTTTATGTATGTGTGTGTGTGTGTGTGTGTGTGTGCGTGCGTGCGTTTGTGTATGTCTGTGTATGTGTGTGTGAGAGAAATTCAATAGGAGACTAAAATGAATTATGGTATTTGATACATATATTGTTTTTATTTCCTCTTTGCATAGATTGTTAATATGACTATAACGTATTAATGTATATTTATCATAACTTTATACCAGTATATAACTGTGTATGTAGGCATATTGTTATTTAAATAAGTAGTGTATTAATATATTCGTATTTGCACCGACTACTCGTCTCTTTTTTCCTTCAGCATCTTTCCGTCATAAGGAAGAAGAAGAAGAAGAAATTGTATTTGACGACACTATACTCAAAACAAAACAAAAAACACACATACAAAACGATTACAAAAAAAAATACACAAAAAGCATAAAAAACACAGGTAAAAAATAAATAAACTGTACAACACGAAAACAAAATAATGAAATACATCAGTTTTAAGTATTGAGCCCCCAAAATGGGCCCGACTCAGCATAATGTTGCAACAGAGTGATCCGTAGCATCGCTGATTTTCAGACGGGTCCAAACTGCGGTTAGCCGTGCACGTGAAAAGAAGAAGATTGCCTGAGAGAAATTGCTTTTAGCAATAAGGCCGCCAATTATACTCTGTATCTTTACATATTTCAAAATATGTGCTGTGGTGTACAACAAAAATTATTCTTATTTTATCTTATCTTTGTTATTCCAGCATCAACCATGGGTTTCAAACTTTACAAAATTAATGCCAGTCCGCCGGCGCGTGCCGCTATGATGACCCTGGAGGCTCTCAACATCAAAGACGTGGAATTCATCGACGTCAACTTACTGGCTGGTGAACATCTAAAGGAAGAGTATGTGAAGGTAATGATATACTTAGTTAATATATTAGTCGTCAGACTATACTAATCACAGAACATAAAAAAAAGAGTAGAAGTCGTAAGTGGGCGGTGCCCGCGTGCCTCACATTAGCAATGTATTGCCTATGCGTAGTCGGTGACAGTTTTGTTTACTTCAGTTGCCGTGCGCTTCTAGTAAAGAAAAAAATGGTGAAAACTTGATTAAAATGCCTTGTTGTGCTGTGTAAGAGAGCAAAAATAAAAGCTGGGGACTAAAATATACCGATCATGCCGTAATATTTCATCGGTAAGACGTATTTCATTGTATTTTTTATTAAATTTTCAATGACATGAACACGGAAACCAATCCGAAAATGAAAAAGTGAAACCACCTTTATTTACTGGTTAGTAAAGTTAAATTTTCATTGATGAAAGTGTACGTTCTCTAGAAATTTCTGTCATAATTTGAATTCTACTCAATTACGGATGGGGGCACACATGATAAAAATCTATCGATAATTGTCTATGACTTAGTAGTCCTACATACTTAATGGTACTTAGGTATTGTAAATTCCAATTCGTCTAAGTAGGTAAAATAATTGTTGTTATTTTATACCTACTTCCTAAGTGCCTTTTCACATGCACCCGGTCGCCAGGCCGGGTAAAGTAGTAATGTATGAGCTCCGGTCGCCGGCTGGTCGTTGTGCATGTGAAAACTGTCATTGGAGCTCATACATTACTACTTTTCATACAAGATATGACATGAGCACATAGATCGCGATATAGTTTTTCTTCACCACTTTATCAGTGACTGAAATATCTAAGAAACAATCGAAGTAATTTTCATCCTACCCCTTTGACAACAGAAAACTGAGGCAATGTTACAACAACCCTTTCGGAATCAAAACAATTTGGAAGTGAGTTTTCGTTTAGTTTTCTAAGGAACCGGATACGAAATTAAAATGGATGGCAGCGACAGGAAGGCAAAATTGGTTCAAAACGTCGATGAACACAATATATTCAAAGCATTTTCATGAACACTTCATAAACACTAAAAATGGCGGAAGGTGGCACTTATGTGATGCAGCAATACGAGAAAAAATGTGCTTACTCCCAGGTTAGACTCTTGCGTATAAATGAAATATATTAAGTACCATCGTCAAAAAAATTAGTATTACGTATGAAACATGGCGTACAGATAGACAACGATCTGAATTGAGTCGTAGAATACGTTATATTTCCCGTGTAATATCGGCGTAATTTCTAACGCCCGCGAAGCAGCGGGTTAAAGCTAGTTTTAAATAAGAGATAACATTTTAAAATATGAAATCTACCACATTGTTTTATTTGTGCGTCTATGTACCCTATTAGTGTTAATTCTTTTTTAATACAGTTGCTTAAAAAGTGGCGTATTACACGGACGTATAGCATGCGGGATGTGGGCTATTACACACTCGTGATTTTTTTTTACCTTTCCCGTACTCGTGCGTTTTCTTTCCCAACTGTCAAAATAATGTCTATTAAAAAGGAAAACCAGCCATGAAGTTTTTACTAAAAAAAATCATAGAAGTTTTTATGAGCTACTAATTTGTTTCAATATCAGATTTAATGATTTGATTGAATGAGTTAAGTTAGTTTTCATTTCATTTCATCTCATTAAATTTTATTTTCATTTCATATCAATAAAAAAATTCTTCTGAAGACTTGGCTGTATGGGCATAGTTCCCTTTGCCTTCTAGAATGGGTGAAGAAAAAAAATCTCTGCTTATTTTTTTTTACGGTTGGCGCCATTTTCTAAATATTTTTTCTTTATTAAATTGCTTATTTTTTTCGCAACTGTATTAAAAATAGTCGTTCAGTACACGTGCGGAACCGTCATTGCAACTTGTCGGAACTCTTTGCAATGACAGCCTTTCCGCACTTGTAATGAAATATACTATATTGCACAAAAGATAATGTTGAAAAGATGCATTTTCTACCAGTCAACCCGCAAGCAAAAAAGAAATAGCTAAAAATACTTCTAAGTACCAGCATTCATATTCGGCCGTTAATGTGTAAACTGTTTGTACGAGTATAATTTGTCGATAGGTTCTCCCTATCGACAAACTAGAACTCGCATTGTCCCATCCCAAACTGAGAATGCACTTGTTTTTCAATTTTGAACTTTATGTCTTACTAGGTAAAAGTTCTTTTCGGTCCGACGCGGTGGTAGTTCCATCTAGTGTAGAGTAGCGTTACTACAAAATGTCAATCTTAATTTCATCATTGTCATTTGATTTTGATCATTGTTAACATTACAAAAAGGTGCATATTTTAATTGAAACTTTTATGATGTACACCTTTTCGGCATTGAATTTATTTACCAATGGCAGGTTGGCATTCGTAGTGTGCGTTTGGTTTGTAAGTATCAGTTTGGTTACACTGGTTTTCCTACAAATGTGTCATGTCGCTACTTCTACTCTTTTTTTATGTTCTGTGATACTAATCCACTGCTGGACTTAGCCCTCCCCTAAGGAGCGCCATAGCGCCCTGTTCAGCTTTCCGTATCCAGCATCTGTCCGCAGTTTTTCGCAGATCGTCATCCCACCTAGTCGGAGGGCTTTCTACACCAAGTTTGCTGATCCGTGTTCTCCACTCAAGAACACGTTTACTCCAACGGTTGTATTACCTTATTTCCCGACGTTTCGGCAGTGTTGCAGTTGCTGTGGTCTCGGATAGACTCGGGTAGGGTTTAATATAAAACTATGTTTGAATATGAATGAAATACTGTCAATAAATCAATCCCTATAAAACTTTATTTGAACCAAAACTTCCGTAAGCACTACACATTATTGACCGAAAATCAAGTAAGTTAATCCGAATTCAAATCAATATGAAGTTTCATACAATTTACAAAATTTCTGATCAAGTCTCTGACGGAGTCGCTCAGGCTTAAAATAGCTCTAATATATAGACTTCAATATCTCAACACCTGTAATTTTTTTACAGTTGTGATTGTGTCTTACTGCTGGCCTAGGCTAGATTTCAATTCTGCCTTGCCCTTCCCTGGTCAATTCTTGCCACCCAGGTAAATCAAACATTTACCTGGGTGGCAAGGTAAACCAAACGTTAAACTGTTGCTCCATCTCTGCCCTCGGTCTCTTATATGCGAAACATGGGCATTAAAAATTATATGTGATTTTATTTCTGAAATCCCGGATATAAAAGTTATATATGAATTTTTTTAACGAGATAAGAATTTTATTTAGACACTAGAAAATAATTGCAGATACGACAGTTTCAAAAGAAGAGGTACAATTGGCGGCCTTACTGCGAATAGCATTTTTCCAGGCAATACACTATACAAACGTGAATGCAATACAATACATACACGTTTCTGAAGCAAGAATTAGATCCCTGCGAACGCATTCTCCACCTTCTTGATTATTTGGACTATCCATCTGTCTATCAGTCGACGGCTGATCAACCTTAACATTTTACAGATATATATATATATATACATAGAATATTCTTTTCTTTTCACCCATTTCGTAGTGATTCACAAGTAGATTCAGAAGACTGAATTTGGAAAAAGTATGATCAGTCCGAAAAAATAGTCGACTCCTCCTTATTAAAGCTGAGAACAAATAAATAACAATTTTTATTTGTTCTCAGCTTGATCAAACGTTCATTGAATGCAAAAGAATACATAAAATGCATGTTACGTTAGTTTAAGTAACTCGTCTAAGTTTCATATTATTGTACCCATGCTGTGTACACATGTTTTGGAGATGAGTCTGGATCTTACATGTTAATTAATGTTATCTTGATGATGTACTGGCTAATATCTGTTTTGTGTGCCTAATAAATAAAATATAAAAATAACTACGTCAACCAAAGGTAACGAATACATATGAGTGCGACATGCCACTGAATGGGTGCTTTAAAGTGGACCCCACAAATGAGATCAGAAAAGTAAGCGGCAGCACCTCGAGCGATCCGTTGTCGGAAACTCCGGTGTGATGGAGTGCTGTATAATTTATCTCCAGCGATACTTTCCGGGGGCGTTCTGAGACTGCCCAAGATAGGATCTGGTCCGCGTTCCAGTGATACATAGACGACAACATATCAAATTCAACATGTGCATACTTTTCTACGTTACGTACGATTTTGCAACTAAAATGTAAAAAATTGTGAAGGTGAAATAAAGGAATGCTTGTCACCCGTTAATATCAATGAACTTTTACCGTTAATATCAGCAAAATTTCCTTTCTGTTTCAGCTCAACCCCCAGCACACAGTACCGACACTGGTAGACGACGATTTTGCCATATGGGACAGGTGTGTAGATCTATTCTCCAACAACGCTTGTCTTTGCACTAGAACTCTACCGGACACTGCTCGGCTGAAGCCGAGTTTAGACCGACCGGAAGAATGCGAACGAACGAAATTAATAAATCAGTGAAGACGTCACGGTGAAGGCAAGCGAACTTAACGTCCACTGTGACACGAATATGGGTATCAGTTAAGAGATCGCAAACGGGGGTGCTCAGTGTGTTCTAAGACCCGATTTTCGGACGTGCCTATCTTTATGCATCAACCAAAAGACATTACAAATATAAGATGACGAAACCGGAGTGCCAAATATATTTCGTTAAGAAGATATGAGTACTTCAAAGGCGGACTTTTTTTCCCGTAAAGAAACAAAAAAAATGGCACATTAAAAAAAATATTTGTGTTCCTGAAATACTTACAGAGCCCTATTTTTGCGTAGCCATAGAAGCTTTATGCCAGCCCCAGATCTTTAGTATTTACTCAGGTTTTTATTCTTTGCTCGTATATCCTACCTAGGATTCGATTTAAGGACTAAAATATTGTCAATTCCCTTTACTATCGACAATTTTTTTTCATAATATTTATGAAGTTTTCCAAATACCGTAGGATCAAAAAATTACAAGCAACTTTTTGTTTTTTTAGATATGATCCACGTTACACAACAATATTTGAAATATTCAATAAGTTATCCTTAAATTATTATTATATAAAAATACTGCAAAACCGGCGTGCGTGCATGCAACGACTTATGAACGTTGATGAAGCGAAGGTGATCTGTCAGGATCGTGGCAAGTGGCAGTCCCTGGTCTCTGCCTACCCCTCTGGGATACAGGCGTGAGGTTATGTATTTATGTATGTACTGCAAATATTGGATTTATTTTGTTACAATTTTGTTTTTCCATATGGGAAAGGTGTAGCAGCTCTATTCACCGACAAAACTTTTCTTGACTTATTCTTCAGGTCAAATAAACATTTGTTGTATAAGATTTAGGTCAAATAAACTTGTTCCAGGCTTATTAACTCAATTCCTAGGAAGGCTACAGGCTACTACCTTCATTCGTTCGGACGGTCTGTACGCAGCATTAGAGAATAAACGGTCGTACAGTATTTTATTATCGCGAGCAAAATTTTAAAGCACTTGAAATTTATAGAGTCCAACAAAAGGAGAGCGGAGAGCTACGTTTCCGATCAGCTACTAAAATAGGAGAGTTTTATATAGCTTAGCACCACAAAGTAGAAATCGGACGTTATAACTTTTTTTCAACGTAAAAGTGTTTTTCTCGAAAGTAGTCATCATCATCAGCCTACCTCCGCCCATCGCTGGGTATAGGCATTGTCTGTATCACGCCATCCTTTGAGCTCTCTCGCCATTCAAATCCACGGGAAATATTTTATGCGTGGGTTAATCGGCTGCACAATGTGTACTGTCACAACTACATTGAACTGTCGCGTGTTCTGGTGCCCCTGACCTTTCCCTGTACCATGATACGATATTAACCCTTGTATGCCCCCACTATTGGGGCACGGGTCTCTTCCTGCATCGCAGGAAGGTTAAGCCATACTCCACCACGGGGGCTAAGTCCGGGTTGGTGGAGAGTTGTAAGACAGTGGCGGGCCTTACTGTCAGAAGTTATAAAGCCGCCCATGAGGCCTCTGATATGGCTTCAAGTAACGACTGCCATTACGTCCCGGGACCAATGGCTTAACGTGCCTCGCAAAGCACGGAAGCGCTCGGAAAAATTGTACTAGCGGTAGTCACAGGACGGTCACCCATCCTGCACCTTACCGCGCCTGTTGTTGCTTAACTCAAGTGATTGATTACAATCACTCGGTTAGACTAGACCACGAGCGCTTCATGGCCATGATACGCTGGATGGGATTGTTGTCACGTCGGGATACATGGCCAAAGAACCGCAGGGTTCGATCTTTTAATATATTCGATAGACGCTGTGAGCGGTGGTAACGGAGCGGTAGAACGCCAGCTTGACATTCGGGAGGTCGTGGGTTCAAACCCCATTATGTACCAATGAGTTTGTGTTCTACTTACAGGCGTACATTTGAGAAGTTTTAGTAGTAAAACCCTCGCTAACGGCGAAGAAATCCTTTAGCGGTTGAAATTGCCAATCCGCAGTGGGCACGCGTGATGATTAAGCCCATATTCTCTTCAGAGAGAAGGCCTGTGCCCTGCAGTGGGTCGTTTATAGGCCACGTAAAAATGTGACTTGTTTGATGCCAAATTCTTTAAGAATGGAATTATGAGTGCGGAAACCACTCCAATGTTTTCGGAGAATCTTTCTCTAACACCACATTACTAGAGCATCTATTTTCTTGTTTCGTGTTCTCGCAATGTCTGATAGGGAATGTCAAAATGGGGAATACTAACTTTGGTTATATTGCGCCTACTGATAATTATATTATTTGGTATAAATGATGCTTCCGTAGCGCTCGTAACCTAGTCAATCCGTGTGATTGGAATCAATTATTCGAGTTTAGCAACAACAGGCGCGTTCAGGTGCAGGATGGGTGAGCGTCCCGTGACAACCGCTAGTGGCATTTTTTCCGAGCGCTTCCCTTCTTCGCAAGGTACGTTAAGCCGTTGGTG
This sequence comes from Yponomeuta sedellus, assembly GCA_934045075.1. Lineage (NCBI taxonomy): Eukaryota > Metazoa > Arthropoda > Insecta > Lepidoptera > Yponomeutidae > Yponomeuta > Yponomeuta sedellus. The sequence continues at coordinate 15,240,776 of OW203739.1, forward strand.
CCGGCTTTCACGCAATGGCAGTCGTTAAGCCATGTTAGAGGCCCTATACTTCTGACAGTAAAGCCCGACACTGTCTTACAATCCTCCACCAACCCGGACTTGGCCCCCGTGGTGGAGTGTGGCCTAACCTTCATGATTGTGATGCAGGAAGAGACCCATGCCCCAGCAGTGAGGACATACAAGGGTTGATATATATGCTTCTAGTGGATTTATTAGTGCGGAATACAGTCTATGACACTTGGAGCATCTGCATACAGCACTACAAATCCATACATTTTCTTCTTCTCGATATCCTGCAATGTACAAGTCTCATAGCCTTACAAAAAATGAAGAATACTAGAGCTCGAAACAACCTGGTTTTAGTAGCGTTAATTATGTTGCGCCTTTTGATAATTTAATTATTTGGTTTCAATATGCTTTTAGTCACGCCATCGCCTCTTACCTAGTGACCAAGTACGGCAAGAACGACGCTCTTTACCCCACCGACCCGAAGAAACGCGCGTTTGTTGACCAAAAGCTGCATTTTGACTCAGGCATCCTGTTTCCAGCGCTTCGTGGAGCAATTGTGAGTATTCTTTGCGAACTTATCCAAGGCAATTTTAGAGATATGCTGATTAGTATTTCTTAATGATTCGCAATACTCAGATAAAGTTATATATTAAACGTGTCTAGGTATGGCCTATAAGTTCCTTAGGGAAGAGACCCGTGCCCCTCGGTGGGAACATAATGGGTGGGTGATGATGATGGATTGAGGGTGAAACGAGTCTAATTTATGTAGTAATGAGTTTTGTGTATCAGCTTGCTACGAAAAACTAAAAGTGACTCCCCACAATAATTTACTGTACACGGCAACTGGAACGCTGCCGAAATGTCCGGGATTAATCCCGGACATTGGTGATTACGTTTTACTTAACAAATAATCGCAATTAGACCCGTCCAATAAATGACTATGATGCCAATTACTTCTGAAATCGGCTCTGATTTTTTTATGTAGAATAAAAAATTCTCTTCAAAAAATATCTTAGATAGAATATATTTTTTGTGGTAATTATGGCTGATTAATGTGCTCACTCAAAATTAGACCACAGAAGAACCACCTTTTCTACGATTTCACCTTTTCAGTTTCCAATCTTCTACCGCGGCGAGACATCTCTCAAGCAAGAGAACCTTGACAAAATCGCAGACGCCTACGGTCTGGCCGAGCAGCAGTTCACGAACACCTGGGCGGCCGGAGACCAGCTCACCATCGCTGACATTTGTTGCTCAGCCTCTCTGAGTTCCCTCAATGAGGTCTTGCCCATCGACGCTGAGAAGTAAATGGAAATTCAATATTTTTTACTCATTATAAACACATTATAAACTGTTGGTGCCGGCTGTCATGTAATGGCAGTGGTTAAGCCGTGTCTGAGGCGGCTTGATAACTTCTGACGGTAAGGCACGCCACTGTCTTACAATCCTCCATAAACCTGGACTTGGCCCCCGTGGTGGAGTATGGCCTAACCTTCCTGCGATGCAGGAAGCGACCCGTGCGCCTGCAGTGAAGACATACAAAGGGTTGATATGCAAAAAACACAAAGGTCTTATTTGTGTAAAGATACGGTTTCTCTAAAAAACTCCTCAGAAGAATGTTTAAATAACCTGCGGTTACGTATTTATCACAGGCTGTTTAAACTGCCTTGGAAGAGTGTTTTAAAGTGTTATTATAAATGAGACTGAAAATTTTTGAACTAAAACTTTTGTAACACATTAACTTATTCTCGGATTCACTTACTAAATTTTCTATCGGAAGAGTCCGACCAAATTTAGCTCTGATGAAATCAGAAAAAAAAATAAGTGAGTGAATCCGGAATTATGTTAATAATTAAGGGCAAAAACATTTACTTGATGAACGTTAAAGCTCAGTTATTTGTTTCGCATCGCATTGATTAATAGGTCATTTCGCAAACCCCTATATCCTTTGTCGTTCAAATATAGCTGGTACTCATTTTGTGCGTGCAACGTATTATTAAAATATTCAAAACCAAAACGCGAATCACCGTTTACAATTTATGATTGAGAGTTTGATTAAAATTTTCGTATAGACTTACTAAAATAATGAATTGGTATGAGAATAATAAGTTTTTAAAATGTAAACTTTTGCTTGTAGCAAATGGTTCGTGCTGTGTGGTGTCGGCCTAGAGAATAGCACCAACCCAAATTCTTCCCGCGGGTGTCGTAAAAGGCGACTAAGGGACTCAAATCGGAGGGTGGGCAGCAGCGCCCCCTGCAGTACAACTCTACCAAACTGCGATCCCCAACCCGCATGCCCAGCGTAAGGATTATGGGCATTACCCCCTAATGATGGCACAACATTGCGCTCATTAGGGGAGAGCTGTGTCCAGCAGTAGACTAATATAGCCTGAAGAAGAAGAAGAAGAAATGGTTCGTTATCAATACTGAAGAAAACGTTTTAAAATTTACGTAAATAAAAAAAATAAACGACGACCGACTATCTTCGGCAGTTTCCATTCTCATGCCGCTAGCAGTAGCGGCATGAGAATGGTTAAGGACATAGGGAAGTGGTGTGCCTTGGAGGAGTATGTCCAGCAGTGAACGTGTTGTCATGTATTGGCAGTCGTTAAGCCATGTCAGAGGCCTTATGAGCGGCTTTACGGTTAAGCGGTTTTACAATCCTCCACCAACTCGGACTTGGCCCCCGTTTTGGAATATGGCCTAACCTTCCTGCGATGCAGGAAGAGACCCGTGCCCCAGCAGTGGAGACATACAAGTGTTGATATAGATGCAAAATTTGAACTTTTCCAGGTATCCCAATATTACGGCGTGGTTGGAACGCGTGTCTAAGCAAGATTTCTACAAGAAAGCCAACGTCCCGGGCTGTGAGCAACTTGGCGGTTTACTGAAGCTGAGACTCGCTTAAAATTAGTGTGACTAATTAATGTGTCTTTACAAAATGTTATTTTAAAAGGTATTAGGGGTTTCTTTGAGTACAACATAACGTAACAACATAACATTAACATTTACATACAAGAATATACACTGCATCTGGCCCCACACTAGGATACCCTGTGTCGTGGGAACCAGAAACAACGTCACAAACGACATCACAAACATGTAAACATCCAAGACCCGGGGTTTTTTTTCCAGTCGGGAATCGAACCCAAGACCCCTTGCATGGTAGGCAGATGCGCTACAGCTGCGCCACAGAGGCAGTCGAAAAGTAAGCGTTTGTGAAGGATTATCATCGTAAGAGTGAACCTGTCAAAAGTTCTCGATTTTCTCTACACGGTGAACGTGTGGAAGTCAATTAACTTAGAAAACTATTGTTTGTAACTAAAAACCATTTCAGAAACAATGTATACCTAAAAAAGAGTCCTCAGTTTATCTTAAATTTGCTTTAAAAATATAGATGCTTACCTTATAAAATGTATAAGTGCTTATTTAAAGTATTATTTTTGAGGTTCCGTTCAAATAAACATGTTGTGAACTTGTACAGGACGTTTAATTATATTTTCTTTTAATTGTAAGGCTAGGAAAATTGTAGAGATACTTCTCTTATTACGTCTACATTATTTCAAAAAATGTTATGTAGATTTAATCGAAAATAGTGCTTCAATTAAAATGTTTTAAAACACGAAAATATTGGACTGCATACAAAATGCTTTTATATATAAAATCGTACGTACGTACTGACTAGTGCATCTATTCTTTTCTTTTTTTCTTTTCGGTTAACATTACTTAAGCAAAAGACTTCTTTGTCTGTATGGCCTAACCTTCCTGCGAGGCAGGAAGAGACCCGTGCCCCAGCAGTGGGGACATACAAGGGTTGATAACGAAGACTTCTTTGTCTTCCAAGTAATGCAAAAATGCAAGTAATTATAATTGTCTTTTTTCTTTGGCTTTAGTACATACCGTGGCTTCAGTACCGAGCCCCGTCGGTGGTAACTCTAATAAGTCTTAAGCTTATTTATTTTTTTATTTATTTTATTAGGTCTACTAACACTTTTTGTATCTTAATATGCGTAACAAGTAACTTAAGTCTAGGCTGAGTCTTGATACAAAAACCAATTAAAGGTAAACACCACATGCTTACCTGGCTGCACAGCTAGGCAGCGTTTGGGAAACTACGCCGAGTCTTCTCGTCATCCATACCGCAATGCTTGAAAACGAAATTTTTAATCAGTGCATCCTACCTGTCATGACCTACGGAGCCGAGACATGGACACTCACGAAAGGGTTGGTCCATCAGTTCAAAGTCGCTCAGCTATGGAGAGAGCTATGCTCGGAGTTTCTCTGAAGGATAGGATTCGTAACGAATGCACCCGACAGAGAACCAAAGTTATCGACATAGCTCAGAGAATCAGCAAGCTGAAGTGGCAGTGGGCTGGCCATATCTCGCGAAGAACCGACAACCGTTGGAGCAAACGTGTCCTTGAGTGGAGACCGCGACTCGGCAAACGTAGTGTACGACGCCCTCCGACTAGGTGGGATGACGATCTGCGAAAAACTGCAGGCATAGATGCTGGATGCGGCAAGCTGAAGACAGGGCGCTATGGCGCTCATTAGGGGAGGGCTATGTCCAGCAGTGGACTAGTATAGCCTGACGATGACGATGACCACATTCTTTACTTTTTAAATTTTAAAATAGAGTGTATATAAAAATAAAATTATAATAAAAACCAAAGGGCACGTATTGTATAAGTAATAAGCTTAGGGATCTCTAATCAAATGGTCGCAAAATAAAGCTTATTGCAAAATCGTATGCAGTGCACTTTAAAACACGCGTTCCCTTTGCAAGTCTTATCCGTGGAAATGACAATTGACGTTTATTTATAGCGTCAACATACGAAGAACTTAATCATGGTAAGTAGAAGCTCGCGTCGTCGTTGCTGGCTTGTCTCCTACATTTAATTTTCATGTTGCCCTTTGCCACTAGATGTTGCAGTATATTTTCTTCTTTGGAACAAAATCCCATTTTAAATGTGTCACCTGCACACTCACAAGCGTGAGCTTCGTTTCCATTAATGAGAAGGGAATAGCATGTCGTACAGTGTAAACAATCCAGTCGAACGGGTTTGGATCCATTTACACCAGTTGGTGCGCCTTTTCATGAAATGTTTTCGTTCTGAAAGTTTCGACCTGCGGAACAATACCCGTGGAGGGGCGGAGACTAAAGTTGACAACGAAGAATATTTTTCTGAATAAAATGTCCATAGTATTAACTTATTTATTGGATATTGCACGGCACTTATTTTATTTATTTGACTAGAGTTTTTGTTTAAGACAGCATCACTGTTGATGAAATAATTAAAAAATATACATATATATATAAATATATATATATATATATATATGTATATTTTTTATTTTATTTATTTGCGAAGCACGAAAGCGCACGGCAAAATGCCACTAGGGGTATTCACGGGATGGTCACCCATCCCGCACCTGACCGCGCTTGTTGTTTAACTCAAGTGATTGATTCCAATCACTCGGTTCCACTAGGCCACGAACGCTTCTACTATGTGTCTGTGCTTCGCAAGGCACTTTAAGCCGTTGGTGCCAGTTGTCATGTAATGGCAGTCGTTAAGCTATGTCAAAGGCCTTATGGGCGGCTTCATAACTTCTGACAGTAAGGCCCGCCACTATCTTGCAATCCTCCACCAACTTGGACTTGGCCCCCGTGGTGGAGTACGGCCGACCTTCCTGCGGTGCAAGAAGAGACTCGTTTCCCAGCAAGGGGGACATGCAAGGCTTGATATTGAATCGAATTTCATTTATTTGGTGCACAAAACAGATCACAACCATTACACGATATAAGTTTAAGTAATACTATGATATAGTTGTCTAAAGAGTGCACACACCAGCCAGTATATCTATGAAAATATTATGTATGTCAGAAAAAATATTAGCAACTTTAAAACTGCAGGTAGCCAACACAATGTAAATACTAGAAATAAACATAAACTTTTGATCCCAAGATTTAGGCTGGCAAAGGTTAATACATCCTTCATGGGGCATTGTTTACGCTTCTACAATAAAATCCCTGAAGATTATAATTAAGTTTGACTGAAGCGCGATTCAAAAAATGTGTTAAGTACACTTTGTGCCAAAAGGGCTACTATAGTATTAAGGATTATTTAGATGACAATGATGTCTGGAATTTAAGCATGTAAAATTCACGAGTTTTGTAGAATCTGTGTAAATTATGTTAATTAAGGAATTTGAAAAGACTAAGTTTGGAGTTTTTTTGTCCATTTTTTCTCTAAAATGATCCAGATTTTGAAATAGACACCTAGTTTGACTTGTAACGTTCATTAAGCCGCAGTATCTGCCCTAGTTTGAATAAAACCTATTCATTTCATTTCACACATCATCGCCACATATAACTTTGAGTATCTTTGAGAATCAAGTTCGTGTCACACTTGAATGAAATAACTTTTAATATTTTTGAATAACTAAGAAAAACCTTAACTGTACACTTGTGAAGTTACAGTAGCAATACCACTCGCTAACGGCGATGGAAAACATCGTGAGGAAACCCGAGTGTTGGGTGTTCAAATACTGAGGTATTTGAACACCTCAGGCGCTTATAATTACCAATCCGCGGTGGGCACGCGTCGTATTTAAGCCCAATTTTCTTAAGCTTTACTTTCTTCTCTCTAAGAGAAAGCATTGGGACGTTAGACATCATGTAACATTTTTTTTAACAATTATGCCCTGTAATCCACATCGAACCCGCATAAAAATACGCTTTTTAAAAATATGTAAAAACAACTTTTAATACGGTTGCGCAGATTAGTAGTATTCTTGCTGGAAGTTAGTGTGAAATTTTACAGACCCTTGGAATTGTAAGGCGTTGGTGTGGGTAATATAGGAACTGGTCTAAAGCAGCCTAACCCGTTCATCCTACCAAACCCACCTCCCACTACCAAGCCCATGTTTACACTACACGCTCCGTCGGTTTTAATTAGTCAGACATCATTTATTTTACGTCCTTTCAGGCCCGTTTTTTGAATTTTGAGAATTCCACCAAGTAAATACTTAATTATAGTCTGTTAGCTTTCTAGAATATACCTCGGGCTCTAGAGTAGACTTCGGTTTTTGCCAATTTTCGCCGGTTTTCGTACTGATGATCGAGTTCTGATTTCGAAATTAAGTGTCATATTAGTTCTGATATTTCACGAATATATCCGATAGTAGCCGAGGTATATTCTAAAAGACAGACTGTTACGTTCTGTCACGCTTTTTCTCAATAAATTCGGTTTCAACACTACAGTTAAGTATTTGTTAAGTATTTACTCAGCGAAATTCTCAATGCAAAAACTGGCCCTTAGCTCTGTGTGATTTCTCACGCTCCGCCTATTAGCTCACTGGGCCGAGGATCTGGGGCAGGTTGCTGGCAGTGGCTGGTTGAGGATAGCTGAGGATAGAAGGAAGTTGCTCGTGCTCATATCTAGAAGTACTAATATAAGTACTTCCGAAAACAGCGAGCGTGCATGCAACGACTAACTGTTATATTCTTTTTAATGTACTAAACCGTGCTAAAGACAATTTTAAAAACCTATTTAGAGGCTAAAAATCCTACCGGCATCAGTCACTGCCTGTACGTACTACAAAGAGTATTGTAATGAGGTTCAAAATTTCACTGATGCCGGTAGGCGCCCACTAGCTCAGTTGGAAGTGCGCTGGCACGGATAGCCAGAGGTCGCGGGTTCGAGTCCCGGTATGTGTGGAATTTTAGCCTCTAAATAGGTTTTTAAAAAGGGACTAACTGTTGTTAATGTTGATGAAGCGAAAGAGATCAGGGCCTAGCTTCTGCTAATGTATTGTAGTACAATGACAATTGCATGAACATAGCGATTTCATTTCGTTTTCTAGCCGTCAATGGTATGAAAACACTACCTACGTGACTCTACCATGTATTTGTCATGGTACTATAATGTAATAACAGAATCGAGGCCCTGTTAGGATCGTGGCAACTGGGAAACCCTGCTAGGGAAGCTCAAGGTCAAGATAATTTTTTTTTTATGACCTTTTATCGAGTAGCTCGAGTGCATGAAAGGAAAGTCAGGAGAGGCTAACGACGTACTCAATGAGCCCGTACGTCTGGGGCACCCTAGCCCACAATCAGGGAGTATCATACGCTGGTTGGCAAATCCTTTCACCACGATGGCTTGCGATCGACACTCTAATGAAATGAAAGAAAGAAGAAAGAAAGAAATAAAACACATAAAAAATAACAAAGTAATGGGAAAGATGAACATCTATAATAATTAAAATAAAAAAAATACATCTTCTTACAAATTATCGTGCCTCCGTGGCAAGAAAAAAAGGTTACCAACTCAGCATGCATTGATTTTCAGTTGGGACCGTTTTATTTGTTCCCCTCTACCCGGAACAATATACAATAATAACAATTCAATACATATTATGCATAATACAATAATAATTGCACATTATAAATAAATGAAAAGGTTTTATTCAAAGTAGCTCAGAAATTGCGGCTTAATGAACGTTACAATTCAAACTAGGACGGACACCTAGTTTGAATTGTAACGTTCATTCAAAATCATTTTGGAGAAAAAATGGACAAAAAAAATCCAAACTTAGTCTTTTTAAAGTCCTTAATTAACACAGTTTATATATTGTACTGGCTTTAATTCCAGACATCATTGTTATCTAAGAAGTAATCCTTTATGTTATAGTAGACCTTTTGGCACAAAGTGTACTTAACACATTTTTTGATCCGCGTTTCAGGCAAGTTTAATATATCTTCAGGGATTTTATTATAGAAGCGTATACAATGCCCCATAAAGGATGTATTAACCTTTGCCAGCCAAAATAGTGGGAACCAGAGTTTAAGAAATTTGGACAGCGGCATCTCACTTTACGCGGTGTAATAAAGCAAGATGGCGGTAGCCGATATTGGGATGAAACTTTTATCGTCATGTTGTGCTCCCCAAGCAGGTCTCTGCCTACACCTCCGGGATACAGGCGTGAGTTTACGTTATGTCATATAAGCGCCCTCTAAATAAATGTATGAACATACAATAATGAGCTTACGTGGTGCGAAGCGCTCGTGTCCTAGTCGAACCCAGTGATTGGAATGAATCACTTCAGTTAAGCAACAATAGGCGCGGTCAGGCGCAGTATGGGTGACCGCCCTGTGACTACCGCTAGTGACAGTTTTCCGAGTGCTTCCATGCTTCTCAAGGCACGGTTAGCCGTTGGCGCCGGCTGTCATTATAATAGCAGTCGTTAAGCCATGTCAGAGGTCGGCCTTATAATTTCTGACAGTAAGACCCGCCACTTTCTTACAATACTCCACGAACCCGGACTTGCCCCCCGTGAAGGAGTATGGCTTACTTAACCTTCCCGCTTTGCAGGAAGAGACCCGTGCCCCAGCAGTGGGGACAAGGGTTGATATTGAAAGATAAGCTTAATTTTAAAATGCATTTTATAGCGTGTCAATTAAGTTTTAAAAAAGCTATAAGTTGTAGCCAAAATATAACATTTGTTGAGGTTCTAATAGTTAACATGTAGCACTTCGGTTAGAAAGCCTCAAACCAAAACAGGATTAAGAAAACGATACAAAAATTCAACCAACCACTTCTCCAAACGGAGGAAAGTTGAGAAAATACCATTTACGAAACTTTTCCTTCAAGACACCTCATATCCGTAGAAAAACAGCTCCTGTTCTCTACAATTTAAGGAGTGTACTTGCTTGAACAGGAAGTGTTAAGGACTACACACTACACTTGGTACGTGATACTTAAACGTCTTTTCAAGCACTTGACTCACGGCAGATGTCAGACGTGTTCGGTGGAAAAACTTCACTCAAGATGCTTAATGTCGGTTTTTGCGAGTACTGTATCCCATAAAACAAGTTTTTGATCCAGTAAATAATACAAGTTTATCTCATCAGTCAGAGAGGTGATTTGAGAAAAGATAGAGTGGTTTTTTCCGCTGCCTTTTTCTCTACGGCCCAAAAGCAGCGGCAAGGCTTCCATTTTGAACATTGACATTCAGAACACAGAATGTAAATTCTTCACGTTGAAATAAGAACAAAAATTGTTTTATTTTTTTGTGTAATTTGCCTGTGATTTACGATAGAGAACATTCTTATCCTATCATGCAAATAAAAATTATGCATCTCTGGGTCTGACGCTTAGTACAGATGACTGACAGTGATGAATGGTTCAGCATGTTGACATTTATTTGTACTTGTTTTTATTAAATTTATAGTGATGGTAGTATTTTTCTAGTGAGTGTCTTGAGACGACCAGCTATTAAGGCAAATTAAGTCCACCAGGCCAATTTATCTGGCAGCTCGTACTGTGCACATATATGAAACCTTTCTAGCACTTTTCAACCCCTCTAGTTTAAAAGTCAGTTATTTCACAGGCAGGATATGATACGATAATAGTTATTTGTTATACAAGTGTGCAAAGTTGCTTTTTAACCGCGTGTTCAATTTTGATGACCGAGCAAGCGAAGGATTCTAAAATTGAATCACGAGCGCAGCGAGTGATTCAAAATTAGAATCCTGAGCGTTAGCGAGGGCACGAGGTGAAAAATCTTTGCGCTCGAGTACAACACGTAACTTTTCATTCCACTTCAGCGAAGAAATGACTAAATGCAAAAAAAAACGTTTACAATCACAAGATAGGTACACTTTTATTTCAGTTTAGGTATTAATTACTACATTATGACAGGTAAGTATTACAGAATAATCTTTAAATTATAACAAAATAATACTAAGGTATAATTAAGAAAATTTTAAAGTAACGTTGCTACAGTTATTTAAATTGAGTGTAATATTTTTTAATTCACAAACTTAGTGCACACGATGTTCTAAATTCAATTTACTTTATCCTCTAGAGAATAAAAACGGCTTTTCCACTCACATATTGAAGATTAAAAATACTCTTTCCGAGATGGCGGGATGAAAAAAATTTAAAAGGGCTGAGGTTTTCAAACAAAACATTACTGATATTTAATTTAATGCATTCTTGGACCACAATATCCCATTTACAAGATATCTGTGTCTAAAAATTGCAATTTTTGGCACTCACTGACTCACTCACTGTTGGTTTACCAAAAGTCAAAGGGTACATTTAATTAAACGAGTGACTTGGAATTTGGAACATAAACTGTGTTCAATCAGCAAGAGATGGAAAAAATCGAAAATCATAAAAAGTAGACAGGAAGAAATGTACGGTACAGGGTGGGTAGCGACCCGTCTCTTATTCTTTCTTGTCTCCGTGTGGGAATTAGGATGCCATTTGTAGTATATTTTGACGCATAAAATTTCAGTGCACAGTAAAGAATATTGTATCGTCTATCTATCATTTAAAAAATAGGTATATATATTTAAATAATATAACAGTTCGTACGTACACTTCTCAAAACAACTTTACTGAAAACAACCTTGGGCAAATTGACAGCTTGCGTATTTAAACTTCGTAACCACGGTATTAATAAATTAATTTGCAACAAAGCTCCGAGAAATTAGGGATTTCCTTCGACTTTCTGCCGATTCATTTTGATTAGGAAATTTCCTTTCTCGTGTTTTTAATTTGCGGGAGTTCCCCTTTCATTTCATAACGCTTTTATCCTTTCCTTTTACATTTGCGGGATTCAAAAATGTTATTTGCTCGTATTTAAGGAATTTTCCCTTTCGGCCGCCATGGCAACTAAACTTCGCAACCGATTGTGAAAAAGGATTTTTTATTTTTTTTCTTTCTACGCAACTAGTTACCAACAAGGAATTTTTCAAAAACACTAGTTGCAGTAGAAGAATCTATTTTCTTCTTACGCAACCATGTAGTCATGTAGTCCTCATCTAATACAATAATATAACAAACACTGATCTATAACTTTATTTCGAAATAACCCTGGCCAGTAATTCTAGAAATAGGATTTATATACGGTTTGACCGCTAAGATTGTCAACAAATGAATAAAACTTCCTATTACTTCTGTTGCAACCAGTTGCCAACCAAGAATTAAAAATCCTTTTACACAACTGGTTGAGAGACTCAGTTGCCATGGCGGATAAAGTATTCTTTGTTGGCAACTAGTTGCGAATAAAGAAAAAAAAATCTTTATTCGCAACTAGTTGCCGACAAAGAATAAAAATTCCTTTTTCACAACCGGTTGCGAAATTTAGTTGCCATGACGGCCGAAAGGGAATTTTCCGTGTAGTCACTTGCTGTGTGGTGTCGGTCTAGAGAATAGCACCAACCCAATTCTTCCCCCCGGGTGTCGTAAAGGGCGACTAAGGGACACAATCCGGGGGGTGGGCAGCAGCGCCCCCTGCAGTACAATTCCAACGAACTGCGATGCCCCACCCTCATGCCCAGCGTGGGGATTATGGGCATAACCCCCTATGATAGCACAACGTGGCGCTCATTAGGGAAGGGCTATGTCCAGCAGTGGACTAGTATAGCCTGACGACGACGACAGAGTAGTCACTATGGAACCCTTATAGTCCGACTCTATCTGTCTATCCGTGGCTTAGCTCAAAGATTGCAATAAAGAATAAAATAAAGAATATTCTTCTTCTTCAGGCTATACTAGTCCTCTGCTGGACATAGCCTTCCCTTAATGAGCGCCATAGCGCCCTGTCTTCACCTTGCCGCATCCAGCATCCGCATCAATGATTGCGGAAGATCCGAAAATTATTTTCAGCAATACAGAATTTGTAACGATTTAGTTTTGTAAGAATTTACCCCGTATTGGGAAATTAATTTAATCATTTGAAGAATACTCCTCAGGTAGGTACTTTCTTCGTAGGTTCTCACTTTCCTTATGTTTTTCATTACTACTGCAATAAGATAAAGTTGAAATGAAAAGAAATTGTTGGAAAGTTCTTTCAAGCAGGTACCCTATGGAATGATGTTAATTCTGTGCCTTCTTTTACTCCTCATAGAACACTAATTTCTTTGTTCAAAGTGAAATATTGTGCAGAGTCAATAGCACATCAACCTTTAATTTTTGCGAAGTCGCCTATATTGAAACGGAGTTCAATGCATGTTTGCCAGATTGTAACTCTCTAGTGTTGATTGCACAGTCATTTATGAAAGATTTCAAGACAAGATAAGATAAGTTTAAAGGCAACATAAAAAAAGATAATTGCGAAAGTTTATAGTACTGTTTACAAAATAGTATTTCTTATGCACCTAATTCGCTCGTAGTCCCGGCTGCCTGAGTGATCTTAAACGATCACGAAGGTTAAGCTACACAGTGTGCGTTCAGTGCATGGATGGGTCTATGGCTAACGCTAGTGGCATTTTTGCGAAAGGTTTCGTGCTTCGCAAGGCACGTTAAGCAGTTGTTGCCGGCTGCCGTCGACAGATGGCAGTCGTTAAGCCAAGTCAGAGGCCTTAGGGCGGCTTGAAAACTTCTGACAGTAAGACCAGCCACTAGTCTTGCAAGCCTCCACCAATCCGGACTTGGGCTCCGTGGTGGAGTATGGCCTATACCTTCCTCAGGGAAGAGACCCGTTCCCCGCGATGGGGACATAATGGGTTGATGATGATGATGATGATACACCTAATCAGATCTTACATGATCTCAAGATGCCTAAACTAGTTCGGACCTCTACGATAGGCATCTAGATATCAGATACGATATCATCTATACAGTTGTACTTAATGTTGCTACTTTAACATAACAGTGAGCTAGTGATAATAAAGAAGAGCCAATAATAATAACTTTTCAATTGGTAACAAATTACCAACAATAAATTTCACCCTTACTTGTCCATCCATACTTGTCCAGTGGAGATTCGTTAAGAGATTTCTTTTAAGAAACTAACATCCTGACAGTTGCCAGTCAGTATATCTATGAAAACATTATGTACGTCAGGAAAAATATCAGTAACTTTAAAACTTTGGGTAGCCAACACAATGTGAATACTAGAAATAAACATACACTTTCGTTCCCACTATTTAGGCTGGCAAAGGTTAATAAATCCTTCATTGTATACGCTTCTATAATAAAATCCCTGAAGATATATTAAGCTTGCCTGAATCGCGGTTCAAAAAATATGTTAAGCACACTTTGTGCCAAAAGGGCTACTATAACATAAAGGATAATTTAGATGACAATGAGGTCTGGAATTAAAGCCAGTACAATGTATGAGTTCTATGTTTTATAATAATTATGTAAACTATGTTAATTAAGGACTTTGAAAAGACTAAGTTTGGAGTTTATTTGTCCATTTTTTCTCCAAAATGATCTAGATTTTGAAATGGACACCTAGTTTGAATTGTAACGTTCATTAAGGCGCAGCTTCTGCGCTACTTTGAATAAAACCTTTTCATTTCATCACAAATACGTACTGTTATGTCCGGTTCCCCACCTCACCTTCATTTTGTCATTGTCAGCACTAAAGAGCAAATAAAAGTGTTTTTCCGCGCACATCGCGTAACAGTCACAGCAGTCACAGCAGTCATGCATAGTCTTTACCAGTAATTAGACTAGTATCAAGATGTAGTCTATTTTAGTAACTCTGCTTCCAAATTATTATTATAACGTGTTTCGGTGCCATCAATAAACTGCAACAGTGTACTTGGTGATTTGATTTGAACCCCCGGAGCCTGCGCTGTCTAACAGTACCTACGAAAATAGCTTAAGTGATTAATTTTCAATTCGCTAAGACAAGAAATCCTCTATAACTTAGAACAAGAGCGAAACTTTCGCGCAAGATAAAATTCTCAAGAAAATTCATCCCTTTCAAGGGAAAAATGAAACGGGAAGTTTTCATAAAATGCGATCCATTTTGCCTGTCATCCGCTGGAGATTATTCTTACACTGCAAATATTACCGTGAACTGAGTATGACAAACACTTTCTGAGACTTTGAAAAGGTCTTTTAGGAAATTATTTAGAAGAACTTTGACAGCGGAGACAGCAACTTCCATAATTGGTAGGTTATACCGAAGTTTAATAAGTTGTTGCCCTAAAAATTGTTTCATTGAATTCGAAGATACTAGTTTAACACGTCGATATCAAACCTTGTAAGTCCCCACTGTTTGTGCCCCAGCAGTGGGGACATGCAAATGGTCAAATAGTTACCTTGTTTAACTTGTAACGCTCATTAAGTCGCAGTTTTCGTGCTACTTTGAATAAAACATTTTTGAATTGAATTTGTAAGTAAATAAAAAAAAATGATATCAATATCAACCCTTGTATGTCGCCACTGCTGGGGCACGGGCAACCTCTGGCTATCCGTGCCAGAGGTTGCGGGTTTGAATCCCGGCATGGGTGAAATTTTTAGCCTCTAAATAGGTTTTTAAATTTGTCCTTAGCACGGGTTAGTGCATTAAAAATAAAAATAGTATAATTCATGGACATATTACGCAGATCTCGTTAGCCCTATACTAAGTAAAACTAAATGACTTGTGTCATAGGTGCGAACTCGACGATAAATTTACATACATACATACATACATACATAACCACACACCTGTATCCCAGAGGGGTAGGCAGAGACCAGGGACTGCCACTGCCATAAAGCGGACGATAAATTTAATACAATAAATACAAAGATAACATCCAAGACCCGAGACAAACTAGAAAAGTTCGTGTCCTAGTTTGACCCGGCCGGAGATCGAACCCGAGACCTTCCGTTTTACAGTCAGCGTGCTAAACCGCTGCGCCACCGAGGCCGTCTAACAGACGCCGCCGCCGTCCGCCGTTTGACAGTTTACTTGGTGGAAATCTTCATTTTAAACCTTGTTTCTTTAGAAGTTAGTACAAGTATATGTTTGGAGGTTTCATCGTGAAAGCGAATACAGTACAAATCTCTATAGATATATCCCTGTAAGCAATTAGATACAAAATTATTAAGTAAAAGTTTACACTTTTTTCACGGGTGATTGTATTTGTGTTTATTATTATAAATTAATGATATACCTATTAGTTTTAAACAAAACAAGGCTTACGAATCTTCTGAGCAAACTCTGTGTAAAAAACCTTTCTATAATTTTAAACAAACGGCGATAAAACACGTTTTTTGTATGGAGACCCTCTTATTAGGGGTATTTGACTATTTCTTACTATGGGTTTTAAAAATCACTATTAATATGCCAGTTCAGTGCATTTCTTAGAAATTTTTTTATTGTAGAATAATCTGTAAACTCTGGTAATTGAGACTCAAAAGTCGTAATTTGCAGTTTATTTGTCCATTTTTTCTCCAAAATTATCTAGATTTTGAAATGGACTAGTTTCACTTGTACCTAACTTTAAATGAGTGGCGGTTATTAATCTTTATATATATAATTTTACTGTACGTGTGTATCACTGAACGTTTTCTACTACTTCACAAATCGGAATCATTTAGAATATAATGCAAGACAGCATCAGTCGGGTCCGCTATTTTGAATAAAATAATTTGATTTAGAGAAAGAGAGAGAAAGAGATAATTTATTTAACGGCACAATACTAAAAACATGACAAATTCACAAAACACTATGTATAAATATAATGTGTTGTAAACTTTGTGTGTGTATATATATATATATATATACACACACACACACACAAGGTTTACAACACATTATAAACAAACAATGGGCGAAAAGACATTTAAAAAACATTTTACATTTAAAATAAATAAAAGAAGGCATACAAACATAAACATGGATTGGATAAATCCGGATTTGAAAAACAATAACAACAATAACAATCTATGTTTTGTCTAGTAAACAGAAACTATTGATTGTTTAAACAAAACATCTATAGCAAAACTAAATTAATAACTAAACTTAAATCTAATTAACATATAGTAATAAGGTATTGAGCCCCTGAAATGCTTCCCGACTCAGCATGTGTTGTGGGAGCCACCGAGGTATCAGCCTACAACGCTGATATTCTGTCGAGAATAAAGAGATAAAATATATTGTAAGTAAACTGAAATGGTTTGAAAAGTGTGTGCCTAAATACATGGTATGTAAAAGTGTGGTGTGATGCAATGTGGCAGTCTGTGTGTGGGAAAACTGTGCAGATAAATTACTTAGTAAAGAGTATTTTGATATAAAACAATGTGAAAGGTTTTTATGATTGACACTTCGCAAAAACGACTTGAAAAAGATATGATATTTTTCCACTAATGGCGCTAGTTTACTGCCTAAAGCTTCTTACTGTTAACACCAAGGAAGGCTTTGTTTTTGAGAGAGAAAGCCTGCGCTCTGGACTTGCCGAGGCTGGCAGCGAGAACGAAACTTCGCACACCTAAGTTGTGTCTCCGATAGTTTCAGCACGAGACCGAATTTAATTTAAAGTTTTCTACTTAGTCTTACTTTCAGTATTGACGCATTAACTAAATCTTCCTCGGCTGAAATTGCTTTTGACTACGACTTAATAGAGAGGTAAATAGTTATTCTGTCACCTCGCACAGGCATTATTTTATTTGAGATATTCCTTCCTGCAAAGCAGAGACCCATGCCCCAAGCAGTGGAGATATAAGGATTGATATTGATCGGTTGATTTGAGATATGTATATAACGGTTTATGTACGTATGTTATAATGAAGAAAAAATATGTATATCAATATTTATATTTGCACTAACTACACGTCCGTCTACACGGACTTGGCCCCCGTGGTGGAGTATGGCCTAACCTTCCTGCGATGCAGGAAGAGACCCGTGCCACAGCAGTGGGGACATACAAGGGTTGATAAAGATAGCGAACACGTCTCCTTTTCCTTCAGCAACTCTCCATCGTTGGTTGTCTGGAAGAAATTATTATCGTCTTATCTTACAGCAAACTGTTACAATACTGTAACGATGCGTCTTTACAATTACATCACCTCACATAACAGTAATATTATAAAGGTAAAAGTTTGTGAGTGTGTATGTTTGTTACTTCTTCACGTCTAAACGGCTGGAGCGATTTTAATAAAATTTGGCAAAAGCTGGTATTTGGACTTCTCAGAAACCCAGATTTCTTCACGACCTTTTCCTTCACAGATGTTTTATTTTAATATATAACTATGTCTTTAAAAATAGTTTTTGCTATCACATATCAGAAAGTCATTGACATATTGCTCT
Organism: Yponomeuta sedellus; assembly: GCA_934045075.1. NCBI lineage: Eukaryota > Metazoa > Arthropoda > Insecta > Lepidoptera > Yponomeutidae > Yponomeuta > Yponomeuta sedellus. The sequence goes on from OW203739.1 coordinate 15,258,830, forward strand.
AGGAGATAATAATAATAAAAAATTTCATGGACATACGAGTATTACACAGATCTCGTTAGCCCTATACTAAGTACAACTAAATGACTTGTGTTATAGGTGCTGACTCGAGGATAGATTTAATACAATAAATACATAGATAACATCCAAGACCCGAGACAAACTAGAAAAGTTCGTTTCCTGCTTTGACCCGGCCGGGGATCGAACCCGAGACCTTCGGTTGCACAGTCAGCGTGCTAAACCGCTGCGCCACCGAGGCCGTCAATTTATATCAAGTCAATCTCTTAGGCGATTCTAGCCGGCTAATATAATATCAAACTGTGATATCAGCAAGGAAACAGTATAATTTCTTCAGACAGAACTTTACGTAAGCGCGCAAAAAATTCCGAAAAATGCTTTTCAGCCAGATACTTAATATTATTCCTCGCACGTAGATTGCTAACTTATGCCCTCCCCATCCTTCTCCGACATCCTTGACATTCAACTGGAATTATATTAAATATAAAAGACGGGAAAAATTCGCTAGCATCACCGACGAAAACATGTTGTGCGCTTTGAACACACGTGCCTTTGAAGTGAAATACAAAACGAAGTAAAACGTCGCACGACGTAATTGAATAATGAAATATATGAATTCGAGAAAAACTCGCAAAACAAAACGCACCCTCAGAACGAAAGAGGCCTAAGTAAAAAAATAGTAAAATTGAGTTACAATCATAGAGTCATAAGAAGGTATGTCGTGGGCGGAAGATTCGCTATGCTCTTTTTTTACAATAAGTGCCTTTGTTTTACTATTCATCGGATAGAGCATACCTTTTTATGTCTCTCTATGATTGTTAGGTACTCAATTTTTTGAGTATTTAAACTATTTTTTGACTTAGGCCTCTTTCGTTCTGAGGGTGCGAAAAGTAGGCGTCAAACACGAACTCCTATTGGGATGGTTTATGAACCAAGCATTTTACATTGTACGTAAAAGGGTATGTGGTGCAAAATTGTAAAAAAATAGATCACTTTGAAAGAGTCCTTGCGATGAAGTTATAATAGATATGACTTTCATAATATTCGTTCATTTATTTCAAACTATCTGTAGATAAAAACAGATGAAAAACAGTCTAAAAGATAAGCAAGTAGGTATAGTGCTACACAAGAAATAAGTCTCGCGGATGTCCATACCTGCGCAGATGACCAAATTTTGGATGTGCGGCAAGTTGATCGACCAATCAGATAGTTTCATTGGCAAGCCGCGCGCCTTTGTTGATATTGGTTGAATGAGGAAAACAGACGAGATCTGAGAGTCTGAGGTGTTAAAATACCCCAGAGCTTGAAATGACCAATCCGCGGTGTGCACATTTAGGCCATGGTACTTAAGCCCATACTCTCTTTCTGAGAGAAGGCCGTGCCCTGCAGTGGGACATTTACAGGCTGCCTAAAAGAAGGACGGACTGAAAAAATATCAAAAAAGAAGGAAAACAATTTTCCCCATTACAACCTAGTATGGGTATTGGGTATGTTTCCCATGGTGGGACATTTTTTTTGTTATTACAAAAATATAATAATAAAAAAACATTTATTTCAAGCATATCTGACTTAAAATGTTAGTAACACTGTTTTAGTAAATGTAAATAGTACTTATATATGAGTATGGCCTATACCTTCCTCAGGGAAGAGACCCATGCCGCTCGTGAATTAAGCTACGAGTAATTACGTTTTCTTCTTCTTCTAATTCAGGCTATAATATGTAGTCCACTGCTGGACATAGCCCTCCCCTAATGAGCGCCATAGCGCCCTGTGTTTAGCTTGCTGCATCAAGCATCTGCCGGCAGATTTTCGCAGATCGTCATCCCACCTGGTCGGAGGGCGTCCCACACTACGATTTCCGAGTCGTGGTCTCCACTCAAGAACACGTTTACTCCAACGGTTGTCGGTTCTACGCGAGATATGGCCAGCCCACTGCCACTTCATCTCGCTAATTTTCTGAGCTATTTCGATAACTTTGGTTCTCTGTCGTTAATTAATTACGAAATAATCGTGATTAGACCCGTTGAATATATAAATGATAAACGTCACATAGTAAATGTTTTTTTATGTAGATAAAACCTAAATAATAAGCCAGGTTGGTCATATAAGCCGATGGATTAAGGGAAAATGAAACCGTTTTCTAATTTCGCCGCCCGGACCGCTAACAACTGCACCTGAAGTTAATTTAAGCCGGGCTTTGAACGTAGTTGCAAAACGAAGCTCGGCGGTCGGTGGCAATTGAATTTTGCTCTGATAGATTTTTTCTCATTTTTTTTGCATTTAGCTCTGATCAAACTGCCGCTGAAGGTAATATGTCAACGGAATCGTATGAACATTTATGACACGCGGGTTTTCTCACGTTATTTTCATTTAATAATCAAATCCCTGAAGATATATTAAGCTTGCCTGAAACGTGGTTCAAAAAATATGTTAAGCACACTTAGTGCCAAAAGGGCTAATAACATAAAGGATTATTTAGATGACAATGATGTCTGGAATTAAAGCCGTACAAAGCATGAGATCTATGTTTTATAATAATTATGTAAACTATGTTAAAGGACTGAAAATACGACAGGAGTTTGGAGTTTTTTTGTCCATTTTTTCTCCAAAAATATCTAGATTTTAAAATGTAACGGTCAATAAGTCGCAGTTTCTGCGCTACTTTGAATGAAACCTTTTCATTTCATTTCGGTCATCGAGTGGTGTTGATACTCTCCTAAAATTTGTGTTTATTTGAAAAAAAAAAACACGTCACGTGACACGTCCATTTTTTGTCTGTCATTGTAGTGTATTGCACTAACAACAAGGCGTGAGTTTGTGCGTAGTAGTGTAGTCATTATCAAACCATTATGTCCTCACCGAAGGGCACGGGTCCCTTCCCTAAGGAAGGTATAGGCATACTCCACCACGGGGGCCAAGTCCGGATTAGTGGAGGCTTGCAAGACTAGCGGCTGGTCTTACTGTCAGAAGTTTTCAAGCCGCCCTATGGACTCTGTCTTGGCTTAACGACTGCCATCTATTGACGATAGCCGGCACCAACAACTTCACATGCCTTGCGAAGCACGGAACCGCTCGGAAAAATGCCACTAGCGTAAGTCATAGACGGTTACCCATCCACGCGCTGAAGGCGCCCTATGTTTCGTAATCTTCGTGATCGTTTAAGATCCCTCAGGTAGCCGGGGCTACGAGCGATTCGAGTATCTTTATCTTTAAATCGAATTACATTCACAAATCTTTTCAGTAATTAGGCTGAGTCCTACACGTACCTGCCTGGTCATAGGTGGGACATAAATCATACTCGCTAATCTCTGTGTAGTTGAGCGATTTCACCCATTATACTGGTTAGAACTGCCGACTAAGTGGAGATTCACTTTCCATGAGGGCCTTTTGCACCAAAACGTAAGCTTTGTCTAATATTTAGGCGTGTTTTTATTTTTTTTTAAGGATAAACTTACAGGTGACAACCACAACGGAAATATTTAAGAATATAATCAGTTTCACGACGTGGACTTTGTCTGCTATTTTGCCGTTTTTTTTATTTACTTAAGAAGGTAACCTGTTAGTTGTTACCTGTAAACAACCACAGACGTATTTTAAATATTATATGCATACAATTAGTTTCGAACTAGGCTGCAACGCAAAGGCAGTTTACACAGCACGATAATCCGGTACTTGACTCTCTTTCCAAGTTAGTCTTAAATGGTTAATATCTCTCCCATTAGACCAAAAAATATTTTAGTATATTTTTTGAGGACCTACATGCAACCAAAGGAATATATTTTCAAACTTGGTTTGCTAAACAGCCAAAAACGCGGTCAGCCATTTTTATCTATGGTTTGAAGAACTGAAGGCTTGTAAACAAAGTTTGACATTCAACATCTATGAGTGATGAGTGACGCAACAATGATTTCATCGAGTTTACACGCAAAATATAGCAATTATCATTATTGCACTGTTCGAGAATGTAAAAACATGTCAATAATGACCCCCGGGAAGTTATGGATTCGTGTACCCAGTGAAATAAACATACAAAAAAATTGGCTTTAACTTGCCAAAACCTACCACGATACTTTATCGACTGAAACTCGGGTGTATTATGTGAAGATCACTTTGATGTATGTACTATAATAATCAATGTCCACTGGCTCCGGCTGACAAATGTTTGTTTACAAACCAAAGATGCTTTCAATATGGCGGATAGCGTTTTCACCGTTCCTAATTACAATCAGAAAATATTTTTTTAATTCGCAAATTTTGCAGCCATCCTTAATACTTTCTTAGCAAAGTCAATATATGAGTATTTCAGTTTCTTACGTTAAACACTACAGGAAATATTAATTTATCTCGGCAAATTTGATACGAATCAAGTAGCGGATTCTCAACCCGTGCTAAGGACAAAATTTAAAAACCTATTTAGAGGCTAAAAATTTCACCCATGCCGGGATTCGAACCCGCAACCTCTGGCTATCCGTGCCCGCGCTCTTCCAATTGAGCCAATGGGCGACTCACCGGCATCAGTGAAATTTCGAACCTCTTTACACTATTCTCTGTATTACGTACAGGCAGCGACATCTGGCTTAAGCAAATTGCATCACTTACAGCCCCGACTACCTACTTAGCAGTTAGGTTTTACATCGGTACGATATCAAATTCGAAATTTCACTGATGCCGGTGAGTCGCCCATTGGCTCAATTGGAAGAGCGCTGGCACGGATAGCCAGAGGTTGCGGGTTCGAATCCCGGCATGGGTGAACTTTTTAGCCTATAAATAGGTTTTTAAATTAATCCTATATTAGTTTTTTTCAACACCCTAGGTTCTCGGCCGTTAGTGATCCAAAAAAGTCACTATAAACTTGTTCAAAAGATTGATCTGACACGTTTTCCAAAAATTATTGAAATTCTGTAAAGGTATTTTTTTTCTATTGGTGTAAGTGTTTCACAGCGCTACTGTTTGAAGTGATAAACACTTTACAGAAAGTCTCAATACCTTGTTATATATATACATTTTTGCTATTCAGTTCAAGTTCGATTCAATTCGAGTTAAGACAGAGTAAATTATTCGAAGGAGTCTAATGGAATCGGATCGTACAGCACTTAATTATTTTACGACCTCGTTTCAAATTCAATCACCGTCCAAAAAAATAAAAGTCTTTTTTGTTTCTTTCGACTTTTCATTACCAATCATAAAGAAAAATACAATGGATACGTAGAGGCTTACCGAAAACGCTGAGCGAAATTAAAATTAGTATTCAAGACACAATATTCGTGACACAGTGCTTCGATTGTAAGTAAATTATAGATTATGCCACACGCGCATATCTTAGGTTTTTTCATGTGATTGTATGTATGCTTCTATGATAGAGAATATTATGGATGACGACAAAGTCGGTCAGAACGTGACCTCACCTGTGCCTCTAGCGGGTTGGCCGGTAGAAAATGCAATTAGCATTGGGTACATCTTTTGTCAATTATCTTTCGTGCAATAAATAATTAATAATAATAATATATGGAGTGTACAGACAACGTGATAGTGTGTTTAAATTTCAGTTTCATGCAAGTGGGTGCTGGTTGGAAACTGAGGGAATTAGTGTGATGTGCGTTCAGCAATTAGGCTCAGGAGGTAACATTGTGTTACCAACTGGTTCCGACTCCCCTTTAAACTTTCGAGGACTCCGGGGACTTATATTTAGCCTAATTTGCGCTAGAATACAGGGTAAGAAATTATAGAAAATATGTTTCGGTGAAGAGCTCGTGGCCTAGTTGAACCGATTGATTGTAATCACTCGGGTTAAGTAACAACAGGCGCGGTCAGGTACAGGATGGTTGAGCGTCCCGTGACTACCGCTAGTGGCATTTTTCCGAGCGCTTCCGTGCTTCGCAGGGCACGTTAAGCAGTTGGTGCCGGCTGTCATGTAATGGCAGTCGTTAAGCCATGTCGGAGGCCTTATAGGCGGCTTGATAACTTCTGACAGTAAGGCCCGCCACTGTGTTACAATCCTCCACCAACCCGGACTTGGACCCCGTGGTGGAGTATGGCTCAACCTTTCTGCGATGCAGGAAGAGACCCGTGCCCCAGCAGTGGAGACATACAAGGAATGATAACGATATAGGTCCTACTGTAAGGCAGACGCTTCTTAGAGAGAGTACGGGATTAATCATCTCACGAGGACATCCTTCTGTTTCATTATATTTTAGCGAGTTGGATCTCTACGTGTCTCAATTTTGTTAACCACCTGCATGATTGTACGTGACTCTACCTGTAATTCAAATTTAATTTGTAACCATTATCGTTCATTCGGCAGAGCGGTAGAAGCCTCACATTTGACAGGCGTGACAGCTCTCTGACTCAATCTATGATCACTCGTCTTCTGTCAGAATAATAGAGCGTCTTCTCGTATCGTTTAGTGCGTTTTGAGTATGTTTTCTGTTGTTTTTGTTATTATAATTCTCCGACCAGTGCTTTCTTTCTACAGACTTACGATCTTGCTTAACTTGTACGGACACAGATAAGTTTAGTATAAGTTTCATTGTCAGCTTGTTGCATAGCCTCACTTTTACTAAATATCTTATAACTCTGCTCTCAGATTGCCAAAATCCGCAGAATTTTCCGCGATGGTTTGCTAATATAATAAGCTCTAAATTGACATCCCTTTCACCTTTTTACACCCAGGCCCAAGAATGTATGAAATTGTATCCGTCTCCTTTTCCGATTTGAGATTGCCTGGAAGAAATTACTATTTCAGAAATTACCAATTACTATAAGGCCGCTAGTTGTATTATATCTTCTGTGTCTGCTGTTTCTGTAATACTTTTCCGGTATACAATACAGAATATTCTTATCGTCGTCGTCGTCGTCGTCGTCAGGCTATGCTAGTCCAATGCTGGACATAGCACTCCCCTAAAGAGCGCCACGCTGTGCAATCATAGGAGGTAATGCCCATAATCCCCACGCTGGGCATGCGGGTTAAGGATCGCAGTTCGGTGGAATTGTACTGCAGGGGGCGCTGCTGCCCACACCCCGGCTTGTGATATATACGTTTACATTCCTCATAGCTAGAAATTGCCAATCTGTGATGGGCACGCATGATAATTAAGACGCGTACTCTCCCATATTCTCTCTCTAAGAGACGAGTTCGTATTCTAAAGAAAGACGATGGTCGTTCATAGTGGAATTTATTCTCCATTTAAAAACTTTAAAAAATATATATTCCTTTAATATGCTTTAAATTAAATTTTGATAATTATTTAGCAATGTAACAGGCACTAAATCATTTATTAACATAACTTGAACATAACTTTATCGCCTGTATCCCAGAGGGGTAGGCAGATATCAGAGACTGCCAATTGCCACGATCGCTTCATCAACGTTCATAAGTTGTTGCATGCACGCACGCCGCGTTCCGGGTACTTTTTACCTTCCCTTTTGCTAATACACCCCGTATTTGGTCGAAGTACGTCTGCCTGGAATATCCTTTAGTAGCCCCTCTACACACAATCGCAATATAATATATATATTAATGTATATTATACGTGACGACCTCTGTGGCGTAGCGGTAGCGCATCTGCCTACCACGCAAGAGATCCCGGGTTTGAATCCCGGCTGGGGACAAAAAAAAACCAGGTCTTGTATGTTTACATGATTGAGATGTCGTTGTTTGTGGTTCCCACGACACAGGGTATCCTAGTGTGGGGCCAGAAGCAATGTATGTGCCTGTATGTAAATGTTATGTTATTTGTTTCGACAATCTTTCTGCCTTCATCCTTTTCACAACACAATTTATTAAATACATTAAGGTTATTATTACGACGCTGCCTCTCCTCTCCCGACAAGAGAGCTATAGCTTGGCTACCGACCGACGGGTCACGTAGAGTCGGACGCGCTCGTAACGCCGACGCGTGCCCTCTACACTTATTACTATGAGGAAACTTTTATGGCCCTTTAGGATGAGATTTCGTTTTGTTACTTCTCTTGAATAGACACGTGACTGTGAGGAAGTGTTTACTGTTTCTCTTGCTCGCTTTTAATGCAATAACTTTTCAGGAACTTCACCATCTCTCCAAATGCCAGATTGTGTTTGGGACGAAGGCACACTAAAAAAGGCTGTAATCATTTTAAGAATGTCTCTGACGTAAATACTGCTTTAAAAACCTATTTAGAGGCTAAAAATTTCACCCATGCCGGGATTCGAACCCGCAACCTCTGGCTATCCGTACCAGCCACTATGACTATCCGTACTATCTGGTACGGTTAGCCAGAGGTTGCGGGTTCGAATCCCGGCATGGGTGAAATTTTTAGCCTCTAAATAGGTTTTTAAATTTGTTCCTTAGCACGGGTTAGTGCATTAAAAATAAAAATAGTGTAAATACTGCTACTTCGCACTGTAAAGAAATGTTGACGTCTGCATTGAAATGCTGCTTTGCACTGTGAAAGAATGTGGACGAGTCTATTGAAATGATATTTCGTATTGTGAAGGAATGTTGACGAGTGTATTGAAATGCTATTTCGTATTATGATGGAATGTGGACGAGTCTATTGAAATGCTATTTCGTACTGTGAAGGAATGTGGACCAGTGTATTTTATTTTATTAGAGAAAACAAACAGTAATACAAAAACATTTGCTTAACGTATTAAGGTTACTTACATGTATAACCAGCAGCGTTTTCTACAGTTTACAATATAAAATATTAGAATACAATAGGCGCAGTGTGAGAAATGCATGTGTAGTAAACAAACAAGTAACATGAATATCAATAACGTTTCTGCAGCGGTGGTAGCTCAGTGGGTAGAACCATAGACTGGCAAGCGAGAGCCCCAGGTTCGATCCCGAGTGCGGGCATGTACCAATGACTTTGTTTAATTTCAAAGTTACGTACATTTGCGAATTTGCAGTCGCAATACCACACGCTAACGGTGAAGGAAAAACATCGTGAGGAAACCCGCGGCTTGGTTGGCTCCGCACGTATTGACTAGTCTTTCCTGTGGGCTAGGCCGACTAAGCTGTCAGGATGGTATAGGTGCTGGGCAAGCCTACACCATCTATAAAACCATGACCCAGGCACTACAGCGTCGGAGTGGTCCCTTCACCCATCTAGTGTGAGTGAAGATACCACTGGACGCTGTATAAATCATCTCATTAAGTAGATGCAAAAAGGCCACTATTAAAATTATTAAAGCTCTTTTCTAAACTAAATAAACACAAAGCAGAAAAAAAAATAAAAACAACACAAACAACCGACCGACGTACACTCCAAAGACAAATCACATCTATCATGTAAAATCACAGAATGGTAGATGCAACATGAGTTACAGAATTCCTAATTAAGCCCGGGGATAACATAAACAAGTCATTGTGATGCAAATACTCATTATAATTGTGCATTAGCCTATACAGTGGTGCTCGCTCACCAGCGTTAGTTCTACACCTCTTAGTTAGGAACTAGCGGTGGGGGTAGCCCTCACAAATCCTCCTCCTCGTATTGAAATGCTATTTCGAATTGTGAAGGTATGTGGAGGAGTCTATTGAAATGCTATTTGGTACTGTAAAGGAATATTGACGAATGAATTGCAATGCTACTTCGTTCTGTGAAGGAATGTTGACGACTGCAAATCACGTGACAGACTCAAAATAGTTGAGTTCCACTATAAAACAAAGGTGTAATATTAAAAGTGACTTTTTGATTTTTAACACGATAAAGTTGATAAGAAATATGGTGGTGGGGTGGAGTGGTGATAGTTTTGGTGAGATGTCATGACAACCCAATGGTTTTTGTCAGGATTCTAGTGTGGAGCATCTGCTATCAGTCCCCAACAATTTATTCTTAGGTTAGTAAATAAATTTTAATGTTTTAAGTAGAAATACTAAAGACGACTTGATTTAGAATAAAAAACACAATTAATTAACCTGTTATCTTTTTCGCTTTCAAACAATCACACCAAATAAATTATGACGTAAGAACCGGTTTTGGTCGCGGCGCCTATCCCAAGTTACTGATACTGCTGTAACTTTTCTAATTCACGTTCGATTTTAGTTCTGTAAAAAGATTTATTATCTAAATAATACGTACTCCATACTTAAAGTATGCTTGAAGGCGTCTTATAGCAGTTTCCACCGACATTATTTCAGTGAAGTAGCCACTTGGACAAGAGGTTGTACCTAGTACCCGATACATTTTTAGATGGAGTAAGGTTAGTTCATAGGTTGGTTTATCAATCCAGTTACATACTAAAGTGTTTCTTCATTGTCTTTTTTAACAATTACCAAGCAATATTAGAAACGTTCATGTTATTTATAACAACATGATTATTCCAAACCACTCCACAGAGGCAGTTTAAATAATCTGTGGTTACATCTCTATTACCACAAACTATGTAAGGTAGTGTCTTGGTAGTCCAAGAATCGTGTTTAAAAAAATCGTTTGTTAATACGTCCAGCCAACTAAACCGCAAGGTTTCACCACGATCTAAGCCTTGTCCGTTAGCGTAGGGGTAATGGAAACTGCGGCTCTCCATAGAAGATTTTCAGTTTTTTCCTTTATTTTTGAGATATGTAAATACAGCCGTGAAATGAACATACATTTTTGTAAAAACCTATTTAGAGGCTAAAAATTTCACCCATGCCGGGATTCGAACCCGCAACCTCTGGCTATCCGTGCCAGCGCTCTACCAATTGAGCCAATGGGCGACTCACGGCATCAGTGAAATTTCGAACCTCTTTACACTATTCTCTGTATTACGTACAGGCAGCGACATCTGGCTTAAGCAAATTGCATAACTTACAGCCCCGACTACCTACTTTGCAGTTAGGTTTTACATCGGAACGATATCACTGTACCCACATGATTATACTATTTTTATTTTTAATGCACTAACCCGTAAAATTTAAATTTGTCCTTAGCACGGGTTAGTGCATTAAAAATACAAATAGTGTATCCATTTTTGTGTTAAATTAATAATTTATAATAACTAGCTGTGCCGCGGGGCACAGCTAGTTATTATAAATTATTAATTGTTATCCTCGTAATACAGAGAATAGTGTAAAGAGGTTCTAAATTTCACTGATGCCGTGAGTCGACCATTGGCTCAATTGGTAGAGCGCTGGCACGGATAGCCAGAGGTTGCGGGTTCGAATCCCGGCATGGGTGAAATTTTTAGCCTCTAAATAGGTTTTTAAATTTGTTCCTTAGCACGGGTTAGTGCATTAAAAATAAAAATAGTATAATCATGTGGGTACAGTGATATCGTTCCGATGTTAAAACCTAACTGCAAAGTAGGTAGTCGGGGCTGTAAGTAATGCAATTTGCTTAAGTCAGATGTCGCTGCATGTACGTAATACAGAGAATAGTGTAAAGAGGTTCTAAATTTCACTGATGCCGTGAGTCGACCATTGGCTCAATTGGTAGAGCGCTGGCACGGATAGCCAGAGGTTGCGGGTTCGAATCCCGGCATGGGTGAAATTTTTAGCCTCTAAATAGGTTTTTAAATTTGTTCCTTAGCACGGGCTAGTGCATTAAAAATAAAAATAGTATAATCATGTGGGTACAGTGATATCGTTCCGATGTTAAAACCTAACTGCAAAGTAGGTAGTCGGGGCTGTAAGTAATGCAATTTGCTTAAGTCAGATGTCGCTGCCTGTACGTAATACAGAGAATAGTGTAAAGAGGTTCTAAATTTCACTGATGCCGTAAGTCGACCATTGGCTCAATTGGTAGAGCGCTGGCACGGATAGCCAGTGGTTGCGGGTTCGAATCCCGGCATGGGTGAAATTTTTAGCCTCTAAATAGGTTTTTAAATTTGTTCCTTAGCACGGGTTAGTGCATAAAAATAGTATGAACATAAAAAGTCAAACGACAGCCAATTATGATTAAAATTACGACGTTATAACACACCTCAAAGCGAGCGAAATTTATTAGCAAGTTTGCGCATACTTGATGTGATTTATTTGGACTCTAAGGCGTATGACTTGAATTGAACATAAAAAGTCAAACGACAGCCAATTATGATTAAAATTACGACATTATAACACCTCAAAGCGAGCGAAATTTATTAGCAAGTTTGCGCATACTTGAAGTGATTTATTTGCACTCTAAGGCGTATGACTTGAATTGTACATAAAAAGTCGAACAACAGCCAATTATGATTAAAATTACGACATTATAACACCTCAAAGCGAGCGAAATTTATTAGCAAGTTTGCGCATACGACTCTGTGCGAATACCTGGGAGCCGATGATCGCCTATGCAAATTGAAATCGTAGACGCAAAATACTCATAGAATAAGAAATTTGTCGCATAAAAATAAGATAAGATAACTCGACAGGGTCATTAGACATTTATTTTCTCATTCGAATTCAATCTAGCATGGCGTTCAGAATACAGATTTTGGCTATCGCTCGACTTTTTGTGTAGAATTCAAGTCATAAGCCTTAGAGTCGTATACGAATTATTTGCTAATGAAGTGATAATTGGCTCCCAGGTTTCATTAGTGGGATAAACTAGGCAGTAGAAATTCATTAAGATTCCTTTAAAGAAATTAACATCCTTACAGTGGCCAGTCAGTTACTGTTTATCTTATTATACTGTTCACAATTCAAGTCATGAGCCTTAGATTCGTATACGAATTATTTGCTAATGAAGTGATAATTGGCTCCCAGGTTTCATTAGTGGGATAAACTAGGCAATAGAGATTCATTAAGAGATTCCTTTAAAGAAATTAACATCCTTACAGTGGCCAGTCAGTTACTGTTTATCTTATTATACTGTTCAGAATTCAAGTCATGCCTTAGAGTCGTATACGAATTATTTGCTATTGAAGTGATAATTGGCTCCCAGGTTTCGTTAGTGGGATAAACTAGGCAGTAGAAATTCACTAAGAGATTCCTTTAAAGAAATTAACATCCTTACAGTGGCCAGTCAGTTACTGTTTATCTTATTATACTGTTCAGAATTCAAGTCATGAGCCTTAGAGTCGTATACGAATTATTTGCTAATAAAGTGATAATTGGCCCGCTGATCGCCCTCTTCTGCAAGGCAAAGATGATCTTGGGACCCTTATTCAAAACCCAATGTAATAGGCCTAATTAAAACTTTCCTTTCGGCCGCCACAGTATAGCATTCGCGCAATGTTGTTTTCAACAAAAAGTGGAGTGAAAGAGCGAAATTCAATTACAAAAATTTCAGATGAGTTTTTGTGAAATTCGCGAAATTCATGAACTAGTCCACGTTTTTGTGTGCGCGTGCGATTAAAAACATCGTCATTGTCCCAAACGAATTATTCTAGCCGGAGCACCTAGAAGTTTCCAACAAGGTTCAATAATTAGAAAGTTTCAATTAGATAAGTTACCGAACTATTTTACTAAGGCGCCACCAGCCACCTAGTGCGATTCGTGACTGTACCTAACTAAATCCCACTTGCGCCAGCGCGGGTTAGCTCATTTAGCTCGAGTTAACCGGTTAAATCGATCACTCCGCATACAAAATGATCGATTTAGAATAGAATAGAGTTTATTTAATAATTGCATGCACCATTACATAAAGTTAGATAAGGTACATTGCAAAGTTGCTCGATTTAAAATCAAACCTTACGGTGATCCCCACACTAGGCCTAGCCTGTATCGTGGGGATCAGCAGAGTGATTTCCAAATAACTTATTATAACCGTTGACCAGTTGACCAGCATATACCTATAATAAATCTTAATGTTTGGCCATCATCATCATCATCGGCCTACGATTGTCCACTGCTGGACATAGGCCTCTCCTATTGCACGCCACTATGCACGGTCCTCGGCTACTCTCATCCAGCTCTTGCCAGCCGCCCTGCGAAGATCTTCGCTCTCACCGAGTCTGAGGACGTCTTACACTACGTTTACCGATCCGTATGGCATTTGGCCATAGATTACAAAAATTACAAATTTGTTTCATGAGAAAAATTCATGACAAAAATTTAATTCATGATTCATTTCAATTCAATTCATGACAAAAAACTAATAGGCGCATCTGTCCCATCAACAAAGCTTTTAAAATACCTAGGTGTTTTGGGAAACAACTTCAATACATGAAATTAAAATCAAATTTATCCGGCTAAGAACACCCAGGTCTAGGGCACCATTGCACCTAGAAACCCGGAGTTAAAGTTGAAATGCGTAGTTTCATTATCACTCGCTACACTAGGAATATTAACTCGAGTTGAATGAGCTAACCCGGGCTGACGCAAGTGGGCCTAAGAAATACAAGTCATAAGTACAAGCTGGGATTTGTACCTACCAGAGGAGCGCAATTTCACGATAAAAGTTTTTTTGCACTTTCAAACTCGATGACTGTTATATTTTTGTTTTATTTTATTAGGAAAACGAAGCGCTCGTGGCCTAGCCGAACCGAGTGATTGGAATCAATCACTTGAGTTAAGCAACAACAAACGCGGTCAGGTGCAGGATGGGTGACCGTCCCGTGACTACAGCTAGTAGCATTTTTCCGAGCGCTTCCGTGCTTCGCAAGGCACGTTAAGCCGTTGATGCCGGCTGTGATGTAATGGCAGTCGTTAAGCCATGTCAGAAGCCTTATGGGCGGCTTGATAACTGCTGACAGTAAGGCCCGCCACTTTCTTACAATCCTCCGCCAACCCGGACTTGGCCCCCGTGGTGGAGTATGGCCTAACCTTCCTGCGATGCAGGAAGAGACCCGTGCCCCAGCAGTGGGGACATACAAAGGTTGATATCGAGGACAACTAATAAGCGATACAACAACAGAATCACAGAGAAAAAATAAACACCCATATAACACGGTAATTGCTTACCCACTTATAGGTTGTCGCATCACGCATGTAAATTTACCGCATTATTGGCTAGCGCCATCTCGCTCTATTTCACTGCGCAAAGCGAAATACCGCTATCTGATAGTGAGATAAAACTTCATAACAAGATTCAACCAAAAAATGGCTACTTAAGTGTCCCTCCAGAAGTGGGCGAGAGTCAGCAAATAAATATGGTATTGAAGTAAAGTAAACTAACCTAAAGTAAATTTATAAGATGTAAGGCCTAGGGCCCATAACACATGCAGGCATGCGACGAAAAGGGTTTACTAATACCCTACGACTGCCGCACAGTGACAGCGTTTGTCACATGGCTCCTACTTTATATAATAAACTGCCTTTACCGTGGAGGGAACTCCCCATAGCCATATTTAAAAGATAGTGGGCAAATATGTAAGGCTGATTCACCCACAACCGCCACAGCTTAAGCTATGTTTGTTTGCTAGGTATGACGGGTGAGTTTATCTGTGCGGAAGGGCAATAAATTATGTCCGAGGGTTATTTAATTATGAAGACTATTTTATCTTACGTGGTAATAACATCTATATTATCACCGTATTGTAATATTACATTTCTAGTTGTCTGCGAATAACTAAGTCTAATAATGCTGTGTATACCTTTAATTGGCATAATCGCTAGCCCTAAGTCACTTTTAGTATAAGTTTTATCATGCTTGCGTGCTTGCTGTTGGTGAACCTCATGAATAATATAAATCTAAATAAAGACTAATAAATAAACTTCTTCTTCTTCTTCTTCAACCCATAGCCACCCAATGCTGAGTGTAGGTCTCTTCTAATGCACGCCATTTATTTCGGTCTTGGGCTTTTCGAATCCAGTCCTTTCCTGCCACCTTGACCAGGTCGTCAGTCGATCTTGTTGGTTGCCTGCCCACACTTCTGCGCCCCTCTCTAGGCCTCCAAACCAGTACTTTTACACCCCATCTTTTATCTTGTCTACGGCATATATGGCCTGCCCATTTCCACTTCTTACGGGCAATCACCTTGGCTATGTCTGTCAGTTTCGTCCTCCTTCGGATTTCGGTGTTTCTGATCCCAGGAGATGGAGAGAGCCATGTTGGGTGTGAAATACCCAACATGGCTCTCTCCATAGCTCTCTGAGTCACCTGCAGCTTGTGAACAGTTTGTTTGGTGAGAGTCCATGACTCGGCTCCATAAACCATGACGGGGAGGACACATTGTTCGAACGCCTGACGCTTGAGGTTTATTGGTATATTGGCCCCTTTAAACACTTTGAACAGTTTACCAAAAGCTCCCCATCCTAAACGGACACGGCGGTCTATTTCAGTATTCTGTCCAAATTTTTGCAATAATGAAAAATAAATAACCTTACTAGTAATGTAATAAAACAGTCAACATATTATAAAAACATTTAATTCATTATAATAGCAAAAGCTGAAAATTTAAAATTTTACTTTTCCTTAAATAATTTGTTAGAGTCTTCGAATATTTAGATGACAAATTTTGACATTGTGCACCTTTTATTATTTATTCTAATTAGAGATCATTTTCTTTAAAACATTTGTACGCCTTATTGGCTAAATACAGCGCACATTTGATATTTTATAAGACTATGTATGTACTGTATACCTATGTTTTACAGTGTGTTGGCTTTCAGAATATACGACAACCTCGGGCTTTAGAGTTGGCTTCGATTTTTGCCGAGAGCACACGAGTGTAATACTACTACTTCCTGCTTGGTTTTTCAAATTAGGTGTCATATTCAATTTTGGTAATGTGGCAACTAGCCGATGTCGACTATTTCTGCCAGAATCACGTCTTGACATTGACACGACATGCGCATAATAGGGAGGTTAATAGAGCAATAGAGCATACAGAAACTTAAATAGGGATTACTCTGTGGAGGCTTATTGTGGCAGCGGAATATACGTTACAAAATCGGTAATATATAAAATGTTTATAGTACAAACACAAGGTAGGATGAAGTTAAATATATAAGGACAAATAATAAAATATTTATGGTGTCATATTAGTTTAGATTTCGAAATGAAGTGTCATATTAGTTCCGATATTTCTATTACACGAATACATCCGATTCTATCCGACAATAGCCGAGGTATATTCTAAAAGCTAACAGAATGCATCTGTATCTGCCGTACTCCTACGTCACGCGCACAAGATCCTGAACGAATTTAATCGTCTGTCAAATTCCATACTTATTGCTCTCGTCACAATTCCGACAGGCTTTGGTAAATATAAACATAAAGGAGGGCCTGCCACTGAGCGATACCAATCGTCTTTTAAACTCCAAATTAACTGACCTTTGGAATCGCTCAGGATTTTTTTTTATTTCTTGGGGTAACAAGAGGATGTAAAAGTGTGTGTATGTTACAAAAGTAATCTGATAGTAAAGGACACAAGTCTTCTTCTTTAGTCTTTTAACTTCGGGGAGCATAGGGCTTAAATCACAGATTTCCACTTCTGACGGTGATTCGCGGCAGCTTCGGGCCAGCTAGTGCCGATCGACTTAAAAGTAATCTGATAGTAAAGGACATAAGTCTTCTTCTTTAGTCTTTTAACTTCGGGGAGCATAGGGCTTAAACCACAGATTTCCACTTCTGACGGTGATTCGCGGCAGCTTCGGGCCAGCTAGTGCCGATCGACTTAAAAGTAATCTGATAGTAAAGGATACAAGTCTTCTTCTTTAGTCTTTTAACTTCGGGGAGCATAGGGCTTAAACCACAGATTTCCACTTCTGACGGTGATTCGCGGCAGCTTCGGGCCAGCTAGTGCCGATCGACATGGCCTCTTACTCGAAATGAAATGAAAAGGTTTTATATAAAGTACCGCAGAAACTTAAACTAGGTGACTGTTTCAAAATCTAGATCATTTTGGAGAAAAATTTGACAAAAAAACTCCAAACTTAGTCTTTTCAAAGTCCGTAATTAACAGAGTTTACTTAATTAATATAAAACATAGAACTCATGCATTGTACTGGCTTTAATTCCAGACATCATTGCCATCTAAATAATCATTTGCATCACTCTACTAGGCGGACACACGTGGCTAAGATACAAGAGTTCCTTATTGACTTACGGAACCTTAATAATGACGAATTAACAACCTTTTAGTCATTTAAAAATTCGTACGGAATAGCAGACATTTTTTTTGCGTTTTTGACGTTTTCCCCAATATACAATTTATTTGTATTATCTAGTAGACCATATCGTAGTTCGCATATTGTTTGTAATTTTTTCGCATGGAGGGATATGAAGATTTTGTCACAGCCAGTACTATTTCAATGATTCTACAGTGTAAAATGAACACATCAATCGATCGCAAAAAGCGATTGCCAATCTATCACCTGCTTTACAAGTTACGACCAATTGGAGAGATTTAACAGCGCAATATTTGCACTGCAACGAGATCGACGTCAACCGACTAAATGTCGTTGTAAACAGAACAATCGGTTTTTATTCGAGCGTCACGTATTTACGAGGTTATTTCAACATGTTTCAGTGTGGCTACAAAAATATAACGACGCCAGGGGCGTAGGCAAGGGATGGATTTAGGATTCAAGATGTGCATATCTAAATGATTAAAATGTCACTGTAAACACAACAATCGGTTTTTATTTGAGCGTCACGTATTTAAGAGGTTATTTTGACATGTTTCATTGTGGCTACAAAAATATAACTACTTCAGGGGCGTAGACAAGGCATGGATTCAGGATCAAAAAAGTAGTTATCTTAATGTCATTGTAAGCAAAACATTCGGTTTTATTCGAGGGTCACGTATTTACGAGGTTATTTTGACATATTTCAGTGTGGTTTCAATATTCAGTCCCCTATCACCCTCCTAGATACAGCCCTGACATTTCGAAACGACACCATTCCACCGGCTTCTTCAGCTGTAAAACTCAACTCTCCTTCAAATGATTCAAAACGAAACTGTGGCATAAAGATAACTTTTATTGGTTTTTTATATTGCAGTATTTCTCACTCGTAAAGACTTCGAATTAATTAATTCAAATTGTTCTGAATTTAAATTACGAGATGAGAAGGAAATTGTTTACGGCGTAAATAACTTTAAAAGAATCTTGATAAATAGCCTTCCAATGATTATAAGATAAAATTGCCGTATCGTGTACCTATATTATAGGGTAACCTAGTTTGGGACCAGCCTGGCAAGTGCGATGGCAGGAGTCACGCGTTTTGTGGCGTATTTGACACAATTTGTCCAATTCTGAATTGTCATCGATTTCGATTACAACCCTGTCCGCATTGCTGGGACACGGGTCTCTTCCTGCATCGCAGGAAGGTTAGGCCATACTCCACCACGGGGGCCAAGTCCGGGTTGGTGGAGGATTGTAAGACAGTGGCGAGCCTTGCTGACATAAGTTGTCAAGCCGCCCATAAGGCCTCTGACATGGCTTAACGACTGCATTACATTACAGCCGGTACTAACGACTTAACGTGCCTTGCGAAGCACTGAAGCGCTCAGAAAAAAATGCCACTAGCGGTAGTCACGGGACGATCACCCATCCTGCACCTGACCGCGCCTGTTGTTGCTTAACTCAAGTGATTGATCTCGGTTCGACTAGGCCACGATCGTTTCAATTGAATTTGAATTGACATATTATGTTACAATTAGACAAATACTCGTAATGTACTGGAGAGTCGTGACTTTTGACATGTGAAATGCGTGACTGGCGACATCTTAATACCCAGGCAGAAAAAACAAGTTGTTGCCGACCGGCCAATCAACCTTTTTTAAGTTTTTTACTTCTTTCATAGCTTTTTTTACATTATGTTTAAGTTTAAAAATTAGGACTATGTCAATGCCAAGCGGACAAAATAGGGATTAAAGATTCCTAACCGTTTTCCTCGATTCTAACGTGCATACGTTTTAGATGTGGAAGTTATTATGTAAATGTTTGTACACATATCTTCCTACGGCTTCAATAAGCTTATATGAGGCACTAGCTTTTGCCCGCGACTCCGTCCGCGTGGACGTTTTTTTCAACCCCGCTCACTCCTTTAGGGTAAAATTTATAAAAACGGTGAAACACGTGTTCAATCAATTGTGTTGAAGAGTACCTATTTATTTTAAGTTTCAAGAAAATTAGACAACATTCTTTATACCTCCCATACAAATTTTGGCAACCCTTTTTGCCTCCTTAGGGGTTTAATTTAAAAAAAAATGGGTCTTATTCCTTGGCTACATTATAAATAGACCCTCTGTGCAATTTCCCTATTTCAGCTTCCTAGGTCCAACGGCTTGGGTTGGGCGTTGATGAGTGAGTCAATCAGTCAGGACTTTAACTTTATTTATATAGATTTAAAATAGCAAATCAGAATATGGGTCGCTTATCATTTCTATTGCAGTCAGTTATGAGTATTGCAAAACTATATCAATTTAAGCGCCAGCTTTAATACATATGTTATCAAAGCACCGGCTTACTGAGAGCAAAGACACGTTTCGCCCTTCCACTTCACGAAGCAAAATGGCTTAGATATAATCTGCAGACCGCAGTTTGTCTTTTGGACGAGGGTCCACTGATATGTGCTTGGACGTTTCACGTGTACCTTCTGTCATCCATAGGTTTAAGGGCCGCAAAGTTTATGAAGATCAAGCGGAGATCTAGGGCTCGTAGTTAAACTAGGGACGCAGGTTTGTGACTGCGATGATCTGTTTTAAATACAGGGGTTGCAGTAAAACGAGGGTTCGCTGGGTAATATCTCTCTTGCGCAGTTTATGGGCCGAGTAAGATTTGACTAGATATCAAAACCTGTTACCGGCAGCCTCGGTGGCGCAGCGGTTTGGCACGCTGACTGTAAAACCGAAGGACTCGGTTTCGATCCCCGGCCAGCTCAAACTAGGAAACGAACTTTTCTGGTTTGTGTCGGGTCTTGGATGTTATCTATGTATTGTAATAAATCGTTCGTCGAGTCAGAACCTTTAACATAAGTCATTTAGTTGTATGGGGCCAGCGCGATCTGTGTAATATGTCCATGAATATTTATTATTATCAGGCGCGGTCAGGTGCAGGATGGGTGACCGTAACTACCGCTACTGGCATTTTTTCCGAGCGCTTCCGTGCTTCGCAAGGCACGCTAAGCCGTTGGTGCCAGCTGTCATGTAATGGCAGTCGTTAGGCCACGTCAGAGGCCTTATGGGCGGCTTGATAACTTCTGACAGTAAGGCCCGCCACTGTCTTACAATCCTCCGCCAACCCGGACTTGGCTCCCGTGGTGGAGTATGGCCTAACCTTCCTGCGATGCAGGAAGAGACCCGTGCCCCAGCAGTGGGGACATACAAGGGTTGATATCGATTTAATATCAGGCAGGCAGATGCTGGAGGCGGTATGCTGAAGACAGGGCGCTATGGCGCACTTTAGGGGAGGTCTATGTCCAGCAGTGGACTAGTGTAGACTGATGATAAAGATAATTCAATAACAAAAGGAGTCCATGATGCTTCCAAACACGTCTTAAGTTACCACGAGTATTCCCTGCAAAGTATGACGTGACGTTTCGCATATGCCGAAGAACCAATTTCTCAATTCAATTTCTCCTTCTGCAATCTTTCCGATTTAAGGTGGCCTGGATGAAATCGGTATCAGCAACAAGGCCGCCAATAGTATCTCTTCTTTTTAACACAGGTTATGCCTAGTGTGGGTGCTACTGTACATAGTAATGTAAATTGTCTTCTGTTCAATAAAGTTTATTTTTATTTTTTATTATTGTAACCGTTGTCTCTGTAATTATTTTCCGTTTATTTTTGCCTCTTTTGTGAGTTTCTACTTGGTTTAATGGTAATTAAAAGGAAACTGGCCCTCTGTTGATCCCGCCTACTTAGAACCTAATGCTCGGGAGTCGGATTGTTACTAATTATTTTATTTCAGTTTTATTTCTAAATTTCATTGACACAAAATTTACATTTTAATCTTTTCAACTTCATTCGATATCAACCCTTTGTATGTTCCCACTGCTGGGGCACGCGTCTCTTCCTTTTAGGCCATACTCCTCCACGAGGGCTAAGTCTGGGTTGGTGGATGATTTAAAGGCAGTAGGGCGGGCCTTACTGTCAGAAGTTAATAAGCCGCCCATAAGGCTTTTGGCATGGCTTAACGACTGCCATTTCAAAACAGCCGCCCTTACGGCCTAACGTGCCGGGCGAAGCATGGAAGCGATCGGAAAAAAATCCATAGTCACGGGATGGTCACCCACCTAGTACCTGACCGCGCCTGTTGTAGCTTGACCCCAGCGATTGATTCCTATCACTCGGTTCCACAATGCCACGAGAATTCATTCGCATTCGATAATTCATTCGAAGACTTTCTTTTGCTATTAAAATTTAATAGACTCTTCTTCACTAGAATTGGCTTTGCTGAATCAAAGGTATCAATATTGGTTCGCTATGCCAGTTGCAATCGGAAACCCACAATCAATGTTGATTATACTGTGAAGCCGAGCCTATATAGCTGTCGGGCCATTAATGGTCGACAGACCACCAACTTAATGACATGAAGTAATTCAGTCTCTGTAATTTGACTGCCTCGTTGTTCTTGCGGTATCACCTCTAATTACCGTGCCAGAGGTCGTAGGTTCGAGACCCGTTGGAGGCCGAACTATCTACGTGTATTCCCATGTTTGTGGTGTCCCTGCCTAGTTACCATAGCTCAGGGTATCCTAGTTTATTTAATTTTTATTGAAAGAAAATAAACAATTATTGTCCAATATAGTTTAGATAAGAAAAGAATATTCTTTATTGTACACTGGAAAAACAACAAATACAAAACAATTGCAAATATTCATAGTACAATTGGCGGCCTATGCTGTATGTGATTGTACAACCAGTGGCGTTTTTTGTAGATTTATACAAAGACATGAAAAATAAAAACTTACAATCTTATTCTGCTAACATACATTGAAAGATGTACTCGACTAATCATCCTTGATTAGTCGAGTACATCTTTCAATGTATGCACTTCATTCAGATGTGTTACGTGTAACTAAAACGTAATGTTCAAGTTGTACACTGCACCTACATTTTGTATAGCTTATCGGGTATTTACCGGCAAAAAATATTGAAGACTCACGCGTAATAATGTCCCATAGACATGCGTAATGGGGTGTACAAAACTGAGCCGCGGCTGGTCGCCATGTTACCATATCTCAGGGAAGCCTAGTTTGGAAATTACTGTAGATAGATAAATAGATAGAGGTAGAGAACACTTCATTGTACATAAAAATGGAAATTACACAGATATTTCTTAACCTAAGCGTACAAACGGCGGCCTTATCACTAAAAGTGATCTCTTCCAGACAACCTTACTATACAGTCGACAGCAAGTAAATCTTTCCATGTATGCGCTTTATTCAGATGTGATACGGGCAACTTATGTGTAAATGGTCGAGCTGTTGTATACAGTACAATGTAGATAGATACTCGTAGATAGAGAACACCTTTATCTATAATATAAAAATGAATCGCTGAATGTGTTGGTAAGCGCAAATTTCGAGAGCAGCTGAACCGATTTCGCTGATTCTTTTTTTAGAATATTCCTTGAAGTACTAGGATGGTTCTTACGAGGAGAAAAAAATTAAAGTATTTTATACAATTGGCGGTCTTATCGCTAAAAGCAATTTCTTCCAGACAACATTTGGATGGAGTGGATTGCATAAAGAATATAATCGGCACGTGTATATAAATAATTAAATCGAAAATATATTGATACCAAATAGTAAAAGAGTACGAGAATATAATTAAATTACCTACGAAGCGCTCGTGGCCTAGTCAAACCGAGTGATTTGAATCAATCACTTACGTTAAGCAACTAGAGGCGCGGTCAGGTGCGGGATGGGTGACCGTCCCGTGACTACCGCTAGTGGCATTTTTCCGAGAGCTTCGGTGCTTTACAAGGCACGTTAACCCGTTGGTGCCGGCTGTTATGTAATGGCAGTCGTTAAGCCATATCAGAGGCCTTATGGGCGGCTTGATAACTTCTGACAGTAAGGCCCGCCACTGTCTTACAATCCTCCACCAACCCGGACTTGGCCCCCGTGGTGGAGTATGGCCTAACCTTCCTGCGATGCAGGAGGGGACATACAAGGGTTGATATCGATCGATCGATTGATACCGTCCTACGATTTAAAGTATATATTAAAATTAGCACATGGATATAGCATTGAGCTGCGTCTGGTCGCATTGAAAAGAACATTCACGGAATCTGTCAGATAAAAGCAATCCTCGAGTCGAGAGCGGCATCAGAGAACTTCTTTTAAACTATTTGAAAATCCAATGCTTTCAAAAGCCATTTTAAAGAGTGGCTCCTACGATAAACCTCAGGAGATATCCCGCGGTCCGTGCGCTGTTTCGCTTAAAACAATACAACAGAACGACAACGTTGCCTTCTAATCGTAAAGACGTCGAAAACAGCGTTCAACTTGGATTGATTTTATAGAGGCTGGGCTACATCTGTACATTGGGCTCTTTATGTACAGCTAAAATGTATTTGTATTGAAATAGAAGACATTGGCCCGGCTCGTGAATTGGTGAGTGTGAGTGAGTGAGGGATTTAGTGAATGTGAGTGAGTGAGTGAGTGAGTGTGTAAGCGAGCAAACGAAGTTGTGAACGAACGAATAAATAAAAAAGTGACGAAACATAATCGCTGCCTACCCCTTAGGGATATAGGCGTGAGTTTATGTATACAGTTTTAATATACAATACACTAACGTTAATTTCTTAAGGCCCATCCTTCAAAATAACAGTTGTTTTTGTGATCACTTGAGGTCATTGTGCCTTAGAAAGTCAAAGGCACAATGTCTTCAAGTCGTCAATCGCTCAAATCGAACCTATGTAACCCCAAAGTCTACTCTTCATCTAAACCTAAGCTGGAAAAGAAAGAAAATATTGTCTAGTATTAAGCTCGTATTTGGTGAATTGGTTTATAATGCAGTAAAGAATTTTTAAACTTGGTTCCTGTAAAAACTCCTCAAACACTTAGCAAGCAGATTGAAATCGAAAACCTGATTCCACTTAATGTAAAAAATATTATTTAATAAACAACTATTAAAAGCTGCATGATACATAGGCTGCTACTTATGTATGCGGAATCTGGGATTCCAATAATTTTAAACGCAATGTCTGACCTCCATGGTCAAATTCGTTATTTTTTTAAATACTGGCCGCTAATATTTGCTCTTATATACGTTACTGTTTTGTTTTTGTTGGGTTTAAAATGTCATATCGCTGAAAAAATGGAACTTACTTGTGAAAATATTCGTGCTATGATTTATTACGATTTTCGACGTGGTTTAACGCAAAAACAGTGCGTAGATCAATTAACTTCGACTTTTGGTGGTGAAGCTCCATCAAAAACGACTGTGTATCACTGGTTTAGTGAGTTTAATCGCGGGCGCAGTAAGCTCACGGACGAAGTTAAAGAAGATCGCCCGAAATCGGTGGTTGTGCCAGAAAATATTGAAGCTGTGCGAAAACTAATAATAATGCAAGACCGCCATGTTACGTATCGCGAGATAAAGGTTATTCAGGAATATGTATGACGAGCATTCATAGGATATTACATGAACATTTGTCTGTAAAAAAAATTGTTCGCGTTGGATCCCGCACAACTTAACTCAGGATCAAAAAGATGCTCGCGTCGAATGGTGCAAGAAAACCTTAAAAAAATTCAACGGAGGCGACTCAAAATCTGTTTATAATATCTGCACATAGGTGACGAATCCTGGATCTACGCGTACGATCCCGAAACTAAACAACAATCAACAGTTTGGGTGTTTCAAAATGAGCCGAACCCTACGAAAGTGGCTCGTGCAAAAAGCACTGTAAAGCAAATGGTGGCCTACTTTTTTGGTATTAATGGCCATGTGGCTACAATACCACTGGAGAATCGCGGAACGGTTAATTCGGAGTGGTACACGACCATTTGTTTGCCGGAAGTATTTGAAGAAATACGCCAAAACAACCAGCGACGCAGAATCATACTTCACCATGACAATGCCAGCTGTCATACATCTCAGGAAACAACTACATTTTTGGATGGTCAAATAATAGAATTGATGGGTCATCCACCGTACAGCCCTGATTTGGCTCCCAATGATTTCTATTTATTCCCAAATGTTAAGAATAAATTACGTGGTCAACGATTTTCGACCCGTGAAGATGCCGTAGATGCGTTCAAACAGCACGTTTTGGAGATACCTCAATAAGAGTGGAAAAAGTGTTTTACAAATTGGTTTCATCGAATGCAAAAGTGCATCGATAATAGTGGAGAACACTTTGAAAAACAATAAAAGCATATTTAGCCATATACATTTGTTTATTTTTTCTATTCCGCATACATAAGTAGCAGCCCTCGTATAACCTCGCTGTTTTATTTATTCTGGGAAGTGCCGAGGAGACTATAATCTGATACTATAGTAGCTAAGCTTTTTTTTGTGATGACATAGGTCAGCCAATTGCGGTCACTGTGACCTATAATGCAGTAGTTCGGAACAAAGCGATTTTTTTTTAGGAATTGGTATATTAATATATTTTCTTGTTCGTACAACAGTTTTATTTGTGCTGTTTGGTGGCAACGAACAGTTATTTATTTTTAATTTTAAAAGTATACACATATTAAGCGCTCAAGGCCTAGTGGAACCGAGTGATGGGAACAAATCACTTGGGTTAAGAAACAACAGGTGCGGTCAAGTGATGTATGCGTGACCATCCCGTGACTACCGCAATTGGGATCTTTTCCGAGCGCTTCCGTGCTTCGCGAGGCACGTCAAGCCCTTTGTGCCGGATGTCATGTAAGGACAGTCGTTAAGCCATGTCAGAGGCCCTGGGCGGCTTGATAACTTCTGACAGTAAGCCCCGCCACTGTCTTACAATCCTCCACCAACCCGGACTTGGCCCCCGTGGTGGAGTATGGCATAACCTTACGCCACGTTAAGAGCCCCGTGCCCCAGCAATGGGGGCATACAAAGGGTGGATATCATACACTTATAAACTACCCGAGCTTCTGGTTTAAACAAGTGTTCAGTGACAGTGTTTTAAAAACGAACGTCATGTTTATTTTATTGTAGTTCTCGACTCGCAAAGCAAGTCGCGCGGCTTGAGTATGTCTGGAGCGAATCCAGTGAATGCTGATTTGCATTTATATTTTAGAACGATTCATGTGGAATCCAACTTTTATGGCTCCTAAGAACGTGTTATTGAAACAAGGCCAAACAGTCTTGATGAGCAAAGTTTGAAATAAAATCAAATTCGTACGGTTATAAAACTTGACGCAATTAATTTGTATTTAAAATTAATAAACTAAACAGAGATTTTTTCGCTTTATTCAGTTGTGGTTTCGCAGCGCGGCGCGGGTAGTACGATAATGCTACACTACATGAAAGGTTTGTTTAATCCTCTTCCATGATGTTTAGCAGAAAAAAACATATAGTTCAGTTAGATATAACATAACAAAACATTTAGATACAAGCACGTACATTGCTTCTGGCTCCACACTAGGATACCCTGTGTCGTCGGAACCAGAAACAACGACATCACAAACATGTAAACATCCAAAACCTGGGTACCAATTCTCACTTCATTAGCAAATAAGTCGTATACGACTCAAAGGCGTAATGACTTGGTATTCTACGTAAAAAGTCGAGCGACAGCCAAAATGTGTATTCTGAACGCCATGCTAGATTGAATTCGAATGAGAAAATAAATGTCTAATGACTCTGTCGAGTTACGTTATCTTATTTTTATGCGACAAATGTCATAAGCCTTCGAATGTTTGCGTCTACGCTTTCAATTCGCATGGGCGAGAATTGACCCCCTGGGCTTTCTTTTGTACCCAGCCGGGATTCGAACTCGGGACCTCTTGCAGTAGGCAGACGCGCTACCGCTACGCCACAGAGGCCGTCTAAATATGATCTAAAGTTTAACGAAGCATAAAGCCAATATTCTAAAATTTTTGAACTAAAACTTTCGTAAGCACAACACATTGTAGATTTAGTCCGGATTTACTTACGGGTGTTGTTATACCTGGTCGGACTTTTCCGATATAACAACACCCGTAAGTAAATCCGGACTAAAAGTCTACAATATTCTAAAATTATTTTAAATCGGTGGGAAAACAGTTCGAAGTGTAATGGCGTCGAATCTGACGTCACGCCAAGGTAAACAACTATCGTAATAACTATCGTAATCACTAGTAGTCACTACAAAGCACGGGTGAAGTACATATACAGGGTGTCTCATTCAAATCGGTCAGTATGGGAAAGTCTGAAACTATGAGACATACAAAGATCTGTTCTGAGGAACCATGTCATCAATTTTAATAACAAGAAAAACTGCATTCATACATTTTAAAAAACATCTGTACTCCGTTCGGGAATGGAACCCGGTTGTTTTGAAAAAAAAAACTTCTATTAATCAAAGGGCTTTTCAATTGATTGTTAGTATCAATTCAAAACGATTATCAAAACGATTTATTACTGTATATGTGTTGTCTCTGTTTGTTTGTTTTTGTTTGTTTCTTGTAGTTTTTTATTGTATATGGGTCTTGAAACCTGAAATAAATGAATTTTATTTTTTTTAATTTTTTTTATTGAAAAGCCCACTTAAAATAAGTATGTAGATACTATTTAAAGCTTAAGATCGTTACCTAAACGTGTTGAATATTGTATTAAAAAAGGCGGTGGTCACTTCGAGCACCTACTAAAATAAATTAAAGTTGTGAAAACAGCGCATCTTATTCATTTTAGACATCATGTTTCATACAGACATTTACTGCTTAAGACCTACACAATCGATATCTAAATAGAAATAGTGTAGGTTTTTTTCTTCAAAACAACCGGGTTCGATTCCCGAACGGAGTACAGATGTTTTTTAAAATGTATGAATACAGTTTTTCTTGTTATTAAAATCGATGACATGGTTCCTCAGAACAGATCTTCGTATGTCTTATAGTTTCAGACTTTCCCATACTGACCGATTTGAATGAGACGCCCTGTATATTATGTATCTACATATATCTCCGACATAGACCCTATTAGTTTAAACATCCAGTTTATTACTTAATAATGTAGGAGTGTTGCGCAAAAAGCTTGCCGTATAAAACGTAATATGTGCACACTAATAAAGTCCCAAAGATACAGACCTCGCCTAGCTTGTGGACTGCCGTTGAACCGTATATTATGCACCCACCACTTTTGTAAATTAATTAATGATGTAATTATTTGACATTTTAGCGTCACGAAACTGGTGATGCGTACCATCGTACTCCCCGAACTGGCCTCTGCCTATCCCTCTGAGGTACAGGCGTGAAGTTATATTATTTTATTCAATTATGTCGTTATCTTTATCAACTCTTGTATGTTCCCACTGCTGGGGCGCGGGTCTCTTCCTGCATCGCAGGAAGGTTAGGCCATACTCCACCACGGGGGCCAAGTCCGGGTTGGTGGAGGATTGTAAGACTGTCTTACTGTCAGAAGTTATCAAGCCGCCCATAAGGCCTCTGACATGGCTTAACGACTGCCATTATATGAGAGCCGGCGCTAACGGCTTAACGTTTAACAAGCTTCACTTAACAACAGCTTCCGGCAGCCGGGACTACGAGCGATTTTACTTTTTTGTTATTTTTTGTAACATAATACCCCACTATACAAAATGAAACAGACGAAGCCAGATAAACATTTGTTCAGCATACATAATTGAAGCGCTCGTAGCCTAGGCGAACTGAGTGATTGGAATCAATCACTTGGTTAAGCAACAACAGGCCCGGTCGGGTACAGGATGGGTGAACGTCCCGTGACTACCGCTAGTGGCATTTTTCCGAGCCCTTCCGTGCTTCGCAAGGCACCTTAAGCCGTTTGGTGCCTGCTGTCATGTAATGGCAGTCGTTAAGCCATGTCAGAGGCCGTATGGGCGGCTTGATAACTTCTGACAGTAAGGCCACTGTCTTACAATCCTCCACCAACCCGGACTTGGCCCCCGTGGTGGTGTATGGCCTAACATTCCTGCGATGCAGGAAGAGACCCGTGCCCCAGCAGTGGGGACAGGCAAGGGTTGATAACGATAACGATAACGACACCTACATAATATTGAAGCAATGTAAAAATTACAAAAGCTACTTTTACGATATTTTTATTAATAAAGTACAACTTTCTCAAAATCAGCTCAAGCGTCACGTTTTCTCAATCAGAAAAAAATCTGACACGCACTTTTCATCTTTTAGATGAAAATAATATTCTTAGGCATCTTCGACCTTTTTCCAGCGTTATTGCCACTTGTGTAATAGAATGCCCGAGCAACGTCGTGCCAATTCTGCCGGTGCCTTTTGTTTATGTGTCAATACAAACATCCCTCTAGTGGGTCACTTTATTGTTTCACATAGGCAAATAGCTGCCCGGGCCAAATCACAAGTGATACAGTGTTAATTTATTCGGCATCCAGAGCTTCGGAGGCTCTAATAAAGTTAGTACCCTCGTAACGAGCTGGACGATAAATCAGCAGCGGGAGGGACAGGGCTTCTGTAAGGGATCACTCGTTCTTGTGACTTTGATTTCAATGCAATGGCAGTTAGTAGCATAAATGTCTCATTAAATTGTCACTAACGCCTCTAGTATAAGTGATTGTTGTGCCTCATTTCGGTTGAAGACAAATAAATATTTTCTATTCTATTCATTGATTTTATTTTATTTCACAAGTCCAAATACTGACGGCCTTATTCATAAAAACCCGACTCCACTAAAACACAGGCATTTAATTTAATGTGTCTTTCTACCACAGATTACTTAAGTCATCGTTTATGGACTATTTCAAAGAATGAGCCGTTCATAGATGGCGCTTATAAGCGAGCACATACAAGAATAGAGCACGTCTGAACACGTCTGTCAAATGTTGTCTTCTTCTTGTTGTTCTTCTTCAGGCTATATTAATCCACTGCTGGACATAGCCCTTCCCTAATGAGCACCATTGCGCCCTGTTTTCAGTTTGCCGCAACCAGCATCTGCCGCATATTTTGAAAAAAAAAATTCTAGAACAGAATAATTTTGACACCCGTATTCCAACTATCCTATGGCCACGCCTGTAAGCGCCATCTATAAATTGACTTGTGAATATCTATACTATAGTATTTTCTAAGGTTAACACGAGCAGTAGACATAATTTAAACTGTTTTTACACGGATTTATGCTCGTTTATTACATTTTTACAATTTTCCAACGTTTCGGCACTTTTTCAGGTGCCGTGGTCCCGGATGATAAACGAGCATAAATCCGTGTAAAAACAGTTTTAATTAATATCTATACTATTTTTATTTTTAATGCACTAACCCGTGCTAAGGATACAAGTACACAATACAGAGAATAGTGTAAAGAGGTTCGAAATTTCACTGGTGCCGGTGAGTCGCCCATTAGCTCAGTTGGAAAGAGAGCTGACACGGATAGCCAGAGGTCGCGGGTTCGAATCCCAGCATGGGTGGAATTTTTAGCCTCTAAATAGGTTTTTAAAATTGTGAATATCTGCTCAAAACGGCTCACTGTGTTTTTATATAAAGCCGTCAGTTTTCCACGGACAAGTTCATTCTGAGAGCAACGGGAGTGTTCCAAACTTGGCAGGCGGTCGAATTAGACTGCCGACTGACCCTTTTCAGTAATATAATACTCGGGCGGAGGCCGATCAACGCGCTACCCTCTACGATGTTATAGGTACAATAAAAACATTTCTCTTCTCAGCAAGAGTCAATCTAAAGGCGCTTCGGGGTGCTAACAATTGAATTTTAATATAGGTAAGAGTAGAGTAGAACTTAGTCTAAAGCACAGATTAGATAATAGTTCTACAGGAAGAATAAACCTGTATTTAGGATCTGTATGTAAAAGTTTAAATAATTATAAAGACATAACATAACTTTTACTTACAGGTGTACATTGCTTCTGTTCCCACACTAGGATACCGTGTGTCGCGGGAACCAGAAACAACGACATCACGAACATGTAAACATCAAAGACCTGGGTTTTTTTTGTCCCCAGCCGGGGTTCGAACCCGGAACCACTTGCATGGTAGGCAGATGCGCTACCGCTACGTCACAGAGTAAATTAACTATAATTACGAAAATAGTAGTGTAGGAGGCCCTCCGACCACGTGGGATGATGATCTGCGTAAAACTGCAGGCAGATGCTGGATGCGGCAAGCTGAAGACAGGGCGCTAGGGCGCTCATTAGGGAAGGGCTATGTCCAGCAGTGGACTGGTGTAGCCTGACGACGACGGGACTAAAACAGTGGTACGAGTATGAACCATTTATTTTTT
The DNA here is from genome assembly GCA_934045075.1 of Yponomeuta sedellus. Classification (NCBI taxonomy): domain Eukaryota; kingdom Metazoa; phylum Arthropoda; class Insecta; order Lepidoptera; family Yponomeutidae; genus Yponomeuta; species Yponomeuta sedellus. The sequence goes on from OW203739.1 coordinate 15,290,945, forward strand.
GTATTTTTTTTTTTGGTTTCTTGTGTTTAGTAGAAACAGAATAGATGTCACAGCTCATAGTACATCCTCTTTAGAGTGCTACGCCACAAACAGAAGAAAATCATAACTTGTTTCATAATACGTTTTTATCTAAAACTGATAATTTTTGACGAAAAGTGGTTAAGGTCCTTGGTTGTTGGTTCTAGGTTCTAGACTGTAGATTCTAAAAATAGTTGCCACAGTTGTTAAGATTTATCATATTTAGATAAAAATGTATCATAAAACAAGTTATGATATAATTCCATTGGCGCTACTTTGCACAACGAAACGCCTAAAAAGCCCCTATTGTGAATAAATAAAAAAAATACAATAAATAAAAGTGGTTTATACCACTATTTCCGTAATTCCGTAAGGGACAGAGAGAGAAAGAGAGAGATAGAGAGAGAGAAAGAGAGAGAGAGAAGGAAAGAAGATATTCAAATATGCCCTGCTGTGGGACGTTTATTAGGCTACCTAAAAATATTATATACGTAGAATCCGTAGACAATATCTGGCTTAAGTACTACCTATAAATTCGACACGAATTTGCCTATGTTATGCTCTGATGAAGGCACTTCTGACGCCTAATGAGCTGGGCCATACAATTTGGAACAAAGAATCTTACTTCCCCTTTGCGTGTTTTTTGGCAATAAATAGGAGGGTTGTGGCAACATTGTAATTATCGTTCACTCACGGGCACGATGGATTTCCATCGATTGACCGCTCACTCATTCAATTCAATCATTCACTCTGTAACTCGGTCAATCGTTCTTCTCTCCGCTACGGCTGTGACAGCAGGACGTGCTTGTGGGATTTTTGGTATAAAGAGACGCTATAACCTCAGGTGAATAAAAAACTGTTTATCATCGTTATTGTATATGCTATTGTGTGCTGGTGTAAAATAAAAGCCTTTAATTTAAAGAGACTCGTCATTAACGCCGACATCCTCTTCAGTTTCATACACCTAAAGATGTCGCCGGATTCGAAAATTCTCACGTAGGTACATTTACAAGGAATACTAAGTACTTTTGTAACTTGAGAGTATATGAAAAACTTAAATGTGTAAGTTACATACAATAGAGTTCTTATCGCTGAAAGTAATCTCTTACAAAGAACCTTAGGCTGAATAGGACTGCAAGATGAAGAAAGTAGGTAGTTGTACATAAAATATATAAGTATATAACGTAAAATGAAAAGGTTTTATTTAAACTGCGGCTTAGTGATCGTTACAAGACAAACTAGGTATCAATTTCAAAATCTGGATCATTTTGAAGAAAGAATGGACAAAAATCTGCAAACGTAGGGCGAGATAAATAGTCGCTTCTAAGAACGAGTCTTAGCGAAAGAACTTGCTTAAGAATCGATTTGTCTATCATAGACATTCAGTAGTTTGGCACTCTCTAAGTCGCGAAACCCGGACTAATTCTTAGCATTGGCCTAAGTACATGCTTAGCTAAGCAAACGTCTACTTTGATACTTAGCTAAGTTAGCCTGAAGTAATGCTTAGGGAAGCTTGAGTACGGACTTGGGCTAAGCAACGACTATTTATCTCGCCCTTAGTCTTTTCGAAGTTCTACATAATTATTACAAATCATAGAACTCAAGCATTGTACTGGCTTTTTAATTCCAGCCATCATTGCCACCTAAATAATCCTTTATGTCATAGTAGCCCTTTTGGCACACAGTGTACTTAACACCTTTTTGAACCGCGTTTCAGGCAAGCTTCTTCTTCAGGCTTTATTAGTCCACTGCTGGACATAGCCCTTCCCTAATGAGCGCAAGGTTGTGCAATCATTGGGGGGTAATGCCCATAATCAGGCAAGCTTAACATCATTATATTCTTTTTTTTTGACTAACCCGTACTAAGGACAATTTTTAAAAACCTATTTAGTGGCTAAAAATTCCACCTGTGGCCTCTGGCTAACCATGCCAGCGCTCTTCCAACTAAGCTAATGGACAACTACCGGCATCAGTGAAATTTCGAACCTCTTTACAATACTCTCTGTATTACTTACAGGCAGCAATGGGTGGAATTTTTAGCCTCTAAATAGGTTTTTAAAAGAGCTTAATATCGTCAAGACGCTTCATCAAAAAGCTTAATATGGTTTATATTTTATTCACTTAACAAAATTTTCAACGGCGTTGCAGTACGCAGCGCTCGAGGCCTAGTCAAAGCGGGTGATTGGAATCAATCACTTGAGTTAAGCAACAACAGGCGCGGTCAGGTGCAGGATGGGTGACCGTCCCGTGACAACCGCTAGTGGCATTTTTCCGAGCGCTTCCGTGCTTCACAAGGTACGTTAAGAAGTTAGTGCCGGCTGTCATGTAATGGCAGTCGTTAAGCCATGTCAGAGGCCTGACGGGCGGCTTGATAACTTCTGACAGTAATCTTGGCTCCCGTGGTGGCCTCACCTTCCTGCGATGCAGGAAGAGACCCGTGCCCCAGCAGTGGTCGATATCGTTGCAGCACAGTCTGTTAGACGCCAAAAAAACCAAGATTATATAGACATGCTTCGTTTTATCTAATCTTTGTTCCTTCCACAAGCCGTCCCTTGATCAAATTGAATTCGCGACCTTCGTTTCCCGAGAAGGCTTTACCCGTTACATCGGTGAAAGGTCGAACAGGGTCTAGGAAAGCCTCGTTTTATTATTGGTGACGCTTAGCTCCTACAGCAGGGGTTCTCAAACTATGCGCCGCGGCGCTCTAGATAGCCGTAGAAAGTAAGATCGCTGCGAGACGCTCCTTTCTTCTCTTTTTCGGAAAGTAAATTTACTCGCTGAGCCATTTGTTTGCTTGTTACACTTTATTGCACAAAATTCACTTAAAAAGCAGGATCAACTTACACTACGAGCAATGGCGGATTTATATCTAAAGATATTCCAGCCAGCATTAATGTTTATAATATTATACAGACAACGGGAAAAGGGCAAGTAAAGTACAAGCAATAAATAAACTCTACATTATTTGTAAATAAGAAAGAATATTATCTAGTTATACAACTCGTTTAACCCTCTACTAGTAAAGTATTAAGTGATAGAGCTGACTTAGCAAAGCCACCTATGCTTTCTGTAGCGATAAGGTGTTATTTCTAAGAAACCTTTGTAATCTTTTGAATTCAATACTGTAGCGCTCTCCAAATTCAGTAGACGATTTTGTTATTTTAATTTTAATCTTGTTAAAAAGCTCTTTGACTCCCGACGACCGTAAGGTTTTTATTTAAAAAGATGCTTAAATATCTAATAATAATTAATTATTTTGTTTTAATATTCATGGAACCTGTATAAATTAAAAGCGTTATTACAAAAAGTAGTAATGACTACTGCTAACTTGTATCTTTCTGGTGTCCAATGGCCTATCTTTATCAATTTATATTGCGTCTACCTACAGGTCAAAGTGTTTAATTTCATTGAGTGATTGTGTCGTACTTATAATGGAGTATAGCTGAAGTATATTATCCGGCCTAGGTTTTACTGTCCGCCTGAACTTTTCCAATACACCTTGACTTAGACAAGTTCTCTACACTCGCATCTACATACATACATACTAATGGTTTTTGTTGCTGTTACTATTTCTGTAACAGTGTCACTATAGATTCAACAGTAGCTTAAACTAATTCGTTATTATTTAAAGGCATAAGTGCTGTTATATGAATTTCACTAGTGATATAGACAGATACAGTCGACAGCAGGTCAATGTTTAAATTTTTGTAGCAAATTCGCTTACAACGCAACTGAGCAGAGTGCATATAGTAAAGATCGAGATGCTGTCGATGGTATCACACCCGGCTAAACCGCCAATATGCTCGAGCACAAATGTAACGACAACAAAAACGCGCTGGCGCTATTTTCACTAACAATACGCAGGAGGCGTCCGCACAGCTAGCGTGGCGCGAGACTTTGTTGGTGATACATCCGTACCCGAGCAAATTGGACATATTCCCGAACAAGGTACATGGTATATGGTACATGGGCATTAACATGTAAACACGTTAGAACATGGTCACATTAACCTCTTCTAGCCTGATATATGAGAAATTAATTATTTTGACACTGACAAGGTATTTCATGCATACAATATGCTAGCGAAGCATCAACAGGTGCAACAACAGTCAACAACAGGCGCGGACAGGTGTAGGATGGGTGACCGTCCCGCAAGTTGCATTTTTTCGAGCGTTTCCGTGTTCCTCAAGGCACTTTAAGCCGTTGGTGCCAGCTGTTATGTAATGGCAGTCGTTAAGTCATATCAGAGGCATTATGGGCGGCTTGGTAACTTCTTTTAGTAAGGCCAGCCTTACTGAAAGAAGTTATGAAGCCGCCGGTGCCCCAGCAGTGGGACATTGATATCGATGTTAGTGAACATCACCGGTAATTTGTTAAGCAATAATATAGTCTTTATATTTTATATTCGTGCACCAAAATCGGTTAAGTCAACGATGAATTTGTAACAAAAACAAAGATCAGTGTTGACGGTAGGGGCAGATATTTTATGTCGAATAGAGCGCCATGGCAAAATTCCAAATTGTGTAATTGCGGCCTGAACATTATCCATGTTTGGGAACCCCTGCCCTAAAGGGTATACCGCGAACTACATCCCAACTAGCATTAGATCGACTGAGCAGAATACACACACCCTCACACAAAAACTTACACACATGACAAATTGACTTTTTTTTCCTTTTTTTTAATAATAACCTAGTTTCTAAACTGTGACTAGTTTCATATAATGTAATTGATATAGTAAATGTATACCTACTTTAATTCATGTTAATTTATTGGCAACAATATAAGGGCTACTGTCAACTCGAACAAATAGTGTCAACTTAATTGGAAAGGCGCTGGCACCTGTAAAACAGTTTTTATTTATGACGGGTATCAACGACCCCTTTACCATTAGCATATGGAATGATTAAACGAAGCTATTACGTAGGTATATATAGTTTAATTATCGGTATGTATGTAAATCTTAATTATTTATGTATGTGGTTTAAGTAAGTTTATATAAATTTCGTTGAATTCCTAATTTCAATATTTCTGTATCGCACCGAATACCCGTCTCCAATTTCTTTCTTGTCGCCGTCTGTGGTTGCATGGAAGAAATTCCTTTTGGTAATAAGGCCGCCATTTGTACTATATTTTTATATATTGCTGTGTACAATAAAGAATATTCTATCTATGTAAGCCCTTATGTAAACAAACCCCTGTTATGGTCAGTAAACTTTTATTTATTTATAAATAGAAATCTCTTGCCTGCATTACACAAAACAATCGGTTTTACATGTGCATAACAATATCCATGCTGTTGGAAGCAAAATTAAAATACTGTTTTGCGCATAGAAAACTAATTGTTCATGTAAACCGTGCTAGAGACACGGTCTGACTCTTGCTGCCAGGGGAGCACAAGGTCAAGATAAAATAAAACTTTTAACCCACTATCGGGTAGCGGCATCTCACTTTACGCGGTAAAATAAAGCAAGATGGCGCTAGCTGACGATGGGATAAAACTTTTATCGTATCGTTGTGCTCCCTTAGCAGCTTTGCGTAGCGCGCTCTTCAGCTTCTTTTCTACCGCTAAAAGCGTTGTCCAGACGAGAGCAGTTTCACCTTTACATTTTTGTTGCAAATTCACCCGTTACGTAACCTAGTAGAGTCCTCGCGAGTAAAGGCTGTTATGCTGTCTACTGTATTATTATTATTAAATTCTTTATTGTACCTGTAAAGATTGTCCAACTGGCGGGCTTATACAAAATTGTATCACATGTGATAATACGAATAGATCTCTTTTACTGTACAATGTGTAAACTTGAAGCACTCAAATAGAAGTTCCTACGATAAGATCCATCGAGATAATTATGTTTACCTGAGGTAATCTGCACCTGAAATAAACACTGGTTTACTGTATTAAATTACAGTAAACGCAGGCAATAATTTAAATCATTATAAAAGAAAAACTTACAAGTACAGCTATGAAATAATAACAGCTAAAATACAATTGAAATAAATACTGAGAACCAGTAACGAGTTTTCACTTAGAGAAATATATTAAAAGAAAATGCCCAAGTACTTAAAGCAAGACTACAGAAATAATAGAGAATCGATCAATGTATTTCCTGGTGTAATACATTGTTTATTTGACGGCCTCGGTGGCACAGGGGTTTGGCATGCTGACTGTAAAACTGAAGGTCTCGGGTTCGATCCCCGGCCGGGTCGAACTAGGAAACGAACTTTTCTAGTTTGTCTCGGGTCTTGGATGTAATCTATGTGTTTATTGTGTTAAATCTATCGTCGAGTTAGCACTTATAACACAAGTCATTTAGTTGTACTTAGTATACGGCTAACGAGATTGTGTGTTGTCCAGGAATATTTATTAACTTATTCAAGAGATCCTGAAAGGCGACATTGGTACTCCTCTACTTTCATTATCTTCCATTAATATTACTGTGCCAAGAATCGCTAAACTCCGGAAATGCAAGAGGACTAATCTATTTACTTTTAACAGATCAAAGACAAAGGCTTATTCTCGCCACTTAACAGGCTAGTTAATCAATATAATACCCTTGTTGGGCTATTGGTGAAGTCAATATCCTGACGGATACAAGAGGCCAGTTTCAACCGGTCATTTTCGGTCTTATGAGACGACGCAGAAGTGCCCTTGGCCCAGTGGAACCGAGTGATTGGAATCGATCACTTGGGTTAAGCAGGCGTGGTCAGGTGCTGGATGAGTCTACCACCTACCTATAGTACCTGACCGCGCCTGCTGTTACTTGTGACTACCGTTCGTATTCCGTAACTACCGCTGTTGGATTTTTTTCCGAGTACTTGTGTGCTTTGCAAGGCTCGTTAAGGTGCTGGCTAACATGTGATGGCAGTCAATTTGCTATGTCAGACGACTTATGGGCGGCTTCATAACTTCTGACAGTAAGGCCCGCCACTGTCTTATAATCCTTCACCAACCCGGACTTGGCCCCGGCGGTGGAGTATCTCTTCCTGCGATGCAGGAAGAGACCTGTGCCCCAGCAGTGGGGATATACAAGGGTTGATATCGATATCGAAACATGAGTAATGTTCTTATATGTTCAGAACTTTTTCAGGCTATGTTCAGAAGTGGACTAATATAGCTTGAAGAAGAGTGTATAAACGCATAAAAATAAGGCACAGGCCTTCTCTCAAATAGAGAGAGTATGTGCTTAATAACCACGCATGCTTAGGCCCATAGTCTTGTATTGATAAAGATAAGTTATTGAATGACAAGTGATTGTGTTCTGTGGAAGTTACTATTATTACTAGCTTTGCCACGCGGCTTACGCGCAGTTTTTCTATTTTGCTACGGGAATGAGATATTTTCCCTCAGTAAAACATAGCCTATGAGTCAATCCATAGTGTTAGCTAACACCATAACAAATTTTATAAAAATCGCTGCAGCCGTTTAGACGTGAAGAAGTTACAAACATATACACTCACATACTTTCGCCTTTGTAATATTAGTGTGAAGTCTGATGTGATTAGTGTGATGTGATGTAATTTCCGGGTGGGTCATCCATTTCCCTCCAAAATGGTTGAGACTGGTGACAGCTGACCCGTACGTTATGCGTTATAAATAACATTTACATACAAGCACATACATTGCTTCTGGCCCCACACTAGGATACCCTGTGTCGTGGGAACCAGAAACAACGACATCGCAAACATGTAAACACCCAAGACCTGGGCTTTTTTTGTCCCCAGCCGAGATTCGAACCCGGGTCCTCTTGCATAATAGGCAGACACGCTACCGCTACGCCACAGAGGTCGTTGGTCGTCGTTATGCTCATGAACAAGTGCTAATTGTGTGTCTGGCCGCAGCATTAGTATTTTCCCTACTTTTGTAAGAAAATTAACTAATGTCTCACCATTTAAAGTTTCTTATGGCAATCATCCTGTCTTTAGCTTGCCGCATCCAGCATCTGCCGGCATTATACATTATTCATGTTTATACATTATAAAAGCGTATTGAACAATGATTTTGGAACGTAAACGAATCTTCTTAGCGTGTCGATGTCAAGCCATCGTGGTGTACGTTTATGTATTGTGTGCCCACTTGCTATATTGTAAATTAGCTTTTATAATTATATCCTTTTTAATGCACTAACCCGTGCTAAGGACAATTTTAAAAACCTATTTACAGGCTAAAAAATTCAACAATGCCAGAACTCGAACCCGCGACCTCTGGCTATCCGTTCCAGCGCTCTTTTCAACTGAGCTAATGAGTGACTCACCGGCATCAGTGAAATTTCAAACCTCTTTACAATATTCTCTGTATTACGTACAAGCAGCGACATCTGGCTAAAGCAATTTGCGTCACTTGCAGCAGCTTTCATAACCCATTTTCCGTCGGTGGTCTAGCGGTTAACACGCTAGACTACCGGCACAGAGGTCGTGGGCTCGATTCCCACTGAAGGCCGCCGTACCAGATCAGTACAAACGGCGTCGGTCTGGGTATTTACATGTTTGTGACGTCCTTGCCTGCTTACCATAGCAGAAGGTATCCTAGTTTGGGACCAGGACAGGTAATTGCGCTGTGTGGAACTTATTATTAATTCAGTCTTATTACCCGACTGCGGCGAAGTCCAAAAGGAGTGTTTAGTTCGTATATATGTATGTATGTATGTATGTCCGATTCTATGTTCCCTCATAACTCCTTAACCAATGGTCTGAATTTGGTTGAATGGTTTATTTATATAAACCAATGCCTCTATAATCCTCTGATATGAAGTTGAAATAACTCTAAGAAACATACTTTAGCAGTAAGGTACATACTCTGCTTTAAGCGGAATTGCACAAAAAAATAATTATGAAATTAAATCTCACTAAACAAACAACTCACTAAAGAGCGTTTCACTTTAAAAGCTCAAACAACCTCAAACGTGTGTTACTTCATAAACTCTATTCGAATTCTAGCAAAAAAAAAAAATCCCCAGAAACTAGCATCGGAATGTGAGATAAAACCACTTGAGCTTGGATAAGGAGGGCAAGAGCTTTTAGAAGTCTAGAGCACAAAAGATGTACTCGACGTACAGCATAAAAGATCGCCGTCAAAACCACAAGGTAAAAATCCTCTTGAATGGAACTATCTCGTACGTTATCCATCCAGGATTTTTACACTGCACAGTCGCAGTATTCCGGGCCTCCGCTTACGTGGGCCCGTTTAGAAAACGTTGCAGTGGCTTTTGGCCCGGTTCCAAGCGGTTGAACCCGCTGGGCACTTTTGTACAGATTAATTGGTACTACTTTTGCCAAATGTACTGTGTAGGTCTAGGGGTCCAATTTACCGCGTGAACCTTTCTCCGAGCAAATTTAATGGCGGTCCGTTGAAAATGAATGTTTGAAATACTTATTCTTATAATTAAAAAAAAAATGTGTAAAGTACACTTTGTGCCAAAAGGGCTACTATAGCATAAAGGATGATTTAGATGACAATAATGTCTGGAATTAAACCCAATACAATGCATGAGTTCTATGTTTTAAAATAATTATGTAAACTCTGTTAATTAAGGACTTTGAAAAGACTAAGTTTGGAGTTTTTTTTGTCCATTTTTTCTGCAAAATGATCTAGATTTTGAAATGGACACCTAGTTTGAATTGTAACGTTCATTAAACCGCAGCTTCTGCGCTACTTTGAATAAAACATTTTCATTTTATTTCATATTATTATCAGCTCAGCGCTAGAAATCAGCGGTAGGCATGCATACTGAGCAAAAAATATTGTCAATTTGACAACAAAACATTAACCACACAGAACCTTTTAAGTAGCATAGTCAATTAGTCAACGTTTTTATTGTCAGATTTTTGTTGCCAAATTAACAACATTTATCGACAATACTGCACGTGGTCAGAACCACATAGTTTACGGACAACGTTTAACTATAGTGATCAGGTCCACACTATCTCTCTGAGAGAAGGCCTGTACCCAACAGTGCGACGTATATACGCTAAATTATAACGCATGAAGCGCTCGTAGCCTAGGCGAACCAAGCGATTGGAATCAATCACTTGAGTTAAGCGTTTACAGGCGCAAAATAGGTGAACCTCCCGCGACTACCGCTACTGGCATTTTTCCGAGCGCTTCCGTGCTTAGCAAGGCACGTTAAGCCGTTGGTGCCGGCTGTCATGTAATGGCAGTCGTTAAGCCTTGTCAGAGGCCGTATGGGCGGCTTGATACTTTCTGAAAGTAAGGCCCGCCACTGTCTTACAATCCTCCACCAACCCGGGCTTGGCCCCCGTGGTGGAGTATGGCCTAACCTTCCTGCGATGCAAGAAGAGATCCTTGCCCCAACAGTGGGGACATACAAGGATTGATAACGATAGTGCATTTTGAATAACAAACCGATCGTAGATAAATATTAAGTAAAACCACAGTCAAAAGAAGCTCCACCGTCCCATTTCCGAAAAAGAAAAGTAATTTCGCGGTTAGTTATTTACGTTGAAATTAATTCGAACGTTTTCAAATGACTCTCTTTTGTTCTATCTTCCCAGTGACGAAATTGAATCCGAAATTAGAATTTCATCGCCGTTTTTTGGGGTTCCCTTTGGTTGCAAGGACCTATTCTCGTGAACCCTAATAAGTAGCACGTGGTTGCGGGTTCGAGTCCCGGCATGGGTGGAATTTTTAGCCTCTACATAGGTTTTTTTTAAATTGTCTAAAAGTACGGGTTAGTGCATTAAAAAGAATATAATAAAGGCGAATGGACCAACATTTAATAACAACAAATACAAGGTGAAAAATCCTTCTGGGTTACCATACAAAAAAAAAAAAATCATTTTTTGTTTGTTTTCTTTCTGTCTCAAAATATGTCGGTGTCGAACTTAATGTGATGTATAATATTTCAAAGACAAGACCGGGCGGAGGAATGATGTCATGGTTGTGAAACATCAATGAATGGACAGATCTTAAAACGGCGGTTGAGCTGATTTTGGCTCTTCAGAATTGCACTTAACAGAGACTGCTATAAAGCCTCTTGGAGAGGCAGTTCAAGAAGAATATATTATTGCAAGAGTTATTGCTTTTGAATAATAAAATATACCTATGCGACTTCGTTAACACTGTGTTTATATCAAAAAGTAGAAAGAAAGATATATTAGAAAAAGGAAAAAGTGATCATTTTCAAGCAAGTAAAAAAATGACAGTAGTGTTTTGTCAAAAGCTGCTAAAAACTCAAAAGAAATCTAAAACGGGCGAAGTAATTTTAAATGTTGGTTTAAAAATAATAGGACTGAAAATATAGAGCATTTAAAATAATATTTATGTATACAAACGCGCACATAAATACATACACACACGCACACCCACTTACACACCCACTTACATACTCACATACTCACTCACACACATAGTTGGCTAAGTTAATTATCTATTTATTATTTTCGTTCGTAATATCATCTCAAAGTAAACTAAATTAATGCTATGGAAGAGCGGAGTCACCTAGTACAGGCATTGTATGCTTAAAAGGTGACTCCAATTACTATGTACCGAAAAATAATGAAGATAAAGAATTAAGATTTTTGTATTTGTATTTTGTATTTGGATGCAAGAAACTTAAAAATGGTGTAAAAAGGTTGACATGGTTACAATATAGTAAATTATGTAATTATAGATAGTGGGCTCCTTATAGTATAAGAAAAAGTAATAATATCCGCAAACAATGAGTTGGACTCCTGCTAATGTTAACGAGCTGAATAAAGGATAATAACATAACATAACATTTACACACAGGCACATGAATTGCTTCTGGCCCCACACTAGGATGAGGGGTTTTTTTGTCCCCAGTCGGGGTTCGAACCCGGGACCTCTTGCACTGTAAGTAGATGCGACTGCGCCTCAGAGAGCGTTGTATTATAATCCAAATATTTTGTTTTTACAAAGATTAAAATTATTTGATTTGATTTGAATACTTATTAAATTTGTAACGGAATCCTCACTGTCCGACTTACACTTGGTCAGTTATTTCTAATTGCCTATTTCAACATTTGAAATTGAGTTTAAGTCAAAAATATGTTTTAAGAGGATAATTACATTGTTTACTGTAAAAAAGAAAGAACTGTCACTGAAATTAATAGTGTGACGTCGTGCTAATAGTTTTGTTTACTGCAAAAAGGCAACGTCCTATTTCCTGTGTCTCCTGAATAGTTTTGTTTTGTGTACATTTTCAAATTTTTTTGACCCACAATTGATTTTGTGACTAGAAGGCACACTACTTACCTATCTTGGAAAAAAAAGTTACTTTACTAAACAAAGTACGTACCTTATTAATTCAAGTCTCTGTGGCCAAAAATGTGTATTGTGTAACAAATTATTTTTCGTCAAAGTGTAACAAATTATTTTTCAAAAAAATCGCGGAACATACGTAGGGATTCATTGGGATACCCCTGCTCTATCACTGGACTTTTACTTGGCACAATATTTTGGGACACCCTGTATAATACGAGCATTACTGCTCTGTAATGTGCCCATTAAAGTGTAAAACTAGAAAAGCAGCCTCTAAAGCGCGTAGGAGGATTAAAACGAAAAAATAAAGCTTGTACGTCAAAAAGTTTTCGCTTTTAGTTAACCAAGGCATAGTACTCCAGTTACCTCTGTTCGGGTAAAAGAACAAATAGCTAGACCGAACTCGTAAAATAAATTTCAGATGAAAGGACAACTTAGCTTGAGGTTTGAAGTATCATTCGTACACCAAATGTGTACCTTTTATTTTAACTTGTTTGTGAGAGGGTTCACGATTTTGCCTCTTACGGCGGAAAACCGTTCGCAGTAGATACGAACAACCCATGATCGTGATCACAGTCATGAGGACAACGAAGAAAAAGAGAGTAAAAGTTAGGGGGGTGTATGATTTTGGCTCTTATGGCTGAAAACCGTTCGCTGTACAAACGAGCGACTCATGATCGTGATACTCATTCTTGAAGGGAAGGACGAAGAAGACTGATGAAAGTTAGCGGGGTTTCTGATATTGGCCCTTATGGCGGAAAGCCATTCGCTGTGGATACGAGCAATCCGTGATCGTGATCCCCAGTCATGAGGTTAACGTCGAAGAAAAAGAGAGTGAATGTTAGTGGTGCTTATGATTTCGGCTCCTATGACGGAAAACCGTTCGCTGTGGACACAAACGACTCATGATTATGATCCTCACTCATGAGGGAAAGGACGAAGAAGACTAATTAAAGTTAGCGGGGTTTCTGATATTGGCCCTTATGGCGGAAAACAATTCACTGTGGATACGAGCAATCCGTGATCGTGATCCCCAGTCATGAGGTTAACGACGAAGAAAAAGAGAGTGAAAGTTAGCGGGGTTTATGATTTTGGCTCTAATGGCTGAAAACCGTTTGCTGTAGAAACGAGGGACCTGTGATGGTGATCCTCAGTCATGAGGCGAACGGCGAAAAAAGAGTGTAAATGTTAGTGGGACTTATGATTTCGGCTCCTACGATGGAAAACCGTTCGCTGTGGATACCTACAAACGACCCATGATCGTGACTCTCAATCATGAGGGAGCGATGAAGAAGAATAGTAAAAGTTAGCGGGGTTTATGATTTTGGCTCTTATGGCGGAAAACCGTTCGCTGTAGATATGAACGACCCATGATTGTGATCCTCAGTCAAGGAGACGACAAAGAAAAAGAGATTGAATGTTTGTGGGGTTTTCGATTTTGGGTCTTATGGTGGTAAATCGTTCGCTGTAGATACGAGCCACCTATGATGGTGACCCTTAGTTATGAGGGTAACGCCGAAGAAAAAGAGCGTCAAAGTTAGTGGGGTTTATGATTTTGGCTCTTATGTGGAAAACCATTCGCTGTAGATACGAGCAATCCATGATCGTGATCGTCAGTCATGAGGGGAACAACGGAGAAGAAGAGAGTAAAAGTTAGCGGGGCTTATGACTTTGGCTGTTATGGCGGTAATCCGTTCACTGTGGAAACATGCGACCTAAGAAGGTGATCCCCAATCATGAGGGGAACGACAAAGAACGAGTGAACGTTAGCGGGGCTTATGACTTTGGCCCTTGTGGCGGAAAACCGTTCAGTGTGGAAACGAGCAACCCGTGATGGTGATCCTCATTCATGAGGAGAACGACGGAGAAGAAGAGAGTGAATGTTAGTGGGGCTTATGATTTAGGCTCTTATGACAGAAAACCGTTCGCTGTGGATACGAGTAACCCATGATCGTGATCATGTTATATTTCAAAAATAATCAAAATTACTGTATACCACCATTATAATGTCATTAAATTAAACCTGAAGCGGTTAAAATTAAACACGGCTTGGTACTTCTGCTACCATTACGTGCCAAATGAAAGTATATTCTCAAAGTGAAACTTTCATCGCGAAATGTAAAATGCGCCGAGGCAAATCCGATGCGTGAAATCCTTTTGTCACAACCATACTCGTACATGGATTAAAAAGTTACGTTCAGAATAAAACAGGCAACTTGTTCTTTTATTAAACAGTTCGCGCTCAAAACTCAGTTGTTGGGCATTTTATTTTAAGGCACTTAAGGGTGCTAACTTGCGCCACCTATGGAATAAAAATGATAATGTGTTTTAGAATTTTAAGATGTTTGATGTTTATTTTTTCAAAAGGCCGTTCAAAAAGTAAACATTTTTTTTACATAACATAACCTCACGCCTGTGTCCCAGAAGGTTAGGCAGACTCCAGGGACTGCCACTTGCCACGATCCTGACAAATCCCCTTCACTTCATCAACGTTCATAAGTCGTTGCACGCACGCACGCCGGTTCCGGGTACTTTCTATCATCCCCTTTGTTAATACATCCTCTATTTGGTCGATGTATGTCCGCCTGAGACGTCCCTTACCGGCCCTTCCACCCACATTCGCAATATATATTTGTTTCATCAATCATTCTTCCTTCATCCTCTCCACATGTCCAAAGATAGTAAAAATATCTTCGATAACAATTTTTAGATCCTAGAATCAACAACCCAGCACTTTCATCTTTTTACACCAAATGCAGTCGTTTTTAGCGTAAAAGGATAACAGAGTGCTTAGTGCGAGTTTGACAGATCCAATCGAATAACTTTACTACCGCGTTAATCGAGCATTGAGTAGTGAGTATGAGTAAGTTAACCGTTCGAACTGGCAAAACGCTGTCACAGTACAACTCGCACTCGCGTTTATTCGTGTTTTGGCTGGTAAACGTTTTCACTTCTCAACGTAAACCATTACAACTCGCACTCAGCAATTTTAATTTCCATACTTGTCACTAGTTGGCGCTTCCTCGATGCCATAGAAATACGAGTTTACGTTAACGCGATCGAGTAGTTAAAAAACTCGCACTAAGCACTCAGTTCTACGTCCTAGGTTCTAGACTGTAGGTTCTAAAAATAGTTGTAACAGTTGTTAAGATTTCACATATTCACTTTTAGATAAATTATTATTGTTATAATAAATATATTTATTAAGTTGTTTTAGATAAACATGTTATTTCTTATACTCTTTTTAATGCACTAACCCATGCTAAGGACAATTTTAAAAATACAGAGAATATTGTAAAGAGGTTCGAAATTTCACTGATGCCGGTGAGTCGCGTCAGCGTGCCATTCCGTGCCAGCGCTCTTTCCAACTGAGCTATCAGTTGGAAAGAGCGCTGGCACGGATAGCCAGAGATCGCGGGTTGGAATCCCGGCATAGGTGAAATTTTTGGCCTCTAAATAGGTTTTTAAAAATTTTTCTTTTTTATGTAATTTCCTGTTAAATGCTTCGTTTGCAATAAAATATAATTAATAAAAAAGTATTGTAAAACAAGGGTATCAATTTTATATTCTTTTAATGCAATAACCCGTGCTACGGACAATTTAAAACAAAACTGTTGCTGCCTGTACGTAATAAAGAGGTTCGAAATTTCACTGACGCCGGTAAGTCGCTCATTAGCTCAGTTGGGAGAGCGCTGGCACGGTTAGCCAGAGGTCGCGGGTTCGAGTCCCGGCATGGGTGGATTTTTTCGCCTCTAAATCGGTTTTTAAAAGTATCGATTTTATTTCCATTGGTGGCGTTAGTTAGCACCGCAAAGCGCCTTCAACCGTTTGCGCTCAAAACAGTTGTTGTGTATTTTATTTTAAACTGACGGGTCCTTTTTTAAGTGCAATTGAGTCCCAAAGTAATGGGTTCGTCGAAACAGTTTTGTTTTTGTCAAAACCGAGGCTGAAATGGTTGGTTCGAATGGAGGGCGCTTAATTAATAAGTGCGAATGTATTTCTGTCAAGGTACATTTATATGTGTTCTCAATGTTCACGCACACTTTCGCATAAGCAAGGAGATCCGACGACGGCGACGTGGACTAATTAATGTACGGGTGCATTTTTCTAAGAAGCTAAATTTTGATATCTGTAGAAGTGTGTACAGTCTGTTAGCTTTTAGAATTTACCTCGGGCTCTAGAGTTGACTTCGGTTTAACTACTTCCTGCTCTGTTTAAAACTTTTCTTCACTAGCATACAAAGTGAAAATTTAGCAAAGTATTGCTAAATTCCGCCAAAATTTTTTGGCGTAATTTAAGATAAGATAAGATAAGATATTTATTGAGCTTTCTTGTTGTACATTAGATGTCTTATATAGTAAAAGTATCAAACAAGAACCCTGCTAGGGCGCTGCCAATATAAATTTGTTAATGAAACATAAATGTAACTTAAATAACTAGTTCATAGTACTTATATAATTACAACTTTTCTTTTATAGACTCTTATTAAACACAACAATCATTATAATATTTAGTAAGTTTGTACAGCTATTATTTTATTCCATTCAATATAAAAACATAATAATTTATAAATCTTTTAGTAACAACTTTAGGTGGTATCGTCATCGAAAAATTCCTTCAGCGAGTAGTAGCTCTTTTGCAGTAAGTATTTGTTTAGTGCGTTCTTAAAAACGTTTGTTCTTGCGTTTGATTTGATTGATTCAGGTATGTGGTTATATATTTTTGCAGCCATTGAATGGGGGCCAGAATTTACTAATTGTAATTTTGATGTTGGCGTTTCTAATCTCTTATGCGGTCTTAAGTTTTTAGGGCGTGTATATTGTGGGAAAAGGTCAATATTGTTTTTTACAAAAGTACACATTTCAGAAACATATAATGAGGTCAGTGTAAGAATTTCAAACTTAATAAAATAGCTTCTACAACTTGTCATTGCATCGATATTCGCGAGTATTCGAATACATTTTTTTTGGAAAATAAACAGTTTCTTAGCATCCGTGCTGTTTCCCCAGAGTACGACACCATACATTAGCCAGGCCTGCGCGTAAGCGAAGTAAGCACCCATTGCACTTTTGAGGTCCGTTGTTCTTTTTAGCTCTGTTAGTGCATATATAAAGCTGGATAATTTACTTGCCACTTTCCTAACATGATTTTTCCAGTTAAGATGGCTGTCTATTGTGATTCCTAGAAGACAATATGAGTTTACAACTTCTATTGGTGTTTTATCGAATGAGTAATCTATCTCAAAGGGACGTTTCTGATGAGGTCGAAAATGCAGAAGCTTTGTTTTATTGAAATTTAACTCAAGATTGTGATCGGTGAGCAAATTTGTTATTTTTGATAGATTGTTATCTAAGAGTTCCGGTAATTTAATGGTATTTTGGCAGGGCAAAACCAACGAAATATCGTCCGCAAATAGGGTGCACGGGATGTTGATTATTTCAGGCAAATCATTGATGTAGATCAAAAAAAGCAAACATCCGAGCACACTACCTTGAGGAATTGAGATTATTAGTATAATTGAATTTAGATTATTAGTATAATTTATTTTTACAATGACGTTTCGGCACTTTTTCAGGTGCCGTGGTCCCGGATGACTGAGGTAACAGGCGTCTTTTAGAAAGCATTAACGATTAGTTTACTACCCTCGGCAAAAATTACAAAATTTAATTATGAAGTTACGTTCCAAAATAGGCAAACCAATTATTTTTTATATAAAGTCAACATATTGATTATAAGTAATTGAAGTTAAAATTAAATATATAAACTAATTATTTTACAAGAACTTAAAAATACTGATTATTAATTGATTTTTTTTTAACTCTACAGTCACACTTCTAGCAAGGGGCATAAATTCGTATAAAAACGAGCATAAAGCCGTATAAAAACAGTTTTAATTATGTCTAGTGCTCGTGTTAACCTTAGAAAATACCATAAATATTGTGTTAAATACAACGCAGATTTTCAGAAAATCCCTGTTAAATGCAAGACATTAAAAAAATCTAATAATTAAATTGAGTTGAACGTGTCTATAAAATTAATTAATAAATAAAATACTAATACACTCATCAAGGCGTTACATTAAATAATTGACATATTAATAATAAGTAAAAGTGGCATTCAAATCAACATCAAAACTACCATTAATATAATTAATCTTATAAAATATAAAATAGAATTGGACACTGGTAGACTCGGGAGTCTTCCCATGACCACGGCAACTGTAACGCTGCCGAAACGTTGCAAAAAAGGTAATTACGCTTTTCCTAATAAATAATCCCGTTTAGAACCGTTGAATTTATAACTATGTATAAATATCGCGAATCATCATCATCTACTTGATTTAGGTCAAGTAAAAAATGTTCCGGTACCGAGCTTTAAGGTTTCGCTCCAACCCGGATGCAAAGAATAAGAAAAGCTCTCGTCTCTCAAGGCGAATATTTTTCATTTAACTGCTAAGCGGTGTCTTATTTTATGACGTCCCATAACCGTACTTGGGTTTCTCGATTGTATACGTAGAGTCTTACATATTCAACGATAACACACACATACTCACACAAACACACACACACACAATCCCACGCACTCAACACTCACCCACACGTATACGAAGAGATACTGGCAGCGGCTCCGACGGACGGACATACGGACAGATAAACAGACAGAAATAAATTATACTATTTTTATTTTTAATGCACTAACCCGTGCTAAGGACAATTTTAAAAACCTATTTAGAGGCCAAAACTTCCACCCATGCCGGGATTCGAACCCACGACCTCTGGCTATCCGTGCCAGCGCTCTTTCCAACTGAGCTAATGGGTGACTCACCGGCATCAGTGAAATTTCGAACCTCTTTACACTATTCTCTGTATTACGTACAGGCAGCGACATCTGGCTGAAGTAAAATTGCATCAATTACAGCCCCGAGTACCTACTTTGCAGTTAGGTTTTTTTACATCGGAATGATATCGCTATAATATTTGTATCCCACCCACTTCCACCCACCCAACCACTACCCACTTGATTATACTATTTTTATTTTTAATGCACCAACCCGTGTAAAACCCGATGTAAAAAACCCAACTGCAAAGTAGGTACTCGGGGCTGTAAGTGATGCAATTTGAAAACCTATTTAGAGGCTAAAAATTTCACCGATGCCGGGATTCGAACCCGCAACCTCTGGCTATCCGTGCCAGCGCTCTACCAATTGAGCCAATGTGCAACTCACGGCATCAGTGAAATTTCGAACCTCTTTACACTATTCTCTGTATTACGTGCAGGCAGCGACATCTTACTTTAAGCAAATTGCATTACTTACAGCCCCGACTACCTACTTTGCAGTTAGGTTTAACATCGGAACGATATCACTGTACCTACATGATTATACTATTTTTATTTTAATGCACTAACCCGTGCTAAGGAACAAATTTAAAAACCTATTTAGAGGCTAAAAGATTTAAGTAAAGAGGTTCGAAATTTCACTGATGCCGTGAGTCGCCCATTGGCTCAATTGGTAGAGCGCTGGCACGGATAGCCAGAGGTCGCGGGTTCGAATCCCGGCATGGGTGGAATTTTCAGCCTCTAAATAGGTTTTTAAGACAAAAATACAGCCCTGCCTATCGGCTGCATTCCCAAACTGAATCACTTTTCCTGGTGTAGAGCTCGAACCAACTATTGCCACAACCCACTTTGTACATTATTCTGTGAAAAAATATTTGTGTATATTGTACGTTTCGCCACTTTTCATTTCTTTTCTAACCCTTTGTGAGCGCGACACCAGATATAGAGATATCAACCCTTTTTATGTTCCCATTGTTGGAGCACGGGTCTCTTATATGGCCTAACCTTCCTGCGATGCAGGAAGGTTAGGCCATATTCCCCCACGGGGGCTAAGTCCGGGTTGGTAAAGGATTATAAGACAGTGGCGGGCCTTACTGTCGAAAGTTATCAAGGCCTCTAACAAGGCTACTGACCGCGATACTAATTGTACTATATTTCGATATGTTAAATTTCTAAGGATGAAGGAAGAAAGACTGACGAAAAAACTATATATTGCGAATGTGATTGGAAGGGCTGGTAAGGGACGTCCCAGACGGACTTACATCGACCAAATAGGGGATGTATTAGCAAAGGGAAAGATAAAAAGTAATGCAACGACTTATGAGCGTTGATGAAGCGAAGGTGATATGTCAGGATCGTGGCAAGTGGCAGTCCGTGGTCTCTGCCTACCCCTCTGGGATACAGGCGTGAGGTTATGTATGTTAATTTCTGTTGTTGTGTACAATATAGAACATTCTATCCATTTATCTTCTTATATTCAGTTTACGTATGTTAAGTGTATTACAGTAGTGTTTCAGGGAATTGTGTTTTGAATAAGTCTCTTAATCCCTCACTCGTTTTTCGAGTAAGTATGCCACGGTAGGGGCGTAGAGTTGCCGCTATATATTCGCAAATCCCCCGACTTTGTTAAGGTTGACGTGTTTTGAATAAGTCTCTTAATCCCTCACTCGTTTTTCGAGTAAGTATGCCACGGTAGGGGCGTAGAGTTGCCGCTATATATTCGCAAATCCCCCGACTTTGTTAAGGTTGACGTAAACTTTTTACAGCGGCTAAAAGAATACACAAGATTAAATGCAGCTTGCGACACACTCGCCTCGTGGTGTGACTTTTCAGACAAAGGACGCTTACGCTTTGTAATATGAAATGAAACAATTTAGTTCGTGAAGAGGAAATATATCTCTTGGATATTCTTGAAAGATTAAACCAGTGTTTCTGATTTTTTTGTCCACGGAATCGTTAGGAAATTAAGCATGATTTTAAGAAGGTCCATAAGAACAATTAGGAAATCAAGTTGTACAATTTTAAAATTGTACCTACTTGATTTCCTAATAATAAATTAAAATCATTTGAATTGATAAAAAATATAACTTAGATGTCAATTCAGAGACATAAAGGCTATTTTTATTTATTTTATTTACGTCAAAACTTCTTAAAAGTTTTTTTGTCTACAGTGTCGTTAGGAAATTAAGCATGATTTTAAGAAGGTCCATGTTGCGAAGCGCTCGTGGCCTAGGCGAACCGAGTGATTGGAATCAATCACTTGGTTAAGCAACAACAGGCGCGGTCAGGTACGGGATGGGTGAGCGTCCCGTGACTACCGCTAGTGGCATTTTTCCGAGCGCTTCCGTGCTTCGCAAGGCACGCTAAGCCGTTGGTGCCGGCTGTCATATAATGGCAGTCGTTAAGCCATGTCAGAGGCCTTATGCGCGGCTTGATAACTTCTGAGAGTAAGGCCCGCCACTGTCTTACAATCCTCCACCAACCCGGACTTGGCCCCCGTGGTGCAGTATGGCCTAACCTTCCTGCGATGCAGGAAGAGACCCGTGCCCCACTGCTGGGGACATACGAGGGTTGATAACGTAACGTATAACGTAACGTCAAAACTTGAATTTGCTATTATGCAACAATCAAAAGAACAAATTATATCTATACCCTTTCAATAGCTTCTCTAAAATGTTCCCTTGTCAAATTATTTATTGGGTCCTACATTTTGCAAAGTTTTCTCTATCAATCTAAGATAAGATGAGATTGTTTCTTATCATCAGATCACATGGTATAAAACATGTAAAGATACAGAGTACAACTGGCGGCCTTACTGCTAAAAGAAATTTCTTCCTGACAACTAAATGACGGAAAGTTGTTCAAGAAAAAAAGAGACAGAAGGCTATACTTTAATTTACTTTATTGCACACGAAAAACACATAAAAGAAATAGAATGCAAGAGAATACATGTACAAAGGCGAGCTTATCTCTATTTTCTCTTATTTTACTTTAATACCGTATATTATGCTGATAGCTAAACGGGTCAAATCACGATTATTTATTAGGTCAAAGGTCAAACGTAATTGCCTTATTTCCGGGAAATAAGTTAATTACGTTGTACCCAATAAATAATCGCGATTAAACTCGTATAATATAGGTATACTCTGTATGAATATTGCGAATCATTAAGAAACGCTGAGACATACTACAGGTGGGAGAGTAATTACTATGTCGTGAGTGTTGTTTTTCTATGAATGTATTATTCAAAGTAGCGCAGAAACTGCGGCTTAATAAACGTTACAATTCAAACAATTTGTCCATTTCAAAATCTAGATCATTTTGGAGAAAATATGGACAAAAAACTCCAAATATACTCCTATGCCTGTTGGTGGTCCTAATAAATGAAATTCGTGGCCGTAGGCTTTTCAGCGTTCTAATTAAAGGTCAAAGTCTCTGTGGTCTCGGAATGGCGCACTTGTGTCCCACTGCGGGACGTCTTTGGCGCTCAATTGCAATCAGCCACTAATTTGTATTAACACCGCTGGCCGTGCGAATAGTATCGCTCAATAATTTAGATTGCCTTCAGTGCCACGTAAGCTATAGCTTACGTAAGCTATAGAACATACACAGCAACTGTTTAGTTGCTGTGTATGGTCCAAAATAAACTTGGCCTTAATTTGGCTAGCCCGAGTTCTGATTCAATACATATACGATATAACTTTCCATCGTAAGGTTGTCTGGGAGAACTTGCTTTTAGCAATAAGGCCGCCAATTGTACTATGTATATTCGTAACTATTTTGTATTTGTTGTTTTTCCAGTGAACAATAAAGAATATTCTTATCTTACGATAGCAAATCAAATCAAAACATCTGTCAA
This sequence comes from Yponomeuta sedellus, assembly GCA_934045075.1. Taxonomy (NCBI): domain Eukaryota; kingdom Metazoa; phylum Arthropoda; class Insecta; order Lepidoptera; family Yponomeutidae; genus Yponomeuta; species Yponomeuta sedellus. The sequence continues at coordinate 15,313,897 of OW203739.1, forward strand.
TAAACTGTTCATTAGTGTGTCTGAAACAACTTCTGTATTTTCATTGGAATAAATCTCTTCAGTCAATCAATCAAAAATATTTGCTGAATGTTAATGTACAATGTAAAATATAAGCCGCTGTCTTCGTGCTATAGTGCAGTGGAGACAAAGACAGCGGAAAAAAAGCTCCGCTCTTACCATTATTTCTTAAGTCATCTTAAACGTAATACATATGATAAGAGGTTTTAAAAGTGGTATGTACTCTTTTTTGAATTTCCGTTGTGAAATTCCGAGTGAAATTTCCCGTTTATTGTTAACGGACTCTTTTGAGAAACATCATAAATGTTTTTATGATATCAGATGTCGCGCTTGAAGAGCGGCTAGCTGTCGGTAGCGGGAAAAAAATAAAAACCGTGGACAGTACGACACAAATTTATTTAACGTGGATTCTTAACAATCCCTACACACGATCAGTCACTTTCTGGCCAGCCCGGATAGGCATCTCCTGGAGTCGAGGCGGGTACGCAGCATGACCCGTGGTAGCGCGACCCGCAGGTTGGGATTTCCTCGGTAGCGGTTGGTTACCGTAGTCCACTGCAGCGCGGAGATAGTGGGCTTGACTCCGGGGACGGGAAGTGGCCCCAAGTATTTATAGCCCGGCAGAGGCTTGGCCCGGATCTTAGGTCCCAAAAGCGGGGGATTAGTTTACTCGATTTGTGAAGTAGTAATCGATTTGCTTCTAATTATTTAAATGTCATCCGACCGTTCAGAGCGGTCCCGGAAATATTGTGAGCACAGCAGAGGCGCGTACGCGCAGCTCTCAAAGCGGTCCGTGGTCGAATGAAATCAACGCGCAGCAAGACCATGTTGGCGGTTATCGCTAGGCAGGTTAGAGAACAATAGCATTCCTAACGACTAGTGATGTAGGCGCAGTCGATAATTATAGTCTAACGATTGTCGATAATTTGTTATCGATAAGTCGGTAACCAATCATCGATTCTTGTTGTTTTATTAGGTTTATTAATGAATAGGTAGTATTAAGGTTTAGATTTAAGTTGTAAAATAGTATTTTGGTTCAATCTTAGTTACTTATTTTCTTATTTTATTTAGTTTGTTATTTATTATATTTAGTTCATAAATAACGCTACACAGATTCAGATATAATTTTGTAATTTACATTAATTGTAAATTAACGATGCGAGTCTTTTTTTGAACAGTACCAAGAATTATTCTTGGTACTGTTCAAAAAAAGACTCGCATCCGTCCCAAACGTGAAAAAAATAAATAAGCATTATTGCGAAACACAGTAGTATAATTTTTTAAAAACTACATCTAGTCTATAAATTCCGCCCATGCCGGGACTCGAACCCACCACCTCTGGCTGGTGGTGGATGGTATCAGCGCTCTCCCAACTGAGCTAATGAGCAAGTGCCGGCATCAGCAAAATTTCGAACCTCTTTACAATATTCTCTGTATTATTTACAGGCAGCGACATCTAGCTGAAGTAATTTGCATCACTGTATTATAAATCGGATGGTACCCTGATTTGTAATACAGAAGTGAGCGTAGTACCAGTTTTCTTCATCAGCCAACCCTAAGTACATAATAATTTGATAAATAAAGGCGTAGGTAACTAAGAAACAAAACGCGTTTAATATTGACGAACAAACAATTTAATATTGTATTGTAGGTTGTTTCTATTTGTTAGATACCTGTACCTATCCCCGAGGGGTAGGCACGTTAACATCGATTGCTAGCTATAACATCGATATCCACCCTTGGTATGTCCCCACTGCTGGGGCACTCATAGCCATACATGAGCCAAACTCCACCACGGGGGCCAAGCCGGGTTTGTGGAGGATTGTAAGACAGGGGCGGGCCTTACTGTCAGAAGTTATCAAGCCGCCCATAAGGCCATTGACATCTCTTAACGACTGCCATTAAGTGACAGACGGCACCAACGGATTAACGTGCCTTGTGAAGCAGGGAAGCGCTCGGAAAAAATGCCACTAGCGGTGGTCACGGGATGGTCACACATCCAGCACCTGACTGCGCCTGCTGTTGGTTAACTCAGGTGATTGATTCCAAGTCTTTCAGTATACACTATACAATATACACTCGGCTTCACTAGGCCACGAGCGCTTTGTTTTTAACTTAACTTGGCCTTTTTGCATCTACTTAATGAGATGATTTATACAGCGTCCAGTGGTATCTTCACTCACACTTGATGTTTGAAGGGACCACTCCGACGCTGTAGTATCTGGGACATGGTTTTATAGATGGTATAGGCTTGCCCAGCACAGCTTAGTCGGGCTAGCCCACAGGAAAGACTAGTCAATACTTGCGGAGCCAACTAATGCGCGGGTTTCCTCACGATGTATATTTAAATCGTATTAAAAATTACGCCACTCATTCTACATTTATTCGTATTTTCACTTTTTACCTTACCTTTTGACGTAATACTACTACTACAGAGGAAAAGAAATGAACTAGTACTGACGATTTTTACTATCGAAATACTATCTAGTATTAAGCTTGCCTTTGTGCAAATTATGTTTTTAATACAGTTGCTCAAAAAGTGGCGTATTGCAGGGACGTATAGCGTGCGGGATGTGGGCTAACACACTCGTGCTTTTTTTTACCTTTCTCGCACTCGTGCGTTCTCTTTCCCAACTGTCAAAATAATGTCTATTAAAAAGAAAAACCAACCATGAAGTTTTTACGAAAAAAAATCATAGATTTTTTTATGATTCATGAAAATACGTATATTTCTAAGAAGTAGGTACTAATTTGTTTCAATATCAGATTTAATGATTTGATTGAATGAGTTAGGTTAGGTTTCATTTCATCTCATTAAATTTCATTTTCATTTCATATCAATAAAAAAAATCCTACTGAAGACTTGGCTGTAAGGGCATAGTTCCCTTTGCCTACCAGAATGGGTGAAGAAAAAAAATCTCTGCTTAAATTCTTTTACGGTTAGCGCCATTTTCCAAATAATTTTTCATTAAATTGCTTATTTTTTTCGCAACTGTATTAAGAACAGTCGCTCAGTACACGTGTCGTTGACGGTTCCCGTCATTGCAACTTGTTCCGACTGTCAACCCTCGCCTTCGGCTGCGCCTCGGCTCGGGTAGACATTTGTCGGAACTCTTTGCAATGACAGCCTTTCCGCACTTGTAATGAAATATACTATTTTAGTGCAATAAATAATTTTTTATTCATTAATTTTTGCAGTATTTATACAGTATTTCATGTACATATTTAATTATTATTAAACGCAAGAACCCTTGCTGTTATAAGGTATAGTAAGGCTGAAATGTAATCAAGAGTCTCGGGTATGTGGTTTCATCAGCTTTCTGTGCTCATATCTCTTCGGGATATCGTAATTGAATTTAATCGGAGATTGTGCCATAATTTTCTATCCGATATCGACCTTCATAAGCATACAATATCCGCTTCTTATGAAGAAATATAAGAAAAAAATATAAGCGTTATCAAAGAGTCGATACACCGCTCTTAGGTGTAGGATTTTATAGCCCTATCCTGTAGTAGCAAATAAATAGTATCCTTAAAGGTGCAAAAAATCAAAGAAAATAAAACAGTAAAAATAGGTAATATGTTATTGACGAAAAAATGATAAACGTTTTACATTATTTTTGTTGCACTAACCCGTGCTAAGGACAATTTTAAAAACCTATTTAGAGGCTAAAAAATCCGCCCATGCCCATTAGCTCAGTTGGGAGAGCGCTGGTACGGTTAGCCAGAGGTCGCAGATTTGAGTCCATGAGCATGAGCGGCATGAGCGGAATTTTTAACTTCTAAATAGGTTTAAAAACCTATTTAGAGGCTAAAAATTTCACCCATGCCGGGATTCGAACCCGCAACCTCTGGCTATCCGTACCAGCGCTCTACCAATTGAGCCAATGGGCGACTCACGGCATCAGTGAAATTTCGAACCTCTTTACAATATTCTCTGTATTACGTACAGGCAGCGACATCTGACTTAAGCAAATTGCATTACTTACAGCCCCGACTACCTACTTTGCAGTTAGGTTTAACATCGGAACGATATCACTGTACCCACATGATTACACTATTTTTTATTTTTAATGCACTAACCCGTGCTAAGGAACAAATTTAAAAACCTATTTAGAGGCTAAAAATTTCACCCATGCCGGGATTCTAAATAGGTTTTTAAAACGTTTTACGTAAGGCAGTGGCTAACGTAGTAAATTTACATTCAGCATATAGAATGTAAATTCTTTAAGTACATTGCGAAAAAATATTGATTTCTGTCTGATGGTACGATATAACATAACATTTACATACAGGTACATTGCTTCTCGCCCCACACTAGGATACCCTGTGTCGTGGGAACCAGAATCAACGACATCACAAACATGTAAACATCCAAGACCTGGGGTTTTTTTTTGTTCCCAGGCGGGATTCGAACCCGGGACCTCTTGCATGGTAGGTAGATGTGCTACCGCTACGCCACAGAGGTCGTCTATATGCTTGGTCGCGCATTTTATCAAATTCGGGCCTTATATCGCCACAAAACGCACGACTCCTACTATCATACTACCAAGTCAGATATCAATGTTATATGGATACTCTTTTCGTTATTCATAACGTCAAATACGAGCGCGATAAGATAACCGATATTAAAATACCCCAAATGACTAATAGAGGGTTCATAAATTACTTCCCGCAAGTAATGTATTGTCTCATCCTTTAGCCTGTAGCCGGTAGGCGATACCTCACCCCAAATTGGCTGTTGTACGTGCTTTGACGAGATGTAAGCTTTGTACGCCCACCAGTGACTGAAATAAAAGAAAACCTGAAAAAGTGCCGAAAGGTCGGAAAATTGTAAAAATGTAATAAATGAGCATAAATACGTATAAAAACAGTTTTAATTATGAAATAAAAGAGCCGAACATCGGGCTCAGTGGCGGGTCTTGGGTTAGGCCTATGTCCAGCTGTGGACTGTCACCAGATGATGATGATGAAGTTTCCAACGGGCTCAAACTTTTCAAAAAAGGCTCTCTCTTTCAGAGAGGTAGTCTAGTATTTTTAATTACTCGCGATTCTCATACATAGTCATGTAATGGGTCGAATCGCGATGTTAAATTCAGGCAATTTCATTGCTATAAGTCCTTTTTAACGTTATAGTTTCTAGTAAAGACCACATAAATTTGAGATTTTGTATTTTCGTTTCTCGTAATTAAGTCGTAAAGGAAGGACGCTTGCATTAGTATCCTTAATTTTTTTTGCCGATTTTATGTGCAAAAAATTGATATTTTTGTGTCTACTCGTTCATTTAAAAAGTATGATCCGATAAAGTTTAGTATAAGATAAGCTAAGATGAGAATATTCTTTATTGTACACACCAAAAAATAATTACAGAGACAACAGTTACAAAAAAAGAGGTACAATTGGCGGCCTTATTGCTGATAGCAATTTCTTCCAGGCAACCTTAAATCGTATGAACAGTAAAATAATATTTTTTTAATAAAGACTGTTTTTTTACGAATTCCACTGTTTATTACATGTCATCCGAGACCACGGCACCTAAAAAATGCCGAAACGTCGGAAAATTGTAAAAATGTAATAAACGACTGGAATCCGTATAAAAACAGTTTTAATTATGTCTAATGCTCGTGTTAACCTTAGAAAATACTGTAATATTTTTTTGCAATGACAAACAGACTTGCACTCCATTTTCGGACGTAAATGGCGATTTTTTACACCTTGTATTTAAGCTTCGAAAAATTCACTCCTTGTAAAAAGACCTATAACGTGCGTTCGGTGCCTCATCCTATATGTATGTATATAAAATGAGGCACCGAAGCAGTATTTCATCCGATGATCAAAGTTCGTGGTTAGAAGCCAGCGAAGTGTGATTTTGCAAATTATACTCTCCGCACATACAGGGTTGTTAAACTAGTTAATACTTTGTTATACGGTTTGAGCTGTGCAGCTGTTTGGAGCGCTTTGAACGTGAGATATACCAAAATCGGCTTCTGTTTATCGCATTCTCTTATGAATTCAAATTGTTAAAGAAACCTTTCTAATATGAAAAACCTATTTAGAGGCTAAAAATTCCACCCCTGCCGGGATTCGAACCCGCGACCTCTGGCTATCCGTGCCAGCGCTCTTTCCAACTGAGCTAATGGTGTCCTTGATAGTTCCTTAATGTCCTTAGGACGGGTTAGTGCATTAAAAATAAAAATAGACCATCCATTTCAGCCTTTGCAGTCCACTGCTGGACATAAGCCTCCCCCAGGGTGCGCCACAAGACCCGATCTCCCGTTTTCGCCATCCAGTCACCACCAGCCACCTTTTTCAGGTCGTCGGTCCATCTGGCCGGAGGACGTCCTACACTACGCTTGCCGAGCCGTGGTCTCCATTCGAGAACCCGTCTGCTCTAAAAAAATAGTATAACCTTTCTAATATGCTTTCTAAAATTATTGATATAATTTCGACACAAGGTGTCGTAAAAGCCGACTAAGGGACACAAACCGGGGGGTGGGCAGCAGCGCCCCCTGCAGTACAATTCCGCCGAACTGCGATCCCCAACCCGCATGCCCAGCGTGGGGATTATGGGCACTACCCCTTATGATAGCACAACGTGGCGCTCTTTAGGGGAGGGTTATATCCAGCAGTGGACTAGTATAGCCTGACGACGACGATATGGTTTAAACTGTGCAGCTGTTTGGAGCGCTTTGAACGTGAGATATACCAAAATCTGTTTCTGTTTATCGCATTCTCTTATGAATTCAAATTGTTAAAGAAACCTTTCTAACATGCTTTCTAAAATGATTGATATTTCGACACAAATTAGTAAAATACTCTTAAAAATGCTGCTGTCCAAAATTATCTGAAAGAGACCACTTTTATTGTAAAATAGCTGTCTGTAATATTAAGATATAAAATTCTCTTGTATGGAGGATTTCTGATAACATCCTTGACAGTAAGGCTTACAATACTCCACCACCCCGAACTTGGCCCCTGTGGAGTAAGGCTGAACCTTCCTGCGATCCAGGAAGAGACCCATGCCCCAGTAGTTGGGACATACAAGAGTTGATATCGATGTACATTGTGTGCTAAAATTATTTTTGTATATTAATTCTTTTGTGTTTTTGGCAAAACTTTTAGCGGATGTTGCTTGTTGCATGTTACTTTAAGAATTTTCTGATTCAGCGACATCTTATGCGTTAAATAAATATAAAGATAAATATACAAATATCTAGCGGATATATTAGCGGATATCATAAAAACATCTTAGCGGCTGAATACTTCAAACCCAGACGTGAAAACTTGTATAAAAATAGTTATGATGCTCTGTTCTGTTTTTTTGACTGTGTGTATGCTTTTTATTTATACCTGAGTTTTGTTTCTGTTTTCTTTTTGTCTTCTTGTATCTCATGTTAAGCTGTGTTTTTATTATTGTGTCGTTAAATTAATGTTTTATCTATCTATCTATATCCACTGCCATCCTGTATAAAGTGTACGCAAACTGTTCGGAAGCTATACGAAACACAGAATAGATAAACGATAATGTTTACAAGTAGGTTGCGGCAAGCACAGCTTAGATCGTGCAAAGTTTGATATTTCTTATCTCCTAATCACCAGAACCGACAACTGTTGGAGTAAACGTGTTCTTGAGTGGAGACCGCGACTCCGTAAACGTAGTGTAGGACGCCCTCCGACCAGGTGGGATGACGATCTGCGTAAAACTACCGGCAGATGCTGGATGCGGCAAGCTGAAGACAGGGCGCTATGGCGCTCATTAGGAGAGGGCTATGTCCAGCAGTGGACTACATAATATAGCCTGAAGAAGAAGAAGAAGAGAGTCATTGGTGCTTGCTTGTAGTCACTGATAACAAATTGCTCTTTCATAGTAATTATTAAACGGGTCTTATCGCGATTATTTAATAGGTAAAACGTAAATATCTTATTTCCCGACGTTATTCTAACGACCAATAGTAAAAACCGGCCAACCGACAAAAAAAGATATACGAGTACGTATTAAGCTTGCATGAATCGCGGTTCAAAAAATATGTTAAGCACACTTTGTGCCAAAAGGGCTACTATAACATAAAGGATTATTAAGATGACAATGAGGTCTGAATTTAAAGCCAGTACAATGTATCAGTTCTACGTTTTATAATAATTATATAAACTATGTTAATTAAGGACTTTGAAAACACCAGAGAGTCATTGGTGCTTGGAAAGACTAAGTTTGGAGTTGTTTTGTCCATTTTTTTCACCAAAATTATCTAGATTTTGAAAAGGACAACTAGTTTGAATTGTAACGTTCATTAAGCCGCAGTTTCTGCGCTACTTTGAATAAAACCTTTTCATATCATTTCATTTCAATCTCGCGATTGACTGACTTTTTTAAATAGTTACAAAAAAGTGAGGTAGTACGGAATCCTCGATGCGCGAGTTTGTCTTGCACTTAGCCGGTTTTTTTACACCTTATACTAATATAAAAGTGTTAGAGAAAAATATCTCCCCTAAAAGATATGACTGTAGCTGAGGAGAGCTATAATACTGTCATTTCCGAACTTCTTCTTCTGCAGGCTTATGTGGTCCACTGCTGGACATAGCCCTCCCCTAATGAGCGCCATAGCGCCCTGTCTTCAGCATGCCGCATCCAGCATCTGCCTGCAGTTTTTCGCAGATCGTCATCCCACCTGTTCGGAGGGCGTCCTACACTACGTTTGCCGAGTCGCGATTTCCGAACATAACTTAAGTTTCTCTATACTTCCTAAATTTGGCTGTTAACGACACGTCACTGCCTGCGTCTGAAACCCCGTAAAATAATTTAGAAGAAAAACTACATGTAGTTGTAAGCTATTTGGCAAACGGCTGCAATCCGAAATGGAAAATGGCACCAATTATTGCTAGCAAGTACTTGGGGGTGGAATTCTAAAATGATAAAATCGTTGATCTTCGGAATTTGAGTTTTCTGTTCTGTTAAGTAACCTAAGTAGAATCTTTTTTAATTATAATTCTACGTGTGTATGTCACTGAACTCCTCCTAAACGGCTGGACAGATTTGAATGATTTATTTTTGTAAGCGTTACGTCCGCTGTTAAATTTTGAATCTGACAGACTGCATAGAAAGTGAAAGTAAACTACTGTTATTGCCGAAAACATAAGGTATACATTGTAGACATAATGTTAGTACATGGTAAGAAGCGTTTCTTTGTAAATGTTATATAAATTTAACGCAAAGGTGACGAAGCAGTGGAGAAAACGATAGAATTCTGTAATTAAATCACATAAGAATCGGGAACTTCGTTCAAAAGCGATGTCTCTCCAATCTAAGTTGATTAGAATGATATTGCTTTTATATCATGGATTATGTGAGGATTATGGGCGTTACCCCCTATGATAGCACAACGTGGCGCTCTTTAGGGGAGGGCTATGTCCAGCAGTGGACTAGTATAGCCTGACGACGACACCGTATGGTCGGTTATTATAAAACATAGAAAAAATTACAAAGTAATACCCAAATACTTGGCCCCCGTGGTGGAGTATGGCCTAACCTTCCTGCGATGTAGGAAGTAGGAAGGATGTAGGAAGAGACCCGTGCCCCAGCAGTGGGGACATACAAGGGTTGATAACGAACCCAAATACTTTCTTACCAACGCTCTAAAAAAATAAATTATTATTGTAACAACAAGGTTCACCATCACGGCTCATCCAGTTGTAACTTGCGGTATGGTTCGATCCCTTTGCCGAATATATCGGCCGCTATAGGGCTTTTGCTTGTAAAAAAAAGTTCCGATCTCCAACTACACGTCATCGTTATTAATTCTGGGGTTTTCTTAAATTTCTACGTCGGCTCTACCTTCGCCACAGCAATGAAACGAACGCAATCCGGCCGTGCGAGCTGGAATTCTAATAATTCAGAATAACAACCGCACTGGAGCTAGGACGGGGTTATATTTTAATTTAAGTGGTAACGATGCATGCCAAATAGCCTGGCCGGGCAGTTAGGTGATTTAACCCCGTGCAATCAAGTGTTATTATGGCAATGATTGCGGGTCGAGTTTGTCTTTTAGAGGTCAATTATACAGGGCTTATTATTGTAGCCTTTTCGGTACCCACTGAAGGGCACAGGCCTTCTCACAGAGAGCACCACGCGTTCCCATCGCGTACACCTTTACATACGTACGTAACTTAGAAAACACACATTCGATGTTTAAAAACCTATTTAGAGGCTAAAAATTTCACCCATGCCGGGATTCGAACCCGCAACCTCTGGCTATCCGTGCCAACGCTCTACCAATTGAGCATTCGATGTCCCCACTGCTGGGGCATGGGTCTCTTACTGCATCGCAGGAAGGTTAGGCCATTCTCCAGTTTGTAGGGAGGCTCCAGTCTAAAACAATGATTGATATCCTCACCTATGTAGAACCACTCACATAGGCTGCCTCTACATCACCTCGCAATATATTAACTATTAACGTTAATGTTATAAAAGGAGTAAATATATTTACTATAAATATTATACTTGGCTGTGTGTTGTCGGCCTAGAGAATAGCACCAATCCAAATTCTTTCCGCGGGTGTCGTAAAAGGCGGCTAAGGGACACAAACCGGGGGGTGGGCAGCAGCGCCCCTTGCAGTACAATTACACCAAACTGCGATCTCCAACCCGCATACCCAGCGTGGGGATTATGGGCATTACCCACCCAATTTAATTATGGCACAACCTTGCGCTATGGCGCTCTTTGGGGGAGGGCTTTGTCCAGCAGTGGACTGGTATAGCCTGAGAAGATTATACTTCACAGCAGTCACGGCCTAGTCGAACCCAGTGATTGGAATCTATCACTTGAGTTAAGTAACAACAGGCGCAGTGAGGTGAGGCGCAGTTAGTGGCATTTTTTCCGAGCGCTTCCGTGCCTCGCAAGTGAGGCAACTTTTACACTCCTGCACTCCCCTTAGAATTTAGATAATAAGTATGTTGATAACACGTATGTACAAATATACCACTGATACATTCTGTTAATTTTTATACTACGCCAGAACAGCTCAGTGAATTACGCCTCGCCTCTACAAAAACAGTTTTGGGTGAACCTGCAAGAAACGCCGGGATTACTAGTAAACTCAACCTGTACATCAACCTTTACATTGGTGCACACTATTCTATTACGTTACGGGCGACTTTTCGACCAAAACGTAAAGATTGACCTGCTGCCGACTGTGCTAGAGGTAGTGAATGTTGGGAGCATTTCCTCGACACGCAAACTTTTCTTCGCAAAAACTAGAACTGAAACTCTATTAACTTCGGAGTTCCGCGTTTGGGGACGTTTTTTATTGTTTCTAGTAAGTTGCCAAGTTTCAGACCAACACATACATTTTGGGTGTATGTGTTGGTCTTCACACTTAAAAGGGAAATTTCTTGCCAGGCAGATCGTATGCCTGGGAGTGGCCTGCCCTACTGTTAGTCGGACGTTATATTTATGCTTTGTCATGTGAAACACTTTGATGTCGCGATGCAAGAATGTTGGAGCTTGTAGCGCGCGCGCCGAGTTCACATGTGCTCGCCACATAATTGCGAATTTAGAATGTAGATTTCATATTCGTTTAAACTATTTCTGCGTTTTAGTGACTTAGTGTCGGTTTGTTATTTTATCCCTTTTTTCCTTTTTTTATGTAGGTACACAGCCTTCGTTCAGAAAAAAATGGGCTGGGCTTAATTACCACGATGAAAAGTACTCGGAACCGGCGTGCGTGCATGCAACGACTTATGAACGTCGATGAAGCGAAGGTGATCTGTTAGGATCGTGGCAAGTGGCATTCCCTGATCTCTGCATACCCCTCTGGGATACAGGCATGAGGTTATGTTACGTTATCATGTGTGCCACGTGGATTGTAGTTGGTTGAAGTGGTTGAGCACCTCAGACACTCAGGTTTCCTCACGACGTTTTCCTTCACAGTTATTAAGTGGTATTGCTACTATATTTTCACTAATGTGTAATTTCTATTTTTATGTACAATATACTGTTCTCTATCTATCTAATGTACATAATAATTTTTCTTCTGGTTGTGAGTCATACTAATATAGAAAAATCTGTTGTCACAGTGTTTGTTATTGAACTCTTCCGCTAATGGCAACACCGATTTTATGTTTTTTTTTTGTGTGCGTAGGTAGGTCTAGAAAAAGGTCGTAGGCTTATTAACATAGCAAAACAACATTTTTGCGGGGTCAACTGACTAACTGACTAGCGTGTTGGATTTAGATATAATTATCACCCAAGTCTTTGTAAGGTTTCGTACTTAAAAAATCTGACCTATAAAGTTCTTACTTCTTTCTTTTGAACTGTAATACAATCCGAATTAGCCAATGTTTTATGCGCAAATTTAATTGAAATTTAAATAATAAAAGGGTTTTTTTTACTGGAAAAGTTTAGCACTTAATAAATATTTTGCAGTTTAGTATAAGACAATACATTCTTTACTTTTAATTTAAATTCAGAAAGAGAATATCTTTTCGAGCTCACTGCCGCTAGGGAGTTCCTTGGTTTCTTGGAGCATTCCGCCTTTATATGGCCTCAGCCAGACTATTAGGCTTAGCCGAGACACCAATCGTCTTACCTTTGTTGTTTTTCGACAAAGTAGGTCTATAAGTAATAAGTACCTCCACCAATCCGGACTTGACCCCCGTGGTGGAGTATGGCCTTTGCCTTCCTCTGGGAAGAGACCCGTGCCCCTTAGTGGGGACACAATGGGTTGTTGATAATATAATATAATAAATATAAGTATAATATAAATATTCATGTATATATTACACAGATCTCGTTAGCCCTATACTAAGTACAACTAAATGACCTGGGTTATAGGTGCTAACTTGACGATAGATTTAAAACAATAAATACATAGATAACATCCAAGACCCGAGACAAACTAGAAAAGTTCGTTTCCTAGTTTGACCCGGCCGGGGATCGAACCCGAGACCTTCGGTTTTACAGTCAACGTGCCAAACCGCTGCGCCACCGAGGCCGCCGTGATGATGATGATGATGAAGCACTTATGTATGTGATTTGCTATGACATTATATAATGTCTTATTTCCGTAACATAAACATAAAATACATTACATTATTAGTAGTGATGCCACTCGCTAATGGCGAAGGCAAACAACTTGAGGAAACCTGCGTGTCTGAGATGGTCAAATACCTCGGCGCTTGAAATTACCAATCCGCGGTGGTCACGCGTCATAATTAAGCCCACACTCTCTCTCTAAGACAGTTAACATTTTATAATGCCTTCGGTACATTTCAAAACAGCGAACGTTCATAAACGGACGACGCCGTTTGTAAAACGCGGAATAAAGTAAATGCAAAAATTGAACCGTGTCCATGTCGCAGGCACCCACATCAGATTTGTGCATTTTGTGTCCTGACCACCGACCCCCGGATTCCATGGTTCTCCGAAAGTGTACAACTGCGATCAGATTGCTTCCCAATGGTCGACGTTCTGTTGATCAGCTTTATTAAATTGAGATTATTGTCGACAGTAAGTGACCAAGAGATGGAGCTAGGCGTATTTTATTTCTCCGGTTCTGCACTTTGTCATCCATAGATACGGGCGGTAGTTTAATTTATACTTTGACAATTGGCATATTCAAATAATGAATTGCGACTAAGGGGAAGATTTGGGGTTTCTGACAAGTAACCGAGGAAGTTTTGGTGGGTCTTGTTCAGAGCGCAATGTTTTTGATTTTATCGGACAAATTAGTGATTCGCATGATTTAAGGCAATATACAGTAGATCATGTGCCATGTGTGTCACGTTTCGATGAGATAACGAAACAGTAAATTTTATTTAGATTTGTGCTTCGGCACGGGGTAAGTGGTTTATTACATAATGTACAGTGACAATCATCTGAATAGGTTGTTGAGGGTTCTTTTCCTTCTTTCCACAGCATCAGGGAACGCCCTTTATAATAAAGAGTTACGTGTTTAGTCGGCGTAGTAAAGTTATCTCCGGTCACGTCAACGGAATCGTGTCATTACGAGAACCTATAAGGCGATTTTGCATCAATTTAACAATTGTTGGTGGCTCAAGCGGTAGTGAAGCCGCCGAATATACGGACGGTCCTGAGATCCAACTTCGCCTGGCATTTGGACCTTTTATTTTGTTTAAATTACCGTTACTCTTTATTTATGTTCTTCGGTTGATTATTCATAAAACTGTTAATAAAAGAAACATATTTAGTGTAAACAGTACGTGGTGTATATAGTATAAGTATAGCTTAGTTGTGGGTAATATAGAGTTCTCTCGGTGGTGGTTACTTTTCAATAAATAAAGGGTATATTTTATTCGACTTCAGTATTAATTTATTACCTTCCTTTATGAACCCCAATTATGACAAAATTAGAATAATATTCATGCGTGCGTGCATGCATGCAACGATTTATGAACGTTGATGAAACGAAGGTGATCTGTCAGGATCGTGCCAAGTGGCAGTGCCTGGTCTCTGCCTACCCCTCTGAGATACAGGTGTGAGGTTATGTATGTATGTATGTATGTAGTACTATTCATCTTTACATCCGCAAAAGATTGATTTTTCTGCTCATTGTGCATAAGGATCATAGTACATACTCCGTCCCAACGGCTTGTGCAAAAGCATTTTCTTAGAGAAAGAGTACGTTCGCTACGGATTTTCGATTTCGAGCGCTGAATTACCTATATAACACCACAGACATTTAGGTTTCCTTATCAGGCTTTATTTCTCAGTTAGCGACTAGCAGTATGCTACCGCAAATTTAGAAATGTATCTACGAGTATGTACAGTTAGAAAAAAAACTCCATAATACTAGCTTTTGTCGGGAGAAAGCCTGAGTGTCAGAGGTGTTTAAATACTTCAGCGCTTGAAATTGCCAATCTGCGGTGGGCACGCGTTGTAATTAAGCCCATAATCTCTTTCTGAGAGAAGCCCTGTGCCCTGCAGTGAGACGTTTATAGGCTAGATAAATAAAAGTTATATTATATAGATTAGATTAGATTAGAACTCTTTATTGTACACACCAGAAAACAAAATACATAAAAAGGCTTACACATCTAAGCTATTGCCGTATACAATTGGCGGTCTTATCGCTAAAAGCGATCTCTTCCAGACAACCTTATATCGACGCCTTACTGCTAAAACCGACTATCTGCATGAAATGTTGTTATGCACACAATAACAAGTTTTAGTATAGTTAACGACATCCGAACCTTAAACTCGAGTTTTCTCGAAACAACATTTCATGCAGATAGTCGGTTTAAAAATTATTAAAAAATATATATATCTAATTACGACGTTTATAATCTACATAAAAAAGTCTATACATAGATGTTTCACATACAAAATGGTCGCGTCGATAATCAATATTGAATTGGCTATTTCAAAAACAAAAATGAGAAATTGCGACTATTGGAAATTGCTGAATTATCGATAGTGTCGAAGCGGTTTTAAGATTTACCGCTGTGCCAGTTAAATATTATTTTGGCTGGCAATGTCAGACGTATGGGCTCGGAAAAGTGGGTGAAACTTAGATCCTGGAGGAAATGCATAACAATGGCTACTGAAAAATAAACTATATAATACTAGATAATTATACTGTAAGCGATGGGCCGCCAGTCTGTAGCCGACTGTACAAACCCAGACGAGTAGGAGAGGCAAAATAAGCAAAAATCCAATTGTTTTCTTTTCTTTTGTTTGCCCTAATGGGTCCGGAGCAAAAAGTAACCCGGGACGTAATGGCACTCCCTTGCTGGCCTGTATGGCGAGACAGTAAAGGTTAATTTCGCATGATAAGTTATTCGCCGCATTCACTCTTGAGAAAAACAATTTTCGGCAAGTTTATATCAGCAGGACAGCTAACTGCAACCCCAAAGTAGTAAGTACGGGTACATAATACGAAAAAAATAGTGTATTTAATGTTTTAAACATCGTTATCAACCCATGTATGTCCCCACTGCTAGGGCACCGGTCTCTTCCTGCATCGCAGGAAGGTTAGCCCATACTTCACCACGGGGGCCAAGACCGGGTTGGTGTAGGATTGTAAGACAGTGGCGGGTCTGTCCTACAATCCTACTGTCATTCTTATTATTCTTACTGTCAGAAGTTATCAAGCCGCCCAGAAGGCCTCTGACATGGCTTAACGACTGCCATTATATGACAGCCGGCACCAACGGCGTAATGTGCCTTGTGAAGCACGGAAGAATGTACACTATGTATATTTTTTCTAACGGAATCGCTCGTATCCCCAGCTGCTTGAGTGATCTTAAACGATGACGAAGGTTAAGCGACATAGGGCACGTTCTATGCCTGGGTGGGTGACCGGCTATCACTAATGCTAGTGGCAATTTTCCGAGCGGTTCCGTGCTTTGCAATGCACGCTAAGCAGTTGGTGCCGGCCGTCGATAGACGGCAGCCGTTACGGCTAAATAACTTCTGACGGTTAGACCCGCCACTGTCTTACAATCCTCCTCCAACCCAGACTTTGACCCCGTGGTGGAGTATGGCCTAACCTTCCTACGATGCAGGAAGAGACCCGTGCCCCAGCAGTCGATATCGATACATTTGTTAAACAGGTCTTAAACCAACAGCATTAATACTTTTAATAACTTCCACGGGCGTCTTCATAACTTCTTTCAATAAGGCTGGCCTTACTAAAAGAAGTTCTGCAGCCACCCATAACGCCTCAAACATGGCTTAACGACTGCCATTACACGACAGCCGGCAACAAAGGCTTCACGTGCCTTGCGAAGCACGGAAGCGCTCGAAAAAATGGTAAGTCGGGCATCCATCCTGCACCTGACCGCGTTAGTAGTTGTTTAACTCAAGTGACTGAATCCAATCACGGTTCGATTAGGACATGAGGGCTTCGAATTTATGTATAGCAAAAAATAAATGTTAATGTGCTACCAACTTACCTTCCGTTACCTGGAAGGCTTTGCATCAAAATTCACACACTTTTGTAACACCCAATAATCTGAGGCCGAAGAAGTTCCTTTCATATCTAAGAACGGAAGCCTCTTAACAAGAATTATGATCCTACTGGGAACTGAGGGAAGCCTAAAAGCGCTACATAGCATAAAATGTTACCAGAAGGATTACTCCACAGAGAAGATTCAAAAATTTAATACACAATAATTGAAACAAGTCTTCGTTGAAGAACCAAGGTCGAAGACGTTGGTAAGCGGATCACAGAGTTAAAGCGGCCAGTGGACCAGGGCAGTATAGGAGTGATGGCCAAGGGAGAGAAGGAGGTTGGTAGGCAGACCACCGACACGATGCAATGGTCAGACGACATCGTGATGGATCAGATTAGCACAGGATTGTGAGGAATGGCACAATAAAAAGGAGACCTATGCCCAGCAGTGGGCTGATTATAGATATAGAATTGAAACATTGGATAGAGAATTCTTAATTATAGAAGGAATAATAATAGTAACCAAACCAACTGTAATCGATTATAGGTGACCAAGTTTGTTAGATCTCAGCGATAAGTCCGCCAATTGTATAACATAACTGAGATTTAGAAATTCGTGGTTGTATTTTTTTCTGGTTGTGCAATAAAGTATTCTCTAACTCTATGTCGTCGTCGTTTTTAGGCTATACTAGTCCAATGCTGGACATAGAGATAACTAGACATAACTCTATCTATAATTAAGAAACCAAACCAAGAAGATTAGTAATCGCCAAAAGTATTTTTTCGGTTTGTGTTTTAATGTACGTGTATTAAAAATATCTATTATCTTCATACAAAGATACAGATACCAACATAAACAAATAACAACCAAAAATATAAATTTTGGAACTAAAGACCCTACACATAGAGCGGTGGTAGCGGAGCGGTGTAGAACGCCGGCTTCTCAATCGGGAGGTCGTGGGTTCGAACCCCGGCATGTACCAATGACTTTGTTTTCTAAGTTATGTACATTTGTGAAATCATAGTAGAAATACTACTCGCTGCCGGTGAAGGAAAACATCGTAAGGAAACCCTAGTGTCTGAGGAGTTAGCGTACCTCAGCGCTTGCTACGTACAATGGCCCAACTATGAGGCTAAGTGCGGAAATCTCAGGTCTAACTAACTAACTAGACCCTACGCATTCTTAACGTATTCCGGAATCCGGAATCTCAGCGTGTATATAAGTCATCTTTTATGTACCCGCTACCATCGACACGAACATTATATACTGAAAAGACCATCGATTCAGCTGTGTTTTTACGCTGTGGAGTTTGTATCTTTCTTACGTTTAGTGGAATTCAGATAGGTACTCTACATTTTAAATTCATGTTGCTTTTAAAGAAACTTATCAAACTGGATCAGGATTGACTAAAAAACATAATTTAACTTAATTCTGAACTTTACTAAACCAATAACGTGGAGAGTCGAATCTATATCAACCAATAAAACGTTCTTCATATCAACCCTTTGTATGTCCCCATTGCTGGGGCACGGGTCTTTTCCTGCATCGCAAAAAGGTTTGGCAAACTCCACCACGGGGGCCAAGTCCGGGTTAGTGGAGGATTTTAAAACAGTGGCGGGCCTTACTGTCTGAAGCTATCAAGCCGCCCATAAGGCCTGTGACATGGCTTAACGACTATCATTACATGACAGCCGGCACCAATGGCTTCACGTGCCTTGCGAAGCACGGAAACGCACTGAAAAAACGCCACTAGCGGTAGTCGTGGGACGGTCACCAATTCTGCACCTAACCGCGCCTGTTGTTGCTTAACTCAAGCGATTGATACCAATCACTCTGTGCGACTAGGCTACGAGCGCTTCAGAAGAGTCATTCAAGTTAAGCTGGTGACTACTAAACCCAATCCACAGATAAACCTTGTCGGTTTCGGCATCCCCCGAAACCGACAAGGTTTATCTGTGGATTGGGTTTAGTAGTCACCAGCTTAACTGGCAATATATTGAATGTATTTTTTTTCTTACTTTAAATAAATAAATTTAAAAAAAAGTAATATTTAAGTAAAGCATGGAACTTTTACCACAATCCAATTATACCTTAGTAAGTGGTGTTTCCTGGGAAACCTCAACTCTCGCAATAGGCGTTTTACCACTGGCCGCGATGGCACGGGCCGAGTCCCAACTTAGAGGTTTTTCCCTTAAATTTATGGGCTAAGCGGTATTTTTTTAAGTGCCTTATATTTTGTAGGGAGTGTTTACGTTACTTTGTTAAAGTTAGTAGGGACTAAGCGACATCTATTAAAGAACCTTTAATAGATACTATGTTAACTTATTTAAGAACTGTTTTTGTTTGTTAATATACTATTTTTATTTTTAATGCACTAACCCGTGCTAAGGACAAATTTAAAAACCTATTTAGAGGCTAAAAATTTCACCCATGCTGGGATTCGAACCCGCAACCCCTGGCTATCCGTGCCAGCGCTCTACCAATTGAGCCAATGGGCGACTCACCGGCATCTGTGAAATTTTGTATTCCCTGTATTACGAGTACGTACAGGCAGCGACATATTGTTTGTTATTGTATATATTTTTCTACCTGTATTTCTACCTGTAATAAAAATCATTAAATTCAATATTCTTGGTTCACACTATCACATCACATCACACTAATATTATCAAGGCAAAAGTATATGAGTGTGTATGTTTGTTGCTCCTTCTTTTCTAAACGGCTGGAGCGATTTTAATAAATTTTGGTACGGAGTTAGCTGAGACCCTGGAATAACACACAGGCTACGTTTTACTGTGGGAAAATATCTTATTCCCATGGGAAAATCGGGATACCGCGGGTAACACCGCGGGGCATAGCTAGTTAAAAGTAATTTGGATCTGAGAAAGGTGACAGTTTAAGATCCTATTTCAATCACTGCATGTTTTTGTTTTTCTCGTAAAAAATTCCAACAACAACTGACAACTGACCGTCAGTCGTCGGTTAGTGGAAAAACGCCCAAAAATGGGGCGTCCGCGAAATGAGAACTTTTACGGCGTTAATAAATCGGCAACATGATGTTATGTGCGCTGTAAAAAGCACAATAAAACGCAGTATTATCTTACACTATACAGGGTAAATAAAAATCTCCATGCCAGTTCGAAAATAGGGGTCGTACGGGGGGGTACTACTCGTCAATAGTACTGCCGCGAATGAAATGAATGGAACACATCGCCCTCCTTTTGGGCACCGCCACAGTCGGATGAAAAAGCTCGCTGCACTAAGAACAAATATATTCTAAACAAATACTCTTGGGAACAAAAACAAAGACTGCAAGTTGAATCTAAGACTTTTTTGCTTAATTTAAGCCTCAGGCGTTCGTTAATCCGGAGAACAAATAAATCACCTGTGGCAAATAAAACGACTTAGCGACACTGCGACATAGAAGGAACAAAATAACGGCTTGAGTTCATTGTGCAAATGAAATTCTTTGGGAAATTCGCAGATTTTGGAAAACTCGCACGATTAAGGTGCCAAAAATCTTGCAAGCCTGTGGATGTCTCGTGTTAGAAACGCGTCGCGCATTTTCTTACACAAGTATTGGTGTCTTGCTTTTGCTTGAAAAATGAGAGGGAGGGCGGTGTATAACTAACCGCATGGTGTTGGTGGGATTTTTGGCTCAATTTAGCAAGGTAATTTTCACATTTTAAAGCTATTATCGATTTCCGCAAAGTAATGCCTGATTCCATACAATTATTTTTAATTTCCTTTCTTCTTCTTCAGGCTATATTAGTCCACTGCTAGACATAGCCCTTCCCTAATGAGCACGATAGCGCCCTAACTGCAGCTTGCCGCATCCAGGAACTGCCTGTAGTTTTCCGCAGATCGTCATCCCATCGGGTCGGAGGGCGTCCTACACTACGTTTGTCGAGTCTAGTTTCCTTAAAAAAAAAAATCAGAGAGATATTCGAACCTAACAATGCCTAAATACTATGCTTCACGTAAAATGGCGCATACATTAAAGTTTTTGTCCACAACTAATGCTCACACTGGATCGATGCATCCGATTTCACCTATTATACGCTAACAATGCGACACACACTATGTTTCTCGTAAAATGGCGCATACATTAAAGTTTCTGCCCATAAATAATGCTTACACTGAATCGATACTTCTTGTTTCACCTATTATACGCTAACAAAGGACCAAGCACTATATTTTACTTAAAATGGCGCATACATTAAAGTTTTTGTCCACAATCGATTCTTCTTGTGTTATTATACGCTATCAACACGACATACACTATGTTTAATGTAAAATGGCGTATACGTTAAAGTTTTCATCCAAAATCAATGCTTAAACCGGATCGATGCTTCTTGTTTCACGCTAACAATGCACCAAACACTATGCTTCAGGTAAAATGGCGCATACGTTAAAGTTTTTGCCCACAAATAATGCTTACACTGAATCGATGCTTCTTGTTTCACCTATTATACGCTAACAATGCACCAAACACCTTGCTTCAGGTAAAATGGCGCATACGTTAAAGTTTTTGCCCACAAATAATGCTTACACTGAATCGATGCTTCTTGTTTCACCTATTATACGCTAACAATGCACCAAACACTATGCTTCACGTAAAATGGTGCATACATTAAAGTTTTTGCCCACAAATAATGCTCACACTGGATCGATGCATATGATTTCACCTATTATACGCTAACAATGCACCAAACACCTTGCTTCAGGTAAAATGGCGCATACGCTAAAGTTTTTGCCCACAAATAATGCTTACACTGAATCGATGATTCTTGTTTCACCTATTATACGCTAACAATGCACCAAACACCATGCTTCAGGTAAAATGGCGCATACATTAAAGTTTTTGCCCACAAATAATGCTTACACTGAATCGATGATTCTTGTTTCACCTACAAGTATTATACGCTAACAATGCACCAAACACTATGCTTTACGTAAAATGGCGCATACATCAACGTTTTTGTCCGCAACGAATATTTACACTGAATCGATGCCCTGTAAATATAGGTGAAACAGGAATCACCAATTACACATTAACAATGCACCAAACACTATGTTTCACGTAAAATGGCGCATACATTAAAGTTTTTGTCCACAATCAATGCTTGCACTGGACCGATGCTTCTTACTTCACTTATTATACGCTAACAATGCACCAAACGAAAATGGCGCATACATTAAAGATTATATCCACAATCATGCTTACATTGGATCGATGCTTCTTGTTTTACCTATTATACGCTAACAATGCGACACACATTACGTTTCACGTAAAATGGCGCACACATTAAAGTTTTTGCCCACAAATAATGCTTACACAGAATCGATGCTTCTTGTTTCACCTATTTTACGCTAACAATGCACCAAACACTATGCTTCAGTTAAAATGGTG
The DNA here is from genome assembly GCA_934045075.1 of Yponomeuta sedellus. Lineage (NCBI taxonomy): Eukaryota > Metazoa > Arthropoda > Insecta > Lepidoptera > Yponomeutidae > Yponomeuta > Yponomeuta sedellus. The sequence goes on from OW203739.1 coordinate 15,336,236, forward strand.
CATACATTAAAGTTTTTGTCCACAATCAAGCGTTGTAAATCACCGCAATCGCGTGTGTTTCTGTGTGTCCACTTTGTTTTGTTGTTCTGGAACACTTCATTTCGAATTTTCTCAAGCAATTAACTATTTTTACACTCTACTGAGTGTTTTATGAAGGTCCGTTGGAACTTAAGGTGTTAGTACAAATAATCTATGGAAAAAAATTCTATTGCGGTGCCATCTCCGAATTATAAGAAGAAAATTATTGGATCTAGAATATTGGGACTTTTAAATTTACAAACTATACTTGGCAAGTTATTAGTAAAAAAACTATTCATCACATCGGGGTTACCACTATAGGGAAGCTACCTTGCGTTAATCGAGCATTGAGTAGTGAGTAAGTTAACCGTTTGAACTGGCAAAACGCTGTCACAGTACGACTCGCACTCGCGTTTTATCGTTTTTTGGCTGGTAAATGTGTTCATTTCTCAACGTAAACCATTACAACTCGCACTCAGCAATTTTTATTCCCATACTTGTCGCTAGGTGGCGCTTCTCGCACTAAGCACTCAGGAAATCGTGCTCTTCCACTATAAAGGGAAATTTTCCGCCTAACAGATCGTATGCTTGGAGACGGCCGGTCCAACTGTTGTTAGTCGGACGTTATATTTATGGTATGACATTGAAATACTTTGATTGCGCGATGCAGGAATGTTGGAGTTTGTAGAGCGCGCGCAGAGTTGACATGTACTCGCCACAGATTAGTCGGTAAATTTAATAGTCCCAGTATTTTCCATTTCTGTCATAATACTGCTTATTCCATGTAAGTAAAGAACTTGGCAGGCTCTGCATATATTTTGTCTGGACAATTCGTCGACCTCTTCTTTCACGTAGCTGTTATAGGTGGGATGTACCTAATTTTCTGTATTAAACACTATGGAAACCAAATGTAACATGTCTACAAAGTCCGTAATTTTACTTTCTATTTCTGCCTCAGATCACCTATTTTGTCTACAATAGACATACCGTCTGTTAGCTTTTAGAATATACCTCGGCTACTATCGGATAGAATCGGGTATATTCGTGTAGGTAATAGAAATATCGGAAATGATATGACATTTAATCTTATATTACTTTTCAAAATAGCAAAGAAAAGTTTGAGCAGGGAGTAGTATTACACTGGTGTGCTTTTGGCGAAAACCGAAGCCTATACTCTAAAGCCCGAGGTATATTCTAAAAGCCAACAGACTGTAGCAATTCTTTTAGAATCATAGGTCATCCTATATCTAGTGTAGTGTAATGTGAACCTTTAGATGGTTTTCCAATGCCATAAAGTGTATGTACCCTACTGAGAACTTTCTGACAGCGTCTAATGTCTTAACTAACTTACATGGTAACAGGCTTCTGAGAGCAAATTTAGTTCAATGTATTTTCAGGCTTACAAACTCGTTGAAAAGTAGGTAGACATAACATTTTGCTCAGCAAACGCTCAGTTGTGAGAAACCATGTTTATTCATGTATCCTTTACGTATTCCTATAAAGTTGAAGGCAGTATAATTTAGTGATCACTGCTGGTTTTGATCTTTTACCTCCTCTATTATAACCTACCGGCATTATTTATAAGGAATTACAGTTCAAAGTAACTTTCGATATCAACCTTTGTAGGTCCCCACTGCTGGGGCACGGGTTTCTTCCAGCATCGCAGGAAGGTTAGGCCATACTCCACCAGGAGTCAAGGCCGGTTGGTGGAGGCTTGTAAGACAGTGGCAGGCCTTACTGTCAGAAGTTATCAAGCCGCCCATAAGGCTTCTGACATGGCTTAACGGCTGCCATTACACGTGAGCCGGCACCAACGGTTTAACGTGCCTCGCGAAGCACGGAAGCGCTCGGAAAAGATGCCACTAGCGGGAATCATGCGACGGCCACCAATCCTGCATATAATCGCGCCTGTTGTTGCTTTACTCAAGTGATTGATTCCAATCACTGGGTTCGACTAGGCTATGAGCGCTTCTGGTTATACGTGTTACATAGTAGAATAGTATATTTCATTACAAGTGCGGAAAGGCTGTCATTGCAAAGAGTTCCGACAAATGTCTACCCGAGCCGAGGCGCAGCCGAAGGCGAGGGTTGACAGTCGGAACAAGTTGCAATGACGGTTCCGCACGTGTAGGTACTGAACGACTATTTTTATACAGTTGCGAAGAACATAAGCAATTTAATAAAGAAAAAATATTTGGAAAACGGCGCCAACCGTAAAAAAAATATAAGCAGAGATTTTTTTTCTTCACCCATTCTAGTAGGCATTCTATACCCACACAGCCAAGTCTTCAGTAGAATTTTTTTATTGATATGAAATGAAAATGAATTTTAATGAGATGAAATGAAACCTAACTTAACTCATTCAATCAAATAATTAAATCTGATATTGAAACAAATTAGTAGCTCATAAAAACTTCTATGATTTTTTTTTAGTAAAAACTTCATGGTTGGTTTTTCTTATCAAAAGACATTATTTTGATAGTTGGTAGAGAAAAGGCACGAGTGCGGTAAAGGTAAAAAAAAAGCACGAGTGTGTAATAGCCCACATCCCGCACGCTGTACGTCCCTGTAATACGCCACTTTTTGAGCAACTGTATTAAAAATATCTTTCAACGCTCTTTTACTTTCTTCCACTTAGAATTAGTCTTCACGATTTCTAATCAAGGTTGCAAACCACAATATGTTACACCATTTTGTTAATTACACTATTTTTTTTACGTAATACAGAGAATATTGTAAAGAGGTTCGAAATTTCACTGATGCCGTGAGTCGCCCATTGGCTCAATTGGTAGAGCGCTGGCACGGATAGCCAGAGGTTGCGGGTTCGAATCCCGGCATGGGTGAAATTTTTAGCCTCTAAATAGGTTTTTAAACCATTTTGTTAAAAATACAGTTTTATCATATCGAACAGAACATTAAAGGACATTTGACTTTTCTGCCTATCTGCTTGCTTTATGTATGTAATGTATAATTATGAAGTATAAGTATAAAAATTATTTATTACCAACTGAATTAAGTTACATGCATCTGATTAACACTTATAAATCTTATTTTACACTACGAACAGAGTTTTTTATTAAGATTTTATTAAGATTTGATTAATAGCTGGAACATAAAAAAATGCAAAATAAAAAAACTGCATATTCTGTACTATTATTTTTCAATATTACAACAATTACAATTAATTATTTAATTAATTAATTAATATTAACAAATAATTAATATAATATAAAATTACTAACAATACTAACAATATCTGTAATTTTGTCATTTTCTTACCCTAACTTGCACACTAGGATTCCCTGTGTCGTGCAAGCTAGTCTCTTCCAATAATGAAACAAAAGACATTTTAGATCTTAAACGATAAAATGATACAATAATTAGTTTGAATTAAAATCCTCGGCGAAAGTATTTTTCAATACATGGCCGTAAAATAAAAAAAACTGACATGTTATAGGCTTACAATAAAATTGCGACATAACAAAAATGTCTTGATCTTTATTTTCTTCGTGGTGTTAATTGGGATTACATATAATTTTGTAATACTTTGTATAAGCGTCCCAACACTTATGTATGGTACCGAGACTTGGGTGTGGCAAAAGAAGCAAGAAAGTAGAATTAATGCAGTTGAAATGAGGTCCTTGAGAAGTATGTGTAGTGTTACTTTGAATGACAGGATACGCAATAGTCTGATTAGAGAACGTTGTGGACTGAAAGAGGATGTAGTGACTAGAACTGAGAAAGGAATGTTGCGTTGGTTTGGACGTGTGGAGAGGATGAAGGAAGAAAGATTGACGAAACAAATATAATATATTGCGAATGTGAGTGCAAGGGCTGGTAAGGGCGTCCCAGACCTCAGAACACAAAAATAAGTCCCAGACGGACTTACATCGACCAAATAGGGGATGCATTAGCAAAGGGAAAGATAAAAAATACCCGGAACCGGCGTGCGTTCATGCAACGACTTTTGAACTTTGATGAAGCGAAGGTGATCTGTCAGGATCGTGGCCAGTGGCAGTCTCTGGTCTCTGCCTACCCCTCTGGGATACAGGCGTGAGGTTATGTATGTATGTATGTGTGTATGTATGTATCTATGTATGTATGTATGTATGTATGTATGTATGTATGTATGTATGTATGTATGTATGTATGTATGTATGTATGTATGTATGTATGTATGTATGTATGTATGTATGTATGTATGTATGTATGTATGTATGTATGTATGTATGTATGTATGTATGTATGTATGTATGTATGTATGTATGTATGTATGTATGTTGTATAAGCGTGAGTGTCTAATGTAAGTAAATAATTTATCTTTTTATCTATGTCCTCATATAGTGCCAACAATTTCAAAATTACACTACTCTCTATATTCCCAATCACTCCACGACAGAGTCCATCGATTCTTTTTGAGAAATAACTCCATTGGTTGATATGCAAGTCAAGATTTTAGACGGCCTCGTTAGCGGAGCTGTTTGAAACGCTGACTGTAAAACCGAAGGTCTCGGTTTCGATCCCCGGCAGGGACAAACTAGGAAACGAACTTTTCTAGTTTGTCTCGGGTTGTTATCTATGTATTTATTAGGTGCGTTAAATCTATCGTCCAGTTAGCACCTATAACACAAGTCATTTAGTTGTACTTAGTATAAGGCTAACGAGATCTGTGTAATATTTCCATGAATATTTATTTATAAAAATAAAAAATATATCTGCAAAAAAAGCCTGCATTTCGTTTGAAATAAGACCTCAAAATTAAATCCAAAGCCATATTCTTCTCTAGTCAGGATTATCAGAATCTAGGTAGTAGTACTCTACTCGTAACTAGTCTATAATATCCTTCGCTCTCTTAACGAAACTGATGCCTTCCGAGAGCCGATTCTTGCCCATGCGTATTGATAGCGTAGACGCAAGGATTAGACATTTGTAGTGTTAAAATCGGGTATTCTCAGAAAGTCGCATGCGTAAATTTGAAAGTAAATTTCGCTCGCTTTGAGGTGTCACAATCCGCTACTTGACTCGTATCAAAGACGCGATAAATACATATTTCCTGTAGAATTTAACGTAAGAAACTGAAATATATTAACTTTGCTTAGTAAGTATGTAGGATGACTGCAAAATTTGCAAATGAAAAAAATATTTTTCCTTTTAATTTGGAACGGTGAAAACGCTATCCGCCATATTGAAAGCATGTTTGGTTTGTAAACAAACATTTGTCAGCCAGAGTCAGTGGACATTGATTATTATAGGACTTCATCAAAGTGATCTTGACGTAAATACACCCGAGTTTCAATCAGTCAATTTTTTCATATGTTTATTTCACTGGGTACACAAATCCACAACGTCCCAGGGGTTTTTATTGACATGTTTTTGCATTCTCGAACAATGCAATAATGATAATTGCTATATTTTGCACGTAAACTCGATGAAATCATGGTTCCGTTGTTGTGTGTATTCTCACAGATCACTCACAGATGTTGAATGTCAAACTTTGTTTACAAGTCTTCAGGTCGTCAAACCATAGACAAAAATGGCTGACCACGTTTTTGGCTGTTTAGCAAAACAAAAGTTTAAAATAAAAAAAATTTTTGCTTTTAGGTCCTCAAAAAATATACTAAAATATTTTTTGGTCTAATGGAAGAGATATAATACCATTTAAGACTTACTTGAAAAGATCAAGTAGCGGATTCACACAGTCGCATGGTAATCACCATGCGACTTTTTGTATACAATTCAAGTCATGCGCCTTAACTCCGATTTCTGGTACACTAACAAGCCGCAAATAGTAACAGATGTCAGTTGGAAAAAGTGCATACAAACAAACGTTTGACTGCTATTAACAGTAGATTAACAGATTGTTTGCGTATGAGAAACTGGGGGTTAGAGTCGCAAACGAATCATTTGCTAACGAAGTAAGAATCGGCTCCCAGGCTGGAGAAATTAGGCAACTAAAATCAATCACTAGAACCGCCAATAAGACCGCCAATAGTACCCCGCCAAGGCGATCCGGTAGCCACGGACATTTATCGTAAATTATCCAGGCAATTCCACGTTAGAACGAGCAGCCGGTTCTCTAATTGAACCATTTACACTTCCCAAAACATCATTTAGTATTCCGACTCGAACTAACGACCTCGCAGCGGTATAAGAGGAAGGGTGTTCCGGTAGTTTCTTCTTAAGAGAATCAATTATTTGTTATTATTACTAAATTTATTTATTGCACAAAAAAATGTACTAGTTAACCTAAGTTTTAGAGACAAGATTAGCAGTTAGTGCAATATACAATATGTATGGATACGAGTTAAGTATACTATATTCGGATTGCGAGTCCAGCGAAATAACCATGTCTGTTAGCTTTTAGAATATACATCGGCTACCAACGAATAGAATCGGAGACATTCGTGTAATAGAAATATCGGAACTAATATGACACTTAATTTCGGAATTGGAACTAATATGACACTTAATTTCGGAATCAGAACTAATATGACACTTAATTTAAAAAAACAGAGCAGGAAGTAGTATTACACTCGTGTGCTTTCGGCGAAAACCGAAACCTACTCTAGAGCTCGAAGTATATTGTAATATTTAAAAACCTATTTAGAGGCTAAAAATTTCACCCATGCCGGGATTCGAACCCGCAACCTCTGGCTATCCGTGCCAGCGCTCTACCAATTGAGCCAATGGGCGACTCACCGTCATCAGTGAAATTTCGAACCTCTTTACACTATTCTCTGTATTACGTAGAGCGCTGGCACGGATAGCCAGGGGTTGCGAGGTGAAATTTTTAGCCTCTAAATAGGTTTTTAAACTTGTCCTTAGCACGGGTTAGTGCATCAAAAATAAAAATAGTATATTGTAATAGCTAACAGACTATAACTTGCTAACCTGAGTGGCCTGTACCTAGTTCTATTTGATTGATAAGTTTTTTTGCGTGTTACGTAATAGCAAGCGCCTCCCGCTTTTACACTACCCGTCTTAGAAATGTTCCACAGGACAAAAATATCCGTACCTTATATTGTATAACATGCATGGCATGCAGGAAAGGAGCCTCCCCTAATGACGTACTCACTAAGCCCATACGTCTGGCGCACCCTGAGACCCTTACATTGACTGCTGATTCTTCAATTCTCTTGAAGATTGTTAAGCTGACTGGTAGATCCTTTCACCACGATGGTTGGCCATTGACACGCTAAGAAGATTCTCAAGCTACCTGGCAAATCCTTTCACCACGATGCACTGCCATCGTCCCGCTAAGAAAATTGTTTAGCAAGAATATACAGGAACAGGCACATCAAAAGAGGTAGAGGACGTCCACAAACTACCTTTCTGGAATAAAAGCCAGTACAATGCATGAGTTCTATGTTTTATAATAATTATGTAAAAGACTTTAAAAAGACTAGTTTGGAGATTATTTTTCCATTTTTCCTCCAAAGTGAATGCCTAGTTTGAATTATAACGTTCATTTAGCCGCAGTTTCTGCGCTACTTTGAATAAAACATTTTCATTTCATTACCTGGTGGGCCATGGTAGCAAAGGACTTGGGGCGAGCCCAGTTGAGCTTTCTGACAATCCAGGACAAAAAATCCCCAAATGGGGATTTGGGGATTTTGGGGAAATCCCCATTTGGGGATTTTCTGTCCAGGGTTTGCAAAAGGCAAAGACGAAGAAGAAGAAAATAAAGGCTCGAATAATGAATAGTAATTATCTGTGCCTGTATTTTCTCCAAATAAATAAATGAAAAATTATGATGGCCGTAAGAACAATAGCGTACAGAATAATACTTTCAGTGAAATTTCTAGTAATAGCGTTGTAGTTATAGCAGCTGGGATGATTATCGTTTCCCGCCCGCCTCCGCAAATCTGGGTCCTACTACGTAATTCGGGTTATATCGTAACAATTTCAGTTTTCACGTGGGAATTCGTCGATGACATACCAAAACTAATTTGTGTCGGCCTAGTTACGTTGGGCTCTGCGATATACGCGTTCCTACTTATGTACGTGTGCCATCACACGCACACAAATACAAACGTGTGTGCGGGTATCATATAGGAAGAGAGTATACTCGTATGAAAGATATTGCATGGAATCATGCATCACTTTGCGGAAATCTATGATAGAATTAAAAAAGTGAAAATATTTTTCTAAATTCCGCCAAAATCCCACATGCACCACAATTTAGCAAAGTAATGTTCACTTTTTAGTGTATATGAAAGAGTCAGTTTAAAGCCAGCCAAAAAAAAACCTCGTACAAATAAATAAAATGCATATTATAAATGCTATATTTAAATCTAAAGTAGTAGAATTCTTTCTTTCCAAATAATTTCTCATTTTCTTTTTGTCTGTAGATAAATCCCATTTATTTTTCCCATCATGTTTGCTATTATAACTTAATGTTTATGTATGTTTATAATAGTATTTATCTATGTAAGTTTATTTTATTACATATGAGCACCAACTACCCGTCTCAATTTCTCCTTCAGCAATCTTTACGATTTAAGGTTGCCTGGAAGAAATTGCTATCAGCAATAAGGCCGCCAATTGTACCTCTTCCTTTGTAACTGTTGTCTCTGTAATTATTTTCTGGTGTGTACAATAAAGAATATTCTTATCTTATCTTATTATATTAGTTTAAATAACTCGTCTAAGTTTCGTATTATTGTAACTGATGTCTGACATGTAAATTAATGTTATCTTGATGATGCACTGGCTAATATCTGTATTGGGTGCCTAATAAATAAATTAAAAATAAAACATAACATAACATTTAAATACTGGCACATACATTGCCTCTGGCCTACACTAGGATACCCTGTGTCGTGGGAAACAGAAACAACGACATCACAAACATGTAAACATCCAAGACCTGGATTTTTTTCTTGGGTTTTTTTTTGTTCCCAGCCGGGGATCGAACACGGGACCGCTCACATGGCAGGCATCTGCGCTGCCGCTGCGCCACAGAGGTCGTCAAAGATTCTCTACATGTTGTTACATTTTCTTTAGCCTCTATTACGTCCCATTTCAGGGCACAGACCTCTCAAGGAAAGAGTATGGGCTTAATTACCACGAAAATATTTAATGTTCTCCTTGCAGCGCCATCTAGTTCTTTTAAATGCAATCAACTCACAGCTGTCATTGAAAAGCCCCCATTCCTATATGGTTTCTTAGGGATTACACACACAGCGGCGGGCCGGAGACATGCAAGCCCAACGATACAAACGAAAGGCGATCTTAAACTTTTACTGTTAGAAACTACAATACCAGCGCAATAAAAGCCCCGTCTCGTGCGGCCGTTTTGGAGGACGGGCTTTGTATTTTGTACTATAGACTCTGACATCAGTATATTAGGATTACTTTAGATTGAAATCGTATCTCTTATAGAACGTGGATATACCTTTAAGGAGTTATTTATATCTGGCTAATTGTGATAGCGACTGTAGACGCTCGCCCTAGAGCTCGAGAGTTTATCATTTGTTGCGGGTTTTATACAATCGTCAAGTCTCTTTTTGCTATTTTTAGTTTTTCCCCACAGCAAAAGTCGTTCTTATTTTATGAGAAAAGCCCCTTCATGAATCCTGATGAAATTACCTACTTATTGTATCTCAAACCATAGAAAGGGCCCTCAGAGGTCACAGAAATAATAAAAGCTTGTTAAAATCTACATTATGTAATCATGACTTTCATTTGCATATTTTATTGAAAGAGCTACGAATTTGTGTCACAGCCTGAAAGTATTGGAAGTTGTGTTCTGTATTAAGCTGATTTCACTCATGATTGAAATTTCTGACTTTGAAACAGAATATCGTTGCAGAACGGTGCAAATTAAGTTAATATAGGGTACACAACTACACATCACATCACGCTATAATATTATAAACGCAAAAGTTCGCGAGTGTGTTGTGTAAGTTCGTTACTTCTTTACGTCCAAACGGCTGGAGCGTTTTCAATAAAATTAAGGATGTAGTTATACTAACTAACTCTCAATTTCTCCTTCAGCAATCGTTCCGATTTAAGGTTGCCTGGAAGAAATTGCTATCAGCAATAAGGCCGCCAATTGTACCTCTTCTTTTGTAACTGTTGTCTCTGTAATTATTTTTTGGTGTGTACAATAAAGAATATTCTTATCTTATCTTAGATAGATAGAGAACACTTTATTGCACAACCAGAAAAAATATTACAACCATGATTCTTAAATCTAAGTAATGTTATACAATTGGCGGTCTTATCGCTAAGAGCGATCTCTTCCAGACAACCTTTGGATGGAGTGGATTGCATGAAGAATATAGTCGGTACGTGGTGCATGTACATAAATAGTTAAATCGAAAATTATATTGATAACAAACAGCAAAAGAGTGCGAGAATATGATTACTTATAATTACCTACGATATAAGGTACAAATATTTAAATAATAATATACATACTTAAATCTAAAAAAAAAAAATACATATACAATTAAATACATATAGGTAAGAAACATATACTTAAATAATAATATATATAAATACCTAAAAAAAAAAATTCTTATACAATTAAATACATACAAGCAACAGTTTTCCAGTTTATCCAGTGAGATAGTGGGATTTCACCAATGCCTTAAAACAAGCCAAGGACTTTGCTTTTCTCACTTCCACGGGCAGATCATTCCATAAATGGACTGCCTGAACCGTGAAAGAGGAGCCATAAAATTTTGTACTGTGGAGAGGAGTTTTGAGGAGAAGGTTTTGGGATGAGCGAAGAGTCAGGCTATGGGAAGAATGGAGAAACTCGAAACGCTCTTTGAGGTAGGATGGGGTAGCTGGGTTGAACAGAATGCAATAGAGGAGATAAAGAATGTGAGCATTCCGGCGGAGACGAATGGGGAGCCACTTGAGTTTAGTTCGATATTCAGAAATATGGTCATATTTGCGTAAACCAAATATGAACCGGATACAAAAGTTTTGGAGACGCTCAAGCTTATTTAGTTGCTCCTCTGTGAGGTCTAGATAGCAGATGTCAGCGTAGTCGAGAATCGGTAAAAGGAGAGACTGAGCCAACGCAACCTTGGTAGCCGTAGGAAGGAAATTGCTGAGACGCCTAAGTGAACCTGCGGATGCAAACATCTTCCGACTTACCATTTCCAACTGAGGAACCCAAGATAAGGTACTGTCGAACAAGATCCCCAGATTTTTTACCACTGAACTGAACGGTATGGGTATACCATCAAACAGGATAGGTGGTAAGGAACTCACATCAACTCTGGAGATAAATCGGGGACTACCAATAATTATGACTTGAGTTTTTGTGGGATTTACGTTCAGTCCATGTGCCACACTCCAATCCAGAATACGCATAAGGTCACTGTTTGTAGTATTTATTGCTGAATGAAGTTGGTTCAGTGGAGCTTGTGTATATATTTGAAGATCGTCTGCATAAAGGTGGTAGGAAGAAGATAACTTGTGGGAGATACTATTAATGAAAATTGCAAAGAGAAGTGGAGACAACACGCCACCTTGCGGGACACCGGCAGATGTTCCGCACCATTCGGAGAAAGAATCATCAATACGAATACGTTGCCGGCGTCCATGTAGATAACTACGAAACCAGTCAATTACCGTTGGAGATATGTTAATAGAACAAAGCAACGCCAACAAAATGTCGAAATCGACGGCATTGAAAGCGTTGCTGAAGTCGAGCAGCGACAGAACTGTCAACTGCCCTTCCTCCATCCCCAAACGCATGTCGTCCGTTATTTTAATAAGCGCCGTAACAGTGCTATGTGCGGGCGGAAACCTGATTGGAGAGGATTGAGGAGATTGTTTTTTGTAAGGAAATAACTTAACTGGGAATGGACAAGACGTTCAAGGACTTTGGACAGGAATGGCAGGATGGATATAGGGCGATACTCGGAGAAGGAAGAAGGGTTGGAATTTTTAGGTAGTGGGGTGATTTGGGCTTCCTTCCACGTTTTCGGAAATATCCCAGAGGAAATTGATTTATTTAGGATTCTGGTTCTTATCTTATCTTACATAGTAAATTTTGGTATGTAGTTAGCATAACTACATTAGTACGTAGCTAACGACGTACGCTACGTTTTACTGCGGAAAATATCTTATTCCCATGAGAAAATCGATAAACCGCGAGTATCACCGCGAGGAACAGCAGTACACAATACGATCTAAATTGTCCTACGCTGAATGCGTCCGAATCTCTAAAACGAAGTCGGGATATTCCAGCCAGAAAGCAGAGACGGTGGCTATGTACTTGAGAAATGCTGGCTTGAGCTATCACTTTGTAACGGTGCAAACATTAAATTTTAATTTTATAATTTACCTTAACAAAATTTTTCATACAAAAAAAGTTTTTTTTTAAATATATTTTTTTAAATTAATATTTAACATTTTTTTTACTGGTTTCCCCAGGTAGTGTAACGGTGCAAACCTCTCTACACCATTTTTATTTCTTTTTCTATCTATCATTTACAAATATTTAAATTACGTCACACATTTTTCAATTTCCCTCATTTTTCATCATTACAACTTTACCCTTCGACCAGATCTGACTATATTACCTGCTTATCCGTTTTTATCCAGTTTTTCTATTTTATTATAAAATATACTACTAATTTACAAATAAAGCCACTATTGAAGTCGTTCCAGTGTTTATTGTTATTATAAAAGATATACAAGATAACAACTTTCAGGGACTTATTTAATGCAGACATTCTTCCCTGCTGCTGTGCAACGCGGAAATACTTCCGTTGATCCATTGTGGCTAGGACATGTCTCAGGGCGGCTTATGTCTGATCTTATATTAGTCGTGTGTCTTTTCTTTTTTCTTTTGTTTATCGTTTTTATTGTTTAAATAAAAAACAAAAAAAATCAAATGTAGAATGGCACAAAATATAACTGGGAGGAGAAACAGTGTCCCCCACACTAGGCATAGCCTTGTAAATGTACTATTTGACTATTTTAATTATGTAAAATGTGATATTTCTTTGAAAAATAAATATTAGTGTTGATTAAAGTAATTCTAGACTAAAGATACTCTATTCATTGAGCAGTACACTAAATATTTAACAAAAGTATATGCCCTAAGCACTTCTTTTTCTTCAGGCTATATTATGAGGTCCACTGCTGAACATAGCCCTCCCCTAATGAGCGCCATAGCGCCCTGTCTTCAGCTCTAAGCACGCGTATAACTAAATCCACATATTATTTGAAAATCCTTATTCTAAACTTTATTACGGACGATATTACGGCGTGATTCGAAATCGCAAAAATAATATAACCCGACCCATAAAAGTTTATGCTGTAGGTGGTTATTGTAGCATGACAAAGATGAGATTTCTAAGCGATTTCTGATATGTCTCTCGCAATTCGAATCACTTTCACTTAGTTAATATTTGTTCCGTAGTTTGTGAGTTGTGCGATTGTGAGTAGAACACAAATTTTTTGCATGTAAATGGAAATTTTATTGCACCTTGTATAGGGTAACTTAGTCGGTTTGCCGGCCACCTTCAGTTTTCGGCCATCACGCAGTTTTTACGAAATAATAAGAAAATAAAATAGGCCCGAGTAAAAAATCTATTGTTACCGCATAGATTCTAATGATGTCTTTGCCTACATAATTAAGTATCTTAGTGGCGTTTCATTTGTTTCGTCAGTTTTCCCTCGCGTTTCAAGCAATGTGAGTGTGTGTCGAAAGCAGAGAAAAGAATAGTGCGCGCCAATTATTTGCATGGTAAGTTACGACATTGTGTATTGATTTATCCACCAAAATATTACTACAATGCACAGTTAATATGTTAAACTGATGTTATTTTGATGAAAATGTCTATAATACTTAGTACTTTTAGTAAATATTAGGTGGACGGATAACTAACTTCAATTTTGACGAGCCAGTTGATTCTCGGCCGCCTGGCCGAAATCTGACACCGATCCTACGATTATAAATTCATTACTTTACCATTGAATAATCACTTTTTCCAAATCATATTGTTAAGATATAATTTAAAAAGTATCCTGATTTATGCAGTTAGATTTCGGCCGCATGTTTACTAATTGCATTCGTGCTTAAAATCCATTTTAATTGTTTTGTATAACGGTGGCCGGGAGAGGGACTTCGTAAATCCACTTTTCGGCCTAAGTTTAATAAAATGACCGAGAACTAAGGATATTTAGGTTATTTTTCGGTCATTTATAAAAGCGGTGATAAATACTAGTAAATCTATTTATTTCAATAAGTTTCTCTTATATTAACTAAGATCCTGATCTAAGAGAACTCTTTCATCCTTGATTTGTTCGAAAGAGTTTAATTATATATTGACATTGGCGGCCGAAAGTTAACTCCTTCAAATTAGGTTGTCAGCCATTTTATGCAAGGTGGCCGAAACCCGGGTTGACCAATTTTGTTTATCGGCCATGATTTATTGAGAGGCCGGAAATTGGTTAATGTTTTAGTTTTAAGTAAACAATATTAAAAGCTCTTTGATTTTTTTTACTCATTTTATTGTTATTTAAAAACGATACACCACCATAAAAATAAGAGTTATTAGAAAAAACAAAAATTGGCCGAAAACTAACAAAACAAGTGGCCGTAAACTGAAATAGGTGGCCGGGAAAGGGCAAAATCCACACCTCACGATATTTTTATTTTTTATAATTAAACGATAATGTTTTCTTAGATGAAGGTTTGAAAAATGGAAATTGCAATAGTTTTACGATTCAAAAGTATTTTATTTGTCCATTTTTGTTTACTCTGTCATTGAAAAAAATCGCTCTGAATATGAAAATGTCCTTAAATGGAAAACCGGCTAAACTACCCTAGTTCAGTAAAATTTTGTTTGAGTTATGAAATCGATGAGAAGTCATAATCTGATAATAAGATAAGATAAGAATATTCTTTATTGTACACCAGAGCACATATTATAAGACATGATATTCTTCATCCGTCGCCAGTTTCTTTGTTTTCTTTACTCGGATTCGGCAGGAAACATACGAGTACAGCGCAAACTGAAAAAAAAACATCGTCAGTTACACATCTGCATTACTTATATTTCAAATTTTTTTTGCCAATGTGTTAACAATTTTTTTTACTACCAGTGTTAAGAAAGACTTGAGATTAGACTCGTAGTTGGTCCATTGTATGCTCAGTTGGGAGAGCGCTGGTACGGTTAGCCAGAGGTCGCGGGTTCGAGTCCCGACATGCGCGGATATTTTTTTGGCACCAAAGTTTTGGCAGCGGACGCCAGAATAGCTCGCAGATGATAGATTTTTTCCTACTTAGATTAACACCACTGAATTAGTTCAACGTGTGAGTGGATTCACTGATTCATTGTTTTGTGTGTAGAAATGTAGGTACTTTATCCGTTATATGATGTTACGTTTGAAAGTATTCTTTTTACATTTCTATTTGTTTCATGGTGTACAGCCAAGAATGTTTATGTCATGTTTGAGCATTATGCCGCTAGATAAATAAATGTTTTTATCTATCTATGTTGACAACCTCTGTGGCGCAACGGTAGCGCGTCTGCCTACCATGCAAGAGGCTACCACGGCTGGGGACATTAAGAAAAAAATCCAGGTCTTGGATATTTACATGTTTGTGATGTCGTTGTTTTTGGTTCACACGACACAGGCTATCCTAGTGTGGGGCCAGAAGCAATGTATGTGCCTGTATGTAAATGTTATGTTGTTATGTTATCTGTCTAATTTAAATTACAAAAGTGACTCACTCGTAATTGCTATTATCATCGCCTCAAATGGCACTGAGCAGCCGAAGTCCAGTAATACTGGTAGTAATATGTTGCCGAAGAGGGAGCCAATCCTTCCTGCCATCAAACTCAGCGACATTGCTATAGATCTGTAAGTAACATAACAATAGCGAGATGATTTAGACAGCGTCCAGTGGCATCTTCACTCACACTAGACGGGTGAAGGGACCACTCGGATGCTGTAGTTTCTGGGACAAGGTTTCAGATGGTGCCGGCTCCCTATCCTGACAGCTTAGACGGCCCAGCCCATAGGATGGACTAGGCAATACGTGCTTAGCCAACCACGCCGCGGGTTGCCTCGCGATGTTTTCCTTCACACATAGCGTGTGGTAATGGGACTACAAATTCGCGAATGTGCGTAACTTTTAAATTAAATAAAGTCATTGGTACATACCGGCAGTGGGGATCGAACCTGGGTCTCTCGCTTGCGAGTCTATTGTTCTACCCATCGACATATTGAATTTTCTGAATTGATTTCTTAATAATGCGTTTTTTGATTTTTATATTTTTTTCAATCCTTTGACATTTTGTAATTAAAATAATAATAATTTTGGTATCTAATTATTGACAAGCTGGCATACATGTTTTTATCATTAACATTTTATATTTTGTGAATTGATTTCTTAATATTGCGTTTTTTATTTTGTTATATTTTTTCAAATCTTTGACATTTTATATTTAATTATTGTTATTTCATGTGAATGTATTTAATTGTTCTAATACTTCTGACACAAGATTTGTATGCCTATTTAAGTAGAGCACAAAAGAAACTATATTTTTAACTTTAACACCTCGTGTACTTGTGTCTTACAAATCATGAATTATGAATTGAGCTGCCACCGCTGTAAGTAAGCACGGTTTCTAAGGGGACAAGTAAAAATAGAAACTTATATTATTCTTCTTCATGTGCCGTCTGCTATCGGAGGTTGGCAACCAATACGTTTATCTTGCTTTTCGAGATTGCCAATACAAACAGGGAAGAGGGCCTTGATTATGTAACTTTTCACTCAAACATCTGTGTGCGAAAGCGGAATGTTTACGAAGTTCTACCGTATAGATATGAGGCGTAATAGTAGACACCGCATTTCAGTACTGATACGTGACAGTGATATTCAGCCATATAATTGTATACGACAACGTCCAGTAGATATTTCGCTTTTGCACACAGATGTACCCATACGTGAAATGTTACGTAATCAAGGCGTTGGTATTTTATTGAAATTACTGTTTAGGTGTGTATGACGTCTTTGGTAAAGATATCAAGCACATTAAGGTATCGAATCGACTAATCCCAGTCTGCTTCATAAAACTAGAATTCATTTGAAAAGTAAATTAACCCACAGACTAACGTATACATTAAATTTTGTACACAACTTCAAATATCTGTTTCTTCTAAATCTAAAGTCTGTTTTTCAATTCGATGCAAAAACACAGTTACTTTGACATGTGCCGGGGTCGCACATGTGTGAGATAAGATAATGCTTTATTCATACACAAGACACACATTAAGCCTTTGGATGAAATTAATACTAAAGACAAAAAAAAGAAAACTCATACACAAAACACATTAAAATATTTGGGTGTTTAAAATATAAACCCAATTTTAATTAAAACAGTGTTCAATTAAAACAGTGTTCCCGTTGGTGTGTTCTTAAATACTTTATTTTATGAGTAAATTAAACAATTTTGTGTTTGATGCGATAAGTGTATGGTGATGGTCAGACGAGCCTGCTTTTTTACAGAAAAAAATATTCAGCCATATAACAATATAATTCTACAATGGTAAGACTAGGTACTTTTTTGCATTGAATTAAAAAACCAACTTTCGTTATATGAAGACCCAGAAGACTAGTGGTTAGAATATTTTCGGGGCTTAATCGCGTAGTAATTTATTCCTACTCTTCTCGTGACCACGATGACTGTAAGGTCGTCGAAACGTCGAGGTAAAATAGCAAGAAATTACTACGCAATTAAGCCCCGAAAATATTCTATGTATACAAGTCGCGAAAGTTTAAAATATGTTATAACAGAAGACTAGTAGTTCGCACTCAAGTGTGTTAACAATCTGTTGACGGACTATGGACAAACTACAAAAAAACAGGCATGATTCTGCCAAGCGTAACAGCGTCTCAAAGGCAAGTTCCTGACTCTGTCAAATCCTTTCACCACGATGCACTGCCATCGTCCCGCTAAGAAAATTGTTTAACAAGAATATACAGGGTCAGGCACATCAAAACAGGTAGAGGACGTCCACAAACTACCTTTATGGAATTAAAGCCAGTACAATTCATGAGTTCTATGTTTTATAATAATTATGTAAACTCTGTAAATTAAGGACTTTGAAAAGACTAAGTTTGGAGTTTTTTTGTCCATTTTTCTCCAAAGTGGCTTTTGGCTTGCCAGCAACACGTTAAGAAAAAGGAAAGCAAGTTAAACAATATTAACGGAACACCGGTTACGGATAGGAAAAGGAAATATGCTGCCTGTCAAGAAAATAGTACACCTGGGAGCCGATTCTCACTCATGCGAATTGAAAGCGTAGATGCAAAATATTCTATCTCCCTCCAAAATGGTTGAGACTGGTGATGGCTGACCACTGCGTTAAGCTCGTGAACGAGTGCTGTTCGTGTGTCTGTTCGCAGCACTTATGTTTTCCCCTACTATTGTGAGACATTTGACTAATGCTTTGGCATTTAGGGTTGTTAATGGCAATCATGAAATCTTTTTAGGTTTACGTATGGCAACTGATGTATTTGGTTTAACATGATTTGAGAAAAGATGGTCAGAGTGGAGTTTTCTTTCCGCTGCCTTTTTCTCCACTAGAATACGGCCCGAAGGCAGCGGCTCACATTTTTTTTACATTGACATTCAGCAAACAGAATGTAAATTCTTTACGTTGAAATAAATTAATTTGACGGAGTTCTGGCGTCAGCTCAGTCCGTGACCTTGATCAAGTTCGCATTGATGCCAGACTTATGAAGCATCAAGTATTCTAATATCTGTCATTCTGGTCCATTAGTCTACTGAATAGACAATCAGTCTGCCGTCAGTCTAACCATACTGATGGAATTGACTGACTCCAGACTGAACGTGTAAACTCCGTCTAAGGATGAGACATTCGTTTTCGCCCATGCGAATTGAAAGCGTAGACGCAAAATATTCAAAGGATTAGACATTTGTCGCATTAAAATCACTTTCATGTGTTCTCACAAAGTCGTATGCGCAAAGGAGACGGATACACTTTCATACACTCTTGGGTCTGGGTGTAAAAAGGTGAAAAAGATGTCAATTTAGTGCTTAGGTATATATTAGCAAACCATTTCGGAAAATTCTGCGGATTTTGACAATCTGAGAGCAGAGTTATAAGAGATTTAGTAAAAGTGAGGCTATGCAAAAAGCTGACAATGAAACTTATACTAAACTTATCCGTGTCCGTACGAGTTAAGCAAGATCGTAAGTCTGTAGAAAGAAAGCACTGGTTGGAGAACAGCAAAAACAGCAGGAAACACACTCAAAACGCACTAAACGATACGAGATGACGAATGATCAGTGATCATAGATTGAGTCAGGGAGCTGTCACGCCTGTCACTGTTAGGTGTTAGCATAGACACAGATTAAAAATACAGTTGACAAAGACGGGTTAATACATGCAGACTATTCGATTAAAGTATTCGGCATCCTATGTTATTAGGGACATAAACTTATTTTTAAGATTTCTCGTCTTCCAGATTGTGAATTGAGCTCATTTTTTATATTTTAAAATAGAAAAATATACCTTACGCTTTTTTAAACCATATCTCAACTATTTACAATCGGGCCCAGAAATCTCCGTCTCCTTTGCTAATAAATTTGGCTCGCTTTGAGGTTTCATAATGTCGCATGGTAATTACCCTGCGTCTTTTTATGTAGAACTTAAGTCATACGCCTTAGAGCCGTACACGAATTATTTGCTAATTAAGTTACAATTGGCTACCTGATAAAATAAAAGATACCTTGAAGTCGTAGGGAATATTCTCAATGTCATTGTAGATAGCAAGAAGTATTGAGCATTGTTAAAAGCGTTTGTCAATGCGACAATACTGGCGACTTGCAGAGGTGTTTTGGCCCAGAACAACCCAGACAAAGTGGAAGCAGCTGAAACTATACTGATAAACGTCAGTGGCTTTTGTCCAAAGTAGTTCACTAGCAAAACACTTGCTATCAGTATTATCGCTGGCAGGAAGTAGATCAAAATTGAATTATAGTACGTCTCAGGACCGCTGATTATCTGAAAGAGATAGATAGATAAATCATTTATTGACATAAGATATACATACGTATACAAAGTGAAGTCCTAGAAATCTAGTTAGTCGCAGCACGAACAAAGCATAAACAGAACAGTAGCATTGATCGTCCCCGGATGCAGGGCCGATGTGGAAGATTTAGTGGAGCATACTCAAAGACGACAGGTTTTTTCGTGGGTAATTTTATTCCGAATCCACAATTTCGTTGCCTTGGTTACACTTAGTACAATTATGAAATACAGATGGCGATAGAAATTCTAACTACAATGACATGCAAAAGATGGCGCTGTCGTTAGACAAGCATACAGTCATGAAAAGCGAAACACACAGACTATTAGCCATACACGGTACGGCAATGTACCCGGGCATTGTACTGGACTAAGAGTGACCGACATAGTTGTGGCAAACGTAAATGGGCTCCGACTCAGCATGTGCTGGAAGTTCTAGAGAGAGAAATAACACGATTTAGAGAGATAGATAGAGAACTCTTCATTGCACAAGCAGACAAAAAGAATACAACCATGATTACGTATGTTATGTAATGATAATAAATTCTACACAAAACAATCACTTGTACTGTCCCCAAACCCTGAACCCTGTGCTATGGTAACCAGGAAAAGTCATCACGAGCATGGAAATACAACCTGATTACGGCCATGTCAGATTTAACATAATATTTATTTAATATCATGTATCATCACATCACGGAGCAAATAAAAATATCATAAGTATTTAAATATTATAACCAGCTGTGCATGTTGTTTATTTAAGAAATTATCTGTTTATAATAGTACATTAAACGGTCGACGGCAAAGACGACTCTGTCTCATGGGGCTACAATTCCTAGTTCACTATAAAAATTTAATGTACGTTACAATGCCAGTTCACAGATCAATAAGTGATTCTGATTCACAATGGGCGTCAATTTGTCCATGGAAAGTACTCCATGAATTTTGATGTCCTTTTTTGCTACATTAGCGGCCGTTTCATGTTTTGAAGTTAACTTAAAAAATTTCACAGCTTCAACAGGAGAGTCCAGCCATTTGGCGCCCACTACAGACCATGTGTTAAGTACTACTAAATACGATTTAAAATATGTTTTGAGAACACTTTGTGCCAAAAGGGCTGCTATAACATAAAGGATTATTTAGATGACAATGATATCTGGAATTAAAGCATGCACAATGCATGAGTTTTAAGGTTTTACAATAATTTTATGTAAACTCTGTTAATCAAGGACTTTGAACTAAGTTTGGAGTTTTTATGTCCATTTTTTCTCCAAAATGATCTAGATTTTGTAATTGACGCCCAGTTTGAACTGTACGTTCATTAAGCCGCAGTTTCTGTGCTACTTTGAATAAAACCTTTTCATTTCATGGCGCTCGCTAATCTGAAATGGAGATGGGCGCGTCATGTTTGTTGCAGGGAGGATGAAAGATGGAGTCGCAAGCTACTGGAGTGGCAACCGAGGAACGGACGTAGAAATGTAGGCCGAGTTAGATGGCGCGACGACATCGAAAAGGCGGTGGGAAACACCTGGAGAAGAACGGCGCAACGCAGAAACGACTGGCAGTTGCATGAAGAGACCCTTGACTAACAGTGGATATCGACGGACTGATGATGATGAAGATGACTGGACATAAGCCTCCCTTATGGTTTACCACGCTTCCCAGCTTTGTACCGTCCGCAACACGCGATTCTCCGCCATCGTAGCTAGGTAACCAGCTCACCTGGTAGGAGGCCTGCCCCCAACCCCAAAGATTTTGTCGAATATGAACTATTAATATCATTAAATGGAATGAGGAGAGTCATTTGGAGTAGAGGCCTACACCCAGCAGTGGGCAGGGTGGTTTGATAATAGACGGGGTCGCGAAGGTGTGCGCAAGCGTTCCCGTGGACCCGTCTCCTGCGAGTGCGGAGGAACACCCCAGGAGTTTTAGTCGTACACCGCCCTTTTCAAGGCGACATAACAACCGTGCTCCCCCGAGCCGAGTTACCCGTAATAGGGTACTTCCTGGGTTAAAAAAGGGTGGTTTTATAATGATGATGACGATGTATAGGATACCATAAGTTCCCGAGGTAACATACTCACAGGCACACAGTCTTCCTGGATGTCTGATACTCCTGGGATGGATTGATTGCTTTGTCCATTCTTGAAGAAGGAATCAATCATCGTGCAGAAGTATGTAGTCTCGTTGTGCTCTTTTTGGTAGTTTTCGATTATTGTAGAAAACTGCGGGTACCAGAGCCTGATTGTGCTCGTGCTTAAAATAAGAGAGAGACAGTTATTAAATAACAACACCAAGGTGAGAGATTTTCCTGACTGTATCGGTGGTCCGTTTCCGAGACACTGAATGAAATTACACTCTTCAGTGTCTCAGAAATGTGATCGCGTCCATTAGTAATAACATGACATGACGTGACGTGACGTGACGTGACGTGACGTGCCGTGCCGTGACGTGACGTGACGTGACGTGACGTGACGTGACATTTACACCCAGGCACATCATTGCTTCTGGCCTGACGTCACAAACATGTTGACATCCAAGACATGGAGTTTTTTTTTTCCCCCAGCCGGGGATCAAACCCGGCACCGGGACATAGAAGGCGGATTCACTACCGCTGCGCCACAGAGGTCGTCTAATAATTTATGTGCTGTTTGTTTCATTGTTCTTTCTGTTTTATTGTATTGTGATTTTGCCCTTTATTATGTGATATTTTGTGTAAGGATTTTGATTCATCTGAAATAAAATGTGGTTATTATTTCGATCGATGTCAACCTTTCTATGTCGTCACCGCTGGGGCCCGGGAATCTTTCTGCATCGCAGGAAGTTGGGCCATACTCCACCACGTGGGCCAAGTCCGGGTTGGTGGACGATTGTAAGATAGTGGCGGATGTCAGTTTACTGTCAGAAGTTATCAAGCCGCCCATCTGGCCTCTGACATGGCTTAACGACTGCCATTACGTGACAACCAGCACCAACCGCTTAACGTGCCTTGCGAAGCACGGAAGCGCTCGGAAAAAATGCCACTAGCGGTAGTCACGAGATGGTCACCCAACCAGTACCTGACTACGCCTGTTGTTGCTTAACCCAAGTGATTGATTCCAATCACTCGGTTCCGCTAGGCCACGAGCGCGCGAAATTACACAGATATTTCTTAACCTTAGTCAGTGTAAAAACAGTTTTAATACTCACGTTGACAAACTGCCGAAACATATAGCACAAGTCAGAAACAGCGGACAGAGCAGCGGCGGCTTGAATAGTTCCTTGACACAGCTGGATGCACCGGCCAAATGCTCCTTAAAACTTAGCTTCTCAATCTTTAGAGTTTCCGGGCAATTAGTCAAAGACGTGATCTGAAAGAAATGCAGAGTTTCATAAAACGGTACCTGATTCATGACTACAATTTATATAACCTGCATACCTTAGCGCTAGTTCACACATGGCGGAATCCGTGCGGATGCAAATCGCGCGGTTAGACCGGGCGGATCTTATTTACATTTGCACCTATTAATTTGTTCATAACTGTCCGCGCGGATTGATATACGCGCGGCTACCGCCATTCAACTGCTTAAAAATCAATTCGCGCGGTCGCCGCTCGGATATATTTACTTGACGTACCTAGAGCGCGTTCAGTCGCTGCGCGAAAGCCGTGCGTATAGGATGGTGACAATGGATCGCTTCGACACCGAGTTATTCATCAATGAGGTGGAAAAGAGACCTGCTTTGTGGGACATCCAATTGACAGAATATTCCAATAAAATTATTAGAAACGGAGCAGAGCGGGTAGGAGCAACAAATACACACATTATTGCTTCTTCGACTTCCATGATTGGACTGTCACCCCATGCGGATGACAGCGCTCTCCGCGCCTGACTGAACACATGCGTTTAGCTCCGCGCGGCGGATACCGCGCGGTTTGCATCCGCGCGGAATCCGCCATGTCTGAACTAGCTCTTAGTTCTGCTGTTTTTATTAACACTTATTGGTTGCATTAAAAAGTTAAAATTACTTTGCTGAATTCCGCCAAAAATCCCACAAGCACCATGCAGCTAGCTAATGCACCGCCCTCCCTCCCACTTTTTCAAGCAGAAGCAAGACACGAACACACCAACACCAATACTTGTGTGAGAAAACACGCGACGCGTTTCGCCTCTAACACGAGGCATCCTCAGGCTCCCAAATGCAAGTGACCGTCTCCGCAAAAACGCTCCGTATTTATAGGCTAGGCCGCCCCTCCCCCCGATGACGCAATGTAACCGTTAAACTGGTGACCGTTAAACCGTTTCAACCGCCTATGGGCTATTGTTGTTTTGTGCAAATATATCGATTAATGGGGAAATAGAGAAGCTGCCCACCTGTTCATTCAGCATTGTAAACAACCTATCCCTAGATAATTTGGAAATTTCCAGCTGTTCAAGTATAGACAATCTCAACCCCTTACTGCAGGTGTGTAAAATTTCCAAATTATGGTTATTATTAAGTACATGACCCGTATCCAAAAGGTGTTTGGCAAAATGAGATTTATCCGGATGATTGTTTCGGAAAGCTGCCACATGCTCCCTATACCGAGTTATAAAACTCCTACCGGTCTGGCCAATATACACTCCGTTACATTCCGGACAAGCAACTCTATACACCCCAGACCGCTGGAATCTATCCACCCTCTCTTTTTGATTGCACAGATTTCTAGCCAAAGAGTTGCTCGTCCTGAACGCAACACGTATCCCAGATCTTTTTAACGTCCGGTGGATTTTTTCAGAAATCGGACCTACATAGGTAATACTTGACTTCATTTTTTGAGGCCTTTCAGGTGGCACTGCGTATAAAAGTCTACTAACCATACCGTTCCGCTTCCTGACCACCAGCCTATCAATCATTCGCCTGCTATATCCGTTTGCAACTGCTATTTGATAGATGGTATTTAGTTCCTTGTTGTAATTAGCAGAAGACATTGGCACAGTTAGCAAACGGTGAATATAGCAATGGAATGCTGCCATTTTGTGTTGCCACGGATGACAAGACGTTATTGGGATAACAGTGTCAGTCTGTGTTGGCTTTCGGTAAATCTCAAACTCATGCTTGTTACCCACCCTAGTTATTTTTAGATCTAGGAAATTAAGCGATTCGTTCTGTTCTTTCTCTAGTTTGAAATTGATTTTAGGGTGTTTTGTGTTCAAGGTATTGATAAATGAGTCTAGTTGTCTAAATGTACCTGTCCAGCATATAATGATGTCATCTACATACCGGTAATAATAAAGTATGTTTCTCTTCCCAACTATATGATTACGTTCAAAATTATCCATGAAAATATCAGCTAGCAAAGGACTCAATGGTGAACCCATTGCTAAGCCTTCCTTTTGTTGGTAAAATGCACCATCAAACATGAAATAATTTTGACGCATGCATACTGTTGTTAATTCCAATAATTGTAATTTTTCCCCTGGATGAAGACGTTGCATGTCCATGAAGTTTGAAATGAACTGAAGACATTCAGGGTACGGAACGTTAGAGAAAAGACTGTCCACATCCAGAGAAATCAATTTTGCATTGCTGGGAAGAGAAACATCCTTAATCCGCTCTATAAGATCCAAACTATTTTTCAGAACAAATTTGGGATTAAAAGCTGTCTTATCCCTAAGAAGATCGTTAAGACGTTTGGATAAATTATATGCTGGAGCTCCAATATAAGAAACAACAGGACGAATCGGTACATTTTCTTTGTGAATTTTAGGCAATCCATACAAAATCGGTGGCAACTATACAACTTATTGGTTGATTATTGTAAAAATGATAAAAAATGATACAAATGAAAATTTTGGCCTTGGTATCAACTCAAATGAAATCAAATTAATTTTGTTTCAACGTAAAGCATTTTCTTTCTGTGAGCTAAATGTCAACGTATAATGTATATCGCAGCCTTCGGGCCCTAGTGTAGTAAAGAAAAAGGCAGCGGGAAAAAAACTCAACTATGATTATCTTTTCTCAAGTCTTAAGCCTATTCCATCTGTTACCTATTCTTAAGACAAGATTCCATGATTGTCTTCAATAATTTTAATGCCGCCAATATATACTTAATAAGACGGTTTTACAGCGTCCAGTCGCACCTTCGTTCACACTATATAGGTAAATATAAAATCTCTAGTAACAGATACGAGTTGTTATCGAACTCCTTAGAAAACATCTTCACCGAATTTCATAATTTTGTTTTTTTTGGTACGTCTGGGAATAGTTCGTAGGCAAAGGAATATGGCAAAACAAAGTTATTTAATGTCAGCTAATAGTAAATAAAGAACTAATTTTAACGCAATCACTTTTCTGGTCCAAAAACTATGATACTCTGTGCTGTGGTAAGCAGAAAAGCACATCATAAGCATAGTTACCACCCAGACTGACGCCATTTATACAAATGTGGCGGTACCGAGTGGGAATTGAACCCTCAACCTCCGGTATGGTAATCAAACGCGATACTGCTCTAGATATATCTTCGGTGGCGTTGGTGTGTCCCCATCGAGGGGCACGGGACTCTTCCCTGAGGAAGGTATAAGCCATACCCTACCGTGGGGACCAAGTCCGAATTGGTGGAGGCTTACAATACTAGTGGCTGGTCTTACTGTCAGAAGGTTTCAAGCCGCCCTAATGCCTCTGACTTGGCTTAACGACTGCTATCTATCGACGGCAGCCGGCACCAATGGCTTAGCGTGCCTTGCGAAGCATATAGAAAGGCTCGGAAAAATGCCACTAGCGTAAAACATAGACGGTCAGCCATCCATGCACTGAACGCGCCCTATGTTGCTTAACCTTCGTGATCGCTTAAGACAACTCAGGCAGCAGGGGCTACGAGCGATTCTGGATATATAAAGTCATGTGTGCTCATCACATTTATGTATGTGAGTATGACAAGTTCTACGTTCTCTCGTAACTCCTTAACCATTGATCACATTTTGAAGAACGAAATTTCAATCGAATTGTTCTGTTTGAGAGCATGTCTCTCATCAACATAAATAAAAACCTTAAATCACACCTTAAATCAACATAAATAAAAAAATCACTTAACAGGCAAATAAAAAAAAAATCAATATAACTACTCATTTAACTACTCAGCAGGCGCTGCTTGCTTATCAATTATTGTTCAGCAGTTGGTAATTTTTTTTTTCAGACCTTTGGTGTTTTGTATTTTCATCGATTCGCAAATTCCTGAATATAGCAGGAAAGGTAATACATGATTTACGGCGCCCACAAAGTATAACTTACTGGAAAACTCTCAGCGGGCTGGCCAGTGTTTTCTTTGTATATTTTCTTCAAATTACGTAGAGCCTTGTCGGGGCACCTGTGCGCTAGAAGGAATTTAGGACTCTCTGGCAGATAATGAAATTGCAACGCCGCAAGAAGACTGAAGATTGCACAAATGTAGGTGTATATATTCCATGAGTGTAAAACTGGAAAATAAAATTAAGTTCATTATAATATTAGCTACATGCTTACGAAAAAAACGTAAAGCATAATAATAACATAAACACAAAAATACTAAAATATTATATAGTCCTAACACACTGAATGGAAGGAACGTTTTTTTTTATTTATACTCGTTTTTTTAGTTATACTTTTAATACTCGTATAGCCTATAAACGTCTCATTTCAGGACGCAGGCCTTCTTTCACAGAGAGAGAGAGTATGGGCTTAATTAACAAAGGTGCCCACAGCAGATTGGCAATTTCAAGCGCTGAGGTATTTGAACACCTCTGACATTCAGGATTCCTCGCAATGTTTTCCTTCACTTGCTATTATAACTTCACAAATGTACATAACTTAGAATACAAAGTCCTTGGTACATGCTCGCATTGGGAATCGAACCTGGGTCTCGCGCTTACGAGTCCGCTGTTCTACCCACCGCGCTACCGCCGCTCCGGAAACGTTTTTTATCTGCTTCGTTCGAGAGAGAGAACTACTAACGGCGACAATATACATTTTAATTAAAGGGTCATTTGGACCCGCGATCCCAGGTTATGTTGAATAAAATAGCAATTCCGGTTAAGGGTTAAGAACCTTACCGAGAAACTTATATTGTGGCATAAGCTGTAATATTAAAATATTTAGATATAAGTATTATGTGAGCTATTAAGGCTATAGAGTTAATGAATTTATATGTTGTTTTACGAAGTAAAGCCATTGCATTGATATGATTTTGCTTTATTTAAAACATTAATGAACTACTACTAGTTATTGACAACGATGTCTAGTTTAAAATAATATTTATGTAAACTCCGTTAATTAAGGATTTTGAAAAGACTAAGTTTGGAGTTTTTTTTGTTCAATTTTTTCCCTAAAATTATCTAGATTTTGAAATAGACACTTAGTTTGAATAAAATTGTAACTTACATTAAGCCCCAGTTTCTGCGCTACTTTGAATAAAACCATTTCATTTCATTATATTGCCATGATAATTGCTGTTTCATTTACACTGTTCATTTCCAAATGGTATTACTCACGTATAACTCGTGTCACTTAACTAGGTGCTTTGCGCGAGGTAAGATAAGATAAGAATATTCTTTGTTGTGTACCAGAACACATATTATACAACATTTAAAGATACAGAGTACAATTGGCGGCCTTTATTGCTAAAAGCGATTTCTTCCTAACAACCTTGTGAGGGAAAGTTACTGAAGGAAATTAGAGACAGGTAGTCGGTGCAAATATGAATACATTAATACACTACTTATTTAAAAACCTATTTAGAGGCTAAAAATTTCACCCATGCCGGGATTACCCGCAACCTCTGGCTATCCGTGGCACGGAAATTTTTAGCCTCTAAATAGGTTTTTAAATTTGTCCTTAGCACGGGTTAGTGCATTAAAAATAAAAATAGTTAAAACTGTTTTTATACGGCTTTATGCTCGTTTATTACATTTTTTACAATTTTCCAACGTTTCGGCACTTTTTCAGGTGCCGTGGTCCCGGATGACTTAAAAAATACTAGAAAATACAATACAATAAAATTAACCTTAGAAAATACTATAATAAAAATAGTGTACACTAGTTATATAAATAACAATATATAAAAGTTGTCTGGAAGAGATCGCTCTTAGCGATAAGACCGTGAATTGTATAACATTACATGATTCTCAAATCATGGTTGTATTCATTTTCTGCTGTAACAGAGTGTTCTCTATCTATCTACCTACAGTGACATATATAGTTATCATAAATACGTTATAATACTCGTAACAATCTACGCGAAGAGGAAATAAGCACAATATTGTATACCTATATGAAGACATATGGAAAATACAAAAAGAAAAAGAGAACTCACGAATACTAAACTTGCAGAAACAGTTAAGACTCCTTAATCTTCCTTTTTAAGACAGCTAAGGCAGGCGAGCGAGTATTTATCCCGCACAAAATAGTGTTAAACAATCGCCTTCGCCGTGTTAATGTCACCTACCGTCCACCATTTGTATTGACATCTTCTTCTTCAGGCTTTCGTCCACTGCTGGACATAGCCCTCACCTAATGAGCGCCATAGCGCAAGGTTGTGCCATCATTGGGGGGTAATGCCCATAATCCCCACGCTGGGCGTGCGGGTTGGGGATCGCAGTTTGGTGGAATTGCACTGCAATTGTAATTGTATTGACTAAGGGAATGGAAATACGAAACAAAAATATGTTTCTGAAACAAAAAAATACCGTTTCTAGATTAACCTCTATAGAGTACAGGAAAAGTAATTTGTAAATTTGACCTCAATTTTACTTCAACAATTACAGAGAAAAAATATTAAACTCGAAAACCTATGTGTGACGTCACAGCTCGACCAAAATAAGCAAGTTTCCTTAGCTCGCGTCGTCACTGCATTGTTTTGAGGTGAGGCATTGAGACAATATTCATACAGGGCTCAGAGATACGTCACTTCCGGTTTATTAATATATGTTTTCTAAAATCTTTATCTTATTAAATATGTGTCTAGGAAGAAATCGAAAAGAAACGGGTCCGTTCTTTTTCGCCTCTACTCAAAAATAATTTAAAAACGGCAAGCATTTTTTTGTCACATTGTCCACTGGTATATGTTACACTATCTTTTCAATTCCACAAAAAAGTGACTTGCGATAGCGTAAACATATTCCGCCAGTTTCAATGAAAACGTAAAAAAATATACGAACCAAAATGTTCTTTCCACAACACGTAGCTCCAACTATGCGGCAACACCGCCCATGCCAGAACTACGACCATGATTTGTGTGAACGGGCCGAAAGTCATACCAATAAGCATTACTCTGTCCCGTAGTCCCTTGTGAGTCAACTCTGCGAGCATCGTGCCAACGCCGTTGAAGCAAAAACACAATCTGAAAACACGTTTCACGATGGGAGAACCGAGATTTTTTTTTAAGAGCACCGATACCGCTTGCAGACTTTGGTATCAACCCTTTGTATGTCCCCAATACTGGAGTGCGGGTCTTTTCCTGCATCGCAGGAAGGTTACGCCGCACTACACCACGGGGGCCAAGTCCGGGTTGGTGGAGGATTCTACGACCGTGGCTGGCCTTACTGTCAGTAGTTGTCAAGCCGCCCATAAGGCCTCTGAAATGTCTTAGCGACTGCCATTACACGAAACCCAGCACTAACGGCTTAACGCGTCTTGCGAAGCACGGAAGCGTTCGGAAAAAATGCCACTAGCGGTAGTTAAGGGATGGTTATCCATCCAGCTCCTGACCTGCTTGCAGACTATTCGTTGACTTTTTGTGGTGTGGACTGACAATCTAAGATAGATTCTTAGTTTTGGGTAGCTAAAGACACTTTACAACATAATAATCTTCGTGAAAAGTGAAAAATGCCGCTTTCGGAAATTTTCAACATACATACAAAAATGTATAGTCTACTTATCCTTACTTGTCCAATTTAGTAAACAACATTCTGACCTCAAAAATGATATTTCATGCCAATAATTTTTTTGTTTGTTTGTTTTTAAGTTTGGCAGCGTGTTATCTAAAATATTGTCCAGGGTTACTTCATTTATGGGAATATGGCAGTTTTC
Organism: Yponomeuta sedellus; assembly: GCA_934045075.1. NCBI lineage: Eukaryota > Metazoa > Arthropoda > Insecta > Lepidoptera > Yponomeutidae > Yponomeuta > Yponomeuta sedellus. The sequence continues at coordinate 15,367,319 of OW203739.1, forward strand.
CACAGAAAAGTCATACTTTACCAGTATAATCTTAAAAACCTATTTAGAGGCTAAAAAATCCACCCATGCCGGGATTCAAACCCGCAACCTCTGGCTATCCGTGCCTGGGCGACTCACCGGCATCAGTGAAATTTCGAACCTCTTTACTATTCTCAGTATTACGTACAGTCCTTAGCACGGGTTAGTGCATTAAAAATAAAAATAGTATAATCAGTATAATCTTGTTTACCAAATTGAACAAGTAACATTTTTTTTAACATAACATTTACATACAGCCACATACATTGCTTCTGACCCCACACTAGGATACCCTGTGTCGTGGGAACCAAGACAGCGACATCACAAACATGTCAACATCCAAGACCTGGGGTTATTTTGTCTCCAGCCGAGATTCGAACCAGGGACCTCTTGCACGGTAGGCAGATGCGCTACCGCTGCGCCACAGAGGTCGTCAAGTAAGTAAGGATAAATAGTCTGTAGAAAATATTTTATTTATTCGCAGTACTTACGCCATTCCCGCAAAAAGCTTGGAAAACAGTAACGTATAGAACGTTTGGCTTGATCCTTCTACGAGACAGCAAAGAAACATTACGCAGTATCCGTACACCAGACAAGGTTTCCGTCCAAACGCATCAGCCACAATTCCTGCTATAAATGAGAGTATCACTTGACCTGAAAAAAAAGTCCACGCTAAATAATTCGTACACGATACTGTTCTGCGCTATGGCGCTCATTAGGGGAGGGCTATGTCCAGCAGTGGACTACTATAGCCTGACGACACGATACTGTTCTACGCCCATAACAAACAAACAAACGAACGAACGAACGAACGAAAGAACGAGGAAACAAACAAACCAACAAACAAACAAACAATCAATCAAACAAACAATCATACAGTCAAAAAATCAAACAAACAAACAATCACACACACAAACAAACAAACAAACAAACAAACAAAGAAACAAAAAAAACACAGATCTCGTTAGCCCTATACTAAGTACAACTAAATGACTTGTGTTGCAGGTGCTAACTTGACGATAGATTTAATACAATAAATACGTAGATAACATCCAAGACCCGGGACAAACTAGAAAAGTTCGTTTCCTAGTTTGACCCGGCCGGGGTCGAACCCGAACCTTAGATTTTATAGTCAGCGTGCCAAACCGCTGCGCTACCGAGGTCGTCAACAACCAAAATTTTGCGAGTAAAATTATGTGTAATGTTTATTTCATAAAGAAAAGAAATTCTTTTTAACGAGAACGCTGTGTGAAAGAGGATGTTGAACCGGTTAAATTTCGCATGCGAAATTATCGATTTAACCGGTTGACTTGAGTTAAATGAGTTAACCCGGGCTGGAGCAAGTGGTACTAATCAGACTATTGCGTATACTGTCTCATTCAAAGTAACACTACAAATACTTCTCATGAACCGCTTTTCTACTCCATTAATCCTACTTTCTTGCTTTTGTGTAACAAATGTGCCACATTTTCGCCTGAGAACAAAAGTCATACCCATAAACGGTGCGGCTATGATAAGTCCCTTTTGCATTTGGTCTAAATTCAAATCGCACTCGGCACTCGTCAGGACAAACGACGAGGTGGTCGAGTTGACCGACGCCGACATGAAGCCTGCTAGTGACGCCAGCAGCAGACGAATGTGGAATCGTCCAAAACGACATATTTCCAGAGCTTCCTCAAGTTTTTTCATTTCATCGCTCAGGTTTTTCGTAGCACCTGTGGAAGACAAATTAGTTTTAGTCGTAACTCTAAGCGTATTGATAAAACTCTTATCTCTGGTATCGTCCTTGAGTTCTAAATTTAATTGTAAGAAGAAATTAAGACGGTTACTATACAGAGCACTGAAGAGTGACGTCAAAGAAAACGCTTGAGTAAAAATTCCAAGGGCAATATGGGATGTAGGTAAGACACTGTTGGTAGGCTGACCTTCAACTCTACTTCTTAGATTAAAACATATGGTATGGTGTTAAATTTGAATTTGAAAAAAAAAAATTGTATGATGGTAGTGTTAAATTTATTGTATGGTGTGATAATAAAATCCCTGAAGATATATTAGATAGATAGACCGCCAATTGTATAACATTACTTAGATTTAAGAATCATGGTTGTAATATTTTTCTGGTTGTGCAATAAAGTGTTCTCTATCTATCTATCTATCTATCTATCTATCTATCTATCTATCTATCTATCTATCTATCTATCTATCTATCTATCTATCTATCTATCTATCTATCTATCTATCTATCTATCTATCTATCTATCTATCTATCTATCTATCTATCTATCTATCTATCTATCTATCTATCTATCTATCTATCTATCTATCTATCTATCTATCTATCTATCTATCTATCTATCTATCTATCTATCTATCTATCTATCTATCTATCTATCTATCTATCTATCTATCTATCTATCTATCTATCTATCTATCTATCTATCTATCTATCTATCTATCTATCTATCTATCTATCTATCTATCTATCTATCTATCTATCTATCTATCTATCTATCTATCTATCTATCTATCTATCTATCTATCTATCTATCTATCTATCTATCTATCTATCTATCTATCTATCTATCTATCTATCTATCTATCTATCTATCTATCTATCTATCTATCTATCTATCTATCTATCTATCTATCTATCTATCTATCTATCTATCTATCTATCTATCTATCTATCTATCTATCTATCTATCTATCTATCTATCTATCTATCTATCTATCTATCTATCTATCTATCTATCTATCTATCTATCTATCTATCTATCTATCTATCTATCTATCTATCTATCTATCTATCTATCTATCTATCTATCTATCTATCTATCTATCTATCTATCTATCTATCTATCTATCTATCTATCTATCTATCTATCTATCTATCTATCTATCTATCTATCTATCTATCTATCTATCTATCTATCTATCTATCTATCTATCTATCTATCTATCTATCTATCTATCTATCTATCTATCTATCTATCTATCTATCTATCTATCTATCTATCTATCTATCTATCTATCTATCTATCTATCTATCTATCTATCTATCTATCTATCTATCTATCTATCTATCTATCTATCTATCTATCTATCTATCTATCTATCTATCTATCTATCTATCTATCTATCTATCTATCTATCTATCTATCTATCTATCTATCTATCTATCTATCTATCTATCTATCTATCTATCTATCTATCTATCTATCTATCTATCTATCTATCTATCTATCTATCTATCTATCTATCTATCTATCTATCTATCTATCTATCTATCTATCTATCTATCTATCTATCTATCTATCTATCTATCTATCTATCTATCTATCTATCTATCTATCTATCTATCTATCTATCTATCTATCTATCTATCTATCTATCTATCTATCTATCTATCTATCTATCTATCTATCTATCTATCTATCTATCTATCTATCTATCTATCTATCTATCTATCTATCTATCTATCTATCTATCTATCTATCTATCTATCTATCTATCTATCTATCTATCTATCTATCTATCTATCTATCTATCTATCTATCTATCTATCTATCTATCTATCTATCTATCTATCTATCTATCTATCTATCTATCTATCTATCTATCTATCTATCTATCTATCTATCTATCTATCTATCTATCTATCTATCTATCTATCTATCTATCTATCTATCTATCTATCTATCTATCTATCTATCTATCTATCTATCTATCTATCTATCTATCTATCTATCTATCTATCTATCTATCTATCTATCTATCTATCTATCTATCTATCTATCTATCTATCTATCTATCTATCTATCTATCTATCTATCTATCTATCTATCTATCTATCTATCTATCTATCTATCTATCTATCTATCTATCTATCTATCTATCTATCTATCTATCTATCTATCTATCTATCTATCTATCTATCTATCTATCTATCTATCTATCTATCTATCTATCTATCTATTTATCTATCTATCTAACTATCTATCTAACTATCTATCTATCTATATTATGCCTGAAACGCGATTCAAAAAATGTACTAAGCACACTTTGTGCCAAAAGGGCTACTATAATATAAAGGATAATTTAGATGACAATGATATCTGGAATTAAAGAAAGTATGAGTTCTATGTTTTATAATTATTATGTAAACTCTGTTTTGAAAAAACGAATTAATTTGTTAATTTTTTCTCCAAAATTATCTAGATTTTGAAATGGACACCTAGTTTGAATTGTAGTGTTCATTAAGCCGCAGTTTCTGCGCTACTTTGAATAAAACCTTTTAATTTCATGTCATTTCAAGACTCACCTTTTTCTTCATTATTAATAATTTTATTTATTTTATATTTTCTCATTATTCTGGTATTTAGGTTGTCACTTTTTATTTAGTTACTTCTTCTATTATTAGTAGTTCTTATTCCTGCTATTTTCACTGTCGTTCACACAGTTGTCATTGTTCGTAGCTTTTTACGGCTTAAAAACTTTCTTAATGGTCACTGAATTGGTACGGCCATTTTCCAAAAATAATTTGAGGCCTTAGATCTACTAAATCACTTTGAAATTTAAAATACTATAGTTTTTCCACTTGCTTTGTCTACTTTACACGACTATTAACTAATTATCTGTGAAATATTTTCGCTTCTTGTCTGTTGCAGCGCAACTATTGAATTAGATGCTCAACATAATTTACTTTCCGGCTGATATCGCATGGTCTTGATCAAATAATGGTTAATCTACTTGTCTTTGGGACGTACTCGTATTATCTAACATCATAATTTATAAACACAGCAAAGTCAGTGATACTATTTCTCTTCCGTTTACTGATAATTTTATGCCAGCAGCGGAAAACCAAAATTAGAGTATTTTCCAATAGTTTTTCCACTTGTTTTGTCTACTTTACACGCCTGTTAACTAATTATCTGTGAAATATTTTCGCTTCTTGGCTTTTGCAGCGCAACTATTGAATTAGATGCTCAACATAATTTAGATAAGCATGGCCTCTGCGCAAGGATGACACGCAAAATCGTAAAGCATTCCACAATTTGGACAATTGTAAAAATGTAATAAACGAGTAAAATCCGTATGAATACAGTTTTAATAATTTGTATTTTGCATGATCTTGATCAAATAGTGGTTTAACTACTTGTCTTTGGGGCGTACTCGTATTATCTAACATCATATTTAATAAACACAGCAAAGTCAGTGATACTATTTCTCTTCCGTTTACTGATAATTTTATACCAGCAGTGGAGAAACCCAAAAGTCTATTTTGTAAAAAAGTGTTTGGTGGTCGAAATCCAGTCATTTTACAAAACTGCGGTTTTAATAAGAATCCGTGGCTTGAACATCGTGCGCAGTTAAATTTACATTATCGACACTTAAATAAACTCTGCGTATAATTTTACCTTGTATCACGTGTCATTTACGTAGGTGGCTTCTATTGTGGTACTCTAAACACTCCTTTGCTTTCGTAATCACTCGTTTGCTATCGGTGAAAACGACGAAAACCGATGCCTACTTGATGCCTTGGGTTATGTGGCTAATGGAAGGGGGTAGTGCAATAAAATATTTATAAAATATATATAGATAGATAGAGAACACTTTATTGCTATATATATATATATATATATATATATATATATATATATATATATATATATATTTATTGCACTATATATATATATATATATATATATATATATATATATATATATATATATAGTGCAATAAAGTGTTCTCTATCTATCTATATATATTTTATAAATATTTTATTGCACTACCCCCTTCCATTAGCCACATAACCCAAGGCATCAAGTAGGCATCGGTTATATATATATATATATCACTGGGTACCTGGGTTTGGACCAGGACAAATGATAGTGTTATGCGGAAGTAATTATTGTTATTTTATAAAATAAATATAAATATTCATGGACATATTACACGGATCTCGTTAGCCCCATACTAAGTACAACTAAATGACTTGTGTTACAGGTGCTTACTCAACGATAGATCTAATACGATAAATACATAGATAACATTCAAGACCCGAGACAAAATAGAAAAGTTCGTTTCCTAGTTTGACCCGGCTGGGGATCGAACCCGAGACCTTTGGTTTTACAATCAGCGTGCCACACGGCTGCGCCACCGAGGTCATCGAGGTTTATTATATATGGCTTATTAACTTTTAATTAATTAATTATTATACGCCGTAACAGACGTGCGTGCATGCAACGACTTATGAACGTTGATGAAGCGAAAGTGATCTGTCAGGATCGTGGCAAGTGGCAATCTCTGGTCTCTGCCTACCCCTCTGGGATACAGGCGTGAGGTTATGTATGTATGTGTATGTTAATTAATAATACTTTAATGCACACGAAACATTTAATGGGACTTTACATAAGAAATAACATGCACACATGTACAAAGGCGACCTTATCTCTGCTACTTATACGATATAAGAATATTTAAAAGATAGTATAGATGAAATGAGATAAATAATTGTATAAATGTAATTTTAAAAACCTATTTAGAGGCTAAAAATTTTCACCCATGCCGGGATTCGAACCCGCAACCTCTGGCTATCCGTGCCAGCGCTCTACCAATTGAGCCAATGGGCGACTCACGGCATCAGTGAAATTTCGAACCTCTTTACACTATTCTCTGTGTTACGTACAATTAGTACGTACATTAGCACGGGTTAGTGCATTAAAAATAATAATAGTATAAATGTAATTTGTAAATATAATTAACTAAAATTGCTTAATAATTAATTCAATAAATTTTAAGTTACTGTAATGCATACTTTTATATAGCACTTCAAAATGTTGCGTGCATCTTTGTGGACCCTGTACCACAAAAATCTTATCAAGTAACTGTTAAGTTACTTGATAAGATTTTTATATTGATATTGATATAATATTGAGTACTTTTTTATCGATTTTAATTTCTCGTCGTACAACAACTATCTCCACGCGCTACGGCGCAGATCGCTACCGCCCGCCTTGGTTAGATGTCGTACAGTGGACAGCAGTTCAACCATCCCTGCACTCTACTCAGTTGTGTTACGCGCGACTTCGCAACTTAAATGTAAAGATTGATATGCTCTCGACTGTATCTTAAAACAATTGGACGCTTCGGCGTTTGGCGATTGTTCGGCGTTATATTCAATAACCGCGCGGCATATTGTTCCATTAAACTAATAGTCCGCGGTCAAACTAACGGTTAACTTAATGGCAAACTGGGGTTGCTTCAATTTCGTAACACCTGCCCTAGCCTGTCAGTCAGAGAACTATAAAATGTATAGAGTGATTGCTTTTTTGGTCTTTCGTAGCGATACGCTATTAAGAATGAAGTTATATGATAAGTACGAGTATGTGTAGTGTTGCTTTGAATGACACGATACGCAATAGTCTGATTAGAGAACGTCGTGGACTGAAAGAGGATGTAGTGACTAGAATTGAGAAAGGAATGTTGCGTTGGTTTGGACATGTGGAGAGGATGAGGGAAGGAAGATTGACGAAACAAAATACTGCGAATGTGAGTGGAAGGGCTGGTAAGGGACGTCTCAGGTGGACATACATCGACCAAATAGGGGATGTATTAGCAAAGGGGAAGACAAAAAGTCCGGAACCTGTGTGCGTGCATGCAACGACTTGTGAACGTTGATGAAGCGAAGGTGATCTATCAGGATCGTGGCAGGTGGCAGTCGCTGGTCTCTGCCTACCCCTCTGGGATACAGGCGTGAGGTTATGTATGTATGTAATACTATAATAATAACTTCCAAACAATTCAATCACTTGATCTAGTCCCAAATTAAGATAACCTGAACCCAACCGAGCCGCGGGTTTCCTCACGATGTTTTCTTTCACCGTTAGCGTGTGGTATTGCGACTACAAATTCGCAAATGTACTTTCATTAGTATCATTCATAATCACCCATATTTTATTGATTATTAGTGCGTATGTAGATTGCAGTAAATATTTGTGTTTGAGTATTATTTTATATTTTTCGTACAATTTTATATACGTATGTCTATTTAAATTATTTTTGTATTATTTAGTTAACCTAGTTTATGCAATGAATCACTCCTAAATTATATTGTCTACTGGCACTATCCCTTCCACTGTCCACATCACCGTGGGTTACCTGGAAGAAATTACTATCTCGTATTAAGCTCGCCTTTGTACAAATATGTTTTTAGTGCGATAAAGAATTTTTATTCATTCATTCAATTAGTCGAGCGGTACTACCTCAATTCCAGAATCACCATGGTTGTTTTGTTTCAATCAATATTGATATTTAAAGGAGAATAATTTACCGAAGGCTACGATATTGGTAGAGCGCACATGAAATAACATACATACATACATAACCTCACGCCTGTATCCCAGAGGGGTAGGCAGAGACCAGGGACTGCCACTTGCCACGATCCTAACAGATCACCTTCGCTTCATCAACGTTCATAAGTCGTTGCATGCACGCACGCCGGTTCCGGGTACTTTTTATCTTTCCCTTTGCTAATACACCCCTATTTGGTCGATGTAAGTCGAGGTCCCTTACCAGCCCTTCCACTCACATTCGCAATATATATTTGTTTCGTCAATCTATTTTCCTTCATCCTCTCCACATGTCCAAACCACCGCAACATTCCTTTCTCAATTCTAGTCACTACATCCTCTTTCAGTCCACAACGTTTAAACGTTCAACGTTCAATTATATATTTTTAAATAACACTATATATAAAAATATATAATTCACAAAACAAACTCATACAACAAAACTGTAAAGAAAACTTACCAATGCGTCGGCAGTAACGATAACAGTGGCGGTGTTAGCAGGGGTCCATACATAATCTATACAAATATCAGAAGAATACTGCGAATAAATTAACGTTGCCTATAAATAGGTAGGTGTGTGAATGAAATTAACTCACCATAATAACACCATTAACCCAATTTCGGGTTTCGAACGTTTTACGTAATAGGACCCTATTAACATAAATGCTTTAATTTGAAATATTCTCTAAAGCTATGTTAGGAGTGCTCAACACTTTTAGTATACCCGCTTAAACTGTGAAGTTAATTCACAAGCATGCGAAAAGGAAGTGTATTTTATTAATTAAATGATTCGATATTGACCCTTGCATGTCCCTACTACTGGGGCACGGGTCTCTTCCTGCATCGCGACAGGTTAGGCCATACTCAACCACGGGGGCCAAGTCCGGGTTGGCGGAGGATTGTAAGACAGTGGCGGGCCTTACTGTCAGAAGTTATCAAGCCGCCCATAAGGCCTCTGACATGGCTTAACGACTGTCATTACATGACAGCCGGCACCAATGGCTTAACGTGCCTCGCGAAGCACGGGAGCGCTCGGAAAAATGCCACTAGCGGTAGTCACGGGACGGTCACCCATTCTGCACCTGACCGCGCCTGTTGTTGCTTAACTCAAGTGATTGATTCCAATCACCCGGTTTGACTACGCCACGAGCGCTTCAGGTATTGTGAGGTATTGCTATTATAACCAAACAACTGTCGTCGTCGTCATCGTCGTCGTCATCTGTACTAGTCCACTGCTGAACATAGCCCTCCCCTAATGATCGCCATAGCGCCCTGTCTTCAGCTTGCCGCATCCAGCATCAGTTCGTTATTCTATACATTCACGGGGTACGTCCACTCGGATCACAGAACCGGATCACAGTCGCGGATCACATCAAACCATGAAAAATATTCCACTCGGCACATGTGATCCGACTGGACCACATTTTTGATTAGATTTTTTCCATTCGGATCACATTATTAATCTTAGTAGGAAGTACTTAAGTAAACCTTGATTTTTGTGTTTCTTGATCCTGATTTTAAATTAATAAAACAAAAGTTAGGTATTCCAAGAAAATGTATTGTAAGATTAATGGTGTGATCCGAATGGAAATAATCTAATTAAAAAATGTAGTTCATTCGGATCACATGATCCAAGTGGAATATTCACTCCACTCGGATCACAGTACTTTACAAATGTACATAACTTAAAATCAAAGTCATTGGTACCACGAACCGGCGTTCGAGTAAGGTAGGTACATTGCAGATGTAAAATATATACCTAAAAACGCGACCCACCCCGACCGTCTCTCTTATTTTCTGATCGAGAGGTATTGAATATTCCACGAGAGAACTTTTTCAGGAATGTCCAAGGCCTTACTTATCAAGCGCGCGCGGGTGGAATCCCAAATGAATGTTCAAATGTATTTGACGAATTATATTAGAGTCACTCGACTTTAGATTGACGGTGGAAATGGAATGCGGAATAAGATTAATTCGAGTTCAAAAACTTTACTTTTCTGACAAAAAAATACTACTTTAGAGCGTAACTTTTAATAACCTATTTAGAGGCTTAAAATTCCACCCATGCCGGGATTCGAACCCGCGACCTCTGGCTATCCGTGCCAGCGCTCTTTCCAACTGAGCTAATGGGCGACTCACAGGCATCAATGAAATTTCGAACCTCTTTACAATATTCTCTGTATTACGTACAGACAGCGACATCTGGCTGAAGTAATTTGCATCACTTGCAGCCCCGAGTACCTACTTTGCAGTTAGGTTTTTAGATCGGAATGATATTGCTGCTGTAATTTTTAATGTTTTTGGCTTAGATGGCCTCGCACGTGCTTTGACTTTTCTTTCCTGTGGGCCGACCAGGCTAAGATGTCTGTTTTTCTGGAGTAGGCTTGATCAGCACTTATGCCATGTCGACCTCTGTGGCGAAGCGGTAGCGCGTCTGCCTACCATGCAAGAGGTCCCGGGTTCGAATCCGGGGGAAAAAAATAAGCCCATGTCTTGGATGTTTACATTTTTTTATTTAATTTTTTTTAGTTATTTGGAAAAAAAACAGGCTAAAGTTTATACAAAAAATTATTGTGATGTCGTTGTTACTGGTTCCTACGACACAGGTTATCCTGGTGGGGCCAGGAGCAATGTATGTGCTTGTATTTAAATTTTATGTTACGTTAAGTGCTTACACTATTTTTATTTTTAATGCACTAACCCGTGCTAAGGAACAAATTTAAATTTAGGGTGAGTCGCCCATTGGCTCAATTGGTAGAGCGCTGGTACGGATAGCCAGAGGTTGCGGGTTCGAATCCCGGCATGGGTGAAATTTTTAGCCTCTAAATAGGTTTTTAAACGTTAAGTGCTGAGAAGCCTACTCCGTCTACATGACATTTTTTCCGAGCACTTCCGTGCTCGCAAGGCACGCAAAGCCGTTGGTGCCGGCTGTCATGTAATGGCAGTCACTAAGCCATGTCAGAGGCCTTATGGCCGGCTTGATAATTTCTGACAGTAAGGCCCACCACAGTCTTACAATCCTCCACCAACCCGGAATCGGCCCCCGTGCTGGAGTATGGCCTAACCTTTCTGTGATGCAAGAAGAGACCCGTGCCCCAGCAGTGGGGACATACAAGGATTGATAACGAAGAAAAACATCGTAATGAACAAACATCGTAACCATCGCAAACACCGTGTCTGAGGTCTCACCTCAGTGCTAGAAGCCCTGTACATCAATCCAGGCACACGTGGTGACTAAGCCCATACACTTTCTCTGCGAGAAGGCCTTTCCCTGGAGTAGGACATGTATAGGCTGCATTGTAAATCAGTTTAAAATTTTAAGTGAACAATTAAATCGAATACGTTTGTCAATTTGCAAGTCGTCAGGCAAGAACATTCTTCCTGACCCATTTCGAGTCGCGACGGCCAAAATCTGAAGACTACCTTTATTTTTTATTTTCTTTTTCTTCACGCCGAGTAAAGTGATTTTCAAATAAATTACCTAGAGATGATAAAAGTATTTTCGAAGGTTTTCTTTCAGGTAAGCTGTTAGGCACTGGAAGTGCTTTGTAAACCTTACCCATGCGGTTATAGCAAAGAAGCAGTTTCGTGAGTAGTATACTATTTTTATTTTTAATGCACTAACCCGTGCTAAGGACAAATTTAAAAACCTATTTAGAGGCTAAAAATTTCACCCATGCCGGGATTCGAACCCGCAACCTCTGGCTATCCGTGCCAGCGCTCTACCAATTGAGTGAGTAGTGTCGTACTCTTAGGTTTTGATAAAAAAAAAGATTTTAAAAACCTATTTAGAGGCTAAAAATTCCACCCATGCCGGGATTCGAACCCGCGACCTCTGGCTATCCGTGCCAGCGTTTTTTCCAACTGAGCTAATGGGCGACATGAGCATCAGTGAAATTTCAAAGCTCTTTTACACTTTTATCTGTATTACGTACAGGCAGCGACATCTGGCTGAAGTAGATTGCATTACTAACAGCCCCGAGTACCTACTTTGCAGTTAGGTTTTGACATCGGAATGATATCGCTGTACCCACATGATTATACTATTTTTATTTTTAATGCACTAACCTGTTTAAGTTTTTAAGTTTTAACTTTAAGTTTTTAAAATTATTGTCCTTAGCACGGGTTAGTGCATTAAAAATAAAAATACTAAAAAAAAAAGATGTTAAGTTTGTTGCGCAGCGTCTTGTGTATTACAGCATGAAATATTTCGATATTTGCAGCTTTAATAATTTTTTTTGACTAGAAGAGAATGTGAGTACCTACGTGGATGTATATAATCAAACAAAACAAAAGTAAAAAAGGATCAAAGAAAAAATCCAAAAATCTTATCCTAGTTTGCGGCATTGTACGGTTTTATAGTAAAAAATTAAGTGCAATAAAAGTAATTAATTATAATTATCGGTGAGAACGTAGAAAGTATGTTTTTTTACAAAGCACCAAGATATCCATATCTTGGTGTTTTTCCGAATTACGATTTATTTTTTTTACTGCGATCCCCAACCCGCATGCCCAGCGTGGGGATTATGGGCATTACCCCCTATAATAGCACAACGTGGCGCTCTTTAGGGAGGGCTATGTTCAGCAGTAGACTAGTGTATCCTGACGACGAATTGCAGTAAACGGAGCTACTGCAGTTATTGAAATGATGTTGTTTTTTTCCAGAGATACGTTATAAAGTACCATATAGTTTTTCACCGAGTAGGGCCGATTTGTGTCTATTTGAGATTTAAACTTTTTTTGATAAGCATAAACGTAGAGAAATTTTCTTTAAAAAATATTTAGAGGCTAAAAATTCCACCCATGCCGGGACTCGAGTCCGCGACGTCTGGCTAACCGTGCCAGCGCTCTCTCAACTGAGCTAATGGGCGACTTACCGGCATCAGTGAAATTTCGAACCTCTATACAACACTTTCTGTTACTTCAGCCAAATGTCGCTGCCTGTACGTAATACAGAGAATATTGTAAAGAGGTTCGAAATTTCACTGATGACGGTGAGTCGCTCATAAGCTCAGTTGGAAAGAGTTCTGGCACAGATAGCCAGAGGTTGCGGGTTCGAATCCCGGCATGGGTGGAATTTTTAGCCTCCAAATAGGTTTTTAAACACTCTCTGTATTACGTACAGGCAGCATGCAGATTTTCTTTGTTAGCTTCTTCACCAACTAATCTAGTAATTGTGAAACTAACAACATTGACGTAAGTAAATACTTTGTTTATCAAATGAATAAAAATAATTGATTTAATACCCGGAAACGGCGTGCGTGCATGCAACGGCTTATGAACGTTGACGAAGTGAAGGTGATCTGTCAGGATCGTGACAAGGGGCAGTCTCTGGTCTCTGCCTACCCCTCTGGGATACAGGCGTGAAGCAATTAATGTAATTTCATTTAATTTGTCCACGAGTGTACCTGTAATGGCGGCAGTACACGCTCGCCCCAGAGCCCGAGAGTTTATCATTCGTTACGGGTTTTACGCTATCGGCACTATGGGATCGTCCAGATAAACTCGCAATGTCAGATAAATTCGCTGGCTCTCGCGCAAGTATGTAAAGCCTTTAATAAAGAACTTAACCGAGGCTAGAGGGAAGTTCAAACAAATGCGTTGAACCCAGTAGTCAACCTACATATGTCTCAGCTGAGATAAGGCGTCGTTAACGGCCCGGCACGGCCCTCGCGCACTCTGTCATGTGTTACCGTTCAGTTCAAAGAGATTGTAGAACGACCACTCACTTCAACTGCACTCGTACTAAAAGGCAAATACTACCAAAGAGACTGAATGGCCCTAGATTCTGTCAAAGCATTGCAGTCCAGTGACAATTGCACGAACGTGGCGATTTCATTTCATTGCTGCTTTAAATCTAAGCCCGCACACGTATCCAACCTTTTAAGGCCTGCGCAGATGAGGTACTATCCCCGGGTACTTTTTTGTCCGTCGGTATAGATGTCTTATAAATTGAATCTAATAACGCACAAGAAGGACTAAAAGTACCCCGTACAAAAAGTCCTTCAAGTTACCGAGGACATCCAAGAGACCGGACTATACAAAAGTTCGGTGTTTTCTTTTAAAACGCCTTTTCTTTTTCAACTTCATGTAAATTACAACACAATGTAATCTCAGAATATTTGCTTCCATAGCGCTTCACTCAATATCCGAGGAACAAATGACCGCACACCGTAGGCGTTGAGTCCGAGACAAGTATTCGGAGGACATTTTTTCACGATTCTGGGACTTTTGGGGACAAAATACCTTTAGGTATGTACCAATGGTATACATAAACACGTCACGTGATCCGTCTATTTACCTGTCATTGTAGTGTAATGCACTAACAAGACCCCAAGACCCTGAACCGGCTTCGGCCCCGTGTCACCCGAAGTTAGGGTAACACGACCATCCTGCATAGTACTATGGCACTCGTTTCGAGTCCCTAGTAAAATTCAACGATTATTGAACTGGAAAGTCGCGTCTTTTGATTATTCCGTACTGCCCATGCAGGTGGGGTTCGCGTACCGAGATAGTATGAACGGTTTGTGCGGTAATTCTCAGACTACGGGCCATGTTTCATCGTGCCATGGGTGCCTTGACAGCTGCACTCATAGGGATCTCAGTACTGCAGCTGATAACGTAGTAAGCGTTAATAAAAAAAGACTGATAGAACCATTCTCTTCTTACTTCTTTTCTTTCACTTCTTTCTTTTTAAAAACCTATTTAGAGGCTTAAAATTCCACCCATGCTGGGACTAGAACCCGCGACCTCTGGCCAACCATGCCAGCGCTCTCCCAACTGAGCTAATGGGCGACTCCCCGGCCTCAGTGAAATTTCGAACCTCTTTAGAATACTCTCTGTATCACGTACATGTCATGTTCTTTCTTCTTTTTTGATCACATCTTAATCTAGTAAAGCCTAGGTACGCCACGTACGCGACGTCGCGCCGCGCATCCTTCGCTCACTCCACCTACCACAAGCGACGACACAACTTCGGACCTGCTTCGCCAGATCGGCCTGTTATGGTATTCATTTCGCTTGTCCGGAATAACAACGACTTAGTTTTAATTTTTCAAACAGCAGAACATTTCGTCGATGTTTAAACAAAAACTTGATGGAAACAATATATACCTAATGCGCAATGCAGAGTGCCGCATTTCGCGTCACTAGGAAGGCAGTAAGGTAAGAAGGCAGGAAGACAAAAAGGCAGTAAGGCAACAAGACAGGAAGGCAAGAAGGGAGGAGTTATGTAGGTAGGCCGGTCAAATAGTTTTAGCTTAATTTTCTTGCATTATTAAATTACTACACAAATTACTTCTATTAGATTGATTTTGCTTTTGTTTTTATTTAAATAAATTTATTTTCTAAGCAATAAATTATAGCTACGATCACTCCTGTAACTAGAAACTGACGCATCTCATCGAGGAATTGGCACTGATCGCTGGAATACAGGTGTCAAGCCTGCGGTAGCAACAGACGCTAATATAATATTGATAACTTATAAACTAGTAGTAATTTTAAATTGTATCAACTCTGTAAGGATTGTGGAAATAAATTATTCTTATTCTCATTTCTTTTAAAGTTTTTTTTTAAGAATATTTCGAGCTGTATTTAATATACTTCAACTCGTCGCGTCATTGATAGCCTTTGTTGTCTGAAGGTGTTGTGTAATCACAATTTTCCAAGACTTTCTGTTAAGCCCTACTTGTGTTATCCGATAACTGCCTAGACAAGACCTAGAGTGGAAAGGCGTTGGAAAGAAATATTCAACGACCATCGGTCCCATTTATTAATAGACGATTCCTTGAGGCAATTCAAATAGTCTGTGGTAAAGAGAAACAGAAACTGCCGGCAGATGCTGGATGCGGCAGGCTGAGGACAGGGCGCTATGGCGCTCATTAGTGGAGGGCTATGTCCAGCAGTGGACTAATATAGTTTGAAGAAGAAGAAGAAAGAGAAACAGGTAACCAGAGATTATTAACTTGAACCCAGATTAATTTACTCAATTTTTTGGCGGAAGAGTCCGACCAGGATTTGCTCTCGGATTTATGTCAATTAGTGTCGTGCTGACGAAAGTTTTAGTAACCACAGATCAATGAAACTTTTTCTGTGGAGTGTATTAAGGTGTTTGGGGTGCTATCCAATGCCACTAATGAAATAAAAAACATAACTTGTTTTATAAAACTTGTTTTGTAAAAAAACATAATGGCCGACCCGGACTTGGCCCCCGTGGTCGAGTATGGCCTAGCCTTCCTGCGGTGCAGGAAGAGACCCGTGCCCCAGCATTGCGGACATACAAGGGTTCATAACATAACGTTTTATAATGTTATTACTTATTACATACGTTTTGTACCAAAAAGTGAATATCAAAAATCTTAAACATCTGTTTTAGTACATACAGCCTAGATATCTATCTACACACTTAAAAGATAGGTATTTACATTCTAGGACTTTGATTGATTTCCGCTAAAATCAGCCGTTTTTCGTTAAGTTCTTATCGTGTCCCTATAATTGCGACCGTAGGCTATTATTCTTTTAAGAAAGGATAAAGAAAAATCATAGGATATCCTGCGGCTATGCCATAGGCTGGTACTTCCAATACTTGAAATGAAAATGTTTTTTTCAACTAGCGCAGACATTGCGGCTTAATGAACGTTTTAAGTGAACCTAGGGGTCTATTTCAAAATCTAGATCTTTTTGGTGAAATAAGCGTAAGAAGAGGTTGTAACGGTGCAAACCTTTTTACACCATTTATGTTTCTTTTTCTATCTATCATTTTCAAATATTTAAATTGTGTCACACATTTCGAAATTTCCCACATTTTTCATCATTACAACTTTACCCTTCGACCAGATCTGACTAATTTACTTGCTTATCCGTCTTTATCCAGTTTTCTATTTTATTGTAAAACATTACTACATATCTACAAATAAATCCACAGTTGAAGTCGTTCCAGTTTCTATTATTTATCAAAGATATACAACTTTTTAAGGTTAAAGCGGATGATACGCCATTTCGTTATACAAAGACATCATCTAATTTAAAGACCTAATGAAAACTCAGTTTACAGATCATTCAAAAGCAGCTAGCATAAAACGGTCAAATTCTATGAAAAATAAATAGTTTTTAAATTTGTTCCTTAGCAGGGGTTAGTGCATTAAAAATAAAAATAGTGTAATCATGTGGGTACAGTGATATCGTTCCGATGTTAAACCTGACTGCAAAGTAGGTAGTCGGGGCTGTAAGTAATGCAATTTGCTTAAGTCAGATGTCGCTGCCTGTACGTAATACAGAGAATATTGTAAAGAGGTTCGAAATTTCACTGATGCCGTGAGTCGCCCATTGGCTCAATTGGTAGAGCGCTGGTACGGATAGCCAGAGGTTGCGGGTTCGAATCCCGGCATGGGTGAAATTTTTAGCCTCTAAATAGGTTTTTAAAATAAATACCACCACTACCACAAAGTTTTATTTATTTAATTATAACCTATTACAAATACCTATTAATATCGAATCTTAATTGAAAGAGAATATAAATCTGTCTGCAGTACAAAGTTATCTAAAAGTTATTTAAGATAGATAACACGTTATAGCACAACAGCAAAATAAAATACAATTATTATTCATTATAATAATATTAAGTTTATTTTCAACTCACGCACCGCCTAACATTCTTTTTTTTTCTCGACTTAAAAACCATCCTCGTACTTCAAGGAATATTCTAAAAATGAATTAGCGAAATCGGTTCAGCTGCTCTCGAGATTTGCGCTTACCAACACATTCAGCGATTCATTATTATATTATAGAAAAAAAACCTTAATGCCTGAGTACCCACAGGTGGATGTCATCTTTGCAAGAAAGCCAAGAGCTCAGTCAGTAAGAACTGTAAAGACCATTTATCCATATAAATTGCTCGAGACTTCTACTGAATACTCCGAAATAATACTTTTACAGATCCGAAAATTTCTAATTTTGGAAAAAAAACACTGTGCAACCATAATGTACATATTGATTGAGACAAGTGGTAGTGTTGTGTGAAAGTTATTATTTATTATTAAGTTTCACTTCTCGAACTTCCTCGCAAGAAACCATTTTACGTTGAAGCCCGAATTCGTTAACAATAAATTTTCGCCTGAAAACCCGAATTATGAAATATTACACCACCTAAAGGCACTAGAATGGTTCGGGCCTTTACACACTATCTTCACAGAATTACTACAGCCAGAACAACTCGTCTGAGTTGAAATTATTTTTAATGACTATCTCTTAAGAGACAAAACTCAAACATGAAGATACATGTAACAAAGACCTCCACAAAACACCGCCACTAACATACACACGCGCGCACACTAACCACGTATTTTCAGCAAAAAATATTAAAATAAGATAATATAATTAATAATAAAAGTCTTAGTCACTTAAGAAGGTGTGTGCTGGAAAACAGCGCAATCAACAGGCATTTTTAGTCTCTGGCTGAACCACTAAGTGTAGAAAAAGTAAAATATTGATGTTTTTCTAATTTTATGAAGGTGTGTTTATAAAATTATTGTTGCGACCAATATTTGGGATCAAGATTTTTTTGTGCATGTTTCCGATTATTGAAACAAATCAGAGCTATACATCTGTGCGTAATTAATCTGTGCCTTCTATGGTCGAAGACGTACTATATCATGCTCGCCGCCGCGCCGCCCTATGAGCCATTAAGCCATCTGCAGTGTCCACTTGACCATTAGCCGACCTGATTTAGAGAGCCCCGCTCCCTTACCGATTGTTACATCAATGGAGACCTCATTAGCTGGTCACGCGTCACTGGGCCAGCTATCAGTCGTTCATGGTTTAACGACTGGACTCTATCCCATTAGGGAATCCAGGGAATGGCCGGTTAATTTCACACTGGACGATGACTGTGGATATCGTCGGATTCTAGTTTCATACATTCACAATACCCGTCTGACAAATTCGAATAAATATTTTGCGCCTCGGGTCTAATATAAGATATTTTTAAGTAATTTCCGGCGTCTCCCTCCAATGAGACCCGCGATACGTAACCAAAGTCAATTATTGGGCACGCGTGGTAATTAAGCCCATACTCTCTCTGAGAGCCTGTGCCCTGCAGTGGGTTGGTGTTGACTCTTTGAGGATAGCCAAAAACATACCTTAAAGAATGCAATTTTAAAGCACTTTCAATCTGTACATTTCGTTACTTAAATTTTAAATAAGTCGCGTTCCCGACATAAAGGGTCTTTACAGACAGACGGATAGACTGCGACATAACTACTTCCTGCCCGGTAGTGAGGAAACAGTAGTGGACAGAACAGAAATGTTAAAACTGAAATTGTGGCCGGAGCCACCAAAAATCTGAAGATTGTCTGGAAGCTTTGAGCTATCAGGGCCTTAATATAAGGGGATGAAAGAAAACGGTTAGTATCAAGCACAATCTTTATTGCCTAACGTTTATATACATGTAGCAATAGTATAATTGTGAAACTTTAGTATCCAAACCAGTGGTACTTAACCAAATTTTGAAAAGCTCAGATCAGAGCGGGGTCGCTACAGAATGTGGCTCTAATATTGGTTCACAAGTTACATGGTCCAAAGTTGTTAGTCCCTACTTAAAATCAGATTGCCATCAATTTCAATAATTACATTTATGTATTCAATCCTAATTCCCTAATTCATAATTTAAATTGTTTCATAGACCCTGTCCAGATGAACCCTTGAGGTGAAGTCAATCCGGCAGCCAAAAATAGCAGCTGTTCCTCCCCAGCAAAAAGAGAACACTGCCCCAAACGAAATCTCCAAAAATTCAATAAAAAAAATTATAATTCAATAAATAAACAAATAAATTAATAAACGCTATCCAGCTGAAAGGAAGGAAATTGCTTCTATTAGAAGATTGCAATTATTAAATCAGGATAAATCTTACCGAAGACATTCAGCCACTAAGGATTGTCGCAACGCTGGTAATCCCTCCTTTACCCCTTAGCATGGGTCTGATATTTCCTGAAAATAGCCACGAATATGAGAGATGACCTAACCTGAATTGTACAAGATTCCACACACAGCTTTCCATATAAGTATTTACTTACAGGGTGGATGCTGCTACCAAATATGATTTAAAATGGGCTGCTTCGACGCCATCTGAGCCAAGTCTGCTCACAATGGAGGACCAGACCTCCGTCAATCACCAGATGCCTCAAGCTATAAAATTCCTCTCCTTATTTTTGGAGACCAATTTATACAAGCAGCCAGTCAAGTCACAACCACAGATTAAAAAAAGACTCAGTCACAACTGTCAATCTTCTGCTTGGGTGGCCACAATCCGAAAATTATTATCTCCCAAAACAATATTCCAAAAATTTCCATATTGTGTGAATAACATTTACTTGTATTTTTTTATTACTAGCTGTATTTAGTCTTTGTTTATTATGTTATTATTTTTCTATCTTTTAATTAAATAAATGATATTCATCAATACCTGAACTTACTATTTTTCCCTGAAATGGGGTAACTAGATTTCCTATGGCTACCCAAACAATGCAACAACCAATCTCAGGCGGCCTCTCATCAAAACAGACCTAAAGAAGAGATGTCAGCCTACAAAATTCTATGGTGCTACCAGAGTAAATCGAAACCTGAGCCGTTCAAGGCATTGGAGAAAACACACAACGTGACAAGACGGACGGTCATTTCGAAGTAACCCTATGAGAGTATTTTTTTTTACTCTTGAGGTACTGAATCCTAAAAATATATTATGCATCCTTTTATTTGCAAATATTTTTTTTATTTCGCTCTACCTTTAAATTCGTAAAATGGCCTTTAAGTAGTTTTACGTCTATATATATATTTCTTTCCCAAATACTCGAAATAATCTACAAAAAAAATGTTAGGCTAAGTATATAAGTATTTATTTTTTAGGTATCTATGTATATTATTATTTAAATATTATGTACTTTATACTCTCGCACTCTTTTGCTATTTGATATCAATATATTTTCGATTTAATTATACCTACTGACTATATTATTCATGCAAACTTCACCCAAAACTTGTCTAGAATAGATCACTCTTAGCCATAAAACCGCCAATTCTTTAACATTCTATCTACGAGTATATGGTAGTTAGCCAGTGTCGGCTAGGTCTACCTCACGATGGGCTGGTTGAGAGAGCGGAATGGGAGGTGAAGTGAATGGACTTACTTGGTGATGGTGGATGATGGCTCGCTTTAGCTGTTGGGCAGATGATGAGCGGTGATGGATGAGCTGATGCGTTCAGCGTACGGAGAACACTCCTGCACTGTTCACTTATAGTCTAATATTGTCAATATATTGTTCTTTGAGCTGATAAAGTTTCTTGGTCACCAAATGTCTATCACTTCACGAGAATTCGAGCACTTATCACGCGCGTATGTCACCGTGCGAATGTGTATGCCGATGGATGGATAAAATGAACGATGAGTGACCACAGATTCATGATTACGTCGCGCGATCGATATTCGCGCGAACACTATATATATTTGTGCGAGTGTTCTCTATTTATCTATCTAAGGCCGTTGTGCGAACATCGTGTATAGGTTATACTGGCCCAACGATATCGTGCAGCTTCGATTCCCGTTCATTGTAGAACCGGCTCATTGCTGGTTTGCTGGTAACCGCTTCCGTTGGCAGTTACCGAAACAAAACCGTAATGTACTGCGATTGCAAATTTATTTAAACACATTTGCAATTGCCTGAACAACAAAGGAGTAGTATGTATCAATTGATGCAAAGCTGCAATGGGGTCCTTTTATAGACAAATCGGCAAATGGGCTTAGTTCAGTATAGGCAGTCAATATAATCCGGAAACTAACTGTTTGCTTTAAGTAGCCTATAAACGTTCAACTGTAGGACCTTCTCTCTTTGAGAGAGAAAGAGAGAGAGATAGTACGGGCTTTATTATCACGCGTGCCCACCGCAGATTGGCAATTTCAAGCGCTGAGGTAAAATAGAACACCTCAGAACTCAGGTTACCTCACGATATTTTTCTTCGCGGTTTGCGAGTGGTCTTACAAATTCACAAATGTTTACTTAATTTTGTATACTTTATGACTTAAAATGCACATGACAGCTTAGTCGGCCTAGTCCACCCGAAAGACATAGTCAATACGTGCGAAGCCAACCAAGCCACGGGTTTCCTCATGATGTTTTTTTCGCAAATTCGCAAATGTACGTAACTTTGATAATAAACAAAGACATTGGTACATGCCCGCACTGGGAATCGATCCTGGGTCTCTCGCTTGCGAGTCCATTGTTCCACCCACTGGGCTACTGCCGCTCATACTAAACGCAAGGCTTGCTTATTTTAGTTACTTTCATAGACATTACACAATTTGAAAATTCGCACAAAGCTTCGTCATAAAAACTAGGACAATAAACATTCTTTATTGCATGTACACCAGGAATTAGATAAGAGACTTAAAAAATAACAGTACAGTACCCAGTTTTAGCCTCTAAATAGGTTTTTAAATTTGTTCCTTAGCACGGGTTAGTGCATTAAAAATAAAAATAGTATAATCATGTGGGTACAGTGATATCGTTCCGATGTTAAAACCTAACTGCAAAGTAGGTAGTCGGGGCTGTAAGTAATGCAATTTGCTTAAGTCAGATGTCGCTGCCTGTACGTAATACAGAGAATAGTGTAAAGAGGTTCGAAATTTCACTGATGCCGTGAGTCGCCCATTGGCTCAATTGGTAGAGCGCTGGCACGGATAGCCAGAGGTTGCGGGTTCGAATCCCGGCATGGGTGAAATTTTTAGCCTCTAAATAGGTTTTTAAATTTGTTTCTTAGCACGGGTTAGTGCATTAAAAATAAAAATAGTATAGTATAGTACAAGTGGCGGCCTTATTACTAAAAGTAATTTCTCCCAGACAACCATTGACGAAAAAGAAGAAACGGAAACAGAAATCTATACATCTTTCTTTTCAATTAAACGTCTTCTGTGATCGGAGGTCCGGAAACAGACCATTTAATATCTGATAAATTTGCATAACAATTACTGCTTAATATTTCAATTTCGAAACGAATTTTCTTTATCAATGGAGAGGTCAATTATGCTTTTTATGAATATTTAAAACTTAATTTTCGTCGCAATGAGTGTCTACGCCATCATAGAGTTTACATCGGCAGGAGGTTTCATTGTACATATTGACATTCATTCTTCTATTGTTCTTTTGCATTGTCATTACATTTCTACATGTTTTCTCGTTGGCAAACCCAATTATTGAGCCTTTTATTCCATGCACGGCTTAGACCAGTTTAGAAGACGCTATAAACTATACAGTCTACTTAATACCACGTCTCGACGGCCTATCCAAGGAGTTTTCATGACGAACGAACGGACGGGATATCTACAGACAGTGAATTCTTATTTTGTAATACAGCCTGTAGGGCATAGTCCGTCTCACAGAGATCTCTCTCTTCAAGTTAGTGATTTCTGATTGTGATTTCAACCCTGTAGGTCCCCACTGCTGCCCACCACGGGTCTTAAAATAGGCATAATAGCTTAATTAAGGTTAGGCCATACTCCCCTAGGCCCCCACCACGGGGGCCAAGTCCGGGTTGGTAGAGGACGAAGCCATTGGCACATGCCGTGACTCGAACTCACGATCTCCGGAACGAGAAGCCAGCGTTCTACCCCTCGGCTACCCCATGCACGGCTTAGACCAGTTTAGAAGACGCTATAAACTATACAGTCTACTTAATACCACGTCTCGACGGCCTATCCAAGGAGTTTTCATGACGAACGAACGGACGGGATATCTACAGACAGTGAATTCTTATTTTGTAATACAGCCTGTAGGGCATAGTCCGTCTCACAGAGATCTCTCTCTTCAAGTTAGTGATTTCTGATTGTGATTTCAACCCTGTAGGTCCCCACTGCTGCCCACCACGGGTCTTAAAATAGGCATAATAGCTTAATTAAGGTTAGGCCATACTCCCCTAGGCCCCCACCACGGGGGCCAAGTCCGGGTTGGTAGAGGACGAAGCCATTGGCACATGCCGTGACTCGAACTCACGATCTCCGGAACGAGAAGCCAGCGTTCTACCCCTCGGCTACCACCGCCTTTTTTATTTCTGTTGGTTCCATTCCCAATTTCAATCTCAGTTCCTTTTGGTTTCAATTCTCTTTGGTAGGTACATTCATTCATTCGTTAGTCGTTTTTGTGAATATTTAATGTCACGAACTGAGATAAAGCAGCTCAGTTTTAATGGCATCTAAGTAGTAGGTCAGAATTCTCAGTGTAATAGGCTAAATATAGTATGAACATAAAATTATTTACATTAGGTTTAGGAAGTATTTATTACTTACCACTTTATACTGTAAAACTAGAATACAAGAAGCGCTCGTGGCCTAGTCGACCCGAGTGATTGGAATCAATCACTGGAGTTAAACAACAACAGGCACGTCCAGCCGCAGGATGGGTGACCGACCCTATCGCCAGTGGCATTTTTCCGAGTCCTGTCATGTAGTTGAAGTTGTTTAGCCATGCCAAAACGACCGGCATACTTACGTCTAAATATTATTTTATTTATACAATTTTTATTTTTAATGCACTAACCCGTGCTAAGGAACAAATTTCAAAACCTATTTAGAGGCTACGTACGTAATACAGAGAATAGTGTAAAGAGGTTCGAAATTTCACTGATGCCGTGAGTCGCCCATTGGCTCAATTGGTAGAGCGCTGGCACGGATAGCCAGAGGTTACGGGTTCGAATCCCGGCATGGGTGAAATTTTTAGCCTCTAAATAGGTTTTTAAATTATTTTATTTTTCAGCTAAACAACAATTTAATTATAAAAACAAAATGTTTACTTAATGAACGTGAAAGCTGTCAGTTTCACAATTAATCAATTACGTGGAGAAGAAGCTACCAAAGAAACTCCATATTTATTCTTTTCAAAACAGGTTTTAACGTAATTAACTGAATTTACGGGTTGTTCCACAAATTCCCACTGAAAATCCCCATTGATTCAACTTGAATCCGCATTAACTTACTAACGAAAATTCAACTAACTTAATCTGGATTTAACTAAATAATGTTTAATGATTCTATTATTTTTTAATACTAACCCGTGCTAAGGACAATTCATGCCGGGCACCCATGCCGGGATTCGAACCCGCGACCTCTGGCTATCCGTGCCAGCGCTCTTCCAACTGAGCCAATGGGCGACTTACCGGCATCAGTGAAATTTCGAACCTCTTAACAATACTCTGACCCAGTTTCTGAATTGAGAATTTCGCTAAGTAAATACTTGTCTGTACTTATCTCTTTGAATTTCTCAGCAAAGTGCGTGACAGAAAGTTACTTAAGTATTTACGTAGTGAAATTCTCAATTCGAAACAAGCCCCCTCTGTATTAGTATTAGTGATGCAAATTACTTCAGCCAGATGTCGCTGCCTGTACGTAATACAGGGAGTATTGTAAATAAGTTCGAAATTTCACTGACGCCGGTAAGTCGAACATTGGCTCAGTTGGAAGAGCGCTGGCACGGATAGCCAGAGGTCGCGGGTTCGAATCCCAGCATGGGTGGAATTTTTAGCCTCCAAAGAGGTTTTTACAATAATAATTATTATCATAATAACGGACTTTTACACCAAGATACTACAAATGAAATATGCATGGGAAATTATAATTATTGTATTTTTATTTATTAAAAAAATCAAAAATGTTTATTGAACACAACTTATCAAGGTATAACGTAAATCGAAACCACAAAATTTAATTGTATCTTGGGGCACAGTGCTCCATTCGGGGTAAACTTAAATATATCACAACAGAGAATAAAAAACGGGCTGTTGTGATAAAAAAAGGTGCTAAAAGGTGAGAATGCAAATAAAATTCATGAATTTCTCGAAAAAAAATTCAAAAGAATATCTTAAAGTCACCCTCCTCACAAAAGAAGCAATCCGAACAACGGTCTTTTAAATTTTTTTCTAGAGTTCCTTAGCCACCTAACGAGGAACATATTTACTTTTTTTTTCTCTTGTACGAACAGCTTTTTGACTCATTTCCGTAGGTAGTGTAATATTTTCTTAGTACACGATAAAGAATATTTGATTTCTTGCTTAGTATATCCCCACTGCTGGGGCACTAGTCTCTTCCTGACGCAGGAAGGTTAGGCCATATTTTTAAGTAAAACGTAATGATTTTCCCGTAACCACGGCAACTGAAAAGTTGCCGAAACGTCAGGAATTAGGGTAATTACTTTTAACCTACTAAAACTGTTATTATGATTTCAATGAATACTTTCTTAAACCTCAATCTCATTAAGAAATTATTAATAATTTTGTATGTTTGCCGAAACACTAATTGACAACTTCTACCTACTTGCCAACTTTTATAAAGTATTGCAACTATAACTTCAGACATGAACATAACTTAGAAAACAAAGTCATTGGTTTTTGACTTTTTTTTTATCTATATATCTATAAAAAAGAAGTAATGAGGTCCTTGAGAAGTATGTGTAGTGTTACTTTGATTGACAGGATACGCAGTAGTCTGATTAGATAAGGTTATGGACTGAAAGAGGATGTAGTATAGTACGAATCGCTTGCAGCCCCGGCTGCCTGAGTGATCTTAAACGATAGATAAACATAGGGCGTTCAGTGCATGAATGGGTCCCGTGTTCCGTGCTTCGCAAGGCACGTTGAGCAGTCGGTGCCGGCTGCCGTCAATAGATGGCAGTCGTTAAGCCAAGTCAGGGGCCTTAGGGCGGCTCGAAACTACTGACAGTAAGATCAGCCACTAGTCTTGCAGGCTAATCCGGATTTGGCCCCGGTGATGGTGGAGTATGACCTATACGTTGCCCGTGCCCCTCGGTAGGGACATAATGGGTCCCCACCGAGATGATGATGATAATAATTTATTTTTGTATCAAATCTGACCGACCCCTTAAAAGGAATTCCCATTATGCTCTTGGCAGCACGCTTAAAGCACACAAGTAAGGAAAAGAAATAATTTTTCTCGTTCAATTTACTCATAGATCGTTGGTGCTTAACGCCGATTGAAAATTTAATACTCAATCGAAAAGCTCGATCAAAAGTGCTCTCCGGTTTTAATTAATTGAATCTCCACGTACTCATTAATCAGGCTTATTAATTTATGGTCGCGAACAAATTGGTATTCTATTATACGAGTATATCAACTGATTTTAGAGGCCTTTTTGCGGTGAATATAGGAAAAAAATTAATAGAAATTATAATTATTATTTTTTTATTTACTGCACACATTTTAATAGAAAAAAAAGAAGTGTTCTCTATAATATCATCTTTAGGAGACAAAAAAAGTTTAAGAAATGCAGAAATGTTCAAAGACAATTCTTACGAGTTCTATAACTATCCTACCTCATACGAGCATCGCAAGGATATGACCTTTCCGTGCTTCGAAAGGCACGTTAAGCCGTAGGTGCCAGCTGTCATGTAATGGCAGTCGTTAAGCCATGTCAGAGGCCATATGGGCGGCTTGATAAGTTTTAACAGTACGGCCCCCCACTGTCTTACAAACTTCCACCAACCCGGACTTGGCAACCGTGGTGGAGTATGGCCTAACCTTCCTACAATGCAACAAGAGTCCCGTGCCCCAGCAGTGGTGATATACAGGGTTGCAATCGCAATGACCAAAACCAGATTACTTGAGGAGATTACTGGCCAACTCAAAACCGTAATACTACTACTATGCCCTCTGGTTGTCGATAGATGGCAGTCGTTAAGCCGTGTCGGCCAGAAAACTTCTAACAGAAAGACCGGCCACTAGTTTTGCAGAAATAAAAACTCGCAGCAGCAGTCAAGGAATAAATTAGTAAAGTGCGCCTAACAGGGCATCAACCCCTACACATTTGCAATCTGCTCTACTCTACTAGATTTCCATAGAAGCCAATTTTGCTCTGTTGATTCAAACTCATCCATATTCATTCCTATACTACTGGCCGCTTGCTGCTAGACTTTAGCGTCTCCAGGTGGAATTATAAGGTCACGTTCTCGTTCCAACCGGGCTCTGCTTTAGAGGGGTTTTGGACGGGCAGTTATTGAATAATTGTTACGGAAAAAAATTATCATTTATTTTAATTACGACCTTTTTTCTAGGCTGGCAGGAGGTGGGAGAACAGGGAGGAGTGGATGAAAGGGCAGGCCTTGCCCAGCAGTGGGACACTATCAAAGATACATAAAAAAAATGTTTTAGGTACTGCGCAATTTAGACGTAGAGTTTTAGGACAATTTTTGCTTAACTTATTTGTTTAGAAACGTCGGAGTGTTTTTTTTAATTGTAACCTATTTAGGCTATTAAATTTTAATAAAAAGGGAAAGGCTGGCAATTCCTTCTCTTCATGTGTCGTCTCTGTGTAACGTACCTATGCAGTGCATAAATAAAACAAGGAAGTGAATAAGTTAAACAAAGACAGGGCCCAAAGGACTAGTATTCAGGCCAAAAACTTCTTAAAAAAATGTCTCTTATCGAGGGTTGTCAACCAATTCGTGGTTTTTTTGACGTTGCTAATACACGCAAAGAACTGGTACTCTGTTGAAACCACCAAAGAGTATATAACCACTACGGAAACCACTGTCGTAGGTTGTGTAACCATAACATTGCCAGGGTTGGCATCAGAATAAATTAAATTCAAAAGACTTGGAACAGTTGCTTTAAAGGTTGACAGTTGAACAAACCAAATTCAAAAGTCGACGAATAGCTAAAGTTGCTATAAAAGATGAACTCTATCCGACATGTTTCAGGAATAGCGCATTCGAGTAATAGCCCCGTTTAGAATATTGAAACAGTCAACACAGACTAATGAGACCAGGCTGACAGCAACAAATACATTCTGTAACAAAGCCTTTGAAGAACAGGAGAAGAGTCGCTGATACGATGTCTCTATTCATTCATACGTGCTTGTTACCGAGTGGCCTACAAAGTCGGACCACTATTCTAGAATGGTGATTGGCAATTAATAGTAGTAGAAAACATGCTTGTAATAATTTTTTTCTGATTGTGGAATGAAACGTACTTTATCTGAGTATCTATCTAAATGCTTAATATTTTATGACATGATTGTTATGACAGTGGTGGGCTTTACTCTCAGAAGTTATAAAGCCACCCATAAGGCCTCTGACATGGCTTAGTGACTGTCATTTCGTGACAGCCGGCACCAAAGGCTTTAACTGCCTTGAGAAGCACGGAAGAGCTCGGAAAAATGCCACTGTAAAATGGGGTGAATAGAAAGTTTTTTGATCTTTAGATATATTTAG
The DNA here is from genome assembly GCA_934045075.1 of Yponomeuta sedellus. Lineage (NCBI taxonomy): Eukaryota > Metazoa > Arthropoda > Insecta > Lepidoptera > Yponomeutidae > Yponomeuta > Yponomeuta sedellus. The sequence continues at coordinate 15,396,946 of OW203739.1, forward strand.
GGAAGTTTTTTCTATGCACTTACATTGCTTTATGGAACATTATTGTATCTGGACACTTTATAACCCAGTGTAACACAGTTATTAATTGAAACATAGGCCTGTTTTTAGTAAAAATGCAAAAATGTAGCGAATTTCTATTCACCCGGCAGTTGGGGTCAATAAAAACGAGTGTGGGGGGAAAGACAAAAATGCTAGGGCTGTCACAAAATTATTTATTGTTTTACTAGGTAGGTAACTGCCTAGTAAACCCGCGACTTCGCTCGCAGTCAATCGTTCAAATTATGTGTTCCTACCTGATTGTTGTTTTTTTTCTCTGATTTGTTAAACATAATTAAAAAAAACATAAACATACTTTTACTTCTATAAAACATAGTATTTTTTTGGAAGTGAACACGAATAATTTATTGCATTAAAAACAAATCAACACTATGTTTCCCATCAAATGAAGCCCAGTCTCTTGTGCCAATGCAGTCCGACTACCTTGTGGTTTCATGTCTTTCGTCTTACCTCTGTAAAGCACTGATTTATGGATGTTTAATTCTTTTAAGACTTCATCTAGCTTAGCGTTTGGGTTGTATAAAAGATTTTCCACTGCAATTTTTAAGAGGTCTTTATCATATTTCTTGTAACAGTTCTTCGTGGGGTCCAGTTTGTAGTCACGTTACATGATGATACTAATCTTAAGATACCTGTAAAAAATACGAGTAATGTGCACAAAACCAAGAGAACAAAGATCTATTTTTAATGCAAGATAAAACTAATATCTACAATATTTTGGTTTAAAATAAAATGGAGGTAGGTTATATATATATACATATTATGAAATCCAATGTGACAGCCCTAATTTAAAAATTCTAATGACCCCCGATGAGTTTCTTTCCAACCCTCATTCGTTTTTATTCACCCCATATGTGTTCCTATTGCCCCCTTTCTACAGTTCCATTGCCCCCTCTACGGCTTCCATTCACCCCGAATTGGTTTTTGGGCAAATATAATATAATTATCACGAATACTGACTAAACTCACGTAGATTTAGGAAATGTAACGTACCTGCAAGTAAAGTAATTTATGCGACCTAGACAAATCACCTCCTTTCAATCTAAAAATTTAAAGTTTTTGGAGCTAAAATTTCGCGGGACCGTTATGGTGCTGTTTGCGATTGATTATTTCTAAACCTGTAATGTTTTGACGTTTGAGTGGTGTTGCTACGTGATATCCTAATATTGCCATTAGTAAAAAAACACTTACTAACAGCCAGGCATAGAGAACTAATAAGTTATAACGAGCTAAAGATATTCTGTATTTTATTTCTTTTCACCCCGTGATTTCTATTCACCCCTTTTTACGTAGTCACGGGACACTCACGCATCCTGCACATTCACCAACCCGGACTTGGCCCCCGTGGTGGAATGTGACCAAACCTTCCTGCGATGCAGGAAGAAACCCGTGCCCCAGCAGTGGGGACCGGGTTGATATCTTATCGTATCGATTATTATGAATTGAAAACTGCTTCGAACCTCCGTCAGAATCGGAAATCTGTGCTTGAGGTCCTATGCTCTCCTAGGAGTTAAAGGGCTGAAGAAGAAGATTACATGTCTCGTTGATCTAGCAGCATCACGTCTGATTGTCTTGCCAGAGGTATTCGGAGGAGAGAGGTACTCGGGGCTGCAAGTGATGCTCTGTACGTAATACAGAGAGTATTGCAAAGAGGTTCGAAATTTCAATGATGCCGGTGAGGCGTCCATTAGCTCAGTTGGGAGAACGCTGGCACGGTTAGCCACGGTTAGGCGGGTTCAAGTCCCGGCATAGGTGGAATTCTACGCTATACCAATGTCCAGTACCAGATTTCAGGCCTTTTTATTTCATGTTGAAAGCGTCGACTCCTCGTCAGACATCTCGTTAACAAAACCGCGTCACTGCGATTGCGCTAGGTAATGCCTCCAAGAGATCTTTCAGGCTGAACTGTGAAGCTTCAGGGCAGACGCAAAGCTTTTAGATATAATAATTGTTTTTGTTAAAATTGAAGAATTTCTATACAATTCAACTTATAATTATGGCATTGTTTATCGGACAGCCCTACTCCAAGGCAAAGTAAATAATCTCAAAGTTTTTATAAGACGTTTCGATAACATGCCTCGAGATTAAATAGTATATCTGACAATATATGAAATATATCACGTGACGTAAAATCACTCCTGTATCCCGGAGGGGTAGGCAGAGACTTGGTTTTTCCAATTCCTAAGAACCTCACAAAACGCTTAAATAAAGTTTTTCGTTTAATTTCAAAAACGCCGTTGATTGATCCCCAACGGATTTAATTATAGCCAAATACTAAAGAACTACTCTTTTATTGATAATACGTCAAACCTACTAAAACACTCTTAAGAACGAGTTAAAGCCATTTGATGAGAGGAATTTCTCGTAAAAACTGGGTTACACTTCGTGTTTTAGTGGAATCGACTTATTGTGAATTGCTTCTAGAATCGGGTACCAGATGTGAGGGGTTGGAAAACTTAATTAATATGCAGAATTGTATGCCAGTATCTTACATGTAAAGGTAAATAAATTTCACGAGTATACGTAAACATTCAGTCTGTGGCCAAATTATATTACTCAAAGAAAAAATTCTATCAATTTGTATCAAAGTTGAAGCTGTTATTAAATTGTTATTCGTTATCAACCCTAGTATGTCTCCACTGCTGGGGCACAGGTGTCTTCTTGCATCGCAGGAAGGTTAGGCCATACTCCGCCACGGGGGCCAGGTCCGGGTTGGTGGAGGATTGTAAGACAGTGGCCGGCCTTACTGTCATAAGTTATCAAGCCGCCCACAAGGCCTCTGACATGGCTTATCGACTGCCATTATATGACAGCCGGCACCAGCGGCTTAACGTGCCTTGCAAAGCACGGAAGTCCTCGGAAAAAAGCCACTAGCGGTAGTCACGGGACGCACACCCATCCCGTACCTGACCGCGCCTGTAGTTGCTTAACCAAGTGATTGAATCCAATTACTCGGTTCGCTTAGGCCACGAGCGCTTCAAATTAAATTGTTATTGCAACACATTATTACAGGTTGTTTTCTCTGGAAACTTTTTTATACAGAAAACAATATACATACAAATTGTGTAAGGAATGAGACGTTCTGTCAAATTTCGAGACTAACGAACAGCATTTCATTTTTATATATATAGGTATAGAAGATTATTATTATTTATCTAAGCAATAAATTAAACAATAGGCGCGGTCAGGTGCAGGATGGGTGACCGTCACGTGACTACCGCTAGTGGCTTTTTTCCGAACGCTTCCGTGCTTCGCAAGGCACGCTAAGCCGTTGGTGCCGGGTGTCACGAAAGCCATGTCAGAGACCTTATGGACGGCTTGATAACTTCTGACAGTAAGGCTCGCCACTGTCTTACAAGCCTCCACCAACCCGGACTTGGCCCCCGTGGTGGAGTATGGCCTAACCTTCCTGCGATGCAGGAAGAGGTCCGAGCCTCAGCATTGGGGACACACAAGGGTCGATATCGACATCGACAAGCATTAACTATTTACTAACTTGATAAAAATAAATCTTTAAATTGATTTTCGTTTACAGATCGATTTATTACGCGTGTTTGTCAACTGTATTTTTAATCTGAGTCTGGGCTAACTAGTGACAGGCGTGACAGCTCCCTGACAATTGCAATGTTACCAAAAATTTAATTGATCTAATGAGTGTGTTTTCCTGTTGTTTTTGATACTATAATTCTCCAAGCAGTGCTTTCTTTCTACGGACTTCCGATCTTGCTGAACTTGTACGACCCTTGCTGTCATAACGGACACGGAAAAGTTTAGTATAATTTATTGTCAACTTGTTGTATAACCTAACTTTAACTAAATCTCTTATAACTCTGCTCTCAGATTGGAAAATCCGCAGAATTTTCAGAGATGGTTTGACAATATATAAGCTCTAAATTGACATCACTTTCATCTTTTTACACCTAGGCCAAAGAATTTATGAAAACGTAGGTATCCGTCTCCTTTACTAACCTTTATAAGTTTAAAAATGATGCGTCGATTAGTACTGTGATCAATATCTGGGACAACGCCCATTGCGATTTTTCAGCATAAATTATGAATTAGAAAATATACATATTAATGAAGTATATTTTCCAATTTATTATTTTAATTACAGGGCTAAAACAGCTCAGGGCATCACAGGATCGAGGCTCCCGACAAAAATTACATGTTCCACGTTTCAATTAGGGAACCGGCTTACAGCGATGCGTTCCGAATAAATAATTAATCCCAGCATTAAGGAAAAAATACTAATGGATCTACATGTAATCTCATGTTAGGTTTTTCGGAATGGGAACTGGCTTAAATAATTATAAAAAAACTGGCGACACTAATTCATTGCGGTTGATATTGCAACCTCCTTGCAGCCGATTGCACTGGCCTCTTTAGTTTTTTTTTTCTTTTTCTAAGCCTTTTGGATTTTATGTTTCTTTCCCGCGCTCTTTTGTTTTTTTATTGTAAAATTTTCATGATTTTCGTGATTTGCTGACACGAATTTTTATTCGTTTTCATCACATTCGTGTTTATTTTTATAAGTATTACGCTAATTTTAGTTGGTTCCGGTTTTGTTTGTAACAATGTGTATAAATTATATGTTTTTTTCTAATATTTATAACCCAAATTTAGCACACGTCTTGTACGCAGTAAAATGCTTAATACGAATAGGTCCGTCCCAGTTTAATAGGTAAGAGGTCGTATTGATTTACATAAGTAAACGAGCCAGCGCATGTTTGCATTTGATAATATCTTTGGTCTAAATGTTGCGTTGTAAGATATAACTTTTATTAATAAGACTGTCGTTATTCGCTTCTTCTTCTTCTTCAGGCTGTATTAGTCCACTGCTGGACATAGCCCTCCCCTAATGAGCGGTATAGTGCCCTGTCTTCAGCTTGCCGTATCCAACATCTGGCGGCAGTCTTTCGCAGATCGTCATCCCACCTGGTCGGAGGGCGTCCTATACTACGTTTGCCGAGTTGCGGTCTCCACTCCACGTTTACTCCAACGGTTGTCGATTCTTCGCGAGATATGGCCAGCCCACTACCACTTGAGCTCGCTAATTCTCTAAGCTAGGACGGTAAATTTGTTCCATGTCTTCAGATTGCCGCATCCGGCATCTGCCGGCAGTCTTTCGCAGATCGTCATCCCACCTGGTCGGAGGGCGACCTACACTACTTTTGCAGAGTCGCGGTCTCCACTAAAGAACACGTTTACTCCAACGGTTGTCGGTTCCTTGCGAGATATGGCCAGCCCACTACCACTTGAGCTCGCTAATTCTCTAAGCTACGTCGGTAAATTTGGTTCTCTGTCATCTATACTCACCGGTAAAAAATATGTGTGTAATTTCTTTTTTTGCGTACAATAAAGTGATTTATTTTCTAGTCTACCTTTAGACGCAGGGCACAGATAAAATGAGCAATCAAAATGTTTAAATGCGGTAATAGCGTGTCGGGAGAACGCTGGCCTCACATTTGGGCGTTGGAGGTTCGAGTCCAAAGTTATATAGACTAATTTTTCACTTGATGTAATTATTTTTATTAATCACACCACAAAACATCGAGTTGATGTTTCGGGTAAATGGTTTTATGCATCGCAAAAGGTACCAAAGACTTTGTTTTCTAAGTAATGTATATTTGTGAAGTAGTAGCAATAACACTCGCGGAGGTGAAGGAAAACATCGTCAGGAAATCTGAGTATCTGAGGTGTACTACACCCCTGCGCTTGAAATTGCCAAATCGCGGTGGGCACGCGTAGTAATTAAGCCCATATCATCTCTCTCTCTGAGGGAAGGTGTGTTCCCTAAACTCCTCAATCCCGTATCGCAATATCGTGAATATTTCAAGTTCCTACTTTTTATTATGTATGGTCTACCATAATACATGTGTAAAAGCTAACACTTTCATCAATATATAACAGCTAACAACGATGAATAATTTTTGCTTCATTAGGTACTTCTGCCACCAAATTGACATTTTCGCGAGAGGAATGATAAACAGATGTTTGGTGCCAGATATTTAACGGTTTTATTGAGATCATTTGGCTTATAAAAAAGCTCATTTTTTATCGAAATTTATTTTATATTTTTTATCTATTAACGATAATATTCACAATTTTAAAACATATGTTTTATTATACTATTTTTAATGCACTAACCCGTGCTAAGGACAATTTTAAAAACCTATTTAGAGGCTAAAAATTCCACCCATGCCGGGATTCGAACCCGCAACCTCTGGCTATCCGTGCCAGCTCTATCCAACTGAGCTAATGGGCGACTCGAATGGGCATGGGTGGAATTTTTAGCCTCTAAATAAGTTTTTAGATATGTTTTATTGTTCACCAGGAAAACATTATTACTATAATATTTAATAAAAAATTAAATAAATCGGACTTTAATCATTAATCCAGCTCAAAATACAGAAGTTGCTGTATAAATAGGCACTTAAATACGCTTAAAATATGTGCTTAAAGAAAAGGACAGAGGCTCAGCATAATTTTACAGACTCCTGTGTATGATAGCGGACCACATAATGTTGTTATTAAGTAAGCCTTGTATACATATTTGTTAACAACTATTTCTCATTAAATGATTTAGTATTTACATATTAATATTTACAACTTAGGTTTTATACACAAAACTCCGGCTCCCTGCCGTTATAGAGAGTTGCTCGCGTACAAAAATAAATTCTCACTTTTGTAATTTTTGCCGTGGGTAGTAAACAAACAGGTAAGTATAATGGTTTAAAAAATACGCCTATCACCTCAGTCTTCCAAGACCACGGTAGTTGAAAAAGTGCCGAAACGTCGGAAAATTGTAAAAATGTAAAATAAACGAGTAAAATCCGTGTAAGTACAGTTTTAATTATCTCTACTGCTCGTGTTAACCTTAAAAAATACTATAATAATAAATTCTTAATGTCTTTACGGAAAAAAACGTTCCTAGCAAAATGTCGCTTGTGATACAATAATTATGTTGCCATTTTCAATTAATTTATGTTTGGCGCATCGTGCAGTAAAAATTTTTTAACCAGCCAAATTTGGAACAAAATGCACTAACGTCTCAATCCAAATCCGCAGTAATTATACATAATGTTAATTTAATTCTACCATGGGTCTCATGGAGAGATCTTCACAAAATGTATATAGGACCATCCACAGACGTAATGTTTAATAATGGTCACCCCGCAGACCATCGTTGAGGTAACCCCCTTCTAACAAAAAAAGAATGAATGAAATCGGACAACACGGTAAATAATTATCGTTGAACATATAGAAGAAAATAAACAGGCTTACAAAATTATACTATTTTTATTTTTAAAATGCACTAACCCGTGTTAAGGCCAATTGTACTGTGCGTAATACAGAGAATAGTGTAAAGAGGTTCGAAATTTCACTGATGCCGGCGAGTCGCCCATTAGCTCAGTTGGTAAGAGCGCCGGCACGGATAGCCAGAGGTCGCAGGTTCGAATCCCGGCGTGGGTGGAATTTTTAGACCCTAAATAGGTTTTAAAGCTAAACAGCAAAAAGCTAAATAAAATCCTTCCCTTGTTTCGAAATCGTCAAAAAGAGATAAGATAGAAAAAGAATATTCTTTATTGTATGTACAGAGCACATATTATAAGACATGGCAAGATACAGAGTACAAAGGAAATCGAAAAGTACCTACCAATAACTTGAGAATTCTTCTGCACAAAAAGCTTCCACTATCTATAGAACGTTTAAAATACAAATATTTAGCAGCAAAACAACAACAGCACGGTAAGAGAATAAGGGAGCACAAGTCTACAAGTTGCCGCTTACATTACCATACGTTTGACCCCGCTATGGCAATAACGCCCTCTGTTTGAAATTCAACCGTGAGTCAAGTTTTACGTTGGGGCTGGGGATAGTCTCATTGTTTACTCATCAACTCATCAGCAACCTATTATGTCCCCACCAAGGGGCACGGATCACTTCTCTGATCAAGGTATAGGTATTCAGTGCATAGATGGGTGACCACTATGACTAACGCTAGTGGCATTTTTCCGAACAGTTCCGTGCTTCGCCAGGCACGTTAAGCAGTTGGTGCCGGCTGCCGTCGATAGATGGCAGTCGTTAAGCCAAGTCAGAGGCCTTAGGGCGGCTTGAAAACTTGTGACAGTAAGACCAGCCACTAGTCTTGCAGGCCAATCCAGACTTGGCCCCGGTGGTAGAGTATGGCTTCATTGTTTGGTAGATCGTTAAGTAATCCTTCCTATTTCAGGGTTCCGTACCTCAAAAGGATAAACGAAACCCTTATAGAATTAATTTGTTGTTTGTCCGTCCGTATGTCTGTAATAGTCCTTTAAATCTGGAACGCGTGGACGTGATGGCGTCTTCCTACATATTGAAACTCATTGTGTATAGAACTGACTCTTATTTCTCTCGCAACTTATTATTGCAACCTGCTCCCTTCAGTTCAGATTGTGCCCTCACACCTGCACTCTGGAGGACCTAACAGAGGCCAACGCTGCTGCAATTGCAGTGGCCAACTATTGGGCAGGAAAAATATAACTGGTCGAATGACTTCACATTTTTGGCAGGAAAAGAAGAATTCATTATTGTTTCTCTGTTCACAGTTGTCTTATACTTTAGTTATGGTTTTGTATTTTTCCGACGTAAAAGTATCTTTATGTAGTCTGTGGATGTAAACACGAAAAATAATAACGTGAATCTGAATTATCGCGTTTAATTGAGGACGCCTAAAGAGGTATTGAATTGACGAATTTAAAACATAATTACTCTGGTCTACAGTCCCTTAAAGATGTAAAAAACCAAACAAAAAAACTAGCTCAATGTAATCTGTCCTACCATTTTCCATCACGGAGTTTCAGTCTCGACATCCCTACTTTAGAATAGAATCAGCTCAATAGTATCATAATATTACAACGTCACTGAAAAAACTAAAAAAAATCAAGCAGTTAAAAGCGATAAAAAAGGGTTAAATACACAACAGTTTAAGGGAGTTTGTTCTGTTATGAGCGCTGGAATTCAAATTGAAATTTTAGGAGGAAACTCCATTTTTTTTATAATAGAAGATCCATTTAACTTGGCTATATTTCACGCTATTTCCTATTATTGGTTACGAATTTAAATGGTAATTGTATTTAGTATGTTTGCAAATTCATAGTTTAAATGTTGTATAGGGAAGAGCGGGTGATCGTGCTCTTCCGCTATAAAGGGAAATTTCCCGCCAGGCAGATCGTATGCCTGGGGACGGCCGGTCCAACTATTGTTGGTCGGACGTTATATTTATGGTATGTCATTGAAACACTTTGATTGCGCGATGCAGGAATGTTGGAGTTTGTAGTGCGCGCGCAGAGTTGACACATGTGCTCGCCACAGTTGTAAAGAAATAAGTTAATTCACACCTTGGAGAATCTGTAAGAACTAAATTAAGTTTAGGTAGCCGTTGTACGAGTACATTTTATTTATTTTATTGTCAACGCTATTTTGTACAATCGCGTTTGACAGCCCGTCCCGCCCCACTTGAGTGATAAATTTATCCTAACCTACTAATATTACCTATATAAACGCGAAAGTTTGTAAGTGTGGATGGATCTTTGTTACTCTTTTTTTTTAAATGTTAAACCTAGCTGCAAAGTAGGTAGTCGGGGCTGTAAGTAATGCAATTTGCTTAAGTCAGATGTCGCTGCCTGTACGTAATACAGAGAATAGTGTAGAGGTTCGAAATTTCACTGATGCCGTGAGTCGTCCATTGGCTCAATTGGTAGAGCGCTGGCACGGATAGCCAGAGGTTGCGGGTTCGAATCCCGGCATGGGTGAAATTTTTAGCCTCTAAATAGGTTTTTAAATTTGTTCCTTAGCACGGGTTAGTGCATTAAAATAAAAATAGTATAATCTTTGTTACTCTTTCACGTGAAAAATATATAATGCATTATAATGTAACTTTACAATAATATATCTTTAACATCAGAATAACACATAGGCTACAATTTAAAAGGATATAGTGTGAATTGTTCAAAATATGGCTATAAGTGTCAAGTAAGTAGAAAAAATCTAACATCTGTGAGCTATTCCGGCGCATACTGCCAAAACTGCGCTGCCATAACCTTTTGCACGCCACGCATATAAGCTACTTGAAATACTAATGCACAGACGAAGTCGCGGGCACCAGCTTGTCAATTATACGTGTGAAGCGTATCTAGCATCATTTATACTTGGCTTAGCAGTTCAATCGTCGTTATTACAATGGATACAAAGTTTCTATCTAAAATTGTATATAAAATTAATAACCATCCCGTTATATGAAATTCACAGATATCTTTCCGACATAAGTTGCCTTTGTACCAGTTATTTTTTATATAATGTCCTATTATATGTTTAGTAGATCTCTCTTCCAGTCGATTACTTGATAATTTAATCTTCCCAGTTTCATTATTATAACTGCATTCGCTTCCTTCGTTTTCGAACAGAGTCAAAACGGCTACAATAACATAAAGATTATTTAGATGACAATGATGTCTGGAATTGAGTCTGCATGAGTTCTATGTTTTATAATAATTAATCTTCCCAGTTTCATCATTATAACTGCATTCGATTCCTTCGTTTTCGAACAGAGTCAAAGGGGCTACTATAACATAAAGGATTATTTAGATGACAATGATGTCTGGAATTGAGCCTGCATGAGTTCTATGTTTTATATTAATTATGTAAACTCTGTTAATTAAGGACTTTAAAAAGACTAAGTTGGGAGTTTTTCTTTGGTAATTTTTTCTCCATTTCTCCATAGATTGTGAAATGGAAACCTAGTTTGAATTTTAACGTTAATCAAGCCGTAGTTTCTGCGCTACTTTGAATGAAACCTTTTCATTTCATTAGTGTTTCGTCGTCAGATTAATTGATTTTACTACTGAGTGTCCAAAACGCGGATCGCACGCCATGAGCTCGCCGCGGCGTAGTTGCGGCGTCGTCGCGGCGTGCTCATCGCAATCGCAGTGAGCTTGGTAGTATGCCCACACTGGGGATCGAACCTGGGACTCTTGCTTGCGAGTCCATTGTGCTACCGACAGAGGTACCGCTTCGGTGTAATAGGGATGTAATTAATTGATATAAAAAGCAAGCACAATTTTTTTATTTAATATGAATCAATTCGGCCTTTGTGGCATAGCGGTAGTGCAACTGCCTACCATGCGAGAGGTTCCGGGTTCGCACCCCGGCTAAGGACAAAAAAACTCCAGGTCTTGGATTTTTACTTGTTTGTGATGTCACTGTTTCTGGTTCCCACGGCACGGTATCCTGTTGTGGGGCTAGAAACAATGTATGTAGGTGTTAAATGTAAATACATTTCCGTCACAAACTTAAGAACGACACCATAACAACTGTCATCAAAATTAAAAGCTATTTAAAACAATATTGGCCAAGTCGAATCAGACCGAAACATAATAGCTGAACTTACCTTCGTAAACACAAAATCAATTAACGGGCTCACTCACTTCTAAAACTCGGTCAGCGAAGATCACAAAATACGATGAGACAGAAATGCTTCGTTTGCGGGTTGAAACTAGCAGGTTTCAACCTGCGTAGGTTGAAACTACCTCTCTCCGTAAACGGTTGATTGTAAAAAATGTTCAGAGCATCAGCAGGTGCTACGCAGCTATTTTTATTTTAGTCGCATTACAGTTTCATCCCCGTTCCTTCAATTACCATGGAGTAGTAATACAGAGATTATCTTAATCTTGGTTTAACTTGGTAAAATGCAAATGTAATTAACCCAAAGATTTACTCTGCTGTTAATTTTATTCCGGTAATGGTTACCCTGGTGTAACATGGTGTTTGGTCGAATCCACCCACCACCCTAAGTCAGGCAAAGTAGACATTCTGTGGGTTCAGTGCCAGGTTATGATAACGAAGGAAAATTTAAAAGGGTATTCAACAAGTACCTGCCTTCTACAGCTCTGGAAGTGTTCGTGGCCTAGTCGAACCAAGTGATTGGAACCAATGTCGTGGATGGGTGACAGTACCGTGACTACTGCTAGTGGCATTTTTCCGAGCGCTTCGATGCTTCGCAAGGCACGTGAAGCCGTTGGTGCTGGCTATCATGTAATGGCAGTCGTTAAGCCATGCCAGAGGCCTTATAGGCGGCTTAATAACTTCTGACAGTAAGGCCCGCCATTGTCTTACAATCCTCCACCAACCCAGACTTGACCCCCCCCCCGCAGTGGAGTGCAGCCTAACCTTCCTGCGATGCAGGAAGAGCCCCTGCCCCTGCAGTGGGGACACTATTAGTTTTAGAGATTTTTTTTAACTATATTATATTTAAATTCTTTTTTAGCTAAGCTTTAATGTTTTCAGTTCGTGTTCCTTGGTTTGTTTTAAGTAGTTTTCTAGTATTGCTGTATTTAAAGTCGAATAATGTATACATTCCATTGAGTGTACCTATAGCAGATTTGTCATGTGAAACTTTAATTTCGAACCCTGTTGGGTTCCTGCCCCTGACCGCACCTGTTGCTTAACTCAAGTGATTGATTCCAATTACTCGGTTGGCTCGTGAGTCGAACGTGAGTCGCTTCTACGACTAATACTTTCCATAATGTGACCTGTCGAAAAGTCATTCTAAGTCACGTGGTTAAAAAATGTGCCAAAGAAATCGGATCGTCCAAGTTGTGACCCAAACTATGACGTCACAACTTGGACGCAGCGTCTTATAACGTATGGAGTTTATCAATATTTGAGTTATCTCGTAAAATATCGCTTTTACGCATCTGCACCCTTTTGATAAAAGGTTTAGAATTTGAAGAAAACTCGAAATCCAATGTGAGTTTTAATATTAGAGTAACTTTATTTTGTTGCATTTTTTGGGAGTCTGAAAGTGTGAAAAAAATAATTTAATTTTCAATAAATTAAAATTTCACTTTAACGTCGTAAGTTTGACGAAATTTTCTCAATGAAAAGTTTCAATAATTTGTGCGAGAGTTTCTGAAGAAAGTTTCTGTTGTATTTTTTGCGTAAAAGTGAGCGAAGCGTAGGAATTACAGTAGGTATGGCTTACACCAAGAGCCCTTCTTTTCCTAAGTGCTCGTTTCGATTTCCAGCTCCTTCAGATTACCTCAGAACGTCAGAGCACCTTGTTTTTTCCTCGAATTAATTTAATTCTAGATGTTTCTTTGCCTGCCTAATCAACTATGCGCAGAAGACTTGCTGTGACACGTAGGTACATAAACCCAAAGTTGGTTTCACATTTAAAGATGGAAACCCTAGAAATTTTAAGCAGTAATAAAATTGTCAAAAATAATTAAAAACCTTTTTTAAAACCTATTTAGAGGCTAAAAATTTCACCCATGCCGGGATTCGAACCCGCAACCTCTGGCTATCCGTACCAGCGCTCTACCAATTGAGCCAATGGGCGACTCACGACATCAGTGAAATTTCGAACCTCTTTACAATATTATCTGTATTACGTACAGGCAGCGACATCTGACTTAAGCAAATTGCATTACTTACAGCCCCGACTACCTACTTTGCAGTTAGGTTTAACATCGGAATGATATCACTGTACCCACATGATTACACTATTTTTTATTTTTAATGCACTAACCCGTGCTAAGGAACAAATTTAAAAACCTATTTAGAGGCTAAAAATTTCACCCATGCCGGGATTCAAACCCGCAACCTCTGGCTATCCGTACCAGCGCTCTACCAATTGAGTCAATGGGCGACTCACGACATCAGTGAAATTTCGAACCTCTTTACAATATTATCTGTATTACGTACAGGCAGCGACATCTGACTTAAGCAAATTGCATTACTTACAGCCCCGACTACCTACTTTGCAGTTAGGTTTAACATCGGAACGATATCACTGTACCCACATGATAACACTATTTTTTGAGGCTAAAAATTCCACCCACGCCGGGATTCGAACCCGCGACCTCTGGCTATCCGTGCCAGCGCTCTATCCAACTGAGCTAATGGGCAACTCACCGGCATCAGTGAAATTTCGAACCTCTTTACACTATTCTCTGTATCACGTACAGGCAGCGACATCTGGCTTAAGTAAATTGCATCACTTACAGCCCCGACTACCTACTTAGTGCATTAAAAATAAAAATAGTATAATCATGTGGGTACAGCGATATCATTCCGATGTTAAAACCTAACTGCAAAGTAGGTAGTCGGGGCTGTAAGTGATGCAATCTACTTCAGCCAGATGTCGCTGCCTGTATGTAATACAGAGAATAGTGTAAAGAGGTCCGAAATTTCACTGATGCCGGTGAGTCGCCCATTAGCTCAGTTGGATAGAGCGCTGGCACGGATAGCCAGAGGTCGCGGGTTCGAATCCCGGCATGGGTGGAATTTTTAGCCTCTAAATAGGTTTTTAAATTTTCTTTTTAATCCCAACTATTAAAAATAAAAACCAACCATGAACTTTTTACTAAGTTTTTTGATTCATGCAAATACGTATATTTCTAAAAAGAAGCTACAAATATGTTTCAATATCAGATTTAGTGATTTGATTGAATGAGTTAGGTTAGGTATCATTTCATTTAATCTCATTAATTTTCATTTCATATCAATAAAAAAATTCTACTGAAGACCTGGCTGTATGGGCATAGTTCCCTTTGCCTATCAGAATGGGTAAAGAAAAAAAAAACTGCTTATATTCTTTTACGGTTGGCGGCATTTTCCAAATATTTTTTCTTTATTAAATTGCTTATTTTTTTTCGCAACTGTATTAAAAATAGTCGTTCAGTACACGTACGGAACCGTCATCGCAACTTGTTCCGACTGTTAACCCTCGCCTCCGGCTGCGCCTCGGCTCGGGTAGACATTTGTCGGAACTCTTTGCCATGACAGCCCTTCCGCACTTGTAATTGAATATACTATTTTATTGCAGATTCGACCAAACTTGTAGTTGCACGAGTGTAGCTATTACGGGAATAATTTTACTCCATGAATTTACTCTTGGATAACTACGGTTACGTTTTTCCAACATACTCAAGGAGTAAATTATCCTTGGTTTTGTTAAACTGTAGTTCAAGAGTAAATGATGAACGAATGTATAAACCGACCAAAATGTATGCAACATTGTTCCTTCTATCTTGTATTGAAAGTCGATACATTTAATTTTGTAGGGTTATTTTTGTAATCTGTGGGTAATAGCGTTATGTTTGGCAAATAGTTCTGTTGTTTTGTTTGCATTGTATTTTCGTTTCGTGGTGACTTTCTCTTTATAATTATTATTAAATTCTTTATTGTACCTGTTAAGGTTGTACAATTGGCGGGCTTAAAACTTAATAGTATTTTATTCTAGCCAACCAACAGGTGACGTGGAGAAGGTGCGCTTTACCTTGTATCAAGAAAATTTGAAATAGCATGTGTGAGGATAAACGAAAACGTAGCCCTAATTGGCTTCTTTCCGAAAAGCTACTGCTCACAGAAATAGTGAAAAAGCATTTCACAGTAGTTGAAAATAAAAAAATGAAAAAAAACAACTGATTAAAAATATTTACATTTTTTATTCCCAGTATAGTGTTTAACTCCGTCAAAATTGGCCGTATAAATCTTTACTCGCGTGTAGCTCCTTATCCTTAGATTAGTGGTTGGTAAAATGCAAAATCAGCTTACTCTAGAATAAGTAGTGATTTACTCTCGAGTAAAAAGTTACTCGCGTTTGGTCGAACCGGCCCTAAATAGGTTTTTAAAATTGTGCTTAGCACGGGTTAGTGCAATAAAAAGAATATAACAAGATATATTTTTAAGGGTCTTCTATGTTCTCTTTCTTTGCATTTTTGGGACACGAACCACATATTATTTTTATGGTGACCATTAGTTGTTATTACTAAAAACGACAACGAAGACCTGCAAAGACCTGCATATTAAATCAGCCCGATTCGGGTCCCACAGTTAAAAATGGAAGCCCTTTAAATTGATAGATTTTGAAATTTACAAAATATATTCAATTGAATTAATAAAAAAACACAAAACCAGCGAAATTTTTACAATTCACGTATTTCTGTTGCCTCTATAACGAAAACAAAAAACAGAATGAAATAAATATTTAAATGGGGCTCTCAAACAACAAAAACGTTGTTTTAGGTTGTTTTACGTCTATACTTTAAAGTAATAGTCTAAATAACACATGTGTTAAAATTAAATCTTTTATAAACCTATTTAGAAGCTAAAAATTCCACCCATGCCGGGACTCGAACCCGCGACCTCTGGCTAACCGTGCCAGCGCTCTCCGCAACTGAGCTAATGGGCGACTACCCGGCATCAGTGAAATTTCGAACCTGTTTAGAATACTCTCTGTATTATGTAATCTTTTGTTGATAATAACTAGTTACATTACTAAGCCACCCAGATTTCAGAGTATATTACGGCAATGTCTAAATAACAATCATATCAAATCACACTATCACATCACACTAATATTGTAAAGGCAAAAGTTTGTGAGTGTGAAACGGCTGGCGCGATTTTAATAAAATTTTGTATGGAGTTAGCTGACACCCTGGATTAACACAAAGGCTACGTTTTACAACGAAAAAATATCGTACTCCTAGGCGAAAATCAATAAACCGCAGGTAACACCGCGGGGCACAGCTAGTCTCTTAATAACTCTATGTCCTTAACTGAATCGTATTACAGTGTTTAATTTAATCCATCAGCCCTCATTCCTCTACTGGTATGCCTTGTCTATCTCAGGCTTACCACTTCTTTATCTCCATGGACAGGGCTACCTGAGGCAAGCTACTTTTTTATCTCGCTTGACAGGCCTCCGTGAGGCATACCTCTCTTTTGTCTTCATAGACAGGCCTTGCGGAGGCAAACCACTTCTTTATATTCATAAACAGGTCTTGCGGAGGCAAACCACGCCTTTATCTCTGTAGACAGGCCTCCCTGAGCCAAACCACTTCTTTATATTCATAGACAGGTCTTGCGGAGGCAAACCATTTCTGTATCTCCATAGACAGGCCTCCCTGAGCTAAACCACTTCTTTATCTTCATAAACAGGTCTTGCGGAGGCAAACCACGCCTTTATCTCTGTAGACAGGCCTCCCTGAGCCAAACTACTACTTTATCTCCATAGACAGGTCTTGCGGAGGCAAGCCACTCCTTTATCTTCGTAGACAGGCATCCCTGAGCCAAAACACTTCTTTATCTTTATAGACGTGCCTCCCGAGCCAAACTACTTCTTTATCTTCATAGACAGGCCTCTCTGAGCCAAATTATCTTCCAGGTCTTGAGAGGCAGACCACTCCTTTATCTCTGTAGACAGGCCTCCCTGAACCAAAACACTTCCTTATCTTCATAGACAGGTCTTGCGGAGGCAAACCACTCCTTTATCTTCGTAGACAGGCCTTCCTGAGCCAAAACACTTCCTTATCTTCATAGACAGGTCTTGCGGAGGCAAACCACTCCTTTATTTTCGTAGACAGGCCTCCCTGAGCCAAAACACTTCCTTATCTTCATAGACAGGTCTTGCGGAGGCAAACCACTCCTTTATCTTCGTAGACAGGCCTCCCTGAGCCAAAACACTTCTTTATCTTCATAGACAGGTCTTGCGGAGGCAAACCACTCCTTTATCTCTATAGACAGGCCTCCTGAGGCTCACCAATTCTTTGTCGCTATGGACAGGCCTCCGTGAGGTGCAACATTCCTTAATATCTATGGCCAGGCCTCGCTGAGGTACACACCACTTCTTTCTGCTCATGGCCATACTCATGCCGCCGCAACCGTCAATCTGCCTCAGCACCCACTGATCTACCGTAGCCGTGGTCAGGTATGTATATGCCGGTAGTGAATATTTATTATAGTATTTTCTAAGATTAACGCGAGCACTAGACATAATAAAAACTGTATTTGCACGGATATTTACTGGTTCAATTTTACAATTTTCCGACGTTTCGGCACTCTTGTGAGTACCGCGGTCTCGGAAGACTTAGGTGACAGGCGTCTTTTTCAAAGCATTAACTGTTAGTTTACTACCCTCGGCAGAAATTAAAAAAGAAAATTAAGAAGTGATGTTCCAAAATAGGCAAACTAGTTATTTTATAGAAAGTCAACAATATTGATTATTTATTTATTATTATCTATATAAACAAAACATCTAAAGTAAAACTAAAATAATAACTAAACTAAAATCTAATTAACATAAAGAAATAAAAATAAATACCTATAATTTACCAATAAAACACTTGCCCCAGGTCGGTGTCCCTCGGCAGGGAGCCCAGAATGCTGGCAACATTCGCCCTTTGGATGGCCAGACTTATTTTCTGGCCGAGGTATGCGCCAGCCCTCCGGTCCCCCGTGGCGTCGATGAGGCGCGTTGACAGCTCTTTAAAGAGCGAACGCGCCTCGGGGCCCCACGGGCCCAGTGTCTCGACCCCAAACGGCGCGAATATGTATTGGTTGCCCAATGTTGCATATTTCCGCCGTTTGAGGCCTTCCGCCGCCCCGGCCGCCGCCCTTATACTCTGGAAAACATTGGGAAGGTGCCAGTGTGTCGACGCAGGTTGAGTCCCACACTAACGGCCTCCCATGTTTCCAGGGTATTGACGTCATTCCGTCAGGCCTTTTCCCATTATCTCGGGAAATTCCCGGAGGTTCCAGCATTGCTGGAACTCCGGATGTAGCGAGGGCCCTTCGGATGACGTCATTTAGCGCCGCGTGCCTCGGTAAGCGGCCAGCACTCCGTTGACACGATAAGCCGTGGTGACCCATGTGGTCGACGTCAGCGCCGCAGGGGCACTGATGGGGCACAGTGATAGCGCAACCCAGGCGCAGTCCCACGGCAGTGCTGAAAGATATGTTATCCATCAGCGTGCCAATTGCCACTGACTGTGCCTGCAACCAATAACCTGACTCGCGCTCTGAGACAGCAAGGAGGCGGGCTCGCTCTGGGTCGCTGACACTAGATTCAACTAGTTGTCTTTGCGTCAGCTCACAAAGCGGCCCGTCCCACTGTCTCTGCACTGAAGGGTCCTTCGGTGGGTCGGTGGACGGGCAAACCAGTCTCCATGCCTGCTTGGCTTCCTCACAGCATGAGACCTCAATCGTGCCCAAGGATGGGCAGATAATCTGCTTGTACAAGGCCTCGATGCTGTGGACGGAAGACAAGAAGGCAGGCAGTGCCACGCTTGTCACTTTTCTGACTCCGAGGCCTCCCAACCTAATTGGTAGGGAGGCCTGGAGCCAGGCGCGTTCGGAAATGGGACAATTTAAAATCTGAATTAGGGCCAGATGAATCATGGAGTCTATGGGCCCCAAGAGTGCCGCCTGGCTAAACAGCGGACTGCACCTTAGGTAATACGAGAATTTTGGTACAAATAGACAGAAGCGGATAATTTGGAAGGCCATATGTGTGTTAATTTGGCTAAGGTGCGGAATCGTGTCGAAAAATTTATTTTTTTGACTATCCAGAAACTGTGGGAATGCTTTTTCGGGGACTGGCGCCCCTAGGAGGTAGAGGTTCTCACTATCCAGTATTTTTATATTTGGTGCCAGTCTGTTAAATTCCCGAATGGGATTTCTGAATTTATGTGGTCAAAAGGGTATAGTTCGCATTTGCTGTAATTTAGTTCCAAGCCTATTGATTTAAATTTTTCCGAGAGAGTTGCAAGATCTTTTTGTACTTCTTTTGACTCTCCTCCGAGGGTGCCATCATCGAGGTACCAAATGTTTAATTTTGATTTTAAGGAGGTTATTATTTTATTAATAGCCAGGTTGAAGATGGCCGGCCCAAGTGGGTCGCCCTGCTGGCAGCCCACAGCAGATTCGAGGGCGTTATCCCTGTACATTAGATTAGAATGGCAGCTGTAGGACTGCCACATGTAAGGGTAAATTTCAGGGATTATTTCTTTTATCTCTGCCAGCATTGCACCCCTGTCCACCAAGTTGAAGGCGTTCGTTACGTCCACCTTCAGTATCACCTCACCTCCTTTCTCCTTGATGTAGGTCCGCACAGCGTGCACTGCTGCCTCACATCCTCCTTTTGACCCGAAACCGAGTTGGGTTGGCTGAAGAATTTTTTGAAGTTTTGGGAGGATGCCGCGGCAGCAGAGCTTTGACGCTATGCGGCGTATCGTCAAAGAGTGGACGGAGGGATTCGCCCACTGCTACTGGGCGAATCCCTCCGTCTTTTTCCTTTAAGGCACATAGGTTCGCCCCGTATAGCAGCGGGGTCACCTCTGGGTTAACCCTTCCAGCCAGCATCTGGTTAACAAAGGCCGTGAGGCGGTTCAGCAGTGTCTCACCTGCCTGGCCGGTCACGCCGCAGAGGAGGTCTTTGAGGTGCTGAGGGCTAAGACCATCCAGGCCACTTGCTGAACCATTCTTAAATGACATCACGGCCCCTAGGACGTCTTTTCCAATGACTTCTAGATGTTTGCCATCGGACTGTGGTGCTGGTGGAAGGCAAAGAGAATCAAGGGGAGAGGGGTGTTTATTTCTAAGGGCCGACAGAACTTCGGGCGAGTCAGGTGCGATCGTGTCGCATGAAAAGAGGAGTTGAGCAGCTCCCTTCAGGTCACTGTCGTTGACTTTTGTTTCAACTCGTTTGTATTTATTACTGTTATAGAAGTTGTTGATGGGTTGGAGATTTGGTATGGGTTGATGGATATCCATGCAGTTCTTTTTTATTAGGGCTGTGAGTGATGTTTTTTTCTATTATTGTTATTTATGTGTAAAGTTTCGTACGGAAACCTGAATAAGGCCTCCCAGGCGCCTTGGGTGTTATATTTTGTGATGGATTCTATAGTTCGGGAGAGTTTTTCCGCGACGCTCGTACGGGCGCCGCGTGAAATGCGCTTAACAACTTAACAACCGGGCAACATCGTTTCAAGTTTCCCAGAATTTTCCAAAGTGGATCGCCCTGATCATTCTGCGCCTGGCTGTCGATTGCCCGGGCATCAAGTGAAGTGTCATGAGAGGTGGTCTGATTGTCTGTTGGTCTGGTTTTGTGGGTTTTTCCAATGTGAATATTGGCCCTTATTGTTTTTGAAGAGGCGTATCTGGGTGCAGTAAGGACACTGCAGATCCTCCATCATTACTGGTCACAGGTGTGGGAGCTACATCCGTGGGTTGCGACATACGGTTTCTAACTCGTTTGATGACTAAAAATACTTAACTATATACATACATCTAAAAAAAACAGTAATTTAAAAATCACTTTGTCTTATTGTCGTCGTTATTCTTGGGAATCACATCTTTCAAAACTTTATTTCACAGATTTGTTATTCACTTTTCTTTTAGAGACCCACTGAATATGTATGTACATGTTTATAAATAAATTTTGTTTGTAATATTGAAGTGGTTATTTTCACAAATTAAAAAAGACAAAGTCAATTATGGGCAGGCACTCCCTTCCATTGGCCTGCCGTCCTGTCATTCTTGGTAGAAGGGAGAGAAGTGTTGGAACGTCAAAATAAATGCCCGTCAGATGATTGTGGGGCTGTCACTTCTCAGACAAAACAACTTATTGTGCTCAAATCTCGCCTCGGTCGCCCAAACGAGCACATGATCAGCAGCTTGGCCCTTCGGGGGTACACCTGGGTGGTTTTCGGGGCTTCTGGCGGGTTTAAATTATTTTTTTAATACGGACAGGAGGTTGACTGATTGTTGTAACTCCAACATCGCTGGATACTAGTGTGTCAGGGATGCGATTAATTCACACTGAAAACGGTTTTATTAGATCTGATGAAATTAACAGATGCTCTTAGTATCTAAATGACAACAGAAGAGGGGGAGGGACGCAAGTTCATGTTTAATCTGTGTTACCACACTCTCCCCACGATTATAATGGAAATACAGAATGTATTGACTTATCTGCCTATATTAATTATGTACCGTACTAAATTACCGTTAAAGTTGTACATATTATCTAAAGCTAACACACGTTATATCTACTAATATACAAGGAAATTATCCTACAAATCTTGAGAGCACTTAATTGATTAGCATGCCTCTTGACCTTTCTACCTTCAACTTCGACTTCGTATGTCACACCAGGGGTTATAACTTTAGAAATCTTTCCGAATATCCATTTCTTTTTGTTTTTCCTATAGTCTCTAGTCATAGCTTTCTCCCCTTCCACAAACAGTATGTTTCTATTCCCTCCACCAATAACTAGTTTACAACAATCTGGTTCTGGTCTTAATAAAGAAAACCTAGTTCTGAGTTCCCTGCCAAAAATAAATTTGGCTGGGGTCTCACCTGTTGCCTTATGAACACTGTTACGATAGTCAAATAGAAAAAGATTTACTGCATACTGAATAGTATGACCACTTTCTATAATCTTTGTCACGTGGCTTTTGAAAGATTGGACAAATCTTTCTGCAGCTCCGTTTGTTGCTGGGTGGTATGGCGGCGTGAAACTCTGTTTAACCCCAGTTATTTTGCAAAATTCTCTAAACTCCTGACTAGTAAACGTAGTGCCATTGTCTGTTACCAGGTGCAAGGAAAAACCAAATCTTATATAAAGATCTTTGAAAACTGTAATAGTTTTTGAAGCAGTTATGTTAGGCATCAAAAACGCTTCTAGCCACTTGGAAAAACTATCAATTATAATTAAGAACATTTTCCTATTTAATGGTCCAAGAAAATCGGCATGTAACCGTTCCCAGACTCTTTGTGCAGAAGGCCAAGGAGTCAAGTTGATTTTCTCCGGTGCATGTCTATTTTGTAAGCAGATAAGACATGCATTTGTCACTTCATCTATATCTTTGTCGACCGATGGCCACCAAAAAAATGAGCGTGCAGTCTGTTTCATTCTGTTGGTGCCGAAGTGACTAATATGCAGGTCATTTAAAACAGTGTTTTCTTGTGATTTAGGAATTACTACTCTGTAGCCCCATAAGAGGCACCCCTTGTCCACTGACAATTCATTCCTACGATTATAGTATGGTTTGAATTCTTCTTTCACATTTGATTATTAGGTATTGAAATTAAAATCAAATCTACGAGTATAAACCAATTATTTTACATGAACAAAATTGTTAAATTGAACGAGGAAGTATCCGTGCAAATACAGTTTTTATTATGAATATTTATTAGTCATCTCGTAATAGTGATGCTGCTCCCAGTCGTTAGCCGTAGTGTTTTGGTGAGGTTAGTTTGGTTACGTTGGTCTTTTAGGATATTTTAAATGTTCTAATGAATAACTCTGTGCTCATGGTAGACTCTGTTCTAGGTCTCATTTGTGTTCTTAGTCAAGCCAACTACAATGGCGGCCAGGCCAATTTGTGTAGACGGTCGGGATCTGTCATTAATTACAATCCCGCGGCAGCCGAAACCCTGAGAGTTTTGCGTCTTAAGGCGGTCTAAGGATAAGCCTTAAACAATATAACATCGTTTAACAATGCCCAATTTCTAAATCTCGCTTCAATTGGAGTTCGTAACAACTTTTATATGTATTCCTTGAGTATTTTTCGTATTATTTTCCATTTTGGGTGCTACCCAGCACAAATTCTAATTTAGACGTTTTGGAAATTGCGCTTCGAAAGCAATTGAATAAATAAATATTCATGGGCATATTACACAGATCTCCTAACCCCCATACTAAATAAAACTACATGACTTGTTACGCAGGTGCTAACTCGACGATAGATTTAATACTCGCTCAATAAACACAAAAATAACATCCAAGAACCGAGACAAACTAGAAAAGTTCGTTTTCTAGTTTGATGCAGCCGGGGATCGAATCCGAGATCTTCGGGTTCTGACGGTACAGTCAGCGTGCCAAACCGCTGCGCTAGCGACACCGTCGCTAGCGCAGCGGTTGACGGTGCGCGTAATTCCTGTCTTAAGGTAATTGTATAGATTAGTGTCAATATCGTTCTTAAAAACCTATTTAGACGCTTAAAATTCCACCCAAGCCGGGATTCGAACCCGCGACCTCTGGCAATCCGTGCCAGCGTTCTTCCAACTGAGCTAATGGGCGACTCACCGGCATCAGTGAAATTTCGAAACTCTTTACAATATTCTCTGTATTACGTACAGGCAGCGACATCTGGCTGAAGTAATTTACATCACTTGCAGCCCCGAGTACCTACTTTGCAGTTAGGTTTCGTTCTTATTGCAGGAATGAGCTATGACGTATCCGAGCGAGTGACGGTTTTGTATAAGTTAAAACTTCCATAGATCGCAATCACTGCACTACGGTAATTAGACAAGGACGTAAGAAACATAATATTGTAAAAAGAGAAACATACTACGCTCAGTGTTTGTTAAGTGTCTGTTACATTGGATTGTTCACACCAAAAACTTAGTGTTCGGAGTGAATAAGCTGATTGTTATTTGTGTTGTTTCCTGTACTGCTACACAGGTATATCCACTTTTGGTTTGTAAGTAGTTATTAAAAAAAAATTATTATAAAACGCTACCTATATTTTTATGTATTTTGAAAGAAGCTTGGTTACCCATAGCACAGGGAATCCTAGTTTGGGAGCCATTAACCATTTTTGTAACCGTTTAACAATAAAGTTTTTTCATTTTAATTTTCATATTGGTCGGCTTCTCAATTGAGAATTTCACTAAGTAAATAATGTCAGTTACCTTTTAGCATATACCTCGACTACTATCGGATAGAATGGGATATATTCGTGTAATAGAAATATCGGAACTAATACGACACTTAATTTACATACCTAACTGTTCAAAACAGTGAAAAAAAAGTTTTATACAGAGCAGGAAGTAGTACACTCGTGTGCTTTCGGCGAAAACCGAAGCCTTCTCTAGAGCCCGAGGTATATTCTAAAAGCTAACAGACTGTACTTAAGTAACATTCTGCCACGCTCTTTGCTGAGATATTCGAAGACACAGCACTACAGTTATGTATTTACTTAGCGTAATTCTCAATTGAGGAACTGGCCCAAATACACCCAGACTGAGGTCGTTTGTATAAATGTACAATGGCTCCCAGTGGGAATTGAGCCCACGTGATACCCCTAGATCAACCAGACAGTCAATTTATGCGACCCATATTTAAGATATGATAAGAATATTCTTTTCACTCCATCTGCTCGAAATTACGTATTTTGACCCCTAAAGTTACGGCCCAAGTTATTGCTATCCAATCAAAGATATATGTTAAGTAGATAAATTCAAAATTGGTTTTTGAGTATATTTACCTTAAGATACATGACTCAAAATACAATTTTGAATTTATATAGGTATATAATATAGCGTAGGACTTGACCTATATCGCTTACCCTCTAAACAAGCAAGAAGTTTTAAACCAGAGTACGGAACTGCTTTGTGTCCCATACTCGTTGCATCGAAACTTTTTGCTCTCTTCTTGGAAATAAAAATGTCAGGAATTTGAGTTTGGAAGGCCGATTTTTTATTGAATAACGTTTGCAACAAATGCATTGGCGCGCATTTAGTAATGTTTAATTTCTTATTTTATTCCTCACAGATGTAGTGAAAAGCAGAGTGTTCGTCACGGGCGCAAAATGTTTTCAGTCTCGGTAATGTTGAATCCCTCTCTCCTTCGGGACTTTTAGTTGAGGAGTCCCTGAGTTAGCTCAGGCTTCAATTTCACAACCTCGACTCGAAAACTGTATTTGCGCCCTTGGCGAACAAACTACCATAATTGATCATTGATCATTTAATGAACATTGTAGAGATGTACTGAATGCCTTTTCAGTAAGAGCACTTTCCTCGGATTACTAACTAATCTTTTCAAGCTTTCTAACTGGTTGGTTTAAAAAGCTAGCATCATCATCAACCCAGTATGTCCCCACACAGGGGCACGGGTCACGTCCCTAATGAAGGTACAGGCCATAGTCCACCACGGAGGCCAAGTTTGGATTGGTGGAGAATTGTAAAACAGTAGCGGTCCTTACTGTCAGAAGTTATCAAGCCGCTCATAAGGCTTCTAACATGGCTTAATGTAAGATGTGGTTTGCTCGTAAATCAATACTTGAACTTTTAAATCCCAGCGCTATTGCTATTCATTGCATGAAACTTGAGTTGGACCTTGGGCGTCAAGTAATTAGTTGTAAGAATAGTTTTCCTCTAGGTTTCTTCCTCATTGACTAAATTGCTTTGCTTCTAAAAAAACGGCCAAGTGCTTGTTGGGACACGCGCATTGTAGGGTTCCGTGGAAACAGAGGTTATCTGCTTTTTGTTTATTAAAGCAAAAATTACATTTGCGCTCCCTGACGGGTAGAGCATGCCTTTACTACAAGTCACCACATAGATAATTAGTAATTGTATGATTTCTTCTTCTTCTTCTTTATTACTATATTAGTGCACTGCTGGACATAGCCCTCCCCTAATGAGCGCCATAGCGCAAATATGATTTAGCAAATAAATATTCTCATTGCTATTTAATTAAGGACTTTGAAAAGACTAAGTTTGGAGTTTTTTTGTCCATTTTTTCTCCAAAATGATCTAGATTTTGAAATGGACACCTAGTTTGAATTGTAACGTTCATTAAAACGCAGCTTCTGCGCTACTTTGAATAAAACCTTTTCATTTCATTTCATTTCATATTTACAGATTTAACAACTTCGTCAATTTAATTTTCAATGGATTTTGTACGATTGTTTACTTTCATAAGTTCGCCTGTGAATCGTAAAAGGTCTAGCAGGTTAAATTTAATTAATAAATACGATTAATAAAATTAATAAAAAAAAACTGCGTCGCAGGAAGGTTAAGCCATACTCCATACTATGGGGGCCAAGATATATTACAAATTGTTCCAATTTTTCTAACTGCTTTAACAAGTGATTATAGATTTATTCGTTTAAGGAAGTCCGAATTTTATTTATTTCCTCGCAAATATGTTATTAAACGTCAAATAACATGCGTGCGCTTTGATAATTACAGTCTCTGCATTTTTGTAGCCTTCGCCTACGGCTCGGGCTAGAAATATCGCCTCGCCTGTAATTTTTAACTTACCGCACTTATATCATGATGTACTACTAGGGTGTCCCTTTTTTGCTAGTTTTTTTTCCTTGCCAGCTATGTGTTGGGTAAAGGACCCAATTAAAAACTAATACTTAAAACTAATGAGAAAATACTTACAAAGTCTGTCCACGTCGACGCCTCTCGACTTGGCAGCCAGCGCCGTTCGGGATGGGTGCACTGAGGTTTGGGGATCCCTAGACTTCCCCGTCTATCCGCAAGAGCTCTTTCCCCAGAAAGCTACCTACTCGCAGTGCACTTTCACGACACCGCGTTGTATCGCAATATTTCACTATTTTGGGCGATCCGTCGCCCAACAACAACACTGTCACTACGGGAACCGTCCCTGGACTTATTTCGCACTTCACACGAAGATATAAGCCCAAAATTGTGTGGCAATCTAATAAATTGCCACACAATTTTGTGAAATCCCACGTTTCACACCACAAAACAAAAAGAGGTCAATGTTCCAACTCATCTGACAGCTGTCAAGTACAAAATCACACTTCTATTCTAAACGCTATGCACGTTCAAGAATTTGGACGAGACAGGAGAATTTACCTCCACTCATAGGCTGATTCAACTCACGTGTTCTATCCACCTTTGGGAAATAACAAGCTGGAATTTTGCTGCGTTATTTTCGTTCATGAGTGGGTACGTGTTTTATCTTGTAAGCTTTTCTTGGTGATATTGACAAAATTAGGGGTGATTGATTCGGTTCGCCCGCCAGCTTATTTAAGAGATACAGAATTAAAACCTAACACAAAATAAAATACTGTTAATTGCATTTAAAAACCTATTTAGAGGCTAAAGATAAGATTTAGTGTAATCATGTGGGTACAGTGATATCGTTCCGATGTTAAACCTAACTGCAAAGTAGGTAGTCGGGGCTGTAAGTAATGCAATTTGCTTAAGTCAGATGTCGCTGCCTGTACGTAATGCAGAGAATATTGTAAAGAAGTTCGAAATTTCACTGATGCCGTGAGTCGCCCATTGGCTCAATTGGTAGAGCGCTGGTACGGATAGCCAGAAGTTGCGGGTTCGAATCCCGGCATGGGTGAAATTTTTAGCCTCTAAATAGGTTTTTAAAACTGTTAATTGCAGTTAGATGGAAAAATAGGGAATTAACATAAGGTTCGTAAGCATATTGAGGTTGAAAAGTTACGTTGTTTTACTTAACATAACATTTACATACAGGCACATACAATGCTTCTGGCCCCACACTAGGATACCCTGTGTCGTGGGAACCAGAAACAGCGACATCACAAACATGTAAACATCCAAGACCTGGGGTTTTTTTTGTCCCCAGTCGGGGATCGAACCCGGGACCTCTTGCATGGTAGGCAGATGCGCTGCCGCTGCGCCACAGAGGCCGTCGGCAATAATATTAATAAAATGTTTAAAAATCTATTTAGAGGCTAAAAATTTCACCCATGCCGGGATTCGAACCCGCAACCTCTGGCTATCCGTACCAGCGCTCTACCAATTAAGCCAATGGGCGACTCACGGCATCAGTGAAATTTCGAACCTCTTAACGATATTCTCTGTATTACGTACAGGCAGCGAGTAATAAAATGTGTTGAGAATTGAGTTGGAGCTAACAGAAAGCAAAACACCATCTTTTGCATATGAAAATTACTATATTGGTAACATATATAATGGAGGTGAGCAAGTACGTAGTACATTAATAATACGTAGCCAGCGCTCTGGGTATGCAAATAATTCAGACACAAGGATTTCCTCACGATTCGGCAAATAGCGTTGCTACAGTCCACAGATGTACTTAACATAAGAAACAAAGTTTTAATTTAATTATACTTTAAAGCACACAAAATAACAGAACATTACATAAGAAATACATGTACAAGGGCGAGCATATCTCTGAAAGAGATTTCTTCCAGCAAACCTTAGATAGTCGGAGAAGCGGTAAAAAACGGGTCTATATACGTGTACAAAATATACTACATAAATATTGATTACCCTACCTAACTATGAAAGAATTAAATAAACTACATAAACTAAAAATAAATACGTTAATATACAGCTCAATGTTACGACAGAGATAGATAATACTCTCACGATGATAATGATAAAGTTATTGGTACATGCCGAGATTCGAACCCACGACCTGCCAAATGTGCCTGCCTGTTCATTACAACAGCATAGTATTTTAAACAACACTTGCCCATTAAAGTTAAAGTTAAAGTGAAAAAGTTTTATGTACCACACAAAAATAATAAATTATTATTATTCTCTCATTCACATTGTCGTCGTCAGGCTATACTAGTCCACTGCTGGACGTAGCCCTCTCCTAAAGAGCGCCACGTTGTGCTATCATAGGGGGTAATGTCAATAATCCCCAAGCTCATTCACGTGTTTGTGGTAAAAAAGAATGGGCTCAGTGTTCAATAAAGTGTTCTCTATCTATCTCTATTTATCTCAGCTTTATTGCCGTGACTGCATGCGTAGTCTTGGCGCTGGTATTCAGCCCGTCCCTTTTAGTAATTAAAGTCTTACTATTACTTATGCGCCATTACGTAAAAAAAAATCCCACACAAAATAGCAACAGGACACAAATAGTAATTGTTTACAAAAATATCAATTATAATAATAAAAATGTTACACTTCAATGACAAATTAAAATTGATTAAATATAGAGCAAATAAGTTGATTACAATATAATCCGGATTCGATCCCCGGCCGGAGTGCTTAGTGCGAGTTTGACAGATCCAATCGAATAACTTTACTACCGCGTTAATCGAGCATTGAGTAGTGAGTATGAGTAAGTTAACCGTTCGAACTGGCAAAACGCTGTCACAGTACAACTCAGCACTCAACTCAACACAGCACTCGCGTTTAATCGTGTTTTGGCTGGTAAACGTGTTCACTTCTCAACGTAAACCATTACAACTCGCACTCAGCAATTTTAATTTCCATACTTGTCGCTAGGTGGCGCTTCCTCGATGCCATAGAAATACGAGTTTACGTTAACGCGATCGAGTAGTTAAAAAACTCGCACTAAGCACTCAGGTCAAACTAGGAAACGAACTTTTCTAGTTTATACTCTAGTTCTATGTAAATACCGTTTTTATTCTCTCTACCGCTGCCTGAAGGGCTATCGATCGTTCTTTCTTCAATGATTCGTTGAGGAAAAAAGTTTGCAAATTAAAAGCGAACTGGACTCTTCAGTAACCTTCTTAGTTTTCAGCACTGGCACAAAAAGTGAAATTCAAGAACAGATGAAAAAGATTATGACAGCTCAAAAAAGGATTTGCTTTCGTTTCATTCACAAACTTCGCAAAAACATTGTCAGGTTTCGGCGTGAGCAAAAGTTGTGAAGATTAATTTAGTGAGCATCTATTTAATTTAATGACATCCAGTGGCTACTCTTGTTTGTCGGTAGGGTTTGCGTTGTAGAGAGTATTTTTGTGTAGTTGAGTAGGTATGTTTGCTAATGTTAATATGTAATAATGTCCTAAACAAAAATCTCGTGACACCTTTGTTCTCGAACTCTTCCGAAACAGTTTCATCCGTGTATTTTTCATAGGTCTAACAATAGGTGATGATTATGATAAAGTTCAACATCATCACTAACACCTTGAATGGCTTAGTAGGCTAATTAATATGGCAAAAAAAACATTATTATTATTATTAAGCTTTATTGCACACAACCTTATATATTACCTTCGTTTAATAAGTTTGGTAATACTATCTTAGTGTGAGACGAGCAACCGACGACGCGAGCTCCGTCTCTGCTCACCATGATTAAGCTCTGCGAATCGGAGCGAAACCTGGTCGGACTTTTCCGATATAACAACACCCGTAAGTAAATCCGGACTAAAAGTCTACAATGATTTCATGTCATTCCATATGTCTATCTAGCTTTATAGTTTTAATGTTTATCAACGCTAGATAAAAAATGGTGTAAGTGAGATGTTTTTTTCACCGCTTGTCATTCTGTTTTTCTGTGAGATGTTTTTTTCACCGCTTGTCATTTTGAATAAGGGTCACCAACATGAGGGAGATGGGTTTTCTCCCCAACAAGGAAAGATTCGAAGGATTGTGCAGGATAGAGTTTTGGGTGCACAAGAAAACGTTGTAGCATAAGCGGGAGAGTTGACATGGCTTCAGAGGCCACACGAGTCTTCACACGTGAGGCGTGTCAATAGTCTTCTATTAATATTATTTACTTCAGACCAGCCAGGCTCGCCACTGTCTTACAATCCTCCACCAACCCGGACTTGGCCCCCGTGGTGGAGTATGGCCTAACCTTCCTGCGATGCAGAAAGTGAACCGTACCCCTGCAGTGGGGACATACAAGGGTGGATATCGATATCGACTTCAAACCATTGGTCCATAATATTACGAAATATTATATTTACAATATATTTTACTGAGAATCAGCCGACACAAAATTTTATTAAATTTTTCAATTTCAATTTCATTCAAATTAAATTTATCAATTAATAATTGTCATAAATTGAAACTATATAAAAATTAATACGTGACATACCTAGGGGATGTCTACGCAATAATAAGTGTGGTAACAGTAAAGATATAGAGCTGGCAATCAGCTGTACTGCTTACCTTATCCACGCCTGAAACATTATTGACAAGTGCTGCAAGAACGGGCTATCGATTCTACTTGCCAGCTACTTTATGGCAATCACATCATAAAATCTTTTCATAAAGGCTCTGATTTATTAAGCTAAAGGTGATTTTAGAAAAGATGGTCAAAGAGGAGTCTTATCCCCCTGCCTTTTTATCCACTACAAATACAGCTCGAAGGCAGCGGCTGACACTAAGTCTAAGAATAGCAATTGTAAAAATAATTGTAGGTTGTCTGGAAGAAATTGCTCCAAGCAATAAGGCCGCTAATTGTACTTCTTGTATCTTTATAATTATTTTATGTTTGTTCTTTCCTGGTATACTATAAAGCATATTCTTATGTTATCTTCTTATCTATTTATATTATGTCAATTTACTATGTTAGCCGCTTCCAGAATCCGCTGCTGCTGCTCAAGTCAGAATATTCAGAATGAATCTACTATTCAAAGTATAAATTGTGTATTTATTTTTATTTTTAAATAACAGAAAACGTCTCTTGACATTTTGAAGTCAAGAGACGTTTTCTGTTCTGACATCTTGAAGAGACGTTTTCTGTTATTTAAAAATGGTCTTGACCATAACGTTAATACGAGTATGTACGGTCGCGGTCTAAAAATGTTTATCAGTTTTCAAATTAGATTCTTTAGCACACTGTGTGCAGCAAAGTCTAAAATGCTTTATCTAGGTACGTATTACTTTTTAATAGTTGTAGCATCGATTCTAACAAAAAAAGTATTCATGACGTTTTGATGATGAAACTCTTTTCTTTATTTAAAAGTTAACATAACTGAATTTTTTACAATGACATTTATCAAAAATACTAGGATTGAAGTAATAGAAATTGATTGTAAAACCATGGCAACCTCGCTTGGGTGAATCTCTATTGCTTCTTTTAAGCTCTATGCCTAATCAAATCACATAACATCATCGACCATGTGGCATAGATTTGTGCATGCAAATACCAACCTTAAGGTGGTAAACATTTTCAGACCGCGAGTGTGTACTGGACGAAACTCTTTGATCTGTACACATCAAAGAGAATTTGCAGTAGAATTAGCAGCCACGATCAGTAAACGAATGTTTTCACAAATGTGTGGTATTACTTAATGTGGTTTCGTCTGAATTTTATGTAGGTACATTATTTTAAATAAGAAAGCTTGCTTTGTTTCAGTTAGGAATAAGATAAGATAAGAATATTCTTTATTGTACACCAGAGCAAATATTATAAAACATGTAAAGATACAAAGTACAATTAGCGGCCATATTGCTAAAAGCAATTTCTTCCAGACAACCTTACGACGGAATTTTGCTGAAGGAAAGTTTGTTCTTGAGATTAAATTTCTAATGACAATAAATTTCTATTTCTGAAGACCTGCACCAAACTAAAATTAAGATTTATTATTTTTTAGTAAACTCGGAAGCTTGGATTTTATAAACATGTGCATACATCCCGCCACGGCCTTACAATCCTCCACCAACCAGGACTTGGCCCCCCTAGGTGGAGTATGGCCTAACCTTCCTGTGATGCAGGCAGAGATCCGTGCCCCCTCCATTGGGGACATACAAAGGGTTGATATGAAGTACATAGTACATCTTGCGCTTAGTTGGATACAAGGGATGAAAGCAGCTCTGATTTTCTGCCTTTTACATAACCATGCGAAAGATGGCGGCTGGAAACAGGTTGCGGGTCCGCCACAACAGGAATTATCTGTTTTTTAAATGTCAATCCACAATTTTATTGTTATTGCAGTCGGGTCAAGTTGTAATGGAGAAAGAGACAGGGAGGAAAAACTGCACTCTAATCATCTTTGAAATGAAATGATAAAGGTTTAATTCAAAGTAGTAGGTACAGAATCTGCGGCTTAAAGATCGTTACAAGTCAAACTAGGTGTCAATTTTCAAATCTAGTAAATTTTGGACAAAAATGGACAAAAACTCCTAAGGTACAGAATCTGCGGCTTAAAGAACGTTACAAGTCAAACTAGGTGTCCATTTTCAAATGTAGTAAATTTTGGACAAAAATGGACAAAAACTCCTAAGGTACAGAATCTGCGGCTTAAAGATCGTTACAAGTCAAATTAGGTGTCCATTTTCAAATGTAGTAAATTTTGGACAAAAGTGGACAAAAACTCCTAAGGTACAGAATCTGCGGCTTAAAGAACGTTACAAGTCAAACTAGGTGTCCATTTTCAAATCTAGATAATTTTGGAGAAAAATGGACAAAAACTCCTAACTTAATCTTTTCATTCGTTTACGTTCATCATCATCAACCCATTATGTCCCCACCGAGGGGCACGGGTCTCTTCCCTAAGGAAGGTACTCCACCACAGGGGCCAAGTCCGGATTGGTGGAGTTTACATTACTATTATAAAACCTACAACTCATACATTGTATTGGATTTAATTCCAGACATCATAGTCGTCTAAATAATCATTTATGTTATACTAGCCCTTTTGGCACATAGGGTATTTTACACATTTTTCGAAACTCGTTTCAGTTGAAACGTATATAAAGGATGTATTAACCGTTGCCAGCCTAAATCTTGGGAACGAAAGTCTATGTTTATTTCTAGTACCTATTTACATTGTGTTGGCTACCTACAGTTTTTAAGTTACTGTTTCTTTTTTCAAGTTACAGTTACCGTTCTTTCCACTAGGTTCCCCTAACCCAGTCCCCCAGGGGATTGTACAGCACTTACTATTCCACTCCGATCCTCTGGGATGGGGACTCAACAAGTAGGTAATAGAAAAAATATTTCCTTTTTATTCCCTTCTTAAAAATATATACATATAAATATATATAAAAAGTTCCCTCTTTTATGTAACAATAACTTACCCCTCCGTTGAATTATTTGAAATTTTTTGTTAGTCGTCATAGTATATTGGTATAATAAATTGTATTAACATTAACTTTCTTGTGTCTAAGATATATTCTAGTCAAATAATAATATTAAAATAATAATCTATTTACGACAGTTATAGCTCTATCGGTCAATGACAGTCAATGTCAGTAATACCCAGACAGTACATTGTAAAGAGACTTTATTACGTTTGTACGTTATCAAGAACCTGGGGGATCGAAGTGGAATAGTGAGTGCTGTACAATCCCCTGGGGGACTGGGGTATGGGATCCTAGTGGAAAGAGCGACAGTTACTGTTATTTTAAAAATCTCTTAACGAATCTCTACTGCGTACTGCCACTTAATTTTCTCAACTTACCCTAAATCTAATACATAAGTTTCATCGAGTACCTACCTAGCAAGATCCCATTGTTTCGAGCTGCTGCTACGCACGCAAACCTGAATTCGCCACAGTTGTAACAGAACACCCCGCTGTGCGGTTTAATTCGGGATGCAGTAAGGCACGCGCCGACGCCGGTGATTTAGAGCGGCCGTATTCCCTATAGCTGGCTGAATGTAGTGAAAGAACAGTAAGACAACACGATATACAAAATGTTCAGCTAAGGGAGCACGGAACATGGCCGTCGTTGAGCCATGTCAGAGGCCTTTTGGGCGGCTTGATAGCTTCTGACAGTTAGACTCGCCACTATCTTACAATCTTCCACTAACCCGGACTTGGCCCCCGTGGTGGAGTATGGCTTAACCTTCTTGCGATGCAGGAAGAGACCCGTACCCCAGCAGTGGGGAAATACATAAACAAGGTTAAGGAAAAAGTTTTATCCCATTAGCGGGTACGCTTTACGCGGAAAAATTAATGACGATGCAAGATGGCGCTAGCCGATAATCGGATAAAACTTTTATCGTGCTCCCCTAGCTGGTGTAGTATACACTTTGTTTGAAGTTTAAGCAGAGGAACACCTGAGTTAAGCATTTTGTTGTTTTACTAAGTTCAGTAATACGTGGTAAAAAAAACAGTAACAGCATATAGACATCAGTCTGCAGGGCACTTGCCTCCTCTAAGAGAAAGAGAGAGAGAGAGAAAGAGAGGGAGTGTATGGGCTGTGTATGGGCTGACATCAGTCTGCAGGGCACTTGCCTCCTCTAAGAGAAAGAGAGAGAGAGAAAGAGAGGGAGTGTATGGGCTGTATATGTATATGCTGTGTGGTGTCGGCCGAGAGAATAGCACCAACCCAAATTCTTCCCACGGGTGTCGTAAAAGGCGACTAAGGGACACAAACCGGGGGGTGGGCAGCAGCGCCCCCTGCAGTACAATACCACCAAACTGCGATCTCCAACCCGCATGCCCAGCGTGGGGATTATGGGCATTACCCCCAATGATGGCACAATCTTGCGCTGTGGCGCTCATTAGAGGAGGGCTTTGTCCAGCAGTGGACTTATATACGTTCGTATACCCGCACCCGTTTGGTGAACATCGCTTTTGTGTCCGCTCCGCTAATTTTTTGAGTTTAAAAATAGTTCTTTTCGTTTGTTAGTAGTGAAAGTTATACGTCCATGTAGCAAATAGTGCGTCCGAGTGATATATCCTGTTGCTGTGCGCTTGGGACTTTGGAGAAACCGTCACCGAAACGTTGAAGTGTTTGTTTCTTCTCATAGAAACAAAGACATCGCTGAGTCCGGCAGCCTTGGCTGGGAGCGGGTCGAGGTCGGTCGTTGACCCGCGCGCATTATTCTATCCTTGTTGCACTCGTGGCTTTGCGTGCCGTTCGCGCTCAGCTGTTGCATCGGGTTTGTCGCCTCGCTGTCTCTGCTATCATCGGTTCGACGGTCTACAAACTCCTGAGTGAGTCATCGCAACATTTCGAACGCTAGCTTGCTTGCTTCGCAATGTCACCTACCCCCACTAAAGCGACCGCGTCGCCTTCCTCGCTAACGGCTGTTGTAACGGCTTTATGCTATGCCTGTAGTGCGCCGCTTGATGATGAGGAGGAGGAGGCGCTAGCTTGCAGGGTTGTAGGATGTATGCATCGCTTTCATCTCGCATGTGTTGCCGCAGTGAAATTAACGGAAGAGGAAAAGTGTGATTGGGTGTGTCCTAAATGCCGATGTGGTATCAGGAAGGGAGGCGACTACTCTCATACACCGGTAGGAGCTTCCAAGATCAGAGCTGCAAATGTTACCATACGGAAAAATGTCAGTCAGAATGTCAATACTTCTGCTTCAGATGAGCAGCATTTTCAGAGTCTGGAGTTCCTGGAGGTTACGTCGGAAATCAGGCAGGTTCGTGAGGAAATGGCAGGCTTAAGGGCGATGCTTGGCAAAGTAACATTAGCTCTCACACAATATGATAGCAAGCTGGATTTACTCAACAGTAGGCTGGGTGTGTTGCAAACGCAAACGCAGATGCCTCAACGGCACACAGACTTCATGACGGACTCGTTCTGTTCCGCTGGTAATACGAGCTATGCTGCGGTGGTTGCTTCACCAGCGCCATCTCAAGTAGCTGCTGCAACTATGACATCCACGGCCGCACCTTCAATAACTGGTGATAATGCAGAGAAACCTGTGAGAGGCAAAGTGAGTAGGACCGCCGGACCACCGGAGTTCAGTGGGGTGTCACGGGATCAGTATAAACGACCTCCTTCTATGAGATGCACTGGCAGTCCTGCAACTATCTCGCTGAAAGCCGTTGAGCGCCGGAAGTTTGTTCACTTGTGGAATATGGTGTCAGGGCCTGAGGACGTGAAGAAGTATTTAAAGCAGCTCTGTCCTTCAGGAGAATGTACGGTGGAAGAGCTAAAGCCAAAAGGAGACTATAAATCATATAAAATAGGTATTCCAGAGGCGCATTTTGAAAAGTGCTTTGTGGCTGATATGTGGCCCGACAACGCGAGGCTGAAGACTTGGGTGCCTTTTCGAGTGCAAAAACCCACAGGCGCAGGCTAATAGCTCGGACGGTGCCGCTGGTAATTGTATAGATATTTTGTATCAAAATGTACGTGGCCTAAGGACAAAAACAACTCAATTTCTATGTTTGGTCGAGTCGTCAGCCTCAGATTTAATTGCCATCACAGAATCCGGCTGTAACGAGTCCATAAGGAATGCTGAAATTATTCCACCTGGCTTCCATATACTGAGGTGTGATAGGATGGATGGACGTAAACAGGGCGGAGTGCTATTAGTAGCCGCACCACGATTTGAGTTGCGGTCTATTGCTCCTCCTAGTAACATCAACTTAAATAATTGTGAGTTCGAGTTGATTCTGGCTACTGTTCACCTTCATAATAGATTTTTATTCGCCTGTGGTGTTGTTTATATTCCACCTTCTGCTAGTGAGAATAACTACATGATTATGTTTAATTTGATTGAATCTCTTATTGTCAAATATAAGGGCAATTTTATAGTATTAGGAGATTTTAATATGTTTTCATGCAATAGCAATGTGTCAAATTATTTTGAGTATTTCATGTGTTACTGTGAATTCATTCAGAGCAACAACATAAACAACTGTAATGGCCGTCAGCTTGATTTGATACTAGTGGGCGCGGGAATGCGCGGTGCGGTGAGCGTGCGCGCGGCCGATGAGGGACTGCAGCCGGTAGACGCGTATCACCCGCCGCTGGCGGTTAGTGTGACTAGTGTGAGTATCGCCGCGAGTCGCGACGCACGCGCGGAGCGAAATTGCTCCGAGGCCGCTGTTCGAGCCCCATGCAATAAAGCGTGGAATTTCAGAAAGGCTGATTTCAATACTTTGTATTACTTAATAGCTAATATAGATTGGAGTCACCTTTATACTATTTCTGACTCCGAGGAGGTTTTAAATTTTTTTTACGAGACTATTAATTCCCAAATAGATGACTGCGTTCCCATTAAAAAGCGAAAGCCGGGAAACTCTAGGTATTCTTACCCTGAGTGGTACACGGCAGATATTATTCGCGACATTAAATTAAAGTATAGGCTCCATAAGCTGTATAAAGCGAGTAAATCGACTTCTGATTATGAAGCATTCAGCTCATGTAGGGCTAGGTTGAAAGCGGCGACTGCTCTCGCTCATGACTCGTACCGTGATCGTGTCCAAAATTACCTTGCAAGCGATCCTAAGGCTTTCTGGTCGTATATTAAAACTAAAAAAGGGAATGGATCCAGGCAGAAGCTCGTGAAGGGGGGAAAAGCGTTATCCGAAGAGGAATGCGCTGTTGAATTCGCAAATTATTTTTACTCTGTGTACAACCCCGAACCTGCACTATTGGACCCGGAGGCGGCGGGCGCGGCCGGGGGGGCGAGCGGCGCGCGCGTGCATATTACTAGTCTCGAGCCGGCCGATGTCAGCTATGCGCTATCGCGACTGGGCCCGAAGCGCTCAGCGGGGCCGGATGGTATTCCACCGTTCATTTTTGAAGATTGCCGAAAGGTACTTGCGGATCCATTGTTACACGTTTTTAACGTGTGCCTTGGGTCTGCAACTTTTCCTGCGCGGTGGAAGATCACTCGCGTTGTACCTGTGCCGAAGGGTCGCGGGGGGCCGGAGGCGAGCGATTACAGGCCGGTAGCAGTGTTATCAACTCCAGCTAAGGTGTTCGAAGCTGCTATACACCGCTCCTTACACCTACAAGTAAGTCCGCAACTGTCTGAAGCGCAATACGGTTTTCGACCCGCGCGCAGCACCACAGGTAACTTGCTGCATATGATGACTCGCGTTGTTCCAGCAGTGGATGCCGGTGGGCAAGTGGATGTAGCCTACTTAGATTTTAAAAAGGCCTTCGACACCGTCGACAATGACATCTTGTTGACGAAACTGGCGCGCGCTGGTTGTACACCGCCCACGCTCGGCTTCTTTGCGGACTACATGCGTGATAGGCGGCAGTATGTCGACTGCGATGGATATATGTCGGAACCGTACTTCACCAGGTCAGGCGTCAGCCAGGGAAGTAATTTGGGGCCTTTAGAATTTATTCTCATGGTCAATGATCTCCCTGAGGTTGTGACTAATTCGGCATGCTTGCTTTTTGCAGACGATTTAAAATTAATAAAGGAGGTTGGGGATGAGTCTGACTGTCTCGCATTGCAGGCTGATATAGACAGGGTTTTGGCGTGGAGTAAAACAAACCGGCTTTTTTTTAACGTGTCTAAGTGCCAGGTCATTTCTTTTGGCCGCAAGCAGTCGCCGCTTCTATATCAGTACCAAGTGGACGGCACTCATATGCAGCGCGTTACAGAGGTGCGGGATCTGGGTGTTCATTTCAACACAGATCTGACGTTTCGTGAGCACATTGTCAAGGTTTGCAAGAAGTCCTACAGAAACCTAGGATTCGTGATGCGCCAAACGCATGCATTCACGAATGTCACAGCCATACGAGCTCTTTACGAGGCCATTGTGAAAAGCCACCTCGAATGTAATGCAGTCATCTGGAGTCCACATGAGAAAAAATATAGACTCATGTTGGAACGTATCCAAAATAAATTTCTTAGGTTCATTTACTTAAAAATCTATGGTGTTTATCCGTTTTATCCTCTTATGTATCCAACCCTTTTCATCTTGGGTATGGTAGGATATAACCAACTGGAGGTAAGGAGAGAGTTAGCCTTAGCTACTTACGTTCTGAAATTGTTGCGAGGTATGCAGTGCAATCCAGAGGTATTGCGGATGGTAAGCCTGTCTGTGCCAGACCGCTACGTGTGGCGTAGACGTCGTGTGGAGTTGTTGGCGGTGCCGAGCGCGCGCACTAACCTGCTGCGGGACGCTCCCCTCACGCGTGCCATCCGCACTCTAAACAGCATTTCGGAGACCATTGACCTTTTTAATTGTACTCTGAATGAATTTACAATAGCTGCACTTTGTATTTTATGTTACCATTAAACCTTCGCAGTGTATTTTTTTTATGATTGACATTTTTTATTATATTGAAGTGTATGAATTAATAATATTTTTATGAATTTATGTATTTTTTATTGACATGATTGTGTATATTATTTAAATTTGTATTTGTGCGATTTATTGTTTTAAATTTATCAACTTCATTTGTAACTATTTATAATTTAATTCATACAATATGTTTTAAGTGCTTCACTATCGCAATAGGCCACCCTGTAATGATAGTTGTAAGTGTTTTGTAATAAATAAATAAATAAAAATAGCCTGAAGAAGAAGAAGAAGATATGGGCTTAATGACTGTGGGCGGCCACCATAGATTTTAAACGCTTCCTCTACTGTAGTTACCGCGATAATCGTTTTTATCTCTCTATGTACTACAGTAATCTTACTTTATTCGAGTTAGCGTTAAAAATGTTTATTTTTCCCAAAAATAACCTTTGTTCCCTTTCATCGACCTATTGTCCAGATGCATGATTGATCCGTAAGATATATTTTTCTTGACTGTCACGTTTTTATAACAAACATACATTGTAGGCGTAGACCCGGGCCTGCCACTTGCCACAATCGTGAAAAACTCATTTCTTTTGACTTAAAAATTTAGTAGACATTGTACAAAAGTCAAATAAAAAAACATGCACCGTTTTTTTAATTCTTCTTCTTTAGACTGTATTATGTCTGGACATAGCCCTCCCCTAATGAGCGCCATAGCGCCCTGTCTATTATTATATCAGTTTTTTTATTGACTAGGCATAAATTGTCTAATTACGTAAATTAGCTATCCAATTGACAACATTTCAAAATTGTATGGAGCTCTAATTCGAAAACCATTTCGAGATTTGGCTTTGTAAAGCACGTAAAAAATTATTTCAGTTTTTTCTGTGGTTGCATTTCCACGATAAAAAAAAAGTCAATTTCAAGATCTAAAATTACTTTGTGTGTATTTAGTAATTATTCGATACGAAATGATGAGCGATGATGTGGCAACTTGGAAACCAATGAAACTGCAGTATTGCTTCGTGAACAGATTGAACAAAATTGAGTAGAGAGAAATAAATTTAACACTCCACAAAGTTTGTTTACGTTACGCAAGGCAAGCCACACAACATTAGTATCAGGGTTACCATACTTTATACTTACCATTATAAATAACCTTGAAAAAGTAGCTACAAAAAAAACAAACTGGCAGCAAAAACACTCCGAAAGCAGATAAAGGCTTTGCCAATACAAAGTGCATTTAAAAAAAGGAACAACTACATATATAAGGGATGATGAATTGAACTAAGCTGATTTAATTGTATAAAAGAAAAACATATTTGCAGATGTTAAAAAAATACAGAAACTGTTTTTTAACATGGCCCTGGCAATACTAAAATGACATTTGTTAGTAACTATGTTTTTTTAGGATATTAGGCAAAAGAAAACATATTGTGAGCCTCGTTGTTTCGTCACTTCCGGTAAAAATATTTTAAACTTTAAAATTTAAAAAATATAAGAAAACATGCGTGTTTCAGAAATTAAAAAAATATGGGTCGTTTTATTTTGTATCTTGTTTCCTTTAAGACAATAAAACACGTATGCTAAAAAAAATGAAATGTTGTCAATTGTAAATTAAATAAACGTTTATTTTTTTATGCAAAGTTTTTTTTTTGTGATGGGATAAACGTATTTTATTCTATTATTCAAGATTTTTAAATAACATACGAATACTGTCATTTAAGTTTAACAACATTCTCCTCACGATGTTTTCCTTCAGAGTTAGCGAGAGATCAAATATCAATATCAATCCGGTATTAATTAAAAAATTAAAAAAGGATTAACCATTTTATTTGGCTTAAAATTGTAACTGTATTGCACTGACTACCTGACTCAAAGTTTTTTCTTGGCCCCGTGTATGGTTGCCAAGAAAAAATTGCTTTTTTCTGTTTTTCAAATCTATCTGTCTTTTAAAGCTCTACAAGAGG
The DNA here is from genome assembly GCA_934045075.1 of Yponomeuta sedellus. Taxonomy (NCBI): domain Eukaryota; kingdom Metazoa; phylum Arthropoda; class Insecta; order Lepidoptera; family Yponomeutidae; genus Yponomeuta; species Yponomeuta sedellus. The sequence goes on from OW203739.1 coordinate 15,439,181, forward strand.
CTCTGAAACTTTACTCGACAAAGAACGAACTTCGATATCAACCCTCTGCTGGGGCACGGGTCTCTTCTTGCATCGCAGAAAGGTTAGGCCATACTCCACCACAGGGGCCAAGTCCGGGTTGGTGGAGGATTCTAAGACAGTGGCGGGTCTTACTGTCAGAAGTTATTAAGCCGCCCACATGGCCTCTGACATGGCTTAACGACTGCCAATACATGACAGCCGGCACCAACGGCTTAACGTGCCTTGCAAAACACGGAAGCGCTCGGAAAATTACACTAGCGGTAGTCACGGGACGGTCACCCATCCCGCACCTGACTGCGCCTGTTGTTGCTTAACTCGAGTGATTGATTCCGATCTCTCGGTTCGACTAGGCCAAGAATGTAGTTATCTATGCGTAAATAGTATGCTTATCCGTGCTTCGCAAGGCACGTTAAGCCGTTGGTGCCGGCTGTCATATAATGGCAGTCGTTAAGCCATGTCAGAGGCCTTATGGGCGGCTTGATAACTTCTGACAGTAAGGCCCGCCACTGTCTTACAGCCCTCCACCAACCCGGACTTGGCCCCCGTGGTGGAGTATGGCCTAACCTTCCTGCGATGCAGGAAGAGACACGTGCCCCAGCAGTGAGGACATACAAGGGTTGATAACGATGCGTAAATTAAGTAATGTATATTTTTCTACTGTTCAATCTTTACACCCCGATAGCGTTGTGATATAGGTATCGTTCGTTATGCTTTGGTTACAGGTCACTGAAAAACTGCAATGCGGGGTAATGCGTATGAAAATTACTCCTGCGTCAGTATTAACTTTTTAAATGTAGTCTATAAACGTCCCACTGCAGGGCACAGGCCTTTACTCAGGGAGAGCATGGGCTTAATTACCACCCGTGCCCACTGCGGATTAGCAATTTCAAGCACTGAGGTATTTGAACACCTTAGACACTCAGATTTGCTCACGATGTTTTCCTTCACAGTTAGTGAGTGGTATTGCTACTATAACTTCACAAATATTCATAACAGATACTTAACACGTTCGACTTATTTTACAGTCTCTTGTAGGTAACATACCTAAAGTTACAGTCTCTTGTAGGTAACATACCTAAAGTTACAGTCTCTTGTAGGTTACATACCTTTAAATACCAGACATTTTTATTAGATATGTACAAATAAAGCATTTACGAAAGAGACTTTTCCGAAGTAATCCGAATTTTTATAAAGAGCTATTTCTGACTGATGTGGTATTATCATGCGTGAATAAAAAAAAACAGCTCTAAATTTCATTTTAACAAAGCGACTTCCCTAAAGAAATTAAGCAACATAAGTGATTCATACAAATCTCTAAAGTAACCCAAAATAAATACAAAAAAAAAAACTCAATCGCCACAAAAATTAACAAAGATAGTGCCCGGCTTGTTTATTTTGACGGCGGCTTTTTCATCGTACATTCAGTTATAGTAGGTACCTAGATATTCGAAGGCGGGCCTGCGGACCGTGGAGGCGGTTCGTCCTCTTCTAAAGAACAGGGTGGACCGTCGACACGGCTCGCTCACCTTCCGGCTGGTGCAGATCCTCACAGGACACGGGTGTTTCGGGAGGTATCTGTGCCGCATAGCCGGAAGAGAGACGACTGCGGCGTTTCATCACTGCAATAGTGATGAAGACACGTCGCAGCACACCCTGGAGGTCTGCCCGGCTTGGGCGCAGGAGAGAGCGACGCTGCAACAGGCGGTAGGCTGCAACATCTCGTTGCCAGCCCTTATAGGCACAATGCTACAGGGAGAGTCCTCGTGGCAGGCAGTGGTGTCCTTCTGCGAAAACGTCATTTTGCGGAAGGAGGCGGCGGAGAGGCTGAGAGAAGACGACCCTTCGTCTCAGCCGATCCGTCGCAGGAGGATGGGACGGAGAAGGAGAACATATGCTCACCTCCTTCCGGCCCCGTGAGGAAATAGCGGATTGGGGTATCCGGCCTCACGAAGCGGAGTGGAGTGCTACGTGTTTCTAGCATTCCGCTCATACCTGGAGGATAATGGGCAATGGAGGGGTCCACCAGGACTGACGCTGGCGGAGTTGCGGAAGATTGCGAGGGTGTTCCCGCGACTCCGTCGTACGGCGTGAGAAGGAACACCATGGGGTTTTAGCCGGTAAGAGTCCGGCATAACCCTGTCGCCATCCCCAGCGACAGGGTATCCATGAGGATTTCCCCATGAAAAAAAAAAAGGTACCTAGATATTATCTACCATTGCAGCAATAAACCAACCCCCGGCAAAAATCGGAAGCTGAATGCAACAAGCGAACTATGCATTTATGGTCACTAAAGTCCAAATACATTTTCCAACAAAAAGAGCCGATAACAGCAATTTTCGGTTCAACAAAAAAATCTGGGCTGCGAATCGGAAAAATCCTTTATTTTATTAAGCTCGGTGCCTGAGTGAATGTAGTCAATACTTGTATTTTATTTGGACTTGCTGACTATAAAAAGTGTAGGAGACCGACACTTAAATGTTGTGCTGTCTTCGAATTTCTCAGAGTGCTTAGTGCGAGTTTTTTAACTACTCGATCGCGTTAACGTAAACTCATATTTCTATGGCATCGAGGAAGCGCCACCTAGCGACAAGTATTGAAATTAAATTGCTGAGTGCGAGTTGTGATGGTTTACGTAGAGAAGTGAACACGTTTACCAGCCAAAACACGAATAAACGCGAGTGCGAGTTGTACTGTGACAGCGTTTTGCCAGTTCGAACGGTTAACTTACTCATACTCAATGCTCGATTAACACGGTAGTAAAGTTATTCGATTGGATTTGTCAAACTCGCACTAAGCACTCTGAAAGGAACGTGACATAACGTTACTTATTGTCCGGCCGCTTTGAGAATAAGATCCTGACAGGTAACGATGGAACGGACGCAGTAACTTTGAAGTGGCGTTGATTTTTCAATAAAAATATTTTTAAGTTCTATTTGTCCTACTAGCAAATAATTATCATTGAAACTATACTATTATGTAAACTTACAATCAATATTTTGCGTAGTAATTTAAATGTTAAATAAAGAAGAAATCAATATTTAACCGTATTTTTTTGGAATGACGTACCAAAAATAACGAAAATAATAACGTACCTGTCGTTATATTTTACATTAATTTCTTTGCAACATATAACGCGAAAGAGAAGACTCCCTAAAACCACCTGGAGACGCTCAGTCCAGCAGGAATCCACTATCGAGACAAACACGGAAGAGCTTGAAATAAAGTCGCAAAATCGGCCGCTATGGAACTCCTATTTCCCTAACGAGGGATAACAGGAAATGCATATAATTGTTTTATGTTCAATTAGGTTAAGTTCGTTTAATTAAGTTTTCGTTTTATTATATTGTGCAATAAAAAGCATAACATACCTATTAGTTTATTTCCTCTCTCCTCTTCAGGCTATATTAGTCCACTGCTGGACATAGCGCTCCCCTAATGAGCGCCATAGCGCGAATTCCACCAAACTGCGATCCCCAGCCCGCATGCCCAGCGTGGGGATTATGGGCACTACCCCCCAATGATGGCACAACCTTAGTTTATTTATTTACATATAAATCGTGAGTCGGTGGCAAAAGCTAGTTAAGAATTACGTAACGAATGCTAACGTTGATTATATCCCATCACTAGTCATATGAAACAGACAGGTTTCAGGATCGTATTCTCCCAGCGGCCGAACTGTATTTATTTAGTGAAATTCTCAACTCAGAAACCTTCGTTGCCTTCTCTCAGAGAGAGAGAGAGTAAAGGTTTAATTACCGCGCGTGCCAATCGCGGATCGGCAATTCGTGGCCTTGCGGAACCGAGTGATTAGAATCAACCACTTTGGTTAAGCAACAACAGGTGCGGTCAGGTACAGGATGGGTGACCGTCTCGTGACTACCGCTAGTGGCATTTTTTCTGAGCGTTTCCGTGCTTCGCAAGACACGCTAAGCCGTTGGTACCGGCTGTCATGTAATAGCAGTCGTTAACTCATGTCACAGGCCTTATGGGCGGCTTGATAACTTCTGACAGTTAAGCCCGCCACTGTCGTACAATCCTCCACCAACCCGGACTTGGCCCCCATGGTGGAGTATGGCCTAACCTTCCTGCGATACAGGAAGAGACCCGTGCCCCAACATTGGGGACCTATAAAGGGTTGATATCGATAACTTAGGTGATTGCTATATGTTTGTTCGTTCCTTACTTCGTTCGTTTCTTTGTTACACTTTATTGCACACTAAACAAACATTGACAAAACCTAAATAACATTCAATGTGGTAAAAAACGTGCAAAGACGGACTTCGATATCAACCTTTGTATGTCCACACTGCTGGGGCACGGGTCTCTTCCTGCATCGCAGGAAGATTCGGCCATACTCTACCACGGGGGCCAAGTCCGGGTTGCCGGAGGACTCTAAGACAGTAGCGGGCCTTACTGTCAGAAGTTATCAAGCCGCTCATAAGTCCTCTGACATTTCTTAACGATTGCCATTAGATGACAGCCGGCACCTACGCCTTAAGGTGCCTTGCAAAGCACGGAAGCGCTCGGCAAAATGCCACTAGCGGTAGTCACGGGATGGCCACTCATCCAGCACCTGACCTCGCCTGTAGCTGCTTAACACAAGCGATTGGTTCCAATCACTCGGTTCTACTAGGCCACGTGAGCTTCGAATTAATGTGAATTTACGCGTTAGCCATAAGGCCTCTGGCATGGCTAGTACGTAACGGCTTAAATTTGTCTTGAAATACGGCGGAATTGTTTCAAGAGAAAATTCATCAAGTCCCTTAAAGCAACACACGCATCGAACTGAAGAGCTAAGGCGATAACCAAGCAGTTATGTTTGATGACGTCGATGCTCGTAAAGGCCGACCCGCGGCGCGTAGGCCGTAGTAATGCGAAGTGGGAAGGATGGGACGTTTCGGTGTCAACGACATAACTGAGCCTTTTCCCAGTTATATCGCTGGGGCAACTGAGTGAGGGAGGGGAATGCTTTTCGAACATAGATAGAGAACACTCACTTAATAAATTGAATGAATAAACTAAATTGTTACTTTATATGGTGGAGGATTGTAAGGCAGAACACTGACTTAATAAATTGAATGAATAAACTAAATTGTTACTTTATATGGTGGAGGATTGTAGGGCAGAACACTGACTTAATAAATTGAATGAATAAACTAAATTGTTACTTTATATGGTGGAGGATTGTAAGGCAGAACACTGACTTAATAAATTGAATGAATAAACTAAATTGTTACTTTATATGGTGGAGGATTGTAAGGCAGAACACTGACTTAATAAATTGAATGAATAAACTAAATTGTTACTTTATATGGTGGAGGATTGTAAGGCAGAACACTGACTTAATAAATTGAATGAATAAACTAAATTGTTACTTTATATGGTGGAGGATTGTAGGGCAGAACACTGACTTAATAAATTGAATGAATAAACTAAATTGTTACTTTATATGGTGGAGGATTGTAAGGCAGAACACTGACTTAATAAATTGAATGAATAAACTAAATTGTAACTTTATATGGTGGAGGATTGTAAGGCAGTGGCGGACTTCACTGTCAGAAGTTATCAAGCCACCCACAAACACTCTGACATGGCTGAACGACTGCCATTACATGACAGCCGGCACCTACGGTTTGACGTGCCTTGTCGGGAGCACGGAAGCGCTTGGAAAAAATGCCACTAGCGGTAGTCGCAGGATGATAACCCATCCAGCACATAACCGCGACCTGATTTCTTAACTAGTTAGACCTGAGATTTCCGCATTTAACCTCATAGTTGGGCCATTGTACGTAGCAAGCGCTGAAGTACGCTAACACTTCAGACACTAGGGTTTCCTTACGATGTTTTCCTTCACCGTCACCGAGTAGTATTGCTACTATAGTTTCACAAATGTACATAACTTAGAAAACAAAGTCATTGGTACATGCCGGGGTTCGAACCCACGACCTCCCGATTGAGAAGCTGGCGTTCTACACCGCTCCGCTACCACCGCTCAACTAGTGAGTTAAAAATAAATTCTGTCATACGGGTAAACCGTAATGAACAAGATAGCTAGTATTTCTGATGAAACTGGGATTTCGACCTGAGCTTAAAGCTGTCTGATCTCTAAATCTTAGATTTATCGCGTGCGAGAGTTTCCACGTAAAATCCCGACCAACACCCTGGGAGATTAGGCAAAGACCCAAAGCCTACCCACAGTAAGAGAAAACAAAGTGTAAACATAAGCTTACAGATATCTACTTGAAACTTGGCGGTGAAGGCCAAAAGTCACCTACGGGAGCCATTCAGACGAACAAAACAACAAAGACGTACGCAAAATAGTAACAGCCTTATGCCCGTATTAATTTTACTTGCAAAAGATGTACAATGCTTGCCACCCCGTACAGATCCGGAGATCGGTGCCTACACGAGTTTTAGGGAACGACCCTCCGAGGTGTACTTCCACACGTACTTCTAAGTCAAACTTGGATTACAATAATGAAAAAAGGCGCTTCGCCTTAAAGTATTCAGAATATAAAGTGTAAACTTCATACTAGCATTAAAATGTGAAAATTACTGTTACGGAATGGACTGTATAAAGAAGGAAACTAATGGGAAACGGCTAAAACGCAGTATAATATGAAAATAACCCAAAAAAAATGGGCAATGAAATGGTGACGGCAACAATATTACAGCATGAGTGAAATGAGAGAGAATAGTTCCATGGAGTCTTCAACAAATACTTTGCTAAATTCCGCCAAAAATCCCACAAGCACCATGTAGTTAGTTATTGCACCGCCCTCCTTCCCACTTTTTCAGGCTCACAAAAGCAAGTACTTGCACTTGTGAGCCTGCTGATGCCTCGTGTTAGAGGCGAAACGCGTCGCGTATTTTCTCACACAAGTATTGCACTAACTAACATGCATTAACTAAGCACCATGCTTGTGGGATTTTTGGCAGATTTAGCAAAGTATTTTTTACATTTATTTAGAGCCTAAAAATTCCACCCATGCCGGGACTCGAACCCGCGACCTTTGGCTATCCGTGCCAGCGCTCTTCCAACTGAGCTAATGGGCGACTAACGGCGTCAGTGAACCTCCGTACAATACTCTCTGTATTACGTACAGGCAGCGACATTTGGCTGAAGTAATTTGCATCACTTGCCGCCCCGAGTACCTACTTTGCAGTTAGGTTTTTACATCAGAATGATATCGCTGTACCCACATGATTACACTATTTTTATTTTTAATGTACTAACCCGTGCTAAGGACAATTTTAAAAACCAATTTAGAGGCTAAAAATTCCACCCATGCCGGGATTCGAACCCGCGACCTCTGGCTATCCGTGCCAGCGCTCTATCCAACTGAGCCAATGGGCGACTCACCGGCATCAGTTAGGTTTTACATCGGAATGATATCGCTGTACCCACATGATTATATTATTTTTAATGCACTATCACGTGCTAAGGACAAGCCTCTTAATGCTATTATAGATTTCCGCTAAGTAACGCCTGATTCCATACAAAACTTCATACTTCACACTTCAATATACTTCAGCGCTTGAAAATCCCTTTCCGCGGTAGCTTCCCGTGATAATTAAAGTCATACACTCTCTTTCTCTTTCTCTCTGAGAGAAGGTCTTTGACTCAAGTTGATTCGACACTGCCTTAAGTTTCCAGGTTATTGAAAAGGCAGAATAAAAATCTGAAATAAAAAATAACTAGCAACTGGACTACAGAACATTTTTTTTATTTTATTTTATTTCCTCGCCACCGAGTGGGTGCCACACGACGGACACCGAAATCAAGGCCGGCCTAGAAGACGGTAGAGAGAGGATCTCGACAACCATCTGCCGGAGTGGTCTGAGGTAACCCAGGACAGAAAACTCTGGTCTGAATTGGGGGAAGTCTTTGCCCAGCAGTGGGACACAAACATAGAGGCTACGTAAAAAAAAACATTTGGAGAACAAATACACTCAGTTCAATAACATTTTTACATAGACATCTTGAAGTAAATAACCAGTGAAGTTTCCATCAATAAATTATTACGTAAGTTATCAAAGACAGACTATAATTAATTAAACTTGGTTAATCAAGTTCGACATTAATGAAACTAAACTAAATCAAAACAAACTGAACCAAATTACATGAAACGAAATTAAAGTGTAATAATAACAGCAAATTAACTCAAAAATCAACATGGGAAGCTAGAGCACCGAAAATCCGATGCTCAAATATAAGACAACGATGCAATTACAATAAAAAGAAAAATGGTTTATTTTATAAAAATATGGACAAAACTAGCTCTTCTAAAAATCTTCCATATAAAATTGCTGATTGCTTCCAGAGGTTGCTCTATATTAAAGATGAATTTTATAATCATTCGACTCCGCTTACACGTATATTACATTAAATTTTTTATTATTATATGTTTTTCCTTTACAGCCTCTCTCAGTCTAGCTTTGAAAGGTCAAAGAGGTGTAGCCAAAAGGTTTAGATTATTCAAGTTCTTATTATAAACATTTAATAAGCGGAATAGAAATGTGTTTGAGACATAATATATTTTTGAAAATTTTATGGGAATACGGTCTGTTACAAGAGCGGGAAACAGTACGGGAACAGGAGCATTATGTACTTTTTTTTAATTAGACCTACTTATGTCTAATATTTGACAGTGAAAGCTTACTACAAAATAGGTGAGTTTTCGGAGAAATCATCAAACTAAATACTGGTAATCAACGTGAACTCTAAGCCGTTAAGCCATGTCAGAGGCCTTATGGGCGGCTTGATAACTTCTGACAATAAGGCTCGCTATTGTCTTATGGTGCAATCCTCCACTTATCCGGACTTGGCCCCCGTCGAGTACGGCCTAGCCTTTCTGCGCAGGAAGAGACTCGTGGCCCAGTAGTGGGGACATACAAGGGTTGATATCGAACCTGAACTCTAAGAGAAGCATAAGCTGAAATTGGATTTTATATAGATAGGGTAACTTAGTCGGTTTGCCGGCCACCTTCAGTTTTCGGCCATCACGCAGTTTTTACGAAATAATAAGAAAATAAAATACGCCCGAGTAAAAAATCTATTGTTACCGCATAGATTTTAATGATATCTTTGCCTACATAATTAAGTATCTTAGTAGCGTTTCATTTGTTTCGTCAATTTGCCCTCGCGGTTCAAGCAGTGTGAGTGTGTGTCGAAAGCAGAGAAAAAAATAGTGCGCGCCAATTATTTGCATGGTAAGTTACGACATTGTGCATTGATTTATCCAACAAAATATTACTATAATGCACAGTTAATATGTTAAACTGATGTTATTTTGATGAAAATGTCTATAGTACTTAGTACTTTTAGTAAATATTAGGTGGACGGATAACTAAGTTCAATTTTGACGAGCCAGTTGATTCTCGGCCGCCTGGCCGAAATCTGACACCGATCCTACGATTATAAATTCAGTACCTTACCATTGAATAATCACTTTTTCCAAATCATATTGTTAAGATATAATTTAAAAAGTATCCTGATTTATGCAGTTAGATTTCGGCCGCATGTTTACTAATTGCATTCGTGCTTAAAATCCATTTTAATTGTTTTGTATAACGGTGGCCGGGAGAAGGACTTCGTAAATTCACTTTTCGGCCTAAGTGTAATAAAATGACCGAGAACTAAGGATATTTAGGTTATTTTTCGGTCATTTATAAAAGCGGTGATAAATACTAGTAAAACTATTTATTCCAATAAGTTTCTCTTATATTAACTAAGATCCTGATCTAAGAGAACTCTTTCATCCTTGATTTGTTCGAAAGAGTTTAACTATATATTGACATTGGCGGCCGAAAGTTAACTCCTTCAAATTAGGTTGTCGGCCATTTTATGCAAGGTGGCCGAAACCCGGGTTGACCAATTTTGTTTATCGGCCATGATTTATTGAGATTTATTGGAAATTGGTTAATGTTTTAGTTTTAAGTAAACAATATTAAAAGCTCTTTGATTTTATTTACTCTTTTTATTGTTATTTAAAAACGATACACCACCATAAAAATAAGAGTTATTAGAAAAAACTAAAATGCCGAGCCGAATGGCCGAGAACTAACAAAACAAGTGGCCGTAAACTGAAATAGGTGGCCGGGAAAGGGCAAAATCCACACCTCACGATATTTTTATTTTTTATAATTAAACGATAATGTTTTCTTAGATGAAGGTTTGAAAAATGGAAATTGCAATAGTTTTATGATTCAAAAGTATTTTATTCGTCAATTTTTGTTTACTCTGTCATTGAAAAAAATCGCTCTGAATATGAAAATGTCCTTAAATGGCCGAAAACCGGCTAAACTACCTGCATGGCATGATTTATAGTTTATAAGAAGAGTGTATTGTAAAAAAATACACACCCTTACCTATACAAGTATATAGGTTATACTTGTATAGGTAAGGGTGTGTATTTTTTTACAAGTATAACCTATGCTTAAGAAAATAAAATTGATTGATTGATTCGTCTTTTTATTATTTATTTATATTTTTTTAGAATTAAGATGATATCATGCACCCTATAACAATTTAGCAAACACGAAGAGGTGATTGAGATTTAATTTGTCAAAATTTGACCATTGGTTAAGGAGTTACCTACGAATCAAACACATAAACTTTCTTTTGGTTTTCGCCGCAGTCGGGTAAATACAATATATTAAGATTTTAGAGGTGATTTATAATTTTTTTAATGTATTAAAACGAATTCAAAGTTTTTCGTTATTTCAATAGCATGGATATTTTAAATAAAATAAATAAAAAATAACTTAATCTAGATAAAAGTAATAAATATTTTTCTTTTACTTGATTCGCCTTTAGTAAAACAAACATATTAAAACTATCTACATTAGTTTTTAACTTTTTACACGAATCCCACTCAATTTTCACTTAAAAACCACGAAAAATATCAAAATATTTGAAATATTGACCAAGTCCGGGTTGGTGGACGATTGTAAGACAGTGGCGGGCCTTACTGTCAGAAGTTATCAAGCCGCCCATAAGGCCTCCGTCATGGCTTAACGACTGCCATTACATGACAGCCGGCACCAACGGCTTAGCGTGCCTTGCGAAGCACGGAAGCGCTCGGAAAAATGCCACTAGCGGAAGTCAGGAGACGATCACCCATCCTGCACCTGACCGCGCCTGCGTTGCTTAACTGAAGTGATCGATTCCAATTACTCGGTTCGCCTAGGCCACGAGCGCTTCTGTGTTTAAGTTATTATTATTTTATGTGTTGTTCACGAAAATTTATTGGATATCGTACTGTGCATGTTTTCTTTATTTTATTAAGCGTGACATTTTTTGTAACTAATTTATTTTCAACTGGTAAACATAAAGTTACTACATGTCACGCAGTATTCAACCGGTCAACATAAAGTGACATCGACTGTAAGTTTGAATTGAGAACTTGACGATGCGAGTCACGAGTCCCTATATCAAAAATCGCATCTGTTAGCTGTGTTGTGTAAGCGAAAGTACAGTGTCAGCTTTTAGAATATACCTCGGGCTCTAGAGTAGGCTTCGGTTTTCGCCGAAAGCACACGAGTGTAATACTACTTCCTGCTCTGCATAAAACTTTTCTTTACTATTTTGAAAAGTTATGTAAAATTAAGTGTCAATTATCAACCCGCATGCCCAGCGTGGGGATTATGGGCATTACCCCCTATGACAGCACAACGTGGTGCTCATTAGGGGAGGGTTATGTCCAGCAGTGGACTAGAATAGCCTGACGACGACGAAGTGTCAATTAGTTCCGATATATCCGCTACACGAATATATCCGATTCTCTCCGATAGTAGCCGAGGTATATTCTAAAAGCTGTAACACGATGAGTCGTAACTTTCTAGTACAATTTCGTATTCTAACGCATTAAGCGCTTCAAAACGAGTGACCCGCGTCATCGCACTACCCATGCTTTACATGAATTGTCATATTCTCACATTTTAGAGGCACAAAACTTGCGGCTCTATTCAATGCAACTTCTGCCAGATTCATAAAATTATGAAGAGTTTCAAGTTGTATGCCCTGTTACGCTATGAATGAACTATGCAAGTCCTACTCCCCATTAGATAATAATATTTAGATCGAAAATTTAAATGTCTTTCGAAATATGTGAGGAAGTGACAACTTTACTGGTATACTTTTATTTAAAATTTCAAAACAATAATATTGACAATAATAGTTGATGAATAATAGAAAAATTAGACCATGTAGGTACATTAAAACGTTACATTCGTATTATATTTTTTATAAATTGCGCCCTCTGTGATAAAGACAAAGCAGTAAATATGAACCACGGTGTGCGTTATCAAAGCCTTAGCTGGAGAGGTCGACAGTTTCTGAATTTCAGGCTGAAGAATAATATTGCTACTCGACACTAGATGGCGGTAGCAGCTGAATGACAAGATGCAGCCAGCGAATACACAAAGGGACGTGAGAGGGCTTGAAAATCGGAACGTTAATCAAATTTACTTCCACAAAGAATTTACTGAAAGAACATTGGACGGCACCAAGCCCACATAGAAGAGATAGGACGAGGGCTAATCCAACGCGTCGCAGGAACCTTTTCCGCGCCCCTCGCTCTGATATCCTTCTGTGTCGCCGCGTGAACACAGGGCTTCCGAACTATACGAAAAAATTGCTACTGGTTCCTAGATGGCGCTACCGAAATCATAGACCTTTTGGACCAAAAAACTCCTACTGAGAAAAAACTCCTATTACGATAAAAAAAATCTACGAAGATTAAAAAATAAGTGATGATACGTCTAGACACACATCTGGAATCGTTTTCTGAATTCAGAAAGAGAATGATACTAAAAATCAAAGTTTGGTCAAATGCAAGTACATTAAGAGACATTAGAGGTTTTTGGGCATAATTGAGTGATTAGCTTGGACAAAACCGTAAGTTTCTACACAGATTGGAGGCATAAGTAATACCCGGGCAGATCTCATTATAGCACACATGGCCACGTGATTCCATCCTAGAGGCCATTAAGTGACCCAAACTGTGCGTGGTTATTTTTTATTGAATCACTTAGGTTTTCGGCCGTCGACAAATGGGTAATATTACGAGGGGGAAATGTGCTTCGCAACTGTTCTTTCCTTCTCACTGCGCCAAAGATGCCAGCGCCTCCTGATTATGTAAATTTTTTGTACGCACTGTCAGCACTAGTAAAGTAAGAAGACCAAATCAGCCTTGGCGCCAACAGCAACTGCCAAAGAAAAGGCTAAGTATGAAAAAGATTGTACTTTTTTATTTTTCACACTATTCTCTGTATTATTACAGATGTCGCTGCCTGTACGTAATACAGAAAATAGTGTAAAGAGGTTCGAATTTTCACTGATGCCGGGAGTCACCCATTAGCTCAGTTGGATAGAGCGCTGGCACGGATAGCCAGAGGTCGCGGGTTCGAATTTTTAGCGTCTAAATAGGTTTTTAATATGAAAAGGATCTTCGTAGTTTTGAAACTATGAACAGCGCAATTTTATTTTGTTCACTACGACATGTCCGATGACGTATTGCACAATTCATTCGATTTGATTGTGCTAGATACATGTGGGACGAGCTAAAGCGCATCTATTTGGATAAAACACATGCTTTTCCTGCTTTTATTTATAGCACCTTTATATTCTAATCGGACGTACGGACGGACAGACACGCAGCTAGACAGACTGATAGAGACCGTGATGAATGGTACGGAACTGTTCTTGTGCGAGTGCAATTTCTAAAATAAATTCTAGTCACTTGATACGAAATACCAGGCTCTGGTCTGCGAAAAACTGCAGGCAGATGCTGGATGCGGCAAGCTGAAGACAGGGCGCTGTGGCGCTCATTAGGGGAGAGCTTTATACAGCAGTGGAGTAGTATAGCCTGACGACGTCGACGACGACAACGGGTACAAAATACGCCATACAAATTGGACGTGACAAGGAGCTCGTAACGCCTTGTCTATATCAATATAACCACTAACCTAACTAATAAATAATCACCAACATAGAAATACATTTGTAAACATGTAAACTTGTGCGAATCGAACTCATGACCTCCGGCATGGTAATCAGACGTGATACCATTAGAACAACGAGGCAGTCATGTTGAAGCATATTCCCCATCGTACATACGTACTAATGTGTCTACCTACGTGATCATACTTGGACCTGGTAATTAAATACTCAAGTCAGAGTTCGACGCTGGGTCGCCCGGAGATTGCTTGTTAGAACTTTCCTTTGGCCCAATGTTGTAAGTTGAAGGTTTGATCTGTTGAAGTACTTCGTAATGACTCGCGATGCCCATACATTAGACGGGTCTAATCGCGATTAATTATTAGTTAAAAAGTTTTTAAGTAGCCGTCCCAATGCAGGGTACAGGCCCTTTCTTCGAGAAAGAGTATGGGGTTTTTTACCACGCGTGCCAACCGCGGGTTGGCAATTTCCAGCGATGAAATATTTGGATTCTACAGACACTCAGGTTTCTTCACGAGATTTTCCTTCAGGAGTGGTATTGCTACCATAACTTCACAATAAACATAAATTAAAAATTTAAGTCATTGTTACATGTCGGGATTCGAACACACGACTTCCAGATTAAGACAGAGTGATTTTAGCCACTAAATAGGTTTGTGAAATTGTCCTTAGCACGGGTTACTGCATTTAAAAAAGAATATAATCATGTGGGTACAGCGATATCATTCCGATGTAAAACCTAACTACAAATTACTTCAGCCAGATGTCCCTGCCTGTACGTAATACAGAGAGTATTGTAAAGAGGTTCCAAATTTCACTGATGCCGGTGAGCCGCCCTTTAGCTCAGTTGGAAGAGCACTGGCACGGATAGCCAGAGGTTGCGGGTTCGAATCCTGGTATGGGTGGATTTTTTAGCCTCTAAATAGGTTTTTAAAATTGTCCTTAGCACTGGTTAGTGCATTAAAAAAAAGAATATAATCGGAGTAATTTTACTACTTTTTTAAAAATGAAAACTACGTATAGAAATACGTAATTGAAAAGTACCTTATTTAATTATGCATCAAACCCTCAGACTAAATTTATCAAATAATTACTGATTTTATTACATTTATTAAAATATTAAAATTGTGCGCGTAAGACAGCATGCTCCATAAAAGAAAAGCTTTAATCAGCCTCTTGTCATTGCAATCAGTCTATCACTGTCCCTTTCACGTCTCGTAGAAGAGAAGAGCTAAGCTACCTCATCGACACTCTTTTCCTTTTTATCGACAGGCGCCTTTGAACAATCCAATTTGAACGGGCTCCGAATATCAAAGGCCAAAGATTGGACGTAAAAGACGATCTTTGCGCTGTAATTTCAATTTTTATTTGTTCCCTCGGCCCCGATGATACGCCTATACGGAATAAGGATCAGGGACCCAATTCTCTGTTCATTAGCAAATAAGTCTTATACGACTCTAAGCCGGGTGCGCCAAAGTTGACCGAAGATTCCTACCTCGATTATTGTAACTCCGAAAATTTTATTACTACAATTTTTCATCCTAACAATCACTATTAATAACTACTCTGTTCCGAATGTTATTAATTCCGAATCATCCAACTTCATAATGTCGGTAACAATAAACATCTATTGTACTACTATTTGTTTTCCGATATTTTCTCAAAATAACTGTTTTTTACACTATTATTCGAAATCATATATTTGTTAGTAGAATTGTTTTTATTCTAAAATTTTACATTATATAGGTACCTACATTCATTTTGTGAACTTATTAATTAGGTCAATGCCGCCACCGAGATCGACATCAGGGCAGTAGGTAGGTTAGGTTAGGTTAGAACATGTAAAAACAACAAAAAAATACTGTTTTCAGAACGAAACCTTCCTACCTATAAGTCAGAATAGGATACTATTAGGTCAATGACGCTACGGAAATTAACATCTGGGCAGTAGATAGGTTAGGTTAGGTTAGAACATGTAAAACAACAAAAAACACTATTTTGGAATTAAATATACCAACCAAAATTCAAATTATGGTACGGTTAGGTCAGTGTTCCTACCGAAATCAACATCTGGGCAGTAGGTAGGTTAGGTTAGGTTAGGTTAGAACATGTAAAAACTACAAAAAAACACTACTTTGGACCTAAACATACCAACCAAAAGTCAAATTATGGTACTTTTTGGTCAGTGTTGCTACCGAAATAGACATCTGGGCAAAACAACTGAACAAAGATATCAAAGTCTGTAAATACATACCATACATACAAATAAGAATTATAACTTATCGATAATATGAGTAACAATATTATGAAAAACATGTTTATGAATGACAACATTATGGTAAAAAACACTTAGGAGTTTCGATTAGTTTAGTAGTATTATTAGTAATAAAAAAAATCAGAAACCAGAGTGTTATGATCTTCGTCGGTAGTACTAGAAATTGTATGAACGAAAAAATTAGGTAAATTAGGCAAGAGTGATCATTCGGAGTACAAATCGTTAGTAAGACCATTTTCGGAAGTTAGACTTTAGTTAAGCCAATATGGACCCCTCTAAGCCTTATGACTTGGAATTCTACGTAAAAAGTCGACCGACAGCCAAAATTTGTATTCTGAACACCACGCTACATTAAATTCGAATGAGAATAGTAGATTGTTAACCGAGGGTCGAAAGAATCAATTCCCGAGGTATTTAGGCTATGGTCTGAGTAAGAATTGATTATTTTACCCGTGTTAAACACTCTACTTTTCGTTTCGATTATGAGGAAACTAAAAACTCATTTTTAATATTCAAATTTTAGCATAAGACATTATTACCAATTTTTTTTTATTCCGTCACACGTCCCCACTGCTGGGGGCCAATCAAACAATCCCCCGCCAATCTGGACTTGGCCCCCGTGGTGAAGTATGGCCTAACCTTCCTTCGATGCAGGAAGAGACCCGTGCCCCAGCAATGGGGATATAGAATGACTGACTTGGCTTAACGACTGCCATCTATCGACGGCAACCGGCACCAACTGCTTAATCGGGTGTTTGGAACTTATTTATTTATTTTTAATTATATTCTCGGCCGCACTAATGGAGAATAATTATGTGAGCTGCATTGCGCTGGCTCCGCTGTTACGAAATATGCAAAGAGCCAAACAATTTTACTGTCTGCTGTACAAGTAAATAGGGCTCAATTTTCCATAGACACACTTAGGCGTGTACCTAAGAGCATAATTAAAAGACGTTAATTACTGGCTTTGTGCAGCGAAGGGTTTTAAAAATGTGCTTTCGTTAATGATGCAATTTACGTAGTCGCAGTTCATTTGCTGGTCTGCGAGTTAAGCCAGAGTGTCGAAGTGAAAGTTCCATCGACTTATGCTTCATACATGTAAGAATTTATCTTAAGGTAGCCATGTGAAGCCTAGTGATGTCCTACCTGAATAATGTTTCCTATAATTTGCAGATTGTCATTGACAAGTAATGATATGAATCAATCACTACGGTTAAGCAACAACATACGCAATCAGGCGCTGGATGGGTGACCGTCCCGTGACTACCGCTAGTGGCATTTTTTCGAGCATTTCCGTGGTGCCGGCTGTCAAGTCATGGCAGTCGTTAAGCCATGTCAGAGGCCTTCTGGGGCGGCTTAATAACTTCTGACAGTAAGGCCCGACACTGCCTTATAATCCTCCACCAACCCGGACTTGCCCCCGTGGTGGAGTATGGCCTGACCTTCCTGCGATGCAGAGACCCATGCCCCAGCAGTGGAGACATACAGGGTTGGAATCGGTATGAATTTATGGACGCATCGTAATTATTGTTTTCAAACGATGCCGAAAGTTGCCGCGCTTCTTTTTTGACAGTTCATGATAGAGATAGAAATGGTGAAGTTTAGCTTTGTAAATAATCTTAGAATATTAGATTCATTAAGTGAATAAATGTTTATAATTTGTAATAAGAATGAACCGAATGAATGAACTGCCCAAAAGCTCCACGGTGCAGTTTGCGGGATCTCATGGAGGCATCACCCGGCGCACTCGCAGTGGCGCGGTTTTGGGAGCGAGATGTCTGAGAGGAAGTCGACGGTTTCGACACGAAAGAAGAACAAGAATATTTGAGACAAGATGGTTAGAGTGGAGTTTCTTCGCTGCCTTCTTGTCCACTACAGCTTGGCCCTGAAGGTGGCTCAGATATTTATCTGTCTATACATATCTATAATATACTAGCTGACTCAGCGAACTTCGTACCGCCCATCATCGATTCTTTATATATTTTTTTTTTCTTAAGAACCATCCTCGTACTTCAAGGAATATTCTAAAAAAAGAATTAGCGAAATCTGTTCAGCTGCTCTCGAGTTTTGCGCTTACCAACACATTCGGGGATTCATTTTTATATTATAGATAGATGCCTGGTATCCAATATACAGAAAGTCTAAAACCTGGAAGACTAAGTTTGGAGTTTCTTTCTCCATTTTTTCTCCATTTTAAAATGGACACCTATTTTAACTTTGCAACGTTCATTAAGCTGCAGTTTCTGTGCTACTTTGAATAAAGTCTTTTCATTTAATTTAATTTCATGTATTTTACGTAGACGTATTTTACGTATGACGTAGGTACATAAAAAAACATATAGCATTAAAATGCGAAAATTACTTTGCTAAATTCAGGCAAAAATCTCAGAAGTACCTACCATCAACGTCATCGTCATCGTCAGGCTATATTAGTCCACTGCTGGACATAGCCCTCTCCTAAAGAGCGTCACCTTGTGCATCATAGGGGAGTAATGCCCTTAAGTAGTACCATGCGGTTGCCATGCCATGTCCATGAAGTACCATGCGGTTAGTTATTGCGCCGTCCTCCTTACCACTTTTTCAAGCAGAAGCAAGACACGAACACACCACCACCGACACCGACACTTGTATGAGAAAATGCGCGACTCGTTTCGCCTCTAACACGAGGCATTCTCAGGCTCGCACGTCAACCGCATGCTACTTCTGAGATTTTTTGAGGAATTTAGCAAAGTAATTTTCACATTTTAATGCTTCTATGGATTTCCGCAAAATAACGCTTGATTCCATACTACAGTAACAAAATATCCAAATTCAACTTGAGATAGACGAGGCCGCCTGTATGAAGCCGGGAAGATCTCGTTAAGAGCACAAACATCCATATTGCGAGAGTAACCGACAGCCCGACGGAACCTTGGGTGTAATTGTCGCTGATTTGAACAAAAAAAGGACCGACATTCAGTGAAAGAGAATGTCCAGAACTCCAAGTGAATTAAATTGAATAAATATTTCCTAGAACATGTCTGTGTATGTATGTGTTAGTGTGTGTGTGTGTGTTTGTGGGCTTGTGTGTCACCATGTTATGCATTTCTTCTTCTTCTTCTTCAGGCTATATTATGTAGTCCACTGCTGGACGTAGCCCTCCCCTAATGAGCGCCATAGCGCCCTGTCTTCAGCTTGCCGCATCCAGCATCTGCCTGCAGTTTTTCGCAGATCGTCATCCCACCTGGTCGGAGGGCGTCCTACACTACGTTTGCCGAGTCGCGGTCTCTACTCAAGTACACGTTTACTCCAACGGTTGTCGATTCTTCGCGAGATATGGCAAGCCCACTGCGACTTCAGCTTGCTGATTCTCTGAGCTATGTCGATAACTTTGGTTCTCTGTTAGATGCATTCGTTACGAATCCTATCCTTCAGAGAAACTCCGAGCATAGCTCTCTCCATAGCTCGCTAAGCGACTTTGAACTGGTGGACCAGCCCTTTCGTGAGTTTCCATGTCTCGGCTCCGTAGGTCATCACAGGTAGGACGCACTCGTTGAAAACTTTCGTTTTCAAACATTGCGGTATGGATGACGAGAAGACCCGGCGTCGTTTCCAAAACGCTGCCCAGTCCACCTGGATCCTCCTCTTGGTCTTCTTCTCGAAATTGTTTTTACCTAACTGCAAAATCTGCCCGAGGTAAGTATATTCAGTTATGCATTTAAGAATATATAAATTTATTTATTTATTTCTTTGTTGCTTTTAAGCAATTATTTTTGAATTATGATATGGCGTCTTATTATTTTATTGGGTTTTTTATCACCACTGTTATCCTCGGATCAGGACTTTCGGTAGTGTAAATTAGCTACATTTCTTGTAGCTTGAACATTACTAAAACCTTGATTAGTAATCCGAACTATCGACTCGAAGAGAGTGAAATTATTCTGAAATAGAACTTACGGATTTTGAAAAAAAAAATCTTCTCCTGTGGCGTTTTTTTCGCGTTGAAAACTACACATTTAGAGCGGTGTTAACGGAGCAGTGTAGAACACCGGCTTTTCAATCGGGATGTCGTGGGTTCGAAACCCGGCATGTACCAATGACTTTGTTTTCTAAGTTATGTACATTTGTGAAATTATAGTAGCAATACTACTCGTTGACGGTGAAGCAAAACATCGTAAGGAAACCCTAGTGTCTGATGTGTTGGCGTACCTAGCGCTTGCTACGTACAATGGCCCAACTATGAGGCTAAGTGCGTAAATCTCAGGTCTAACTAACTAATACATATTAACGAACAGAAGAGAGGGCACAGATAGCTAAATAAAAGTTGCTCCTTCTAAACCTTGCCAGGCTGTGCCAAAGGGAGGAAAAAGGTCAAAGATTCTCTTTCCCTTTAATTATACAGGATGTGACGAGCGAAACATGTCCGCTTGTAGCAATTGGCGCTTGTTCACGATTGTGGGTGGGGTTTTGTGAAAAAAGTTAGAAGTTTTACGCGACACAATTGCTCCAAATCGATATCAACTCTTTATATGTCTCCACTGCTGGGGCACGGGTCTCTTCCTGTATCGCAGGAACGTTAGGTCATACTCCACCACGGGGGCCAAGTCCGGGTCGGTGAAGGGTTGTAAGACAGTGGCGCGCCTTACTGTCAGAAGTTATCAAGCCACCAGTAAGGCCTCTGACATGGCTTAACAACTGTCATTACATGACAGCCAGCACCAACGGCTTAACGTGCCTTGCCAAGCACGAAAGCGCCCGGACAAATGCCGCTGGTAGTCACGGGATGGTAACCCATCCAGTACCTGACCAGCCTGTTGTTGCTTAACCCAAGTGATTGATTCCAATCACTCGGTTCCGCTAGGCCACGAGCGCTTCCAATAAGTGTAAATAAATCCCCCTAATCATGAGTTAGTATTAATAACATCCTTGCACATAACCTCTACACGACACAATCAATTCTCCTGGTCCCAACTAGGATACCTCGTGCTATAGTAACCAGACAAGGACATGACAATCATGGAAATACACCCAGACTGCTGCCATTTGTACAATTTTTCGGCCGTTTTCGGCGGAAATCGATTCAAGTCCTAGATGTTGATCCTATGTTCTAGTCGAGACTGTAGGTTCTATAAATAGTTGTCACAGACGTATGGATTTTTTACGTTTACTTTTTAAAAAAAACGTATTGTACAATAACCATTGAAACGTCCACGTAACTAGAGCTACATAAAAAAGTAGCGTTGTACGTCCACGTAACTATAGTTACTTCGCGGACTGCTATCAGTAAAATCGATTTTAATGAATGAAACCTTTCAAATAACTTCTCGAATCGGCTATTACAATAATCTGTGTTAAATTGTTCATTCAATTGATGCTAAGCTATACCTATAATATTGAAATTGAATGTAATTTATTAGATCACAACATGCTTAGATTGCCGCAATGTAATGTCAACATAACGCCCAATTATATCGTGGCGCCCACGATACAGACTGTGCCTAGTGGGGTCACCGTTGCTCTAGTTACTTACACACACTAAACCTTTATTTGTCTAAGCACTGTTCTACCTATTTTATTTGTCTCTGTGTATTATTCTTCTCGATAATAAATATTATTTGTATAGGTAGCTACGATTTTTATTCCATTGGGGCGCTAGTAAGCGCCCTGAAACGCCCTAATCATAGCAAGTAGAGATGGAGTAAGTGAGTTAGTTACACCTGAGATTTCCGCACTTAGCCTCATAGTTGGGCCGTTGTACGTAGCAAGCGCTGAGGTACGCTAACACCTCAGACACTAGGGTTTCCTTACGATGTTTTCCTTCACCGTCAGCGAGTAGTATTGCTACTATAATTTCACAAATGTGCATAACTTAGAAAACAAAGTCTTCACCCCAAAGCGCCTTACCGCCTACGCCTATGAAATGCCTTAACATAAGGCCGCGCCTTTCTGACTGATAACCCAGCCGCAACACACGCCTGATTACCTCATCACGCCAGAGGCCGTTTATCTCCCTAATGATTCTACCCTGTTAATACTGTACAGGCACTTAGACGCATACGTCTTTTCCCACCTTCTAATAAATCTTCGAAGGCGAAGTAATTTCTACGGGAGAGACGGGTACGCGTAGAATAATGTTGCAAAGATTGGAGGATCTGATTTCGATATCAACCCTTGCATAATTTCACTGCTGGGGCACGGGTCTCTTCCAGCATCGCAGGAATGTTAGACATGTGCTCCCCGCAAGTCGTTTAGTGCACATCTAATCCAGTGACGGTGGCGTCTTGTATTCGTTATTGTAATTCCACTAATTGATAGGCTTCGCTGAACAGAAGGTGAGTGTTACGCGTGTACGCAGGCGTGAAAAAGTTCGCTGTAGCGGAATACCATATTCAAGAACAAATTATTTATTAGTAAATCTTACGACTAGGCTGCTTCTTTTTGGGAAAAAACTCAGTATCTTGTTAGTTATCAGCTTAATACTCGCAGGAAAGGGCACATCCTAAATACTGACAATAGTTACTTTAATGGACTATATAAAAAAGATACTTTATTTTAAAGGTCAGCAAATATAATTATACAATTATAAATTAATAATATTAATTTAAAATTATAAATTAATAATATTAATTTATATTATGTATTTTTTTTACGTTTGCTTGACACAAAGATGATAGTAGATTTAATATTTTTTTGAATTAATAACGCCAAGCTATTGACAATTGGGTATTCCGTAAAAAAGGACCAAAGTTACCTTTTTTTACGTTTGCACAGAATTGGAGTCTTTAAGTTTAGTTTATTATTTTATAGAGTTTTTGTATCCTTTGGAGGCAATTCCACTCGATAACTGTAAAGTAAAACATCTTGATGAAACCTGAGTAACTCAGGTGTTCAAACGCATAGCAATGAAACCCATACTCTCTGATGGTGGAGATTTTACAAGGAAAAACGTAACCGCAGATTAAACAGTACGACTCTAAGCAGTGCTTTACGAGGAATCGTGTTTTTGTAAATAAGACTTAGTTTTTAATTTCTAAAAACTTATATCTACTTGAGGCGGTGGTAGTTCAGTGGGTAGAACCATGGACTGGCAAGCGAGAGCCCCAGGTTTGATCCCGAGTGCGGGCATGTACCAATGACTTTGTTTAATTTCAAAGTTACGTACATTTGCGAATTTGCAGTCGCAATACCACACGCTAACGGTAAAGGAAAACATCGTGAGGAAACCCGCAGCTTGGTTGGCTCCGCACGTATTGACTAGTCTTTCCTGTGGGCTAGGCCGACTAAGCTGTCAGGATGGTATAGGTGCTGGGCAAGCCTACACCATCTATAAAACCATGTCCTAGGCACTACAGCGTCGGAGTGGTCCCTTCGCCCATCTAGTGTGAGTGAAGATACCACTGGACGCTGTATAAAATCATCTCATTAAGTAGATGCAAAAAGTCCAATATATATCAACTTATTAGCTACGTTTCGCTTGTAAATATTGATTCTTGCCCTCAAAACCCGAAAGAATCCTGATAAACCAAACAACCAGAGGCCGTCAAATCAACGTCGGTACAATGTTCTCGAGAACTTCCTTCGGGAATTATTATGAAAAAAGTTTTTTTCCGTTTGGCTAAAGTTATTTCAGACTGCAAACTTATTTGCCGAACACGAGGCGAGAAAAACAGCGTAGGTACCTAAACAAAGATTCTTTTTATGGTTCCGTACTTCAAAAGAAAAAACAGAACCCTTATAGGATCACTTTGCTATCTGTCCGTCTGTTTGCCTGTCCAGACTATTTATTTTGGAAACGCTTACACGAATAAAGTTGAAATTAAAACTGTATACTCAGGTCTACAGTCTATTGTGACTTAAACTAAGTAAAAAAAACTCACTCCATTCTACTCTAAAAAAGGTTATTATAACATAGGGGTTATAAACAAAATTTATAGCGAACTTCCCGTTGAACCAGAACTATGAAATTTGTCAAGTTACATCGTCTTATACTACAAATACAGGAAAAACAATCTGAAAACTGTACATTCATAATTAAATCATAAAGAAAATTTCTTGATACTTCGAGAAAAGCTAGGAAAAAGGTTGCGATAGTCAATTCCTAAACTATTCATAACTATTCATATTCGCGGTGTTACCCGTAGTTTATCGCTTTTCCCATCGTAATAAGATATTGTCCCGTAGCACGTTGCCTATATTAACATATCGAAGGTGTCAGCTAACTCCATACCAATAAATGTTATTAAAATCGCTCCAGCCGTTTAGATGTGAAGAAGTAACAAACATTCGCCTTTATAATATTAGAGTGAAGTGTGATGTGATGTGCCGTGACGTGACGTTACGTGACATGACGTGACGTGACGTGACGTGACGTGAATTGACGTGACGTGACGTGACGTGACGTGAAGTGACGTGACGTGACGTGACGTGACGTGACGTGACGTGACGTGACGTGACGTGACGTGACGTGACGTGACGTGACGTGACGTGACGTGACGTGACATGACGTGACGTGACGTGATGTAATGTGATGTGATGATTAGATTTTGTTATAGACGTATACGGGTAAAGTGGTTAAAGTGATACGGGTAAATATAGATTTAAGCTTAACTTAAATTCTTTATTTGAAAGGGGAAGATGTAGCATAATGTTAGGTTGACAAGAAATAGTTTAATGTGAGCAATATCAATTTAAGTGTCAGTCATTGCGTGAGTTCCATTACAGTTTCGACAAACTATTACAATCTATACTACTTTTATTTTTAATGCACTAACCCGTGCTAAGGACAATTTTAAAAACCTATTTAGAGGCTAAAAATTCCACCCATGCCGGGATTCGAACCCGCGACCTCTGACTATCTGTACCAGCGCTCTTCTAATTGAGCTAATGGGTGACTCACCGGCATCAGTGAAATTTCAAACCTCTTTACACCTATTCTCTGTATTACGTACAGGCAGCGACATCAGCGACTTTGCAGTTAGGTTTTTACATCGGAATGATATGACTGTACCCACATGATTATACTATTTTTATTTTTAATGCACTACAATCTACACAACAACAAAGTTAAATAATGTGATAGTGTGATATGTAAGTACACATCTACCTGTTTTATACTATGGTACAGACCCCTTGTTACGCAATTTCAACACACACTTGACCAGTTTTTTTTGCCGGTCCAAATTTTCGTTGCTTATAAGATTAAACACGAAATGTTACTGTCTGTACATTAATTTGACAGTTTTATTTGCGGCGTTTTCAAACAAATTGTTATTTATTATCATTAAATTGTGGATACAACAGTATACACGAAAATTACATGATCAGGAACTTGCTTCAAAAATTTAATTTGTAGTGACATTGTTTTATGCTTTAAAAGTCGTAGAGTAAACTATAAAAAAATCGGTATTTTACAGCCATATTAATATTATTGTCCTAGTGACAACATCAATGTTTAGTGTGTGTGTGTGTGTGTGTATGTATGAGTGTGTGTGAGGTGGTCTGTATGTGTGTGTCTCAGTGTGTGTTTGTGTGACAATATAGCATAATTAAATTTGGTACAGCAGTATTATTGTATTAATTTTCCCGTATTATAATGTTCCATACCTTTTAGCCAATCCACTAGCACTTTTATAGTTGAAAATTGTTTATTGTTTAATGGACGTCCCAGAGTAGTAGGTATCACATAGTAGCACTCTAACTGGTCTTGTAACAAATGACGTGTCACGGGCTTGTCCAAAGGACTGTCAACTCACTGTAGACGTTCCCCTTCGCCGGGAAGATTTCCGGGACTCCCGATTATGATGATTGTCATAATGTAATAATAATTGTCATATGAATGTCACCACATTGTTTTATGCTTTAAAAGTCATAGAGAAACTATAAAAAAAAAACTGTATTTCACGGCCATATTGATATTGTTGTCCTAGTGACAACATGAAACAATGTGTAGTGTGTGTGTGTGTGTGTGTGTGTGTGAATGTGTGAGTGTGTGTGAGGTTGTCTGTATGTGTGTCGCAGTGTGTGTTTGTGTGATAATATAGCATAATTTATTTTGGTAGAGCAGTTTTATTCTATAAATTTTCCCGTTTTACAGTGTTCCATATTTTTTAGCCAATCTAGTAGCATTTTTTTAGTTGAAAATTGTTTATTGTTTAATAGACGTCCCAGAGTAGTAGGTATCATATCATAGCACTCTAACTGGTCTTGTAACAAATGACGTGTCACCGACTTGTCCAAAAGACTGTCAACTCACGGTAGACGATGAACACCCCTTCGCCGGGAAGATTTCCGGGACTCCCGCTTATGATGATTAATTCAATCTTTAATTTCAATTAATTCAATGGTTAGCTGGAAGAACGTACTTTTTATTAATTTTATTTTATTTTGTTTATTTGGATTACTCACAGCTTGTAAATCAAAAACCTATTTAGAGGCTTAACATTCCACCCATGCCGAGATTCGAACCTGCGACCTCTGGCACGGATAGCCAGAGGTCGCGAGTTCGAATCCCGGCATGGGTGGAATTTTTAGCCTCTAAATAGGTTTTTAAAATTGCCCTTAGCACGGGTTAGTGCATTAAAATATATTAAAATATAAACTTGTATATCAGAACATTCAATTGGAGATATGACACAACTTAAGTCTAAATACACAGGCTACTTACGAGTTATCACGACATGCAAATAATAAGTGCCTTCTGCAAGTAGAGCGCCTAAGAATATAAACTTAAAATACGAAGATATACACAATCATGCTATGGCTTGCTATATCCGTCAGTCAGCACAATTCCTTTAATTTTAAATATACTGTCTGAATATACGTCGAATGTATTGCTAAAGTGATTGAGTACTTTGCATAACCTGGGAACGGTGGAGTAACAAGGCCACTAATTTTACTCTACTATGTTAGCGTTTAAGTCACTTATGTAATTCCTGGTGTACATAAAATAAAGAGTATTTTATGTATCTAGTCGTTAAAGCATGTCAGAGATTTGTGACAGTAAGGTCTTACAATCCTCCACCAACCCGAACTGGGCCCCCGTGGTGGAGAATGGCCTAACCTTCCTATGATGCAGGAAGAGACCCGTGCCCCAGCAGTGTGGATATACAAAGGAAATCATCCATCTCCCTGTCGATCAATATTTCAAGTAAAATACTTCGTTTTTTTCTTTCTGATGGCCTCGGTGGCGCAGCGGTTTGGCACGCTGCTGACTGTAAAACAGGAGGTCTCGGGTTCTTTCCCCGGCCGGGTCAAACTAAGTAACGAACTGACTTGGGTGTTGGATGTTATCTATATAATAATATAATTTATTGTATTAAATATTCGGCCAGATGTCGCTGCCTATTGCATCACTTACAGCTTCGACTACCTACTTTGCAGTTAGGCCTTTACATCGGAATGATATCGCTCTATACACATGATTATACAATTTTTATTTTTAATGCACTAACCCGTGCTAAGGACAATTTTAAAAACCTATTCAGAGGCTAAAAATTCCACCCATGCCGGGATTCGAACCCGCGACCTCTGGCTATCCGTGCCAGCGCTCTTTCCAACTGAGCTAATCTTTCTTTTATTTATCTTATTTTAGTTATTTTATTACAAAACATAAATAATATTTATTTATTGTAATAAAATAGCTATTTCATAAAAATTCAGGGCGATAGCAAAAACTACCCGGGCGAATATTTAGAAACAAGAAGAGCTTTCAATGAGAAGTCCTTCAAAATGTACGAATCACACTAATATTTTAAAGACGAAAGTTTATGAGTGTGTATGTTCGTTACTTCGTTACAAGGAATTTTAATAAAATTTGCTGTAGAGTTAGCAGACACCTTGGATTAACACAAATGCTGCATTTTACTGCGGGAAAATAGCTTATTCCCATGGAAAAATCGATAATCACACCGCGGGGCACAGCTGGTAAAACCATAATTATTTATACGTATTTTTTTCTACTAATTTAAGTACTTTTAGTTTTTTTTTATTCGCAGCTCAGCCATTTTATCTCTAACATTACATATAAGTTAAATAATATTCATTACAGTAAAATGTAACAGATTATTTGGTAGCTCTATAGCATACTATAGCAAATGATACGGTTAGAGTTAAATACAGTGCATTCACCTAAAATAACCCCAGGCAACGGGAATTACGAAAGCGGATATGGTTCTGAGATTGTGACTGTGAAGTGTATCAATCATTCCGCTCACCGGTTTCCAAGTATTTGTTAGTAGGACTTAAGTTTTGGTAATTATTTCCCGTGAAATTGCGACCGTCGACTGGGTTCTGAAAAATGGACACTGACGTCACGGCAGACCATGAAGAAGATGGCGGGACGACCCAAGTACATTCTTAGCTATTCCCTTATACCTAATTGAGGGATGCATTTATTACGATTGCACACCTAATTTTATTTTAATACAAAAGATTTCATTCATACGATCGATCGATAGCAACCCTTGTATGTCCCCACTGCTGGGGCACGGGTCTCTTCCTGCGTCGGACTAAGGTTAGGCCATACTCCACCACGGGGGCCAAGTCCGGGTTGGTGGAGGATTGTAAGACAGTGGCGGGTCTTACTGACAGAAGTTATCAAGCCACCCAAAAGGCCTCCGACATGGCCTAGAGACTGCCAACGTGCCTTGCGAAGCACAGAAGCGCTCGAAAAAAAGCCACCAGCGGTATTCAGGGGACGGTCACCCATCCCGCACCTGACCGCGCCTGTTGTTGCTTAACTCGAATGATTCCAATCACTCGGTTCGCCTACGCCACAAGCGCTTCCGACTAGGCCATGAGCGCTTCATACAAATTTACTGCAAATTAATTAAAAAAAATGGGTCGTCTAAATATAAAAAAGTCGTAGTTGTACATAGCGATAAGAATTAATCGGGGTAAATCGATTTTGGATTATTAATCAAAGGGTAAATCGATATTGCAATGCACGTAGCATTGTTAAATGCGATGTGTATCGTATTGCAAAGTCAATTAACCCGCAAATTAACAACTAGACTTCGCAACTACGCAATGTGACTGGAACTAAAGTCATCATAATACGCCAGTAAAAAGCTTTATAAAAAGTGTGTAGCTTCTGAATTGATGGACTAGTTTGTAACCAGTACCACGAATTGGTCCTATTTGAAGTATCTTGTTTTACTTCTCTATGTAAACGTAATTTAAGTAATTTGTTAGGTATTTTACATTACTTAGTTTTAAAGTGATAGTAAGTCTGCCAACAAACTATCATATATTGAATGTAAAAGTTGCATGTACCTTATATAGAATAGATTTTTTTATATTTTTTATCGTGTGCATCTTTGTGCAGTATCGTGTGCACGTGACATAGTGTTAGAGTATGAACGAAGCGCTCCTGGCCTAGGCAAACCGAGTGATTGGAGTCAATCACTTTGTAACGGACCAAGGTCCATACAAGTGCTCACGATCGTTAATATAAATTTGAATTGTGTTCTGTGCGAGTTTGGTTCGAGATAGGTTACGTAGTAAAATCGCGGAAACACTATTTAACGAGATTGATTAGGTAGGTAGGCACTTTAGTCGTTAGAAGGTCCTTATCATTCAAGTTAGGCATCACAATAAATCTAATAAATGCGACAAATGGGATTCAAAGCGGGGACGCTTTCTGGGGATTTTGTTGAGGGTTGTTTGTGTACTAATCGACAGTTAGTCATAAAAAAAAGAGAAAAACATTTCGAGTACTGTGTGAGGCTGGGTTCGAACCCGCGGCCTTCCGGTGGAGATCGGCGTCTGTCGCCGCTGGGCCAATTTGCATTTAAACAAAACAAAATTATGCAATAGGATTCTTTATGTAGTAGTCTATTCGAAGACTGAAATATAGCTAGACATTATTTTGTTTTCTAACAGGGTTTGTTATACCTAGATTAAATTGTGCAACAAGAATTTAGGGATGACTAAATAAATAATGGAATAAAATAATAAGTTACAACGACATCTGCAGTGGACGAACGCACAACTAATAGACTATCGATTGGAAAAAACTCGTCCGCTACCTATCACTTGTGACACGGCATTTCATCCTAACAGATAGATGGCGCTACCGGCGGCTGGGAAGTAGATTCCCTTTAACTGCTTTCAAATCAAATGTTAATTGCTATCACTATTAAAATAGTAGATTATAAGAACAAATTTCAATATCTTTCTTGTTTTTGCACGCGCTTGTAGATTTTATAAGCATTTATTTACCTAGTAGTTAAGTAGGTAAAATTCCGTGTTGAGGTAATGTTATGGTTATCAAAGTATACTGAGTTATTCACAGCGATTTTATGTTAGTGATTTGAAGACAGAAAACCATATACTAAAGATATAAATAAGAATAATCTCTAAAACATTCAATTTAGCCCCTACCTAGGAGAGAATAGAATCACAAAACGATAATTAATGCTACGTTTAAACTCTGTAGTATGTCGATAATACATATTGTTATGAAGGGAAACTAATTTATAACACACCGATGTAATATCAGAGACTTGGTAAAAGTATTATATTCACTTAAACAATAAAAATTACTAAAACTTATAATCAATCAAATAACTACTAACTCTATCTAGGTGAGAATAGGTTCACTAAACTTTCTTTAATCCTACTTTCAATTTCTTTAAAAAGCTTTTAATATGTCTTGTCATGAAAGAAAACTAATGTATAACGCACCGATGTAATATTAGAGACTTTGTAAAAGTAATATATTCACTTAAACAATTAATTTAATAAAACTCAATAAATCAAAATAACAACTAGCTCCATCTAGCCGAGACTGAGATCACTAAATGTTCTTTACGGTTGCTTTCAGAGGTTATTAATGTGTCTTGTCGTGAAAGGAAACTAATCACATCGATGTAATATTGTCTCTGTAAAAAAATGGTCTATTCACAAAAAACAAAATAAATAAAGCTCATAATTAATCAATTAAAAAAAAAAAACATCTAGTTTCATTTGAGAATGGATATTAAACTATCTAGGCTAGTGTTGGGGTTGAATGATTTAAACAAAAGAAAAAGAACTCGAATGATTCCTATCATATCCCTTTTTATATCTAGATCACCTATACGTAATCTCGTATGATAATCAATCATAAACTTAATGTCTATAAAAGAAACCACATGGTCTCATTCCGTTCCGCGTTAGTAACCGGCGGCGCCGACTGCCGAGACACGTACCTACAGTTAGGCGAGTGACGCACGTATTTGGTAGGTGTAGTGCGAAGATCGGACGGTACGCGGGTTCGATTCCGTTCAACTTTTTTAAAACAACCATGCACGTCGCTTGGGACAGTATGGGACTAATGTTGTAATGTATGTGTCTGTTGTATAACAGTTATTATTCTTAACATAATTTGTCCAACGTAGTAATTTCTATTTTGATTGTTTATTGGTTTTCTTTCATGGCTCTATGCCTTCGATAGTCTTGTCACGTTATTTATTTCAATAAAATCAAAATTTCAAAGTATAATAATATTAACTTAATACCATAATATTTGCGAATGGTATAATTATTTATAATTGTTGCTAGAGGGATAGCTAAAGTTGTTACTCGTAAATAGGAATGAAACATGACACGTAATATATTTAGTCACGAACTGCTAAGAGCTATTTATTCAATGTTCGGGAAAGGAATTGAATCATTCATCACTTTTGAAATATAGCATTTAGGGCATCCCTAATAATTAAATATTGTTGAACGCAGCTTCTTCTCGTATTCATACAGGGTTGCGTGTGTGAGTTTAGAGTATTGCTGTATTGGTGGATTGTAGTTCTCCGATTAGCCGATTCCGGTTTGGGCGCCACTGGTTGCCGCGGCGCCTACTAAAATGATTATAACGTTTCAATTCGCAATTGTAGCCTAAGTAGAGTATTTCTAGGTGAATCTGTACTAAATTGAAAGGATGTTTTAACACAAACATTACGCTAAACCTTTATATTAACAGAAGTTAGTTAGTTGTCCGTAAGCATTGTGCCGCAGGTCAGTGGTGTGTTGGAATAAATTGTTAAGAAGAAATTATTGTAGACAAATCAATTAAACAGGAAATATCGAGATAAATAAATAGAAAATAAATAATGTATTACATTAAGACACAGGAAATTAATTTACAAAATATCAAAACATTAAAGTTCTGAAACGAGATGGAGGTGGATTTCAGCTGGCCAATCGGGTGTCATTAGATTTCAAGATGGGTTAGACAAAGCGGAATTGGGAGCGGAGCCATTTTGGACGCGCGGGGTTGTTTCGCGAGGCTATAAAAAGGCCGAGGCGCCAACGGCGCGCACGCATTCTGGACCAGGAAATTCAATAGTACGTACACCTATTCCGCTCGTAGGAAAATTCGCCATTTTGTGTGAATTTATTAGAACTGGGGAGTTTCGATTGCATTTAAATTCGGTAATAGGAAAGTGGCTTTGGATTTGTGACCTAGCATCATCTGTGGGCATTGTGTTCTAGTGTATCAGCCCTGGTGTGAAGTCTCAGGTTTAGAGGTACTTTCGGAGCTAGGGAATTAGATTTGAAAGTAAAAAGTGTAAATGTTAGGAACGGTTTTGGTGAGTATTCCGTACAATTAGCTAGAAGGTTTCCGCGTAAAAATATGGTTTTCAGCATTTGTGATTAGTGTAGCTTCCGCGAAATAAATTGTGAACTAACCCTTTTTCTCCACAGTACAGCGTTTTTGGGGAAATAAATGTGTGCAAAACAAAACTCTCGGTGGCAAGGGCATGTTAGGGATAGGCCGTGTGGCTAGCCTTTGTCGAATACCTACTCGACTCGATGTAGGCACACGAGGTTATCAGTGACATGTCTGCGCCATAGCTTTCAGAGGTTTGCATCATATTTAATTCCGCATACAAACGTGTGAATTTAGAGCGAATTCACTTGGTAGCCTTATACAGTTGATTTGACAGACTAAATGAGGAACTCCAATATCTAGCTCTGCTTACTATGCTACGGCTGAATCTGAGTCTGCTTTGGTTGAAAGGTTTAAAGAATCCCTTCACCGGAGGTGTGCCCAATTTATTTTATTTGTAAAACAATTTTCCTATATAATTAGATGTCATAATTAATTACTTAATTGAGATAATTTCATATTAATTATCTAGCTTTAAAATTGGGTTAAAATGCTTCTTGTGAATGTGGTGTTAGATCTCCTCCCACTAGCATTTGTGGTATAGCAATTTTCCCCCTGCTATTTCCCTGCGTGACAGACGATTCCAGCCCTCTGGCACTTTGCACCCATAACATATCTATGTATTATATTCCGTATATTCTTACCCTGTAAGTGGTACCGATCCCATAAACCACTTACGCATACACACCCTAGGCTACACACTCTGGCCGGCCAGAAAGTCTGAAAGGTAACTGCGTCAAGTCAGTCCTTAGCACGAGTTAGTGCATTAAAAAGAATTTAATGACTTGAAACAGTTAGGTTTGCCGGAGTTAGGGAGGATAGCGATAGGTAATAGCTGTGACTAGGGAAACACCATAGGCACTCACACATACACACGATTAAATCTAAATGGGGTTTGCTTTGCTGAAACAATTTGTTTGGTGTTAAATTCATTAGCTTACTGGGCTGGGAATGTTAGGTAGGCTCCCCTTTTTCTTCCAGGGTATCCAGAGTTGAATGATGAGAGTAAGTATTTCCCCAGCTCCCCACATATGCGGTCATTATTCGTTTGTTAGGATCATTTTAAATTGACAAATAAGTGAATTGGTGTCTCCTCAATGTTTCCTATTGAAGCTATTAAATCAGGTAGATAAAAGCGTTACGTTTAATGTCTCGATTCAATTAGGGTAAGGTAGGTTAATCTGTCTAAACCCGTTATAAAATTATAGCATTTTAATACTGATTTGGTACCTACTAAACGTATTGTTTACAACTTCTGTCAATATTTAATATCAATGATTGTTAGATAACACTAGGTGTGAGGTTCTGTGCGTATTAACCTAACAGTGACATTTCAATCGAACTAAGGAATAGGTTTAGAGCGATGCGGTACCTATATAATAGCTGTCTAACTCGTGACCTTCGGGTCATTCAACTTTTGCGTTTATGTAGGTAGGTGCGTACTTTTCTCGACCGAAGTTATGTAGGTATGTTACGTTTGTAATAGATCTTATAGGTACTTACTACTGAATGTAAACACATAGGCGGCATATACGCAATATAGGGTGTCCAGTATATAGGGTGGTAAATTACGGTTTATATTATGTTACGTTTGTTAGTAGATTATAATTATACTATATAGGAACGCATAGTCCGAATATAGTCGCGTTATAGGGTGTCCAATATATAGGGTTATCAAATTACGGATTATGATAGGCAATGAAAGGACGTTATGGGACGTTAGTGAGTAGTTAGAAGCCACTATAGGCTTTTTAATAGTAAGGCTTATTTTTGTAGTAGGTATATTGGCTTAATTCTTGGCATTATTTCATGGTTGCGTGGGTTCGGCTGAGATGTTTCAGTTTGGTCAGCTTCGATGAAGTTGTTCCAAAGTACTTTGTGCATTGGTCTACCTACCTCACTCACACTCTTCTGCCAATGCATTGTACTACTGAACATCCCTTTGCCGTTTCTTACGTTAATTGTGTGTAATGACCTGGGTCTTAAGACTTTATACCTAATTATGCTTATTGTGCGTTTATTATATTTATTTCCTTCTGATGACTTGTGCTTTGGTATCATTCATAGTTGCGTTGGTTTGGCCAGATTGTTTCAGTGTTGGTAGGCTTCGATGAAGTCTTTTCCAACGTACTTAGTGCATTTGGTTACCTACCTCTCTCTCACTCTTCTGCCAATGCATTGTACTGCTGGACGTCTCTTTGCCAATTCCTGCGTTAATTGTGTGTGATACTTAAGGCATATACGTAGTTAGGTTATTATATTTATTTTGGGAATATGTACAGATTTTATCGTTAGTATTTTCTTTAGTTGATTGATTTTTCCTATAGTGGCATTTCATGGTTGCGTGAGTTTGGCCAGATTGTTTCAGTGTTGGTAAGCTTCGGTGAAGTCTTTTCCAACGTACTTTGTGCATTTGGTTACCTACCTACCTCTCTCACTTTCGTCGACTGCCAATGCATTGTACTGCTGAACGTCGCTTTGCCAATTCTCGCGTAATTATGTATGTCTACTTGAGGAATAGACTCGGGATAATGAATCACTGTACCTATTCTTATTTCTAGTCTGTCATAGTTTATTATTTATAAGTATATATTAACAGTATAACGTAGTGGTGGCCATACCCCATCCAGGGTAGATATAATTAGCTCTATCAACTAGTAGATAACCGAGTATTGTACTCATTTCATATTAATCCGTTCTTATCTACCTAGTTGGCTAATAATGTCTGTCTTAACCGGCCTTTTGGTAGGGGACGTTATACTATAACACTCACGTGTTTGCTGTATGACATTTGGTTTATTTAGTACTTTTATATTTTATTTATTTAGAAGTAGTTTTGTAAGAGTTACATATTTCATCTTAGTTTTATTTCTTTTAACTTAATGTCAGCTTAACTTGTTATCTATTTATTTTATTCTAAATCATATCTTGCTTTCGCTTATTTCATTCGCTTGATCGCTGTTTTCATTTATATTTATTTGCTTGAAGCTAACCTTTGGTTTTTGTTCATTCCTTTAAATTCTGCTTATGTATTTAAACGGATCTCTAGCACACTCTCGTTACTCAATCTCATATCCTAAAAGAGCTTAGGTTACTAATACGTTCACAACGAAGGGTTCTCATTAGACTAGACGATCACAGTTGGCCATTAGAGTGTTTTGCATCATAGCTTCTTTTAGCAGGTTAATTATTATTGCACGTATTTTCTTCTTAAGTGGGTTAAAGTATTTTTTTACGCGGGGTGGGGTGTTACAACTTGGTTAAGCAACAACAGGCGCGGTCAGGTATAGGATGGGTGAGCGTCCCGTTACTACCGCTAGTGGCATTTTTCCGAGCGCTTCCGTGCTTCGCAAGGCACGTTAAGCCGTTGGTACCGGCTGTCATATAATGTCAGTTGTTAAGCCATGTCAGAGGCCTTATGGGCGGCTTCATAACTCCTGACACCAAGGCCCGCCACCGTCTTACAATCCTTCACCAACCCGGACTTGGCCCCCGTGGTGGAGTATGACCTAACCTTCCTGCGATGCAGGAAGAGACCCGTGCCGCAGCAGTGGGGACAACAAGGGTTGATAACGAAATACTCGTATAACATGGAATTTGACGTATTTATAGACAAAGATCTGAAGTGAGACAGAGGATACTTGATATTCTGCTAATGCGTTCCCGTGGGGTAATTTCTAACGCGGGCGGAGCTGCGGCTTTGAGGAAGTGAATTATGAATTGTAGTTTTATGAAACGCGGGTCTGTACTTAGAGAGAGAAAGTTCTGAATTAAGACATAGGATAATTGATATCCTGGGCCTTAATTCTGTTGGTGCATTAGAGTACCATGACAGATACATGGTCGGGTCACGTGGGCAGTTTTTTCATACCATTGACGCCTAGAAGGTTCGATGTATATGAGCGCGTAGACTTGAAGCAGCAACGAAACTGAATCGCCACGTTCATGCAGTTGTCATTGTACCACAATGCATTAACGGCATCTAGGACCTGGTAAGGCGTTCCTGTGGGTTGCTTTCTAACGAGAGCGGAGCCGCGGGCTTGAGCTAGTGAACTATGAATTGTAATTTCATGAAACACGGGCCTGTACTTATTGAGGAAAACACGGAGCTTGGCGTACAGAAAGAGAAAGTTCTGACTTGAGTCATAGGATAATGCGTTCCCGTGGGGTAATTTCTAAGGCGGGCGAGCCGCTGGTTGGGTTCAAAGATATTTATTTCTCATAAAAACTTACATTTTACTTAATACTAAGAAAATAAACTTAAATTTAAGTATATTAAAAATATAAAGCATGCCTTACAGTAAGATTAAACTTGGATATCGTTAAAAGCCAGGTTTCTACGGTCTTAGTACGCTCGGGCCGAGTGCCCCATGCATCCGAGTAAATTAATGCTTCTGATTGGACGGTTTTTTGTGACAACACCAAAATAGCTAATCAGAAGCTTTAGTTTACTCGGATAGCGCACTCGGTCCGAGTCCACTAAGATGGTGAAAACGCGGCTCAAGACAGGGAGTTCAGTCATTCAGTCCTTTACTTCAGTCGGTATGTTATTGTAGGATTAGTTAGAATTCTTCATATTTCTTACACCATATCCAGTTCGCGGTGTTCTTAGTTTATCTAATCTGTGGTTTAAGCTGGTTTTTGTAATGAGGTGATTTGACTGGACTTAGATTTATATTAGTATGCATATCTTTCTTAAGTTTTTTTATTAGTATGCTTAAAACTAGTAAACGAATTGAACGTAATTTTATAAAACGCGAGCCTGTACTTATTGAGGAAATGAAACCACTTCAACGAACATGAGTTCAATAAAAAATTCTCCGTCGAGAAATCCACTTCCAAACCAACGGACAAGAGGGGCTGGGGTTAGTGCTGTGACAAGTTTTATAAATATATTTTGAATCCTATGCTGGACCCGACAAAGGTTAATTTTCCTTGACATTTTTCTGAATAAAGTGAATGCATATTTTTATTTTCCTTTAAAGTTTTGCAATATCTCTGGCCGTCTGTTTCGAGTCGCGTAGTCGCGTAAATGAATCTTCTTTTAGTTTTTAATTTCAATTCTTAAGAATTTTTATATTTATTTATTTTGTTAAGATGTCTGCCTACAGGCACTGTAGAGAGAGATACATCTCTCTACAGACATTTCCGTGGTTTTTCACTGGGAATTTCCAAAGCATTAGAGTTTTTTATTTTTTTATTTATAGTTATATATAGTTATAAATAGCCTGAAGTATTTATAGTATTATATGGTATAATATTTATAGTATAATATTATAGTTATAAATAGCCTGAAGTATTAACCTTTTCTGCAACACATTTCCAGTTGCCCGCGACTCCGTCTCCGTGGATTTTAGTTTTTGCAACCCCGTTCACTCTCTTAAGGGTTAAATTTTAAAATACGGCGAAACACGTGTTTAATCAGTTGCGTTGAAAAGTATTTAACATACATACATAACCTCACGCTTGTATCCCAGAGGGGTAGGCAGAGACCAGGGACTGCCACTTGCCACGATCCTGACAGATCACCTTCGCTTCATCAACGTTCATAAGTCGTTCCGTGCACGCACGCCGGTTCCGGGTACTTTTTATCTTTCCCTTTGCTAATACATCCCCTATTTGGTTTATTCAAGTTTCAAGAAAATCAGAGAACATTCTTTATACCTCCCATACAAATTTTGGCAACTATTTTCGCCCCCTTTGGGGTTCAATTTAAAAAAAATCCGGTCTTTTCCTTGCCTTCCACACACCATCATCATATCACATCACACTATCATACTTCACACTAATATTATAAAAGTTTGCGAGTGTGTGTTTGTTAGTTCTTCACGTCTAAACGGCTGAAGCGATTTTAATAAAATTTGGTATGGAGTTAGCTGACACCCTAGATTAACACACAAATAACTTTTTAGTGCGGTAAAATATCAACCCATGGGAAACTCAATAAACGGCGGGTAATACCGCGGGGTAGGTACAGCTCGTACAAAATTATATTTCATCGACAATGCCAAAAAAGGATAGGTAAATATACTTTTCTGAAATAAATCAATTTCAATTTTCAATTTCGATTTAGACTTCGACTCCGGCACCGGCTCCGGCTCTGGCTCCTGCCACGGCTCCGGTCCGGCTCCGGCTCCGGCCCCGGCTCCGACACTACGACTCCGACACTCCGACACTCCGACAATCCGACACTCCGACGCTCCGACTGCGACTCCGACTCCGACACTCCGACTCCGACTCCGAATAAACCTAAAATAACCTAGACTAAGGCTATTTGAATTAATAAAGTACGACGGCCTCTAACAGAAACCAAACCCACGGCCTCCGCTTTCTCAGTCAAGCGCTAGGTCAACGACCAAC
Source organism: Yponomeuta sedellus (assembly GCA_934045075.1). Taxonomy (NCBI): domain Eukaryota; kingdom Metazoa; phylum Arthropoda; class Insecta; order Lepidoptera; family Yponomeutidae; genus Yponomeuta; species Yponomeuta sedellus. The sequence goes on from OW203739.1 coordinate 15,478,427, forward strand.
TTCAACCATTGGTTACTACAGCCATTTCGATTATATTTACTGTAAATCCGTATTGCACTTGTCGAATACATTAGTCACTGTCGCAGACTATAAATTGCTTGGGGTGTATCTGAATTCACCAATGTGGTTACATGTGGCACAGACAAACGAATATTGACCTAAGAGAAAGGTTTCAGTACCTTCACTCTGGGGAAAGGCCAATAAGATCTGCCAACTCTCACCTTCTTAAAATCGTTATATCGTTATCAACCCTTGTATGTCCCCACTGCTGGGGCACGGGTCTCTTCATGCATCGCAGGAAGGTTAGGACATACTCCACCACGGGGGCCAAGTCCGGGTTGGTGGAGGATTGTAAGACAGTGGCACGCCTTACTGTCAGAAGTTATCAAGCCACCCATAAGGCCTCGGACATGGCTTAACGACTGCCATTATATGACAGCCGGCACCTGCAATGTTATGACAGAGATAGATAATGTTCTTTCATCCGCTTCTTAAATGTACCAACTGTGGGACTAGCGCATATCTCTTGTGGCGTTCCACAGCCTGACCGAATGGACCGTGAAGGAGTCACCGTAAGCGCCACTATTATGAGCAGGGATTTTAAGAAGCGCTCGTGGCCTAGGCGAATAGAGTGATTGGAATCAATCTCTTGAGTTAAGCAACAACAAGCGCGGTCAAGCGCAAAATGAGTGACCGTCCCGTGACTACCGCTAGTGTATGGCATTTTTCCGAGCGCCTCTGTGCCTCGCAAGGCACGTCTAGCCATTGGTGGCGGCTGTCATGTAATGGCAGTCGCTAAGCCAAGTCACTGGCCTTAAGGGCGGGCAGTAAACGTTTACTGGTACGTTTACTGTCAGCATTTCTCGTGAAACGGAAGGCTTTACTGACTGCACTGGAGAGCGGCGTCCATGATCGGCAGGCGCACGTTTTACAACTTTCATTTAACTGCAAAATTTATTAAAGTTCCATGAAAACTATAACTGGTAAATGGAATTCATTAGCTCGACATTGTATCAGAGAGGTAAGCCTACCCTTCTTCTTTGTAGTTATTATGCCCTTTGAATGCAAGCCATTATAATTGCTACGATGTCCAATAAATACTTTTTCAGATGAGCAGTAGAGTTCTCGAATTTCTTGGATTTTGAATGGACATGTTTTCTTGAAGGTCTCGTCTTGAAGAAATAGAGACCAGTCTCGGACAATTTGTGGATCTTCTTCAACGTTGATAACTCTGAATGGTTCTGGTTTAACTCGTGCATGTGCAATGAGCTCATAGAAATCACAGGGCATCTCCATTTTCAACATCAACAGGCGCGAACTAAGCACACGTCACGCATGACATACGCTATCAAAGTGACATCGACGGTTTTTGTTTTTAGCGTGCTGACCCTCATGATTCTTGCCAACCACAAATAGCTACTAAAATCGTCATAGCCAGTGACAGCGACGTTTATTGCTTAGGGCTACTTTGCAGGATAATAGGTTCACACGAGTGCCCATAGATTATTATTATTATTATTATTATTATTATTATTATTATTATTATTATTATTATTATTATTATTATTATTATTATTATTATTATTATTATTATATATTTTTCTTTTAGTTATCACTCTTTTAACAGAGGTACAAGTTGGCACGGGCCAAAGCCAAGTGCAGTTATTATCCATTATTTAGAGTTCGTTCACTTTGCCGAAGAACTTTCGGACGATACGACAAGTGTTTAATATAGTTGCTTTTTGTAGTAGTTGGTAAGTTGATCGGTGTATGTCTAGCGCTTTGAGGCTAGTATGTAAAGTATAAGGTATGACTCCTGTAGAAGAAATGATTATTGGAATCGTTTTGACGATTTGCACTTGCCATTGGGTTTTTATTTCTATGGCAAGATCAGTGTATTTTGTGATTTTTTGTGTATGTGTCGATGTAAGATTATGTGTATTTGGTATAGCAATGTCTATTAAGTAAACCGTTTTGTTGTTTTTGTCGTGTAGTGTTATGTCTGGTCTGTTGTTATGTATGGTTTTGTCAGTGATGATGGTTCTGTCCCAGTAAAGTTTGTAGTTTGCTGAGTCTAACACAGTCTGCGGCGCATATTTGTAGTACGCTGTTCTTTGCGGGATGAGTTTATGCTTGAACGCGAGGTATTGATGTATGATAGATGCGACCTGGTCATGGCGATGTTTATAGCCTGTCTGTGTGATTGATGAGCATGCTCCTGTAATATGTTGTATGGTTTCAGAGCTGCGGTGACAGTGACGACACATGTCGCTTGTAAGTGTTGTGTCGTGGATGACGTGCTTTTTATAGTTACGCGTTTCTATGACCTGGTCCTGTATGGCTATCATGAACCCTTCAGTTTCCGGGAACAACTCGCCTCTCTTGAGCCAAGCGTTCGATGCAATTTTGTCGACGTTAGGGTTGCTCAAGTCAAGCCGATGTCTGCCGTGAAGGGTTTTTTGTGTCCAGGTGTCAATTTTACATTGTATTGTTTTAATGGACTGATTATTCTGTGTTTGGTGATCTCTCAAGTTGAGCGGGGAGTATTGAATGTCTGCCCTTACAACAGCATTATGTAAGGTTGAATTTAGTGCTCGTGACTGGAAGAATGATCTAAGCGTAGTAATTTGTTTATTGTGAAGGTTTACAATGTCAATAATTCCTCTTCCTCCTTCAACTTTTGGTAGGGTAAGTCTTTGAACGCATGAGCGTGGGTGGTGTTTTCTGTGTTTTGTCATCATGGTGTTAACGATGCGTTGATGTTTAATCAAATCTGATTGTGACCAGTTGATGATTCCGAACGAGTATGTTAGTATTGGTATGGCAAATGTATTTATAGCTTTTATCGTATTTCGTGCGTTCAGTTTTGAATTTAGTATATGGCGTAGTCTTTCTCTGAATTTTTTCGTTACTGTCGTTTTTGTTTCTTTTTGGTGTATCAATTGTGTTTGATAATATCCTAAGTATTTGTACCCAATGTCACTATCTACTGGGTCTATTTGTTCGCAGTCATTCAGTTTGTACGAGTTTTCCTCTACTCTGCCCCTATGTATTGATTGTATTTTACACTTATCAATACCAAACTCCATTTTAATATCAGTTGAAAACTGTTGAGTCAAATCTGCCAGCTGATGTATTTCGCCTAAGTTTTTTCCATAAAGTTTTATGTCATCCATATATAGCAGATGTGAAAGTGTGTGTTGAGTGTCGTCATATTTGATGTTAAATCCTTTTTTCGTGTCATTTAATAGATTAGAAAGCGGGTTGAGAGCTAATCAAAACCAAAGAGGACTAAGTGAGTCGCCTTGGAATATTCCTCGGCGGATATGAATGCTGTCTGTTTCTACTAAAGAGCTGTTGCTGTGACACTTGAGTACGGTGTTCCAGTTCTGCATGGTAGATGTTAAGAATCTGGTGATTGTAGGGTGCACTTTGTAGTGTTTTAAGACATAGATGAGCCATGTGTGAGGCACCGAGTCAAACGCTTTCTTGTAATCTATATACATAGTATATATATTTCGTTTCTTTCGAAAAGCTTGTTTGGAGGCTATAGCGTCGATGGTCAGTTGTTCTTTACAGCCCTGACTAAATTTGCGACAGCCCTTTTGTTGTTCTGCCAGAAGATCGTTGTTGTCAGTGTGTGTATAGATCAGTTGACATATGCATGATGTTATGATTTTATAAATATTTTGAAGGCAAGTTATTGGTCGGTATTTAGCTGGGTTTTTTGTGTCGCTGAGGTCTTTCGGTAGCATAAACGTGGTTCCTTGTGTAATGTAGGATGGCATGATTTCAGGGTTTTGTATAAATTGGTTGATATGCGAGAGTAAGTTTGGGTGTGTGCTCGTAAATTTTTTGTACCAGTAATTATGAATTTTGTCTGAGCCGGTGGCTTTCCAGTTGTGAGTTTTGGCTTTATTATTATTATTATTATTATTATTATTATTATTGTAATTATTATTATTATTATTATTATTTGATACACTAGCAGCTTAGAGCTGATACGTGTATGTCTTATCACTGCACTTGATTGTTTTTGGTTTTTACATGATTATCCAGATGATGATTTTACATGATTATAAATGGCATTACCAATTTGATTTTGATATTTTGCTGACGTTACTTGTTTTCCCCTGTAGTCTAAAAATACGTATTAATTTACAAATGTATATTTTTCATGTTATGAGCTAGTGAGATATTTCTATACATGATGAGGGCGGTCGTGTAGCCAACTCCTTTACCAGTACGTTTAAAAAAGGCAATAATACAGGTTTGATCGTGCCTATTGTTAAAAATAAACCTGTCAAAAGGGAATTATAGCCTAGTGAATAGTATCTATGAGGCTCTAATTTCTTTTTATTCTTCAGCGAGTGCCGCTATAACTTCATAAATGTATGATAACATGAAAACTAACAGCAGCTCATATGATCGAATAATACGCTCGACAGCTCGAAGTTGATCTACATGTTAATGACAGCAAACCACGTGTACATACCCTTTTGGAAAGGGTAGGAACCGTCAGCATAATATCGATATCAACCCTTGTATGTCCCCACTGCTGGAGCACGGGTCTCTTCCTACATCGCAGGAAGGTTAGGCCATACTCCACCACGGGGGCCAAGTCCAGGTTGGTGGAGGATTATAAGACTGTGTAATTTGTGCGGAACCCACGGTCCGCGAGTTCAACTTACATTTGGCTGGATCGCTGAACGTGTTGCTAAGCAGTGATTCATTTTTATGTTATAGAAGATGTCGGTAAACTCTATTAAATTAAGATCTTTGAAAAGACTAAGTTTTTAGTATTTGGTCCATTTTTTCTCCAAACTGATTTTAAAGATCTAGATTTTAAAACGGACACCTAGTTTAACTTGTAACGTTCATTAAGCCGCAGATTCAGCGTTACTTTAAATAAAACCTTTTTGATTAATTTGCATGAATTTTATTATGCTACACAGGCGCGGTCAGGAGACCGTCGAGTAACTACCGCTAGTGGCAATTTTTCCGAGCGCTTCCATGCTTCGCAGGGCACGTTAAGCCGTTGGTGCCAGCTGTCATGTAATGGCAGTCGTTAAACCATGTCAGGCCTTATGGGCGGCTTTATAACTTCTGACAGTAAGGCTCGCCACTGCCTTACAATCCTCCACCAACCCGGATTTGGCCCCCGTGGTGGAGTATGGCCTAATCTTCTTGCGATGCAGGAAGAGATCCATGCCCCAGCAGTAGGGACATACAAGGGTCGATATCGAATCTTTCTGCAATGCATGGTATATAATTTTAATCTAACTGTACCTAGGTTTTTACGAGCGAATATTTCTCAGCAAAGAGCGTGACAGAACGTTACCTAAGTATTTACTTAGTGAAATTCTTAATTCAAAAACTGCCCTTTTTCACGTAAAAATTAAGAAAACATGTTTTAAAAACCTATTTACCTAGAGGTTTTGGACTTTTGAACTAAGCTCAGTGGGGAGAGCGCTGGCACGGTTAACCAGAGGTTGCGGGTTCGAGTCCTGGCATGGGTGGAATTTTTAGCCTCTAAATAGGTTTTTAAAATTGTCCTTAGCACGGTTAAGTGCATTTAGCCTCTAAATAGGTTTGTAAAATAATTAGTTCATAAATTAAATTTTAACTTCAATTACTAATAATTAACATTGTTGACTTTATATAAAAAATAATTGGTTTGCCTATTTTGGAACGTAACTTCATAATTAACTTTTGTAATTTTTGCCGAGGGTAGTAAATTAACCGTTAATGCTTTCGAAAAGACGCCTGTCACCTCAGTCATCCGGAACCACGGCACCTGAAAAAGTGCCGAAACGTCGGAAAATTGTAAAATGTAATAAACGAGCATAAATCCATATAAAAACAGTTTTAATTAAATTATTATTAGCACAATAGCTTCCTCTGCGCACTCTACATTATATTGTGTCACTGAAACATGTTCAAGTGAAATGCATATGACAGCTATGGTACAGGGCGAGTTGCAGGGTATTTAGGACCAACTTGTGTGGACGTTGGCTTGAAACTCGTGGTAAAATATTCTGGTAAAAACGGATATTTATTTTTTCCTTTTCTTCTTCAGGCTATATTATTACACTGCTGGACATAGCCCTCCCTGAGCGCCATAGTGCACTGTCTTCAGCTTGCTGCATCCAACATCTGCCAGCAGTTTTTCGCAGATCGTCATCCCACCTGGTCGGAGGGCGTCCTACACTACATTCGCCGAGTCGCGGTCTCCACTCAAGAACGTTTACTCCAGCGGTTGTCGGTTCTTCGCGAGATAGGACACTTAGGAGGACGATTGCAAATTATTGTACGTGTACGAAAATTGTCGTACATCTGGCAACACTCCCGAAGACATTGTGAAGGCGGCTGGGAAACGAGATTAACATAGGGCCAGATGGGTTGGCGTGAAAGAGAAGAGGCATGGCTCTTCGCTTTCACAGTAGGCTCTGTTTGTAAGTTGATTAGATAGAAAAATACCTATTACAAAATCATTGCAACGGAGTTCTATCCAAGGGAGAATTTTCACATATTCTATCGAGATTTTGGCGGACACTATATCATACACATTGAATTATGCATTCGGAAACAGGCGAACGAAATATGAATGCGGAGCAAATGAGGTTCTTTCTATTCGAGGCAAATATTTTATTTATATCTACGAAATTTCTTTGCATTTTGTTTTGCGGTAGAAATTATTTTCTTTTGCTTTATTATTATTGGAGCGCTCGTGCCCTGATCGAACAGAGTGATTGGAATCAATTCAATTACTACTTAAGTTTAGCAACAACAGGCGCGGTCAGGTGAAGGATGGGTGACCGTCCCACGACTATCGCTAGTGGCATTTTTTCTGACTTCTTTCTTTCGTCGCAAGGCACTTTAAGTCATTGTTGCCGGTTGTATGACAGTCATTAAGCCATGTCAGAGGCCTTTTGGGCGACTTGATAACTTCTGAAAGTAAGGTCCGCCACTATCTTATAACCCTCCACCAACCCGGATTTGGTCCTTATGGTGAAATATGGCCTAACCTTCTTGTGAGGCAGGAAGAGACTCGTGCCTCGGTAGTGAGAAAAGAGCTCGCAGTAGCATCGAATTTGACGTCACGCCTAGGTAAACAATCATTAAAGTCTACATTATACGAGTATGGTGTGCAGTGCCTCAGCGTAAAAACACCAATGTTCACCTAGGCTTGACGTCACGCGGTGTAATCTGTGTTTCAGTGAAGATGGCTGAAAGCAGTATTATAATAATTTATTTTATTGAAAATATTGGTAATCTCATTTTTTTTTATAAAACTAAATCAACGTTCTAAATCCTTTTAGTGTAGGATAGTACGAGTACATCCCAATATATGATCTGGAAATGAATATATGATAAGTGAAATAAATGATCTATGTATATATGATATCTGAACCCAATCTTTTACAAGTTGTTCTTCTATTTCTTGCAAATGCCTCCAAAAAAATCCGACAAAGATTGTATGAAAGCAAAGAGCAATTTCGTGTTCGGCGGTGACCGTCACCGTAAAATGTGAACCCCGATTTGGGTTTCTTAAAACGGTCCTCAGCCAACTGCTAAAGTAAAGAGCGATATATTATCTTGCTCAAAACGTACCCCACGTATCGTGACTTGCATAAACTGCCTTGTTAGTCTAGCGGTGACACGTTTGGTTACCAGAAGTTGTGAATTCGATGGCCGCTGGATACATTTTCGGAGTATGCACAGACAATTTTCGAGTGATTATAGTTTTTTTTATCACAATTATTGACAATCAACAAACAGTTCTTAAAGTTGAAACAAAATAATAATTTCTAATTCATGAACGCTTATAACTATTGCAACTTTAATCAACTAGCTATGATAGAGTGATTCTCCTTAAAATATAGACAAAAAAGTAGTTTTTGTGGAATCTAATGTCAGAGCTTCCATTTTAAGCTAGATCGGTAGTTGTGATGCAACTAAACAATTTAATGTTAAATAATTGTGGTTACATAATATAATGCCTTAACATGCAGTTACAAAAGTAGAAAAAGCAATAAAAGAAAAAAATACTATTGACGAATGTAATTGAAATTGAATGAAGAAGAAATGAGATTCTAAAAAAATCCAATGACGAATAGAAATGATTCTGAAAATAGTAAAAAATGTCGAGGGCGATTAGGATCAGATTCTAAAAAATACCAATGACGATTAGAATGTGATTTTAAAAAATACCAATGACGAATGACATGATATAGTAAAAAATACCCAGGGCGATGCGGATAAGATTTTAAAAAATACCACTTACGAATAAGTTGAGATCATAAAAGAAACCAATGACGTATGAAATGTCAAAATAAGATAAGATAAGATAAGAATATTCTTTATTGTACACTGGAAAAACAACAAATACAAAACAATTGCAAATATACATAGTACAATTGGCGGCCTTATTGCTAAAAGCAATTTCTTCCAGACAACCTTACGATGGAAAGTTGCTGAAGGAAATTAGAAAGACGGGTAGCCAGTGCAAATTTGAATATTGATACATACTTATACTTAATAATAATACACTTACATACCGTTACTTATATAAACTTATAATTTATTATAAACATACATATATATATCTTATAATAAAGTTCTACATAAGACAAGGAAAGTAATAACCTACACACAAGAGGACAAAATTTTAATGACTATATTGATAAATAAAGATCACGAACTCTGCTTTTGAAGACAGCTGTGGAAGGAGAGCGCCTTATTGAGACCGGCAGATTATTCCACAGTCGGGCGGCCCTTACCGCAAATGAGTTGCCCAAGAACCTCGTAGAGTGATTTGGCGTCTTCAGCATCAGAGTCAGGTCAGACCGCAGTGCCCGGCTATGGGAATCGCTGAGGTAAACAAAGCGCTCTTTGAGATAAGGAGGAGAGGCTGGATTGAACAGTACAGTAAGTAAACAGTAAGGTTAATCAAATTCAACAAGTTACCAAGCAAAATGTCGGGGTGTCGACTGAAGTGTTGCTGCGGATTGAGGTGCCAGTAAGCGTTACATTAATTACAGATGACGTTTCAAATGCATTTCGTTTTTTCTTAAGTATTAAAACCTAATATGTTTCCGCTAATGTATTTTATTTTATCTATGAAGTAATGTGAGTGTGTTAACAACATTTATAAAGAGAACTTTGACAAATCGTAACAATGATTTTTATAGACCATAAAAACAGCGATAAATAATAATTTGTTACTGACACTCGATGGATAATGACGTTTTTGGTAATTATTTTTAGCTAGCTGACCCAGCGAACTTCGTATGGCCTAACAGTCGATTCTATATATTTTTTTTTATTTTTCTCTCCGTAATAACCGTCCTCGTAGGTACTATTATCTCGTCCTCGTAGGTAATATTCAAGAAATATTCTAAAAAAAGAAATAGCGAAATCGGTTCAGCTGCTCTTGAGATATGCGCTTACCAACAAATTCAGAGATTCATTTTTATATTATATATAACTCCTATACACTTAATTCAAGCTCAAAACGGTAGCTTTTTCAGCGGTATAGGTCACCAAATAAAGACATTTGATTAATACTTTTACGCGGAGGACTAAAATGAAGTGACATAATTTATTTAATGTCACTAAAATATCCATCCAGTTCCGACTTGGGCGACCGTAGCACTCTCGACGTATGAAAAGTGTCGTTGGTTCTGAATCCCTTAATCTTCAAACTTTAAAAGGCTTTTTAACAGTAGGGATAAAATTCAGTGTTGAGTGGCAGTGGAATATCAATAGCTGCCATTTATTTAGGCCTAATTGAAGGGGTATTTCTTTTACGGTTGCCGGTTGTGGTGACCATCGATTTGTGGCACGTTATAAAAATATAGCAAAGTTGTTAGCCGCAATTGAGAATGTTATAATTAATGTTATACCTACATTTATCACGCATCTGCCGAAAGATTTCCGATATTGTAGTAAGTTTTTTGTCATCTTGCTAGGTATTATCTAACGTGTGCTTTTAATGATCAACGCTCCGGCTTCATTACACTATTAATCACCAAAAAAACCACTGATAATAGTTTTAAGTATTTTTAATGATTCGCGATACTCATACATAGTTATATATTGAGCGGGTCTAATCGCGATTATTTATTATTTCTTTAACAGTCATTAGTTGTCAGTGGTTTTTGTTTCGGATGCTCTTTAACATACTGTCAGTTGTTCAAAGTCCTGAAAAAAAACAGAATGTTTGTAAAAATCCTGTTTAGAGGCTAACAATTCCACCCATGCCGGGATTCGAACCCGCGACCTCTGGCTATCCGTGCCAGCGCTTTATCCAACTGAGCTGATGGGCGATTCACCGGCATCAGTGAAATTTTGAACCTCTTTACACTATTCTCTGTGTTACGTACACTGATGCCGGTGAGTCGCCCATCAGCCTCTAAATAGGTTTTTAAAATTGTCCTTAGCACGGGTTAGTGCATTAAAAATAAAAATAGTATAAGAATGTTAGTACACGAGAAACCGAGGGTAAGCATAGATAATGTGGATTTTAAAATCCTATTAGTAGAATTTAGGGCTAGACTCTTTAGATTTGGCCTATTAACCGTAAGATAAATTCACACCAGGAGGCGTTTACTTAGGATCAGGTATTTTTAATTTCGATAGTTGCCTAGTTAATATGTCCAATTTCTACCGCTTGTTCCTTGTCTTCTAGGTGCTTTAGACCCAGTCCTTGACCGAACATCGGATTCCAGTCACCGAGTTCAGGCTGAAAGTTTACCTGCGGGCAATCTGGTACATTTAACACAACAATGCACTCAAGAAACAAGATTTTGGGTGTTAGAGCGACGCTAGCTACAGCCGCTTAGGTGAAGTGGAATTGGGCGAGCCACGTAAGCCGATTTTGCTAGGAGGACGAAAATCGCCACCCACTGACTGGGTTCCTTACGACGGATATCGCAAACATGGCCGCCCCGAGCAGAGATGGCGGGACGACATTACGGCCGTTCTACTGGGTTGGTAGAACGTGGCTACGAACAGGGAGGAGTGGTGAACTAAAAAAGGAAAGGCTTTTGCCTAGGAGTCACTCAAGGCTACATGTCGATATCAACCCCCACTTTTGAAGCACGGGTGTCTTCCTGCATCTCAGGAAGGTAGGCCACACTCGACCCGTGGAGGATTGAAAGAGAGTGGTGGGCCTTACCGTTATAAGTTATCAAGCCGCCCATAAGGCCTCTGACATGACTTAACGACTGCCATTACATGACTGCTGGCACCAACAGCTTAACGTGCCTCGCAAAGCATGGAAGGGCTCGGAAAAAATGCTACTAGCAAAAATCGCGGGACGGTCATCCATTCTGCACATGACCGCGCCTATTGTTGCTTAATTCAAGTGATTGATTCCAATCACTCAGTTCGACTTGGCCACGAGCGGCTACGGTCAAGGCTTAATAAAAAAAAATTAAGTGTCTCTTGAATATAATATTCGTCTTTTGTTGGTAAATTTTCCGAGTTTTAGTAAGGGGCTCCAAATATCATCACAAAGAGCCCAAGTCAACCTCACCTGCACGAGGTACAGCCTGCTGACTAACAGACGAGGCTCTGGCGAAAACCCACCAACACGCACTGGACCAGCGCGGTGGGTATATAGACCAAACCCCCCCAACTATGAATACTAATGAATAGTACAACTCAACTACGGCCCCGAGTTCCCGGCGACTCCAGCGGTGACTCCGGCGACGACGGTAGTCGGAGGAGCCCTGGAGCAAGGGGTGCGAAGAATCCCCGGGAGAGATCGCTCCACCGTTCAACGACCACAGCATGCACAAAGGATACTGGAACCCATAGGCTCAATATTTTCACTTTTAACGTCCGCACACTCATGAAAGACGATCGGTTAATTGAGTTAGACAATGCTCTAAAAAACATTAAGTGGGACATCATGGGCTTATCGGAAGTCAGACGATTGGGAGAGGAGACAGCAGAGCGAGAAAATTGTATTTTATTCCACTATGGTACGACCAGTGGACTGTACGGAGTAGGTTTTCTGGTTGCCAAGAAGTGGAAGAACAACATCATTGAATTTATAGGTTGCTCAGATAGAATTGCTGTTTTAAAGTTTCAAATATCTAAGACTCAAACATTGACCCTGGTTCAGACGTATGCACCAACAACATCGCATAGTGACGACGAAATAGAAGAATTTTACGACCTTCTCAACAAAGCGTGTGACGATCACCGGGGTACCTGGAATATAGTCCTCGGTGACTTCAATGCTAAGGTCGGACCTAGGCAAGAATTGGACAACCAAAATGTTCTAGGACCGCACGGGCTTGGATGCCGAAACGAGCGTGGTGCAAGGTTGCTTCAATTTGCCTTTGGTCAAAACCTAAAAATAAGTAACAGCTTCTTCTTTAAAAAGCCGCAACGTCGTTGGACCTGGATTTCCCCAGATAATAAAACTCAAAATGAAATCGATTTTGCGTTAGCCTCAGACCAAACAGTAATACAAGATGTTGGGATAATAAATAAATTTAAATTTAGCTCTGATCACCGCCCTCTACGTATCAAAATTTTACTAAATATAAAAATCCATCGCAAAAACTTATTTACAAAAAGAGCCACTAAACTCAATAGACAGACATTGCACCAACATTTCGATACATTTAACTTAGAAATAAATAACTATTTTAAAGAATTAAAAACCGACATCAATGATCCTGAATCACAATATAACAATATTAAATCTGCAATTGATGGAGCAACTCGTAAAATAAAGCCAAAAAAGAAGAGTGGAAACAAACTGACAGACAAGACACTGAAGCTGATAGATGAAAGAGAAACACATAAAAAGAGCACACCATCTTATAATGAAATGGATCGAAAAGTGAAACGTAGCATTCGAAGCGATATCCGATCTCTGAACTCCAATCTTGTGAAATGGGCTATAGAAAATCACACATCTCTCCGAATAGCCAAAGAAGGTGCTATTCGTGCTAAATCTTGGATCACCAGTCTTACTGACCAACAAGGAGTGAAGCACCGAAGCAGAGAAAAAATAATAGATATCTGCACAAAATTCTATCAGAATCTATGCTCTGATATAACTAAGACCAAATCCTCCACACCTTTCATTAGTCCTAACCCAGATACCATCCCCCCTATAACCGGTCTAGAAGTAAACCGAGTACTCAAGACTATGAAAAATAACAAATGTCCAGGAGAAGATGGTGTTACCACAGAAGCGTTAAAAACAGGGAGAATGTCTCTATTGCCGCACATTACTAACCTATGCAACACTATCATGTATAAGGGCATTCTTCCTGACAAGATCTGCCACGCCAATATCATCCTACTGCACAAAAAAGGGGATAAGACTGACGTCGGAAACTACAGACCTATAAGCCTTATTTCACACATTTACAAAATTTTTATTAAAGTCATTCAAAACCGTATTACAGCAAAATTAGACTCACAACAGCCACCAGAACAAGCAGGTTTCCGTCCTGGCTTTTCTACAATGGACCATTTACAAGCCGTAAATCAGGCGATTGAGAAGAGCCACGAGTATAATGTACCATTGTATCTGGCATTTGTCGACTACTCTAAAGCTTTCGACAGCCTATCACACTCCGCTATATTTAATTCTTTAAACAACCAAAATATTGATAGAACATACATAGATTTACTTCGGTTAATACACAGCAACAGCACAGCTATTATAAAATTAATTCAACAGGACCATCATTTGTAATAGAAAGGGGCGTCAAACAAGGCGACCCTCTCTCGCCAAAATTATTCGCTTCAACCCAAGAAGATGTTTTTAGAACGTTACCAGACACGTGGTTAAATAGAGGCATTGAAGTTGGCGGCAGAAAACTAACAAACCTTCGCTTCGCCGACGATATTGTCCTGTTCGCTTCGAATGCATCCGAGCTCGAAATCATGCTGGAAGAGCTTAGTGCTGCAAGCCTTGAGGTTGGACTTTCTATGAACAGGTCTAAAACCAAAGTCATGACCAACGGTCGAAAGAGCAAAGTTGAGGTCGACGGGCAGGAGATACACTATGTCGATGAGTACATCTACTTGGGCCAGATAGTAAGCTTCGAAAACAGGCAAGGCAAGGAAATCAATCGCCGTATCGAAAACGGCTGGAAGTGCTAATGGTCCATGAAGGATTTGTTGAAAGGAAGCCTTCCGCTTTCCTTGAAACGGAGACTCGTCGACATGTGCATCCTGCCCGTCCTCACTTACGGCTCCCAGACTCGGTCATTGACCGAAGAACAGAATTCCAAGCTCAACGTTTGCCAGCGAGCTATGGAGCGTAGCATGTTGAGCGTTAGAAGGATTGACCATATCCGCAACACTACGCTACGCTCAAAAACACGCATAGCTGATGTGGGTGTCCAGACTGCAAGGTTGAAGTGGAGCTGGGCAGGGCATATCAGCAGAATGCACCCGGATAGGTGGGCAAGACTTGCCACCGAGTGGGTGCCACAAGGTGTTCATCGCAGGAGAGGTAGGCCAAGAAAACGTTGGCGAGACGATCTCGACCGACACATGCCGGAGTGGTCTGAGGTGGCACAAGACAGATACATCTGGTCTGAGTTGGGGGAGGCTTTTGCCCAGCAGTGGGACACAAACGAGGCTACGTAAAAAAAAAATATCTTTTTGATTATATTATTTTTAATGCACTAACCCATGCTAAGGACTGTTTTAAAAGCCTATTTAGAGGCTAAAAATTCCACCCATGCCGGGATTCGAACCCGCGACAGCGCTCTTTCCAACTGAGCTAATGGGCGACTCACCGGCATCAGTGAAATTCCGAACCTCTTTACAATATTCTCTGTATTACGTACAGGCAGCGACATCTGGCTGTAGTAATTTGCATCACTTGCATTTGCATATCTTTTTGTTCAAATGATTTCCTCTTTAAAAATCAGGGAAATTTATCGGTAGACGACTTAATGAGTGTCAAGCGAGACGTCCCAAGCGACGGAAAATCAATGAAATTGGCTGCAAAATACCGAGGCCCTTACTGCATCACTAAAGTACTACCAAACCAAGCAGCCGCATTCCAGTGTTTTCTATCCCAGAAAGATCATCACTCTGGGATGGAAAATATTGGAATCATTTATGTCAATGAACGATGCCCTCTTTCCTATATAAAAGGATTATTAATAAATTTAAAAAGCACGTAAAATACAAATATATATATATATGTTAACTACGTTAACCCTTAACTGTAGTTGTGGGTCCATTGGACCCAGGCAACATTTTCAACTACGCGTAGAAAACGATAGGAGTGATGAAGATACCCTCCGCGTCTCAGTACCTTCCATTAGTAAGCCGAGGCGCATTATGTAGAACGAACGTGCTGCGCTTGCTGCTGGAAAGGTAAGTACTGGCTTTCACCTGGGCCCATTGGACCCACCACTATAGCTACGTTATTAATTTTCTACGTTTTCATCATCCAGCAAAGCCACCAAAATGCACAAAAATTTACTTATTTAGCGTCTGAACTTTTTGATAGGTTTATCAAAGTCACTATGTGAAACTTGCATGACAGAAAGGTGTTATAATCAAAGATTACCTACATTACTTAGAATGAGTATTGCCTCGGTTTTGAAACTCCCTCCATCAGCACCAGAAACTGGGGAGACTACAATTGGACATGAATAAGAGGAAAAGGTGTGGTTCATGTCCTCCTGCCTAGAGAGCCAAAACAGTACATCTGTATGCCAAGTGTCAGAACCCTATCTGCATGACATGTGCAAAAACTCTGTGTAATTCTTGTCTTTGAAATTGTCGAAGTTGGAAGACTGTCTTTTTTATACGAGGTTATTTCGTTACTATTTTACTATTTCCACAAAGAACTAATGATAACGTTTTATAAAGTGAAGAATTGTTTTTTTTTATTGTTTTTCCTATTTTTAATTAATATTTTTTGTAACTCTGTTTTTTAAAAACCTATTTAGAGGCTAAAAATTTCACCCATGCCGGGATTCGAACCCGCAACCTCTGGCTATCCGTACCAGCGCTCTACCAATTGAGCCAATGGGCGACTCACGGCATCAGTGAAATTTCGAACCTCTTTACAATATTCTCTGTATTACGTACAGGCAGCGACATCTGACTTAAGCAAATTACATTACTTACAGCCCCGACTACCTACTTTGCAGTTAGGTTTAACATCGGAACGATATCACTGTACCCACATGATTACACTATTTTATTTTTAATGCACTAACCCGTGCTAAGGAACAAATTTAAAAACCTATTTAGAGGCTAAAAATTTCACCCATGCCGGGATTCGAACCCGCAACCTCTGGCTATCCGTACCAGCGCTCTACCAATTGAGCCAATGGGCGACTCACGGCATCAGTGAAATTTCGAACCTCTTTACAATATTCTCTGTATTACGTACAGGCAGCGACATCTGACTTAAGCAAATTACATTACTTACAGCCCCGACTACCTACTTTGCAGTACTTTGGGGCTGTAAGTAATGTAATTTGCTTAAGTCAGATGTCGCTGCCTGTACGTAATACAGAGAATATTGTAAAGAGGTTCGAAATTTCACTGATGCCGTGAGTCGCCCATTGGCTCAATTGGTAGAGCGCTGGTACGGATAGCCAGAGGTTGCGGGTTCGAATCCCGGCATGGGTGAAATTTTTAGCCTCTAAATAGGTTTTTAAATTTGTTCCTTAGCACGGGTTAGTGTATTAAAAATAAAATAGTGTAATCATGTGGGTACAGTGATATCGTTCCGATGTTAAACCTAACTGCAAAGTAGGTAGTCGGGGCTGTAAGTAATGTAATTTGCTTAAGTCAGATGTCGCTGCCTGTACGTAATACAGAGAATATTGTAAAGAGGTTCGAAATTTCACTGATGCCGTGAGTCGCCCATTGGCTCAATTGGTAGAGCGCTGGTACGGATAGCCAGAGGTTGCGGGTTCGAATCCCGGCATGGGTGAAATTTTTAGCCTCTAAATAGGTTTTTAAATTTGTTCCTTAGCACGGGTTAGTGCATTAAAAATAAAATAGTGTAACTCTGTTTTTGTGATTAATGAAAAAGAGACTGATTCTTCTAAGTGCCAATTACCTAAGAAAAATATGTTTCTATTGATGTTTGTGTGAAACATTGTGTTAATTATAAACGTTAAAAAATATAATTAAAGAAAAAATACTTAATCAACTTTCAAGTTTTATTTCACATACATTTGAAAATTGCAGGGTCCAATGGACCCACCACTATAGAACAGTGATATTTTTTTACCACTACAGCTATGGGTTAAGATAATGTTGTTATGTAAATGCAAATGTTATTCTGATTGTCAGCGGAAACCTGTTATTGGCTTTAAATCTAATTCATCTTATTCTTTGTGAAAATGCCTCGTGTATAAGCTGTTGCTTTTCCAATAAACAATAAAAACAAAAAAACAAAAACAAAACAAACCAAAGATTTGTAATCAAGATAAGATAAGAATATTCCTTCTTTATTAAACACCAGCGAAAAATTTGAGTTGGGTTTCAGAAACCTGTCAAATAGGATTTTTCAGATGGAGTGGTGTGAGGTCAAAGAGGGGGAACGGTGAGCGGGGGTGGGGCGCAACGCTGGGAACGTTGTTAAGTAGTGGGAATTAGAAATTCTTAAGCACGCGGAATTCCATTTCAGTTCAGCGGTCGCAGCTCTACATCGACAATCTTGGTTCTTAAGCTCAGTTGTGTTTCGGTATTATTAACAAAGCTCTTTACACCCCCCGTACACAGAGCTTTTGGAGGCCTGTGTGCCAGCTTCCAAGGCCTCTTGCAAGTCTTTTTAAGTGCAGGTAGTTTTGATACGAGGGACATGCAGTGAAAATTCTAGTAAAACCTAAGACAGCTGCTCATTCTTAAAATGTATTATTATTACCCAAAACCTGAACAAAACAGAGTTTTAAACGAAACCTTTTTTTGTAAAGTTTTTGAATAAAGACAATAAAGATATCTTATTAACAATCTAAAATAAAATATTAAAATAAGATTCATTTGCAAAAAAATTCACGAAAATATAAATAAGAACTAAGGAAAAAAAAATAACTTTTTTTTAAAATCAATATGGACTTAATTTTTTTTTAGATAGTTGGAATGAACTTTTATTAAGCCTAGCCATACAGCGAGACAATGCCGCCAACCGGTACTCTGGCGCCCGACAGCGATCTGACTCAAATATTTTATTTAAATTAGAATGTATAAGGTTTAGTTCCATTTTTATAATAATAGTGTAAGTAGTGAAATATCTATATATAAATATAAATATGTAAATGCTATTAAGTTAATAATAAAAGCCTATTCCATCTAGCAAAAAAACATAACCTGTGGTGTGTGGTGTCGGCCTAGAGAAAAAGGCGTAAAAGGCGACTAAGGGACACAAACCGGGGGGTGGGCAGCAGCGCCCCCTGCAGTACAATTCCGCCAAACTGCGATCCCTAACCCGCATGCTCAGCGTGGGGATTATGGGCACTACCCCCCAATGATGGCACAAACTTGTGCTATGGTACTTGTGCATTATGGGAGTGCTATGTCCAGCGGTGGACTAATATAGCCTGAATAAGGAGAAGGAGGTGTTTTTGTTATATACTTACCGTGACAAAAGTCTCTACGGTCCACCAAACTCCACTCCACCACTCTCCACCAAACTGCGATCCCTCACCCGCATGCCCAGCGTGGGGATTATGGGCATTACCCCCAATGATGGCACAACCTTGCGCTATGGCACTCATTAGGGGAGGGCTATGTCCAGCAGTGGACTGATATAGCCTGAAGAAGAAGAAGAATAAAAATAAGTTACTCCGGAACAAACAAAACGATTAATACTGTGCTGGTAGCGTTACTTTACTGCCCAGATTGAATAAGATAGGCCCCAGAGCGGCAATCATAGTCATGGTTCCTCAAACGACGTCATATCTCCCTAATAACTTTCAATAGCAATAGAAAGCGACACAAAAATGTTGAGGTCCAAAAGCGCAGAATAGTTTTGGACATCCACCCTCGCAGCCTATTCCCCGCAGTATCCGGAATGGGCAAGATAAATTGTTAAGCTAAATGAGTTGTTAACATTTATCAATAATTTACATATGCGGCTTTTCTTGAGCCCGGTATCGTCAGAAATTATACACATTATTTCTTACAAGGTTTTATCAAATTTATGGCTGCAATATCGTATTGGGTAAGTTAGTTTAGTTAGTAATGAAGATAATTTGTTAAACTGCCATGCGTAGTTAAATTTAGAATTCAGAAATCGAAGGTTACTAATTTCTTTAACCATGTAGAACCAGTTGAACACGGAATTTTGAGTGTGATCAAATATTCGGCTGTAAAAAACCATTGTTCACTCTAGTACAGTTGCCACTAAATCAACCTATAACACACCTGCACTCTCATCATTTATGCTAAGGATGACTTTGGAACAAAAATGTAAACGCTGACCGCTGCTGACTACTGTACAAAGAATTAAAAATATATGGTAGGCACCTACAGTGTACAATTAAACAGTGTAACGTAAATTGCTACTATACGTAATTTCATAGCAGTTACCGAGAAAGTACAGTCGACAGCATATCAACCTTCACATATATGCTCTCTTATTAGTCACATTAAGCGCGATTTTGCAAGAAAATGTTAAGGTTGAGGTTACTGTCAACTGTAGTCCTGGAAAAAGTATAAAATAACTGACGAAATTTTTCACCTCACTTTTAAGAAGAATACCTTTCCAGACACACATTTAAAATTAAATATCACGATGGTGTGGAATAGATTCCGTAAAATTTTAAAATCCTTGGAGTCAGCCGAAAATCCCTTACTAGGCCCTAACCTTAAACTGCTCCAAATCTCTTTGTTGCTCAGAACCGGAAACAATATACAACGATTTGGGTCAATTTTGATGGCTGCGTGTCAGTTTACTTTCATAATTACTCAGTTCATTGACTTATGGATGATTAAATACGACGTTGAGAAATTGATGGAGAATATCTCCATAACAATTCTTGAAAGCGTTTGCATGATAAAAGTCCTCTCATTTGTTATCCTGCAAAATGGCTGGACTAAACTTGCGAAAGAGATTGCATTTGAAGAATTTCACGAGCTGCGACGAAAAGATGCTGGTTCAGAAAAGATAACCAAAGAATACACAAAATATGCAAGGATTGTAACTTATTTGTACTGTGCATGTATTTTTTCCACGAGCACTCTGATGCTTTCCATGACTTTCTTGAGCATTATCAGTAGCACGATGCCGAGAGCTCTCCCAATTAGGTCTTGGTTCCCTTTCGACAATACAAGGTCACCAGGCTATTATGTAGCTTTTTCAATACAAATACCTTTTGTGATTCAAGGGGGGTTCGTAATAATCAGTTTTGATGCATATGCGATAGTCATGATGATATTTTTGAAAGGCCACCTGAAGATACTTCGCCATAAATGTAGGACGATGTTTGACGAAGACAGTTTGGACGTTGTTATGGAAAGGGTAAAGGAATGTCACCGCCATCATACTCGTCTTGTTCAGTAAGGACTTTTTATTAATAACATCCATACAATACAATCACTTGTTCTAGTCTCAAACTAGGATACCCTGTGCTATAACATTACATAACATTTACATACAGGCACATACATTGCTTCTGGCCCCACACTAGGATACCCTGTGTCGTGGGAACTAGAAACAGCGACATCACAAACGTGTAAACATTCAAGATTTGGGTTTTCTTTTTCGGGGTTCGAATCCGGGACCTCTCGTGTGGTAGGCAGATGCTGCTCCTCAGAGGCCGTGTATGGCTATGGCGACCAGGCAAGGACCAAATCATTGATGATCATCATCATCTGCTGGTGTTAGTGCACTGCTGGATATTGACCTCTCCCAAGACACGCCACTGAGCCCGATCTTCGACTCTCCTCTTCCAGTCTAATCTTTATATTTTAAGTATTTTATAGGCACTGTTTCATTTATTTAATTATCACTTTTACAGAATCAAAGAATTGCTCGACTCTCTGTTGTCGCCAGTTATGTTTTACTATGTACTAGTATGTTCAGTGATGATCTGTTGCGGTATCATTCAAATTAACGTGGTAAGTAGAGCGTAAGGGGAAACTTGCAATTAATCTTAGATTAAAGCGGCATTATAAATATTATAAGTATACTGGCACACGAAAAACTCAGCACAGGAAATAAAACTCAAATACGTGTACAGGATATACCATATAAAAAAGGAAAACTCAATAAAAATATAATAATAAAAATATTTTTTGGGCGTTTTCGGGGCCCAATTAATGCGAAAAATCAAGTTGCTCTAACAATAAGAAGCATTTTACATTGCATTTAAACGTTTTCTAAGACGGTTGTACATGCATAAAAATATTATTTCCCGAGATAATTATTCATAAACTCCATCCATTTTAAGGGATTACGTGCAAGTTGTGACGTCATAATTGAGTCCAATTTGTACGGAGCGGTTTTGTACCATGTGACTTGAATTAATTTTTGTCCGGTTATATAGTAAAAAAAATTACCTTCTTACACCACATGGAAAAATTCGTACCTTTTATTTAAACATTGTTTTGCAAAAAGAGTCTGATCTCTGGACCATGTTAATATTTTTTTTTATTTATTAAGAAGAACAAACAGTACTACTATGACAATCTAACACACAGAACATAAATCTAACATGAATACTTAACTATTTATAGTATTATAAAATTGTATCACGAGCACTGTTAACCACAGATTAAATAAATTGGAAAAACAAAACAGGGAACTTAATATTGTATTCTTGTGCCTTTTGGCCATCGCTTTAAACCGTGCATGCGTTGCATTATTATATTTTGCGAAAAAAAATATATTTTTTTATTTATTTAAAGTAAGAAAAAAATACATGCAATATTATGCCTCCATCGAACGAAACCGACAAGGTTTATCTGTGGATTGGGTTTTTCTTAGTGGTCACTAGCTTAACATGTTGTTGGGAATAGTAAAATATACTAGTGCTATGTTCGGCAAATAGCTTGAACAAGCTCAGAATGAGTTTGCGATATACGCGCAATAATACTTTTGCGGATAACAACATAAAAATTAGTATTAACGCCAAAAAAAAATCCGATTTAGTATATCTGGCCTCAGGTCCGTGATCCTAGTTTCTCGGTTGTGAATCCTGGATCCTAGTTTATGAAAATTAATATTAAAATGATTGTGAGATTAATAATTATGATTATTATTTATTGACTAAGTCAATAACAGTTCTGTAGGCACCAACTTACAGTGACACCTAAAGCAAGGGACTTGTATATGAGTCATTTTCTTCCTTCAGTACATGGAGACTTTAAAAACCCGCGTGTCGCGGGTTCGAGTCCCGGCATGGGTGGATTTTTTAGCCTCTAAATAGGTTTTTAAAATTGTCCTTAGCACGGGTTAGTGCATTAAAAAAAAGAATATAATTAGAGACTTTACTACACAATAACGGACTCTTACAATAATCTGATACCCACTTATTGCAAAATCGATGAAAAGCGAAGGTTTTCTGCAGGAACTTGAGTCTAACGGCCGAATCCTGAAACGTCTCACAAATATTTAACGACTGCTTAAATATCTAAGTAGTTCTCAAACCCAAATTTCGTATACACAAACGTCTTTTCTTAGCATGTGTTAAATCTAAGAAGACCTTAGAATAATATAATCGTGACACGCCATCGATTATTAAGTTGTTGCTAAGGAGAAATTGTATCTCCATCAAACTTCCCATTAGACTTCAATTCAATTCAATGGCTCAATTCTGATTGAGCCATTGAATTTAATGATCTGTCATTAGGTTTGAAGACACTCAACGCCACTCTTTTATAATCAAATAATTCATTAAATTACTCTTCAAGCAATGTGGTATTTAATATTTTACTGCATCAAACAAAATCTTCTTCAGCAGCCTGTAAATTTGTGAAGTCTAGTGACTTAAGGATTTCTCGTCGACTGGCAAGTTGGTTCCGACGATTCTCTTAACCCATGTTTAACTGGGTTAGGTTAGAGCCATGATCCAGCTAAAGATTGGCCTTTTATAGTTGGTTTCACCACCATTTTTAATGTCTTTATCCAGTAGTGGGCAGCGGTATTTTGATGATCGTGAAGTTGATTTTGTTTTAAGTGGCTAGGCGACGCGATCTCCTGGGGTAAGTTTTATAGCAGTTGGAAGAGTCTCAAAATGAAACAAGTTTGCTTAGCGCTCGGTATCGGGAAATAGTTACTATCACTCGAGACGGTAGAGTAGAGAAAATAGTTCACGGCCACTTTGTGACCCAAAGTTGGTTTTTGCCCTCCGATGTGAAGAAGCACGTACTCAAGATTTTATGCCACAGTGGGGCATAAACAGTTTTTATTTATTGAAAAATTGTTATGGGTTTAGTTGTTATATTAATGTTTTTTTAAGGATTTTTAAATTGTATATATTATAAACTGTAGCCCGTTCCCCGTTTTTATCTACACAAATGAGGTATTAGGATCGCCTCTCTGTTGCGCAGGATTCACGGCGGCGTCAACAGTCCTTAATATAATTGAATCTAGGACTGATAGCTCTATTCTGGGACTGGATTTAGTCCATGTAAAGTAAAATAGAATAGAGGTGATGATGTATTTACTAACCTAATTTAACAAACATCTGTGATACCAACACTGTGCACGTGTTTCGAAATAAAACAATTCAATTGATACGTGTCAATACGTGTCGTTGGTGCCGGCTGTCATATAATGGCAGTCGTTAAGCCATGTCAGAGGCCTTATGGGCGGCTTGATAACTTCTGACAGTAAGGCCCGCCACTGTCTTACAATCCTCCACCAACCCGGACTTGGCCCCCGTGGTGGAGTATGGCCTAACCTTCCTGCGATGCAGGAAGAGACCCATGCCCCAGCAGTGGGGACTTACGAGGGTTGATAACGAATTGATACGTGTGGCTTTCCGATTTTTTTTAATTTTATTATTCTTGATGGTAGGTAATGATAGGATAGGTAGTTAGGCCTTATGGGCGGCTTGATATCTTCTGACAGTAAGGCCCACCACTGTCTTACAATCCTCCACCAACTCGGCCTGGGCCCTCGTGGAGGAGTATGGCCTAACCTTCCTGCGATGCAGGAAGAGACCCGTGCCCCAGCAGTGGGGACATGACATTCAAAGGGTTGATATCAAAATAATAAATGAGGTTTATTTTCGAAACCCTTGTTAGAGTTTTTTTTTATTTTATTTTTATTTTTATTACACGACTGAGTCGAATCCCAAAAGAAGGGTATGTACGTAAGAATGTCCGATTCTATGTTCCCACATAACTCCTTAACCAACGGTTTATGCCTTTTCAGTTAATTTATCACTGCAGTCGGGTTCTTTTGATTTTTTTAATATTTTTTTATTTATCTAGTATTTTTTTGTTGCAGAAAACAATTCATCGTCCTTTATTTACTTACAAATTATAGTAAACATGCCCTGGTAGCCTTAAGTAGGCAGATAGAGTGTTTCGAGAGGGCGCTAGCAAACTTTCCCTCAAGCCTCGACCTGCCCGCACTCGGCGGCTCCGGACGATTCTCGATCTAAATCAGCTCGGGATCGCAAGATGAATAAATACAAACATGTTTATTTTCTCAAACCACAATCAAGTGCAAAATATAGTTACAAACGGTAGATGCGATAGTAGTATTTGGAACAACTGCGCCAAGAGGCTTTCCTTGATCACGGAATTACGATTTCTTAATACAAGAAATGCCTCTAATTCCCGGACTGAATACTGTCTCATTCGACCGAACAATTGGTCTACAACTTTAAAGTTAAGGGTCGAAGTTTTGTTCTGAAGTAATTTGTTTTTTTTTCTCTCAATCCAGGGATTCTTTGTCGAACAATTTTTGGACTAAGCGTGTATTTGTTTGTTTGATTTCTTAGTTAAATAAAAAATAATTGAATATTGTAAAATATGGATGATACGCTCGTGGCCTAGTCAAACCGAGTGATTGGTATCAATCACTTGAGTCAAGCGACAACAGGCGTGGTCAGGTGCAGGATGGGTGACCGTCCCGTGACTACCGCTAGTGGCATTTTTCCGAGCGCTTCCGTGCTTCGCAAGGCACGTTAAGCCGTTGGTGCCGGCTGTCATGTAATGGCAGTCGTTAAGCCATGTCAGAGGCCTTATGGGCGGTTTGATACCTTCTAACAGTAAGACCAGTCACTGCCTTACAATCCACCACCAACCCGGACTTGGCCCCGGTGGTGGAGTATGGCCTAACCTTCCTGCGATGCAGGAAGAGACCTTGCCCCAACAGTGGGGACTTGAAAGGGTTGATATCGATCGATCAATCAGGATAAGCTGGATGTGCGATTGACTACTGTAATATTTTTTAACGTTTAAGTCATCTGTTTAAGACACATTGCACTTCTGTTGGTTGTCCCTAATAAAGAATATGAAAATAAAGGTAAAAGAAACTTTAGTATGTTGATACTCAACTTTACAGGAAGACACGACAAAAATGCAACAAATTTGGATTGTGGAGTACTTTATGGCTCTTATAACGCAGCTATTTGTCTACTGCTGGCATGGCAACGAGGTGCTGTTTATGGTATGTGTGTCATTTTTGTACAATTTGTTGCGTACGTTCAAACAAAATGGCCTTGTAAAGACTCTTTGTACCCACGGGGTATCCACAACACAATTGTTTGGGAATTTTAAGGCTTTCGCTCTTATCTTTAACTTTACCCGTTGTTTGAGTGATTGTGTTTCTAGGCATAATCACTCAAACAACGGGTAAATTTTAAGAGCGATTTATTAAAGAATATTTGTTTAGTTTTAATTTAAAATACATTTTAATTTGGAATAACATAACAAATGCCAGTATTTGCGTATTATTGTCAGGAAAAAATTGTTCTTTTTATTTTTAAATGTAGTATAAATTACGCGACTACTTACCTATTTAAATTATTTTTTAACCCTGACTATGGGATTTAAAGTAGCCTACAACTTTTTTAAGCCCTGCAGTTCAAGATTTAATTGTATTAAATATTTTGTATCATTTTGGATTAAGGATGTATATTTTTTACTGTCCGGGAGACCTTTAGGTACATTAAATTAAATTTTTTAACCCTGACTATGGGATTTAAAGTAGCCTACAACTTTTTTAAGCCCTGCAGTTCAAGATTTAATTGTATTAAATATTTTGTATCATTTTGGATTAAGGATGTATATTTTTTACTGTCCGGGAGACCTTTAGGTACATTAAATTAAATACGTAGTAGATAACAAAATTGCTAGGTATTGCCTGTGTTTTGGCTTTAAGGTGAGAAATTCATCTCTTGAATCAATCAATTTATAGTGAACTTTTTTTGACAAATCAAGTCAAAAAAGTTCTGTTGATTACTAGTGATACCTACCACCGTCTGCAAGCAGCATTAGTACCCGAAACTCGTGCAGACTTTTCGGTTCATGCCCCCTCAAACAACTCTGGTTATAAGCTCGAACTAGTCGTAATAAACACACAACTAATCACGCTAAAACTAATCACACTAATCACGCTAAAATTGATAGAGCAAAAAGGTTGAGGACGGCGTCTACGAGAGCGAGTGGTGGCGACGCAACGAGCGCCTGCGTCGCGTCGTCCTGTTGCTAGGCGGCCAGATACGCAGGAGTTTCGTGTTAAACGCCGGCCCTTTCACTACCATGACTGTGCAGACTTTTGTTACGGTGAGGCTAAAAAAACATAAACAGTACATTATCTTCTTCTTCTTCCTATGTCTTTCCACTAATAGAGGTTGGCCGTCAGCTCCGCATATTCTTCTTTGTCTCTAGCCAATAACAGCAGGTGTTCGACGCTGGCAACATCCGTCCATTCCTTGATTTTTCTGAGCTACGACTTCCTTCTTCCCCCAACACTCCTGCTTCCCTCAATCTTGCCCATCATTATAACTTGAAAATGTCGGTATATATCGTGTCGCAACGCATGACCTAGATACCTAATTTTGTTCTTTTTTATAGTTAACAATAGCTATCGGGAACGATTGGCGCGTTTTACGACTCCAAATTCGTGACTCTAGAAACCCAGTTTATTCTCAACATCGTTCAGTAGCACCAGATCTCAAATGCTTCAACTTTTTGCAGGTTGCTTCCTTAAACTATACATGCATACATAACCTCACGCTTGTATCCCAAAGGGTTAGGCAGAGACCAGGGACTGCCACCTGCCACGATCCTAACAGATCACCTTCGCTTCATCAACGTTCATAAGTCGTTGCATGCACGCACGCCGGTTCCTTAAACTATATTATAGAGTATTCAAAACAGGCGTATCTACGAGTACAACACAGCCTATCTTATTAGTCGTTTCAGTAGAGACTTTTGATTCCCATAAGATACAGGATGGATTGGCAGCTAAAAAAGTTTTTGTCTAAAATGACCACATTTTAATGACCTTTTTTTCCAAAATCTGTGATTGCGGTTCAGAATATTTTAAAAAGATAAGGATAGTTGCCTGAAAACGTATTCTTTAAACCGTTATATAGGTTAAGTTACTTTCCTAAAATATCGTTGGGAAACTTCAGTGTAGGAGGTATTAAAATCGCTTCTTCCACTTTGGTAACCATGGTTTTGTAACCAGTTACCAAAGAAGAATGGGTTTTCGCAGTTTTGTAACCAGTTATCAAAATAAACCCTTTTTCGTAACCAATGAAAAATAAAAGAACATTGAGATAATACCTTACCATCACAGTTGTCCGACTGTGGAACGATCTTCCTCTATCAATACCTCGGCGCTGGAAATTGCCAATCTGCGTTGGGCTCGCGTTGTAATTAAGCCCATATTCTCTCTCTGAGAATAGGGCTAAGCCTTGCTCTTGTACGATATAGTCCACGCCTTGGTCAGGTATAATCCGCTATTTGACTTTCTTTTCAAGTAAATCTTAAATGGTAAATATCTCTTCCATTACACCATAAAATAATTTAGTACATTTTTTGAGGACCTAAAAGCAACAAAAAAAATATATTTTATAACTTTGCTTTGCTAACCATCCAAATACGTAGTCAGCCATTTTTGTCTATGGTTTGAAGACCTGAAGACTTGTAAACAAAGTTTGACATTCAACATGTGTGAGTAATTTGTGAGCATAGTGAAATAACGACAACTCAACCATGATTTCATCGAGTTCACATGCAAAATATAGCAATTATCATTATTACATTGTTCGAACATGAACATAAACACCCCCGGGAAGTTGTGGATTCGTGTACCTAGTGAAATAAGCATACGAAAAAATGGCTCAAACTTGCCAAAAGAGACCCCGATACTTTATCGACTGAAACTCGAATGTATTTACGTGAAGATCACTTTGATGTAAGTCCTATAATAATCAATTTCCACTGGCTCTGGCTGACAGATGTTTGTTTACAAACCAAACATGCTTCCAACATGGCAGATAGCGTTTTCACCGTTTGGAATTAAAAGCGAAAAATATTTTTTTAATTTGCAAATATTGCAGCCATCCTACATAGTTACTTAGCAAAGTCAATATTTTTTAGTTTGTTACGTTAATTACTATAGGAAATATTCATTTATCGCGACAAATTTGATACGAGTCAAGTAGCGGATTATAGCATATTTTTTTTAATTTCCTCTTGAGGTCAGCAAGTTGAAATGAGCTTCTCATAAAAGGGTTAATAAATTTCCCTTCTATAGCAGTTGTCGTTTTAAATAAATTTGTGAAATTACATGTATCGGAAATGTATTCATCACTTGTTTTTTTTTCAGATTCTCAAAGGGTCGTATAGCTACTACGCTATCTTGAGCAAGAACGGAGATTAATTAAACGTTATTTTGAAAATAAGCGTGTAACCGGATTTAACTGCATTAAATAAATATTGATTTGTTTTATATTTTAGAGACTCTAAAGTAGGGTATTTAAATTTAACTTATAAACTTCTAGCATAAATTCATATTATAAAGTTACATTATCTCAAATGTTTATTTGTTTTTTTTTTTGGGAAAATATGGAAGAGGCGCTGTATGAGGGCGGCACAAGACTGGAAAGTTTGGGAAACCTCGAGGGAGGCTATGTCCTGCAGTAAGCGTCAAATGTCTGGTGATGATGATGATGATGGGGTTTGTTCGCACTGAATGATAAATAAATATAAATTCACGTCTACATAATTTACCTTGTCTTCAAATAAATAACTTGCACACAACACAATCACTTGACGTTGTCCCAAACTAGGATTTATTTCAGGCAAAGCCCATATAGTGTAAGTAACAATTTGACTAACTTGTAATTTGACTAAATTTGTAATCAGGCAAAGACATAATTTGTAATGTTCTTAACATTATCATGTATATTTTTTACTTTTGACAAATTGCTACCATCCCCAACCCGCATGCCGAGCGTGGGGATTATGGGCATTACCCCCTATGATAGCACAATGTGGCGCTCTTTAGGGTAGGGCTATGTCCAGCAGTGGACTAGTATAGCCTGACGACGAAATTGCTAACATATGCAACTCACTACAGCGTATATAGTGCCTTAACGCTTATATCTGGAGCAGCTTTGAGCAGCTAGAAGGCATTGTTCAGCGGCGTCTTGAGCGTCTGTAGCACTCTCGACGTATGAAAGCAGGTGTTGGCTGCAGCCCTGAATCTTTAAACGTTAACAGACTTTGTAACTGTGGGGTTAGAAGTCAATGTCGAGTGGCACTTAAATATCAATAGGTGTCAATTATTTAGGTCTAGTTAAAGGGGTATTTGTTTCAAGATTGTCGGTTGAGTTGGCCATCGATTTTTACCACGTAATGGAAATGTGCGGTGTCTGAGGCAGGCTTGCCAGGTGTTCGGTATTCTACCAAACTGTTCGGTATTTTAGCACTGTGTTCCGTGTTCGGTATAACAAAAATTCCGAAGTATGGATGGTTCGGTATTTCTTACTGCCGCTCATTGTTATTGAGCCATTTCGTGAATTGCCTTGCGATGCGAAGCGTGCATGACGTTTTCCATCCATCTCTTTCTAATCATCGCATATATAATTCAACCTTCACCATGTACTTTGGACATGGTGAAGGCTGAATTATGTATAGGTACGATGCAATTTCAGTCTGACATGTCGAAAAATGCATGGAGCAGTTAAAGGAAAACAGACATTGCTGGAGTCATGCATTAGTAAGAAAAAAATATATTTTATATAAGTTAGATTAGCTAGTTTATTGGTACTTTGTAAAAGTCGATAGTTTAAATAAATTATTAAAATTAAATTGTTTTTTTTTTGCTCATTGTTCGGTATTTTTTCTAAAAAGATACCTGGTACTCCTGGTCTGAGGTGTTCAAATAGCTCGAAATTAAATGTGACATAGTCAATCCGCGGTGGGCACGCATCTTAAGTAAGCGTATACTCTCTCTTTCTCAGAGAAGGTCCTGCAACGGACGTTTATAAAGTATATAAAAATATGGAAATGTATTAAAGTTGGGGTTTACTCCACTCCAAAACACGTTACGTTTCATCTAAGACAAGTTGTCGGCCGTAGCCATATTAGAATTCATAACATTAAAATTACATTAAATCGGTGCTTCATTTCACCCATATCAAGAAGGTCCGTGGCTTTTTTTTTTTTATGTAGCCTCGATTGTGTCCCACTGCTGGGCAAAGGCCTCCCCTTTTGTCTTCCATTCCTCCCTGTTCATGGCCACTTCCTGCCAGTCCGGCAGAAAGGTTGTAAGGTCGTCCCGCCATCTCCGCTTGGGTCGGCCACGTTTGCGATATCCGTCGCGCGGAACCCAGTCAGTGACGATTTTTGCCCACCTCTCTGGGCCCATACGGCTTGGCTCCGTGGCTTATTTTGTCTCATATATTTTCTTTGAGTTGGTTCTATGAGCATATTATAAAAAATCTATTGGACTCGAAGGGACCCACCTCCGGTCTACCTTTTAACATCTCCTATCCCTTTCTTCTGCTCTCTCTTTCACACGACTACACACACTCTCACTCCTTCTACTCAGTGCTAAAACCAGAATCCAAGCTGACTGCCGAAGGTTAATACATCCTTTATGAGCATTGTATGAAATTCTACGTTATCATCCCTGAAGGTATAACCAGCTTGCCAGAAACGCGGCTCAAAATACGTGTTAAGCAAACTTGGAGCCAGAAGAAAGGCTACTATAACGCTTGAGAATATTTCGAGGACAAAGACGTCTTGCTCATACATTGTACTGGCTTTAATGCCAGTACAATAAATGAGTTTTATGTTTTCGAATAAGATGTGCACTCTTTTAATTAGGAACCAAATTTGCAAAGACTAAATTTGAAGCTTTTTTTAAAAACCTATTTAGAGGCTAAAAATTCCAGCCATGCTGGGACTCGAAACCGCGGCCCCTGGCTAACCGTGCCAGCGCAGCGCTCTTCTAACTGAGCCAATGGGCGATTACCGGCGTCAGTGACATTTCGAACCTCTTTACAATACTCTCTGTTTTGTTGAACTTTTTGTACATTTTTCAGAAATGATCTAGAATTCGAAATGAGCATCTAGTTTAGATAGATAGATAGATAAAACTTTATTGTACATAAACAAGGAAATTACACAGATATTTTTTAACCTAAGAGTACAGACGGCGGCCTTATAACTAAAAGTGATCTCTTCCAGACAACCTTTGGATGAACTGGAGCAATATGTTGGAGAAGGAAGTAGATGTACAAATAAATCAAATTATTTCAGATACATACGAATAATACATGCCTAATTAAGAAAATTATTATAGTAACTTGTAACGTTGTGTTACTTTAAATAATAACATTTTGATTGTTAATAAAGCACAGAGGATAATAGGGATAAAGGATATTAGTTTATGCTGGGAGCTGTGAATTCGTATTGTTGATTTACAGCTGTTATTTTGTAGTTGCGACGCAGCGGTAGCGCATCTGCCTACCAAGCAAGAGGTCCCAGGTTCGATCCCCGGCTGGGGACAAAAAACCCCAGGTCTTGGATGCTTACATGTTTGTGATGTCGCTGTTTCTGGTTCCCACGATACAGGGTACCCTAGTGTGGGGCCAGAAGCAATGTATGTGCATGTATGTTAATGATAAGATAAGAATATTCCTTATTGTACACCAGAGCACATATTATAAAATATGTAAAAATACAAAGTACAATTGGCGGCCTCATTGCTAAAAGCAATTTCTTCCAGACAACCTTATGACGGAAAGTTTCTGAAGGAAATAAGAGACGGGTAGTCGGTGAAAAAATTAATATATGAAATATTAATACACCACTTATATAAAAAAACAATATACCTACATAAACAGTTACATATTATATAGTTATGATAAACTTACATAAATACGTTATTTTAACAATCTACGCGATGAGGAAATAAATACAATATTGTGTACTTATATGGAGACATATGGAAAGCAGAATGCACGAATACTTAACTTCCAAAGACAGATAAAACTCCTTAAACTTGCTTAATGGTAATGTTATGGTATGTATTTTTATTGTTCTGCAATTTTTTTTACAGTGCATAGTAGCATTGTATACATATATGTCCTTATATTCTTTTTAATGCACTAGCCCGTGCTAAGGACAATTTTTAAAAACCTATTTAGAGGCACGGTTAGCCAGAAATGGCTGGTTCGAGTCCCAGCATGGGTGGAATTTTTAGCCTCGAAATAGGTTTTTAAAAATACATATATATGTCTGCCATTATTTTTTAAAAATTTCAACATTTTTAAAGAAGCTGTTGAAATTTTTTTTGGTTTCCTTAATGAAACAAAACAAAATGGACACACGTAAAACTTATACACGTAGATATCTACTTAAAGAACGAAGAAATAACCCGTGAAGAATACCACCTTTTTTTTTCCAACGCAAATATGGATAAGTGCATCAATGGCAATTTACATGGCGGCAGTGGCTTATTAGAATAGATACAGGTCAGCAAATTGACTGTTCAAATATGCATAGGCTAAATATGTCTTGCACGTGCCATAAAGTCACGCCTGCCTGCAGAAATAAGGTTTTAATTTAATTCTACAACAATGTTTAACGGCCTCGGTGGCGCAGCGGTTTGGCACGCTGACTGTAAAACCGAAGGTCTCGGGTTCGATCCCCGGCCAGGTCAAACTAGGAAACGAACTTTTCTAGTTTGTCTCGGGTCTTGGATGATATCTATGTATTTATTGTATTAAATCTATCGTTGAGTTAGCACCCGTAACGCGTCAAGTCATTCAGTTGTACTTAGTATAGGGCTAACGAGATCTGTGTAATATGTCCATGAATATTAAAAAATATGTTAAAAGGTCGGAAATTACTTTTGTCTAATTAGCAACCGGGATGAGACCCTTTAAATTTATAATTGAGTTGGTAAATGTTGGCAACGCGATACACATGCAGACAACGATCTACTTTCGATGTCAACCTAACTATGTCCCCACTGCTGGGGCACGGGTCCCTGCAACGCAAGAAGGTTAGGCCATACTCCACCACGAGGGCCAAGTCTGGGTTGGTGGAGGATTGTAAAACAGCGGCGGGCCTTACTGTCAGAAGTTATCAAGCCGCCCTTAAGGCCTCTGACATTTCTTAACGACTGCCATTACATGTCAGCCAGCACCGACAGCTTAGCGTGCCTTGCGAAGCACGGAACCGCTCGGAAAAAATGCCACTCGCGGTTGTCACAGGACGGTGACCCATCCTGCACCTGACGGCACCTTGCTTAACTCAAGTGGTTGATTCCAATCACTCGGTTCGACTAGGCCACGAGCGCTTCTCTGAAAATCTACTATAGTTGTTATATATGTACCTTTTAGAACTGATGTAGTGGGTAGAACCATGGACTCAGAAGCGAGAGACCCAGGTTCGATTCTCAGTACCTACGGGCATGTACCAGTGAGTTTGTTTTCTAATTCACGTATATTAGTGAATTTATAGTAGCAATACCAATTGAA
Organism: Yponomeuta sedellus; assembly: GCA_934045075.1. Taxonomy (NCBI): domain Eukaryota; kingdom Metazoa; phylum Arthropoda; class Insecta; order Lepidoptera; family Yponomeutidae; genus Yponomeuta; species Yponomeuta sedellus. Next base: position 15,512,365 of record OW203739.1, read on the forward strand.
GCGGTGGTAGCTCAGTAGGTAGAACCATAGACTGGCAAGCGAGAGCCCCGGGTTCGATCCCGAGTGCGGGCATGTACCAATGACTTTGTTTAAATTCAAAGTTACGTACATTTGCGAATTTGTAGTCGCAATACCACACGCTAACGGTGAAGGAAAACATCGTGAGGAAACCCGCGGCTTGGTTGGCTCCGCACGTATTGACTAGTCTTTCCTGTGGGCTAGGCCGACTAAGCTGTCAGGATGGTATTGGTGCTGGGCAAGCCTACACCATCCAAATCCATGCCCCAGGCACTACAGCGTCGGCGTGGTCCCTTCACCCATCTAGTGTGAGTGAAGATACCACTGGACGCTGTATAAATAATTTCATTAAGTAGATGCAAAAAGGCCAATATTATTATTGTAGCAATACCACTCGCTAACGGTGAAGGAAAAAACTTCGTTAGAGGATGTGTCTCCGGTGTTCAAAAACCTCAGCGCTTGAAAGTGCCAATCCGCGGTGGGTACGCCTTGTAATTGAGCCCAAACTCTCTCTATTTGAGGAAAGGCCTGTGCCCTGCAGGGAGACGTTTCTAGGCTAAAAAAAAAATACATTAGAAATTTTTGATGGTTTCAAAGCTATTATAGGTCCCTGACCAACAGCTAAAAAGATAAAGAGATAGATAAAAAAACCGGTCAAGTGCGACTCAGACTCGCGCACCGAGGGTTCCGTACAAACCTGTATTATAGACCTGAGTATTTGGTATGAATTTCAATTTAATACCTCTACGCGTTTATGAGGAAATGGGTAGTAAGTTTAAAATTATTAAAAAAATATATATTATGAGATGTAACTAAAAATTTATGGTTTTCGTAATTTTTCCTTTATCTATGCTATAAGACGTTGCTTCGTACCAAATTTCAAGATTCTGAGTTCACGGAAAGCACCCTGTAGGTTTTGATTCCCTTGCAAGTGTCGAAAATTTGCGGCATAAACGGCTGTATCTTTTGATTGCGTTGGCTTAGAAGTTTGATTTTTTCACAGCTTCAAGGGACAGTAGACCTAAGTAATTGATATAAATTTCAGCTTCATACCTCCACGCGTTCCTGAGAAAAAGGGTCTTGACAGACGGACGGACGGACGGACAGACGGACAACAAAGTGATCCTATAAGGGTTCCGTTTTTTCCTTTTGAGGTACGGAACCCTAAAAAGTACCTACCCGGAACCGACGTACGAAGCAATAGGGGGTTTTCCGTAAAATTAAAGATGGCTAACAGCTTTGACATTCATTAAGTAAACTGTTTGTTTTATAGTGAATAAAAAATTGTTGTATTAGCAAAAGGGGATTTATTTGCAAGGAGGAGTTCAAAAGTACCCGGAACCGGCGTAAGTGCATGGAACTACTTATTAATGTTGATGAAGCGAGGCAGAGGCAGTCCCTGGCCTCTGCCTACTGATCTGGGATACAAGTGTGAGGTTTATGTATGTATGTTAAAACGTCGGAAATTACGTTTGTCCAATTAGCAACCGGGATGAGACCGTTAAATTTATAATTAAGTTGGTAAATGTTGGCAAAGCGATACACATGCAGACAAAGATCTAATTTGGTTGTTATCTAAATATATGTACTTCTTATAGTACATATATTTAGATAACAACCACAGTGCTGCGTGGTGTCGGCCTAGAAGATAGCACCAACCCAAATTCATCCCGCGGGTGTCGTAAAATGCAACTAAGGGTCATAAACCGGGGGTGGGCAGCAGCGCCCCCAGTAGTACAATTCCACCAAACTGCAATCCCCAACCCGCATGCCCAGCGTGGGGATTATGGGCACTACCCCCCAATAATGGCACAACCTTGCGCTATGGCGCTCATTAGGGGAGGGCTATGTCCAGCAGTAAAAAAAAAAAGTAAAAAAGTGTTTATTGGAGCAAATAAAATCAATACACTCTTAAGTAACAATAAAATTATAGTAAGTGATTTGCAAATTTTAATGCGACTTCCAACACCTAAACTAGGATTAACCTGTATCTTAGGAGTTGGAGCTCTTTCGACGAGTGACTTACATCATAACATATCACTATACTTAAAATGATAAAGGGTAAGCTTAACAACAAAAAAAAAACTGTGTAGGAATTAAAACAAAGTTAATGACTTTGCATTTCTTGACTCAACCTAATATAGGTGGACTAATATAGCCTGAAGAAGATGTACTTCTTAGAACTAATATAGTAGGTAGAACAATTTACTTATTAAATGACTTTGTTTCCTTATATAAATTAAGAAACAAAGTCATTAAGAGTATATTAGTGAAGTTATAGTACCAATCCACTCGCTAACGGTGAAGCAAAATCAACGTGCGGGAAATCTGAGTGAGGTGTTTAAATACCTCAGCGCTTGAAATTGCTAATCTGCGGTGGGCACGCGTAATAATTGAGCCCAAACTCACTCTCTCTCTCTCTGAAAGAAGGCCTGCGCCCTACAGTGGGTAGGCCTGCGTTTATAGGCTACATAAAACATACGAAGACTCCAGGGAAAAAGACGAACTCGTCACTTTTTTTCGAAACTAATCTGTGAATGCAGTTTTGTAGGAAATTTCCGTTACTCTAAGATAGTAAACCGAACAGGGTAAAAAACAAATTAGTCTCGGAGTTATTGACGCTTAAAAAATCGCGTATAGGGAAAAAGTGGCATAAGTCAAACTTTCAAAATGCAATATCTCCAAATGTTTGTTGCTTCACTAGTTTACTAGTTGTGCTTTTCCTTGGGGTCTTACATTAGGAATGTAGGTGGTTTGAAAGCCATTATAGGTGCCTAACTTATCCGTCGGACCCGTTGCTTGTCTTTTAATTATGTGAGAGCTTTTAGCAAGCTGGGGCGGACCGTGCGCGGCGCGGGTTCACGGGTCACTGTTGTGTTAGACGGAGATGCAGTGCTGAATTGTTCGCGAAGTTTTGCGAAACAAAAGGTTGGTAGGTTTTTTTATAAACTCTTTTGCCAACTGGCAACTGTTTACACACTGTTCGTATGTAAGATAGGTACTTACCCAAATATGCCAAATGGGATACTATTATAATGTTTATATTATTTTTAATGGACTCTCCCGTGCTGAGGACAAATTTAAAAAACCTATTTAGAGACTAAAAATTCTACCCATGCCGGGATTAGTACCCGCGACTTCTGGCTATCCATGCCAGCGCTCTTTCCAACTGAGCTACTGGGCGACTCCCTGGCATCAGTGAAATTTTAATAATGTTACTATGACGTCTGTGTACCTGTAGGTCCGATCTAAGCCGCGATTTCAAGATCTTGCTACGCTCGGACTGAGTTATTCATTTAGGAAGAGTCTTACAACTCTAACAATTGAAAGGGACACAAGGGATTGTGCAGCGAGCTGTTTGCGATTGCACAACGTACAACCCGCGGCGACGCGATGATGCTGCGGCGTCGCAGCGATGTCGTCGCGATTGTCACCGTCACCGACGCCATTTTGTAAAATCACATACGACAATCCGCCATGCCCCAATCCAATCTATTAATTATACATGTCAGCAAATATTGAGAGGTTCAATCGTCGGTCACAGAATAGACACAAAGTTATTTGTAACTAAAATTCAAAATCATCAAGTTATGAATATTGGTAGTCGCTTCCTCCCAGTTAATTACTTGATAATGAATCCACCCATATTTGTCGTTGACTGGTATCGGCTTTTGTTTCCTGCGTTGAAGTAACAAAGTTGGCAGTAGTGTTTCTTCGACGCCTCTATCTATTTTTGCTGTTGACAGTCCAAAACGCAATCGCCGTAGTCGCGGTGTGCTTGCCACGCGATCGGTGAGAAATCGCGGCAAACCCGCTGCGGAATCGCCTCGCTTTCAAAACACTGTAATTCACTCCGATGGTGGTGTTCACAGATAGATAAATAGATAGACAGATAGATAGAGAATAATTTATTATACATAAAAATGGAAATTACTACAGACTGCGCCCTTATTACTGAAAGTGATCTATTCCAGACAACGTTTGGATGGACTAGACTAATAGATTAGAGAAGTACGTAGATGTACAGACAAAACATACAAAATGATAATTTCAGAGGTATATGAATGCATGCCTAAATAACAGCGACAATAAACTGAGTTCAAATTTTTGCTTGAGAATAGAGCTGTTTTGTTTTCAACTGTGTTCACCAAAAACGAGCAAAAATGTATTACTACGATAGATAGAGACTTTTTCGAAATCACACAAAAACAAAATATTTTAACCAAAATAACAAGAAAACTGTAAGGAAATTTATAATGTGTCTAAAACAAACCATAAACGGTAGCGCCATCTAATCTTAAAGTTATGCCTTCCTCTGATTACCACCGCACAGACTTACATCTAGTGTGGTAACCAACGTAAAACAAGCTTGTAATATTTTTCTTTTAAATATAACATTTTGTATTAATTTTTGTATTTGTATAAAATCATGTTGTTCAAGTGTTTTATTTTGTGCTGTAATGTGTAACAAACAAACACACTTATGGTTGGAAGTCCATACAGTCTCTTTGAGTGCAGGCCCGTGCACTGCAATGAGACGTATAAATGTCACAGTCATAACTCTTAAACGGTTAAAACTAGTTTTGACTGCTAAAATCAGTCAAAAGTACTTCTGTCTAATGCTTACATTCGAAATGCCAAGTGGTAAAAACACCTACCTACTTACACGTGCGACGTAGCGTGTAGCATAGCGGAGCGCGAAGGAGCGTGTTAGATTAAACATGTAAGACCGAAAACCAACTCTACATTGTTGGATACATATTAGAATTTTACTTAATTTTTCTGCAGTCAAAACTAGTTTTGACCGTTTGAGAGTTTTGACTGTAACATATAATAGACTACATAAAAAAATGCATCTAAACTTTGCATACTCATGATTTGCTAAATAGTATTTTTCAATGACGGTTCTACTTAAATGGTAATTGAATATTAAATATCTACTTAACCTTTTTTGTTCAATTACTCTCTAAACAATGTAAAGTAAATTGCCCCTAATTTCATAGCAGTTACCGACAAAGTACAGGTGACAGCACATAAAATTTTACATACGTGCACTCTAATCAGTTACGTTAAAGGCGACTGTGCCACAAAAATGTAAAGGCTTAGGTTGCTGTCGCCTGTACTTCTAGAATAATATAAAATAAGCGTAAAAAATTCTCGGTTCACTTTGAAAATGAATACATTCCTCTACACACATTTAAAATAAAATAAAACACAATGTTGTGGAAAAGATTGAAGAATTTTTTGAAATCCTTGGAATCAACCGAGAATCCTTTGCTAGGGCCTAACCTGAAACTGCTCCAAGTATCTTTATTGCTACGAACCGAAAACCAAATACAGCGATTTGCATCAATTTTGATGGCTGCTTGTCAGTTTACTTTCATAACTACTCAATTAATTGACCTATGGTCGATCAAACACGACGTCGATATAATGATGGAAAATATCTCCATAACAATCCTGGAAAGCGTCTGCATGGTGAAAGTCCTGTCATTTGTAATCTTGCAAAAAGGCTGGACTAAGCTAGCGAAAGAGATTGCATTTGAAGAATTCCACGAGCTGCGACGAAAAGATGCCGGTACAGAGACGATAACTAAAGAATACACAAAATATTCAAGGATTGTAACATACTTGTACTGTGCATGTATTTTTTCTACAAGCGCTCTGATGCTTTCAATGACTTTCGTGAGCATTATCAGCAGCTCAATGACGAGAGCTCTCCCGATGAGGTCTTGGTTCCCTTTCGACAGTAAGAGGTCACCAGGCTATTATATAGCTTTTTTAATACAACTGCCTTTTGTCGTTCAAGGGGGGTTTGTGATAATCAGTTTTGATGCATACGTAATTGTCATGATGATATTTTTGAAAGGCCACCTGAAGATACTTCGCGATAAATGTAGTAGGATGTTTGATGAAGAAAATTTGGTCGTTGTTATGGAAAGGGTAAAGGAATGTCACCGCCATCATACTCGTCTTGTTCAGTAAGGACTTTTTATTAATAACATCCGTGCAATACAATCACTTGTTCTAGTCTCAAACTAAGATACCCTGTGCTATAACATTACATTTTGTCATAAGCAGCTTTTTTATAAATGGTTATGTTTCACGTATGTTGTAGGTTCTGTTCCGTTTATTTGCCATGTCTTTTACAGAATCAAAGAAATGCTCGACTCCCTGTTGTCGCCAGTAATGTTTTTCTACGTGCTAGTATGTTCAGTGATGATGTGTTGCTGTATCATTCAAATTAACGTGGTAAGTAGAAAATTGTAATTAATCACATCACATCATCACACTAATTTTATACTATTTTTATTTTTAATGCACTAACCCGTGCTAAGGACAAATTTAAAAACCTATTTAGAGGCTAAAAATTTCACCCATGCCGGGATTCGAACCCGCAACCTCTGGCTATCCCTGCCAGCGCTCTACCAATTGAGCCAATGGGCGACTCACCGGCATCAGTGAAATTTCGAACCTCTTTACACTATTCTCTCTATTACGGCAGCGACATCTGGCTTAAGCAAATTGCATCACTTACAGCCCCGACTACCTACTTTGCAGTTAGGTTTTACATCGGAACGATATCACTGTACCCACATGATACACTAATATTGTAAAGGCAAAAGTTTGTGAGTGTGTATGTTTGTTACTTCTTCGGCTGTACGTTTATACGGCTGGGGCAATTTTAGTAAAATTGGGTATGGAGTTAGCTGACACGCTAATTAACACATAGCCTACGTTTCACTGCGGGAAAATATCTAATCGATCTCGATATCAACCCTTGTATGTCCCCACTGTTTGGGCACGGGTCTCTTCTTGCATCGCAGGAAGGTTAGGCCATACAATAAATAAATAAAATAAATACTCCACCACGGGGGCCAAGTCCGGGTTGGTGGAGTGTTGTACGACAGTGGCGGGTTTTACTTCTGAAGTTATCAAGCCGCTCATGTGGCCTCTGACATGGCTTAGCGACTTAACGCTTAAAGTGCCTTGCGAAGCACGGAAGCGCTCGGAAAAATGCCACTAAATATCTAATTCCCATGGAAAAATCGTTACAAAAAAAATATTAAAAGAACAAATTAAAACAAACTGATCTTTGCATCTACGTAACTTATACAGAATCCAATGGCACGTTTACTCATACTGGGATTTTTTAGTAGTTCTGGAGGCAGTGGGCTAGCTCAGCACCTATACCATCCTCACAGCTTAGTCGGCCTAGCTCACAGAAAAGACAAGTCAATACGTCCGGAGCCAACTAAGTCACGGGTTTCCTCACGATGCGATGCACATCTACAAATTTGTAGTAGTAATACTACACACTAACGGCAAAGGAAAAGAAGAATAAAAATGGTGTTAAATAATCTGACAATCCGAAGCTGAGCATTCACTACTTGGCAGACGGGACCCAAATTAAAAATTGCAGGGAACCTAAGCTGGTCCCGCCTTCGAAGTAGTTTAAAAATTAGAGGAATGACAATACTGGCTCCCAAAGTAAGATTCTCTGTGCTATGGGAGTCAGGCTACTTTTAAATTACATAATAATATGTACTTTTACATTAAGAACTAAGAGCCTTATTCATTGTACGACGAATCGCTCGTAGCACCGGCTGATATTGAGACATCTTAAACGATCACGAAACTTAAGCAACACAGGGCGCGTTTGGTACCCAAGCATCAATCCATATTGATGACCGTCTATGACTAACACTAGTGACATTTTTTTGAGCTGTTCCGTGCTTCGCAAGGCACGTTAAGCAGTTGGTGCCGGCTGCCGTCGATAGATGGCTGTCGTTAAGCTAAGTCATAGGCCTTGAAAACTTCTGACAGTAAGACCAGCCACTATTGCAAGTCTTCACCAATCTGGACTTCACCCCCGTAGGGGGGTATGACTTGTACCTTCCTCAGGTAAGAGACCCGTGCCCCTCGGTGGGGACATAATGGGTTGATGATGATGAAGAACCAATAACTAAATATTCTTATTCTTTAGTAACAATTTTATCATAAGACTACAGGAAACAATTTACTGAAACAATCATTTTATTTAAAAACCTATTTAGAGGCTAAAAATTTCACCCATGCCGGGATTCGAACCCGCAACCTCTGGCTATCCGTGCCAGTTAGTGCATTAAAATAAATATAGTATAATCATGTAGTTACAGTGATATCGTTCCGATGTTAAACCTAACTGCAAAGTAGGTATTCGGGGCTGTAAGTAATGCAATTTGCTTAAGTCAGATGTCGCTGCCTGTACGTAATACAGAGAATAGTGTAAAGAGCCAGAGGTTGCGGGTTCGAATCCCGGCATGGGTGAAATTTTTTGCCTCTAAATAGGTTTTTAAATTTCTTCCTTAGCACGGGTTAGTGCATTAAAATAAAAATAGTACAATCATTTTATATTTAGCAAAATCTAATATCTAATAATAATAGCTGTTTTGTTTACGGGATCGCAATATCAAAAGTTTATGATAGTTGCGGACTCCCCACTAAAGCAAATACAAACTTTTCATAATTTGTTATTATAATCCCACGTGAACTAGTTTGGGCCCAGCTAGTTAACCACACAGTTGTGTAATGATTTATTTTAATCAGGAAACCTAATCAAACATTTTTAATAGGAACAGAGTTATGGCCTTATTTATAAAAACACAATTCCACTAAAAACTCCCAGAGGCATATTATTTAAACTGTGACTAATCGTCTTTTCCTTGTAAAATCTCCAGCACAGACTATTTTAGGGAGCGTTTTTGAATTGTTAAGTTTGTGTCTCTTTAACACACGGCTTCACCCGCATTAGAAATTTTCCTACGAGAACGCACTACCGGGATATCAAGTAATCTCTGTTTAGTTCGTATAGGTAGCAGAGGGAACAAAACTAAAACCAGGCAGTAATTTCATGCAAATATGCCTAAGGAATATTCATACAAACTTTCACTACATTTTATCTCCTATTTCACCCCTTTTGGGGTTTGATATTGAAAAATCCTTCCTTAGCAAATGTCTCCGTTATAGGTATGAAAAATTCATGTGCGAAATTTAAAGTTTGTTCGTTTATTTACTAATTCTATCCTTTATTTTAACCGCTCAGGGGTTGAATGTTAGGTAACGCTGAAAAACGTATAGATCATTATTTTTGTCTTATTCAATCCGTACGTAAGTTTCATGCAAATACTCGTATGTTCAAGGTATAAAAAATTTCATACAAACTCATATCTCCTATTTCACCCCTTCGTGCCTGTGTCCTAAAGGAAAAAAAACCGGCCAAGTGCGAGTCAGACTCGCGCACCGAGGGTTCCGTACAAACCTGTATTATAGACCTGAGTATTTGGTGTGAATTTCAATTTAATACCTCTACGCGTTTATGAGGAAATGGGTAGTAAGTTTCAAATTATTAAAAAAATATATATTATGTGATGTAACTAAAAATTTATGGTTTTCGTAATTTTTCCTTTATCTATGCTATAAGACGTTGCTTCGTACCAAATTTCAAGATTCTGAGTTCACGGGAAGCACCCTGTAGGTTTTGATTCCCTTGCAAGTGTCGAAAATTTGCGGCATAAACGGCTGTATCTTTTGATTGCGTTGGCTTAGAAGTTTGATTTTTTCACAGCTTCAAGGGACAGTAGACTTGAGTAATTGATATAAATTTCAGCTTCATGCCTTCACGCGTTCCTGAGAAAAAGGGTCTTGACAGACGGACGGACGGACGGACAGACGGACAACAAAGTGATCCTATAAGGGTTCCGTTTTTTCCTTTTGAGGTACGGAACCCTAAAAATGTACCTAAATTCTGACATTGCAATTGTTTTCGTACTTAATTTTGCACAATCGGTCTTGAAATAAAATAAATATAAACTGGAGGATATAGGATGTATTTGAAAAAGTCCTACTCTTGTCTACTTCCTTTCAGAAGACTTATTATACATTGTGTATTAAATGTGTATTTTTTAACATTCTCCCTGTAACCAAAAACCCAATTACGCATATTTTTGCATTGATCCATCTAGTAATTGTCACGGAAAATATACTTAAATACTTTGCCGAATGTACCAATTACTTAGTTTGCTAAGTTATGTTTCTAATGTATGTGCTTGTATGTAAAAAAAAAAAAAAAAATGAAGTAAGAGTAGCAATCCCACTCGCTAACTGTGAAGAAAAACATTGTGGGGAAACCCGAGTATCAGAAGTGTTAACTTACCTCCGCGTTTGCTGCGTACAATGGCCCAACTATGAGGCTAAGTGGGGAAATCTCTGGTCTAACTACTATGCCGAATGTTTCAAATATCTAGTTTATGTTGTTATGTACAAGTACGTGAAAGATAACTAGGTAGAAGTACTTCTTAATGATTAACGATAATCATACATAATAATATTGGCCTTTTTGCATCTACTTAATGAGATGATTTATACAGCGTCCAGTGGTATCTTCACTCAAACTAGATGGGTGAAGGGACCACTCCGACGCTGTAGTGCCTGGGACATGGTTTTATAGATCGTGTAGGCTTGCCCAGCACCTATACCATCCTGACAGCTTAGTCGGCCTAGCCCACAGGAAAGACTAGTCAATACGTGCGGAGCCAACCAATCTGCGGGTTTCCTCACGATGTTTTCCTTCACCGTTAGCGTGTGGTATTGCGACTGCAAATTCGCAAATGTACGTAACTTTGAAATTAAACTCTCTAAAACTTTATTTCTATTAGTTGTTATAATAGTTCATATAAAGTCACGCTAAATACACATATACTACAATATTAGGCGATACAAAGTTTGCCGGGCCAGAAAGTATTTAAACTGAAAGCAAAATTGTCAACGCTGCCAGAATGAAAATAGAAAATATCGATTGATCAATATGTACCAGAGGAAGACAAGGCAGGCGTAACTCAGTAACCTTATCAACATGAGACAGTCAAATATTTATTCCACTTGCAATAACTAACCTTCGTAAAAGTTTGGATTCTCGTGAAAACGTTCAGGAACGTTTAGAATAGCAGACCGTAAAACAGTAAGAGAAAAATTGTCAAAACATTTTCCATTTGTAAAACTGTAAAGCATATATTAAAACGTCGTGAACATGTGTTTAAATTTCTTTCCAACAATATTTGTATTGTAATGACTGGTTCCAGCCACGTAATATAGTCCTTACAGTTTCTGGCATGTAGCGATAAGGTTCCAATCACGAATAGAAACGTCAAGTAAACACCACTTATTGCGTCAGTCTCCCGTCCTCCATTCCAATTTAGTGAATTCACAAATTGCCGGTTGGTAAAATCTAGCCGGAGAAATAAAACTCCAATAAAATCTCTTTTTATTTTTCGTCCATTACGCCGAAACACCCGAAACGATTGAGTCGCAAAAAACGACGATGATAAAAAACGTTATTGATTATTTGGAAGATGAAGATCATCCGCTACTTGGCCCCACAAGAAAGGGCCTTCAGTTGAATGGGATGTTACAAAACGGGGAAGGGATGAAAAAATATCTACACAATTTGGTGCATTTTGCAGCAACGCTGTTCGTTTTTAGCCAATACGTAGAACTTTGGACCATTAGAGCGGATCTGGATAGTGCCCTCAGAAATCTTTCTATCACTATGCTTAGCACAGTGTGTGTGGTTAAAGCCTGGACCTTTGTCATCTGGCACACTTATTGGAAAGAAATTATGTCAGCTGTTTCAGAAAAAGAACTGCAACAAATTGCAAAGAAAGATTCGAATACTACTAATGTCATTAACGAGTATATAAAATACTCTAGACGAGTAACATACTTTTACTGGAGCTTAGTAACGGCTACTGTTTTAACGGTGATTTTGGCACCATTGGCTGTCTTTCTGTCTTCGGCGGAGTACAGAGAAAAGATAAGAAATGGGACAGAGGCGTATCCCGAAATTATGAGTTCCTGGGTACCGTTCAATACAACGGCGTCTTACGGTTATTGGGCGTATGTTTTACTGCACGCTGTGATTTGTTTCTATGGTGGCGGCATTGTAGCAGCTTACGACTCCAATGCAGTAGTGTTAATGTCGTTTTTTGCTGGGCAGCTCAAATTATTGAAACTTAATTGTGAAAGAATGTTCGACCAGGATATTTCTGATGTAGAGGCTTTGATTAAGATCCGGGAGTACCATGATCAGCATTTGTTTTTGGTCAAGTAAGTTTCAATTAATAATCAAGTAATACCTTTTAAACTCGACATAACATAACTAACGGACTTGGTGAGGAAATAATTTTGAATACTTTTTGAGAAATATATTAAGTTTCTTTGAACTCTTTTACTTGTTGTTCAGGAACGAATTAATTTGCAAATTGTTTGGTGTGAATAGGGGAAGTTTCCATGACAATTGGGTATATGAGCCAACCACCTGATTATTTGGGAACAAAGAATGCCACAGTTTTGGCTTTGGTCTCAATTGAACTGCTGAAGATAAGATTGAAGAAAGATTCAACCCCGAGAGCTCTAAATCGTCGAACTTTCAGATATTCCAGATTAATGAACTCCATGCTATCGCCAGTTATGTTTTTATACATTATCATTTGCTCACTGATGATTTGTGCCAGTGCTGTTCAACTTACGAAGGTTTGTATAATTTAAAAATATACGCCTGCACGCTATACCTCTGGTATAGTAACAACAACGATGCGCAATTAGCGCCAAGTAATTGCAAAAGATATCGATAAAGTTTCTTGGCAAGATTCGTATAATAATACAAAAACATTCCTAGAAGAAAATGCGCAATAATAGAGAGACTTTGATTCTTAATATAACCTAAGCGCGAAGATCCATTTTGTCGTATACAAACTATTACATTTCAGTATTGTAGTAAGCAAGTAGAATTATCTATTCTTGTTAGTTGTAGCTACAGGGAAGTATCGAATTAATTAGCAATCAATGAGATTTTCTTTCTGTTCTTTCAATTGTGACGCGTGGTCTTAAACAACATTTAACTAAAAACTAGTTTGACGCCATGATATGAATCCTACCGATACACACTGGAATATTTTCTCACGTAAGTATTTTTAATTCACCGTTAGCAAGTGGTATTGTTTTGACACTCGCTCCAATGTTATTATAAATACACTATGAATGTGAAAATAGAAATTAACTTATTAAGAAATTCGCAAAAATCAAGTTAGAAAAAAATATCCGAGCTAATGTGCAATTATTACAATTTTTTTTCTCCACAAATTATATTAAGGAAAAAGGATTTGCTAATTCCTGATACTCGTACACGTAACTCCTTTAACATTTGCTCCCCCGCACTTGTCCGCTTCTTCTTTTAGACCCGGTGCCGCGCCGAATCGGCAGCTATGCTCAAGTGCCAAAAATATGGTGCGATTACTTATGGACAATTACATTTTTGTTCCATTTGCGGTTGAGACAATGGGAGTTTGGGGGACTCGGACTAAGATCCTTGTTAGGGAGCTGGATCACCGCTTAAGGGACCTTAAGGGCCGCTCCGGTGCGTATCTGGGACAGAGGGTCTCTTTGGCGGTGCAGCGTGGCAATGTTGCCAGCGTGTTGGGATCCTTTGGCTCAGATATTTTCCAAAGTGGTTTGTTCAGTTAGTGTTTTTTTTTGTGTAAATTATAATTATTGTATGTGTCCTTGTCGAAAGTTTATTGGATATCGTACTGTGCATCTATTTTTTTTTTATTAAGTGTGACATTTTTTGGAACTAGGTAGGTACTTTATTTTGTATTGACATTTTTATCTTTATAAATAATTCTTTAAAGCTTATAATTTTGAATGTATGATATGTCAAAAGTGGAGGCGCAGGCTATCGATGAGAAACGAGAAGCTATCTCACACACGACACTTAATCTTACACATTCCCATATATATATATATATATATATACACACACACACACATACACACACATACGTGCATTCACACATTCACATACAACTAAGTAACAACTAACTATATTCACGAATATGTCCGTAAACTTAAAGCTTGAACTGAAATTGATCTGTACATTATGTACTTAAAAACTAATTCCCAAAATACAGGGCCACCTAGTTTGGCAGTTAGCTGAATCGATAACACTGTACCAATAGCCTTTAAATTTAGCAATAGCAAATCATCTCGTTCTTAGCCCCCGTGGTGGAGTACGGCCTAACCTTCTTGTGATGCAGGAAGAAACCCGTGCCCCAGCAGTGGGCACTTACAAAGAGTTGATATCAGTATTTCGGTCTAATAAACTATTATTGAAAAACAAGGGCTGGCTAACCAACACTTTCTTTGCAATTTAAGTCGATTTTAAAGCTTGTTTTTCTTGTATTTTAATACTTCTTGCTTAATTTTGAACTGAGATTGGATTAAGTTTTGTAATTTTAAATGCTGTTGTTATTGAAATAATTGACGAGAAAGTAAGAATTTTAAATGTAAATCAATAAATAAATATTCATGGACATATTACACAGATCTCGTTAGCCCTACACTAAGTACAACTAAATGACTTGTGTTATAGGTGCTAACTCGACGATAGATTAAATACAATAAATACATAGATAACATCCAAGACCCGAGATAAACTAGAAAAGTTAGTTTCCTAGTTAAATCCGGCCGGGGATCGAACCCGAGGCCTTCGGTTTTACAGTCAGCGTGCCAAACCGTTGCGCCACCGAAGCGTCTTAATTAGGTATTCTCGACGGCCACGTAGCAAGCGCTGAGGTACGCTAACACCTCAGACACTAGGGTTTCCTTACGATATTTTCCTTCACCGTCAGCGAGTAGTATTGCTACTATAATTTCACAAATGTACATAACTTAGAAAACAAAATTATTGGTACATGCCGGGGTTTGAACCCACGACCCCCCGATTGAGAAGCCGGTGTTCTACACCGCTCCGCTACCACCGCTCTACTCCATATTATTATAATTATCCTACAGTATATCCACAGAATGCAGATATTGAGATTATTTTCATCTTCTGAAAACAGCGATCGTATCTATTTGCAAGTTAGCTTAATAAACTAGCTTCTTAGCATTTCATAATGATTCGCGATACCCATACATAGTTGTATATAACACGGGTCTAATTGCAATTATTTAGCATTTACGTCGGGAAATAAGGTAATTACGTTTAACCTAATAAATAAATGTGATTAGTCCCGTTTAATAAATAACTTCTTAGCAATTGCAGGTCAACATATAATATAATATAATACAATACAATACAATACAATACAATACAATACAATACAATACAATACAATACAATACAATACAAGTCAATACAATACTATACAATACAATATATTATAATATAATAATATACGTATTAGAAAATGTTTCACAACATTTATACTGACAATAAACATAAATTATAACTTCCACGGTTGAGACTTGAAAAAGTTAACAAATCCCTTAAGGGGCACTGTAGAAGGTTGGCTTATTACACGATTTTGACAATAAGGATCGTTAAGATTTAACTCCGACCAAACTCTCGGTCTCGGCTATCCTTGGCTTATACGCAATGAGATGATTTATACAGCGTCCAGTGGCATTTTCACTCACACTAGATGGGTGAAGGGACCACTCGGATGTTGTAGTGCGTGGGTCATGGTTTTAGAGTGCGGAGCCAACCGAGCCGCGGGTTTCCTCACGTCGTTTTCAGTTAGTTATTGTTATTCTGATTTAACCAAATTCTTCCCGCGGGTGTCGTAAAAGGCGACTAACGGACACAGACCGGGGGGTGGGCAGCAGCGCCCCCTGCAGTACAATTCCGCCAATCTGCGATCCCCAACCCGCATGCCCAGCGTGGGGATTATGAGCATTACCCCCCAATAATGGCACAACCTTGTGCTATAGCACTGATTAGGGGAGGGCTATGTCCAGCAGTGGACTAATATAGCCTGAAGAAGAAGAAGAAGGAAGGATTCTGATTTAGAATACGTTATTCGATAACGTATTCCAAATCAGAATAACAATTACAAATGATATGTTTGTTACTTAATCACGCAATAAAAGCTGGATGGTATTACATGATACTTGGCACACAGATGGATAAAGATCTGAATTGAGACATAGGCTACTTGATATCATTCCCGTGGAATGATATTTTATTGGAAAACTAGCTGACCCAGCGAACTTCGTACCGCCTAACAGTCGATTCTTTAATTTTTTTTGTTTTTTCTCTCCGTAAGAACCATCCTCGTACTTCAAGGAATATCCTAAAAAAAGAATTAGCGAAATCCGTTCAGCTGCTCTCAAGATTTGCGCTTACCAACACGTTCTGCGATTCATTTTCATATTATAGATAAAGTGTTCTCTATCTATCTACAAACCGCGATGTGAACCGCTTACATGCTTATACAATAAATTTAACTTTACAGGAAGGCACGACAAGAATGCAACAGATTTGGATCATGGAGTACTTCATGGCCCTCATAGCGCAGTTATTTGTTTATTGCTGGCATGGCAACGAGGTGCTCTTCATGGTATGTCTGTAATTTTATACCCGACTGCGCCGGAAGGAGAGTTATGTGATCGTCCCCGGATGCAGGGCCGATGTGAAACATTTAGTGGAGCACACTGAAAGACGAGAGGTTTTTTCGTTGGTGATTTTATTCCGAATCAACAATATTTCGTTGCCTTGTTTACACTAGTCCAATTATGAGTTTACAGATGGCGATAGAGGATTTAATTACAATGACATGCAAAAGATGGCGCTGTTGTTAGACATTATGTTTTTCAAGTATGTTTGTACAATATTTCTTTGTTATGCTCTGTAGCCTAAACTGCTTGGTAGATTTCAGCTTGAGAGTTGTTGTTCCAATGTGAGAGTGGCACTTAGTATTTAAAATTCAAGAGATAAATTGTTGCCCTGCTTAAAGAGCCAACGAAAGCCAAGCAATAATTTCATTGCAAATTTAATTATATGCTTCAATACATAAATATAGGTTGCATGTAGCAACCTATATTTATGAATTCATTGATGTATTTTTTTATTAATTAATATATATCTATATATTATTATTATTATTTATTTATCTACTCATTTATGTATTTATATATAAAAATAATATCTACTTGTTTATCTTATCTTAAACGTATATCTCAGTTAGATGCCACCGTATATTTTGATGTCTTATGTACATATTGTTGTGCTGTGTGGTGTCGGCCTAGAGAATAGCACCAACCTGAATTCTTCCCACGGGTGTCGTAAAAGGCGACCAAGGGCCGGTTTTTTCAATAGTAAGATATCTTTTATCTGAGGAATAAAAATGGCGGTTTCACAGCTTATATATGAAAATTATGTCAAACCGCCATTTTTATTCCACAGATAAAAGTTATTTGACTATTGAAAAATCAGCCCTAAGGGACAGAAACTAGAGGGTGGGCAGCAGCAACCCCTGCAGTACAAATCCACAAAACTGCGATCCCCAACCCGCATGGTGGAGGCTTGCAAGACTAGTGGCTGGTCTTACTGTCAGAAGTTATCAAGCCGCCCATGAGGACTCTGACTTGGATTAACGACTGCCATTACATGACAGCCCGCACCAACGGCTTAACGTGCCTTGCGAAGCACGGAACCGCTCAGAAATATGCCACTAGGGTTAGTCATAGACGGTCACACATTCATGCACTGAACGCGCCCTATGTTGCTGAACCTCTGTGATCGTTTAAGATCACTCAGGCAGCCGGGACTGCGAGCGATACATGTTACATAACACCTCGTAACCTCAAACCCAGCTTTACACTCGCCCAAACTAAATGACCTCGTAAAATTCTGTATCCTCAGGGTACTAACTGTAACACAGAACGTAATGCAAATGATGTTTTGTTTGTCGATTCTGGGCAGCCTGAAAGGTTTCGATCTTATAAACGAATTGAGATAAGATAAGAATAGACTGGTCATCAAATAATATCCTACATCTTATTGTATACTCTCCCCCTCGTTTGTAATGTCCGTATAACTACATCAAGGGTTGGCTGGAAAACACTTTTTTATTTTTATATTTTTGTGCTTTTACGCACATTACGCTTCTAAACTGTGATAATTGGGGCATATTTTATAAAAATACAATTCATGGTTTACTATAACAATTTGTGGTACATTGTAAGGTTGACTAACCCATTTAATATTACATATAGTAATAATGGTTAATCTCTGTGAAATTCATTTATTTAGAACAAAAATTCCATCGTGCATTTAAAAAGCTTATGGAATGAAGCGAATGCGCGGCGCTTAATCAAATTTTTAAAACCCTCTGGGCTGTTAAACTGGCTAACCTACCATAAAAGAATGAACGCTCTCAATTTAAAATTGGAAACTATTTTATTTTAGAACTCCGCTTTAGGAATGCATCTTGTTTCTGTAGCCATAGGTACACCTACGCCCCATTGCAGTGCCTAAGCGTTCACTCAGAGAGAAAGAGAGTATGCCACTATTAACAACTGTAACTGTAAACACTGGTACAGTACAAGACATCATAAAAGTCCCTTCGGGAATCTACGTTCACGCAGACTAGGAAGAAGTGTAACGAAACAACCCGAAGCTATAAGTGCATTCAACATGATCTTTAACCGATACGGTTAAGGTGCAGAATTGATTACCGCAGTAGCGCTACCTATTTCGCTCACGATAATATTGCCAAACGAATAGTCACCTGCATCGATGATGTTGAATCAACCAATAACAACAAAGGCGCGCGGCCTGCCATAAAATGAAACTATCTGATTGGTCGATAAACTTGCCGCACATCCAAAATTTGGTCATCTGCGCAGATACATCCGCGAGACTTATTTCTTGTGTAGCACTGTAACTGTGGTTTTGAAATTTATATAGTCATGAATTCCACTACTTCTAATCACACCGAAATTCACAGAGCAATAAGGTTGAGGACGGCGTCTACGAGAGCGAGTGGTGGCGACGTAACGTGCGCCTGCGTCGCTTCGTCCTGTTGCTAGGTGGCCAGATGCGCAGGAGTTTCGTGTTCAACGCCGGCCCTTTCACAACCCTGACCGTGCAAACTTTCGTTACAGTAAGGATTACAACGAACTAATATACAGGGCGTCCCAAAGTTATGGGCCATGAAGGGAAAGTACCTTAAATATCGTAGATAGGGTATTTTGCTGAAAGAAGACTACGGCAGTTTCATGTATGTTTTTGATTTGTTTAAAATGATTAACGTCACGCTGTTCCTTTCTTTTAAAATAATATGTTACTTAAGAAGAGTTATTGGTTTTTGGCCACTATTTCCATTGGCATCATAAAAGTAGGGGTGGTTTTTTTTTTTAAAATTTAAATTGGTTCGATTCCCAGGCAAGGCAAGTAATTTTTAGAAAATCTTTGAATGCAGAATTATTAACTTTTAAAAATAACATAAAGTTTTTTTTCAGCAAAATACCCTATCTACGATATTTAAAAGGTACTTTCCCTTCATGACCCATTACTTTGGGACGCCCTGTATAGCCTGAAGAAGAAGATATTGTTCATCCTGAATCAACATGGTTCCGAATTTTTCAATGCATTTAGTGGATCCCGAATAAGGTTAATAATGTGTAAATGACAATGAATAATAAAAAAAACTCGAAAAATCTCTTTCCATTGGCATGATCTGATTTTCTGAAAAGAAATTATGAGATCTTGGACATTATTTATAAATTGTTATGAAAGGACATTGTCCATTTTGGGCCAAACGTGGACAGAATGTAAGAGCAAAATCGAAATAACCCCTGATTATAATTAATTTCAAAACGAATATTTTTGCTTATCTCGTTGTATCAATCGACATTTTAAACAGTTACAGACTAATAAGAATTTTATCTCAAATCCAGTCTTTATGTTGTCAACCAGCCTTGATTTTTATTTCAGTGTTGCAATTTAAGGAATACAAATTGCACAGAAAACAATTTGGAGTTTCTAATGCATCGCGTTTTAGTATTATTTGGGTAAAAAATTATGCACACTAATGCAACGGCATCAGAATACTTGCTAGATATGTCGTATTCAATTATTGGTGTGATAAAATGATTAAAAGAAATAATCTCGATTTGAGGGTAAACTATTTATTTATGGCAACACTAGACAAAAAAATCGTTTGAATTGTCATTGTCACCGGCTAAAAAAAAACAAAACGATTCATTCATTGGGGACACTGAAATTGGGGACACCCCTCATTATGAATTAGCTGCACATGACTTGGCCCCATTGGCCGGCTCTCGGATGAAAAAATCCTGGGATAATGACTGGAAGTTCTCACAAACCATTAAAGGCAAACATTTTGCCGAAATTCAGCCTGTCATCCCGTTGAAGCCATGGTTTTTTAGGTTTCGTGATTTGGACAAACGCGTTACCTCAATCATTTGTCATTTACGCTTAGGGCATGCCTGCAGACCGATCCACCTGGCTAAGATCCGAGTGAGAGACAACTCCCTTTGTGTGTGTGGTTTGGACGACGGCTCCGCAGAACACCTGCTTTTCAGTTGCCCCAATCTCCGGTTTTCTCTTATGGATGTCCTTCCTGATAACATTATCCGACCTACTAATCTTAAACTTATCCTCTCCCAGGCAAATACCCCTCTTGTTTATATTATAGGTAAATTTCTTTCAGACAATGATATTAAACTTTAGTTTTTTCAAAATTTTACAAAATAATAAGGGAAAAAAAAATAAAAAGACAACCAGTTCTGATTGACTCAAAATTCTGACCGAGCCTTATTCGCTTGTGATTGGCTATAGTCTTGTCTAACACGTGATATTGACGAAGTTGTGCTGGACAATCAGTGCACTGAGTCCATAAAACAGAATTGAATTGAAGAATTGAAGATTTCTTTGCTTCTCGTGAATATTGTTTGTTTTATTACTACTTTGGCTTGTTGAAAATGGATCCCGATTGTTCGTTTATTGCTGACCCCGGCTCAACTACGGATTTTGCACCGGACTTACTTTGTGGTATGCAAATAAAGCAAGCAAATCATAGGACACCTTGCAGCAAAAAACTCACAATACAGGTATATTGATGCAAATTAATTACTGTAATAGGGTTCTTACTAACTCATACTACAAAACCTACTACTTAGTTTTAATTCAATTGACTATTCACGTTTGGCCAAATCGCCAATACATAGTGGATAATGTTCTTTCTGTTATAGTAATTTTGTTTCAAGTAAAAATGTGTGATATCATATCTATCGGAATCAATTCACCACGTGTTTTTTTTCTTTCAGATTCTCAAAGGGTCGTATAGCTACTACGCTATCCTGAGCAAGAATGGAGACTAAATAATCGTTTATTATCACAATAGGTTTGAGATTAAATGGTTTAGTAGTGATTTCACTGAAGAACTATAATTGCATTATTTATAATGGTTTGTTTTGTGTTCTAGAGACATAATTAATGTGTAGAATGAGTAGAATTGTTTAATGTCTTTATTAGGAGAAAATACAGGCACATATAATGAATATTTAATGTTTAACAATATTGGGTGGACTTAACTATCCTACGGAAAATTTCTCTCCTTTAGTTATTTCTTTAATTGTTTCGTAGCAATTTAACGGTAGAATTCTAAATAAATGTTTCAATTAAAATTAAAGTGAGCCAGTATAGTCTGTTAGCTTTTAGAATATACCTCGGCTACTATCGGATAAAATCGAATATATTCATGTAATAGAAATATAAGAACTAATATGACACTTAATTTCGAAATCGAAACTAATGTGACACTTAATTTCGAAATCGGAACTAATATGACACTTAATTTCGAAATCGTAACTAATATGACACTTAATTTCGAAATTGGAACTAATATGACACCAAATTTTGAAATCGGAACTAATATGACACTTAATTTCGAAATCGGAACTAATATGACACTTAATTTCGAAATCGGAACTAATATGACACTTAATTTCGAAATCGGAACTAATATGACACCTAATTTCGAAATCGGAACTAATATGACACTTAATTTCGAAATACAGAGCAGGAAGTAGTATGACACTAGTGTAACTTCGGCGAAAACCGAAGCCTACTCTAGAGCCCGAGGTATATTCTAAAAGCTAACAGACTGTAATACGTATAACCCTTTTTTTTTCTTTGCTATTTGGTCTTCGTCTGCGATCAGTCTTAAGACAGTAATAAGCATTTAATTAATAATATATTCTTTTTTGCAAACAGTACATTCGAAAGATCATTACATTTGTTTCAAAGGCGAACTTATCTCTAACTTGATTTTAAGTCGGAAAAGTCCGACCAGGCTAAGCTCTTATGTGTAGTGCTCATGAACTTTATTGTTTTTTAACAAAAAACATTAATTATATATTTGCAATATTTCCGTTCGTTGTAGACTTTTAGTCCAGATCTACTCAGTGTGAGACGAGCAACCGATGACGTCAGCTCCGTCTCAGCTCATCATAATTAAGCTCTGCGAATCGGAGCGAAACCTGGTCGGACTCTTCCGATATAACAACACCCGTAAGTAGATCCGGACTAAAAGTCTACAATGTGTTGTGTTTACGAAAGTTTCAGTTCAAACATTTCCATCCGTGTTATGGAGATAAAATAAACGTGTAGAATAAAAAGAGTTGTTTTTTTGGCAGTCGTACTTAAACCGACAAATGTTTCCTTTACCATTTTCCACTCCTCATTATCCTGGGCCATGCTCTGTTGATGATATCGACCCTTTGTATGGTCCCCACAGTTAGGGCACGGGTCTCTTGCTGCATTGCACGAAAGGTAGGCCATACTCCACCACAGGGGGCAAGTCCGGGTTATTGGATTGTAAGACAGTGGCAGGCCTAACACTCAGAAGTAATGAAGCCGCACATAAGGCCTCTGACATGGCTTGACGACTGCCATTATATGACAGCCGGCACCAACGGCTTAACGTGCCTTGCGAAGCACGGAAGTGCTCGGAAAAAAGCCACTAGCGGTAGTCACGGGACGCTCACCCATCCCGTACCTGACCGCGCCGGTATGACAGCCGGATAGCATGCTCTGTTATCGGGGAAAAAATGTCGAATTATTCTCCCGCCATATAAGCTTTGATCAGCCACATCTGCGCTGTCTGTTGCATGGAATCCACTCAAGCGCTTCCCGGTGCTAGCTTGCGCTACTAATGGAAAAAAAGTCATAAATAATAGTTTTTTTGTTCAAAAACTGAACATAACAAATCTTAACAACTGTGATAATAATTATAAGAACCTGCATTGTCAACAACCTAGAGCTTTAATAGTTTTGCTATTAAAAGGGCCGTTTTTGGCAAAATGCTTTAAGGTCCTAGATTTGTGAACCTACGTCTTTGTGAGTAGGTTCGGAACAGAGCTATTATGTATATTGACGTGTATGATGTTCACACATGCCAAAGACGCGTTATAAAAAAAGATGGGACTAGTTTAAGTGGCAAGTTTAGTCCATCGGCGTAAGTCTTTACACACATTCAAACAACAAAAACAAAATTAAGCAGACTATACATTAGTAAGAAGAGCAAACAATACATTATCCAGTGTGACTATTATGGGTGTGACAAAAAGACTCCGACTCAGCATAAGCTGGACGAGTGACAGCCAGCGTTGGTTCTCCGTCAGTACCCATCAGACGGAGGGGCCTGTAGAGCTAGGAGAGATAATACGAACCAATTAGAAAAAGCATACAAGATTTAATAAATAAAACATGACATAGTGAGTCAGGTGCTAATATATAAATAAATAGCAAAAAGCAAGTTAAAAAGCGCTCGTGGTCTATTCGAGTCGAGTGATTGGTATCAATCACTTGAGTAAAGCAACAACAGGCGCGGCCAGGTGCTGTACGGGTGCCTTCCAGTGACAACCGCTAGTGGCACTTTTTCCGAGTACTGCAGTGCTTCGCAAGGCACGTTAGGCGTTGGTGCCGGCTGTCATGTAATGGCAATCGTTAAGCCACGTCGGGGCGACTTGATAACTTGTGACAGTAAGGCTCGCCACTGTCTCACAATCCTCCGCCAACCTGAGCTTGGCCCCCATAGTGGAGTATGGCCTAACCTTCCTAAGATGCAGAAAGAGACCCATGTCCCAGCAATGGGGCCATAATAAATAAGCTTGTGAAGTATATAGGAAGGGAAGCCTGAGGTATGAATTGTAGAAATACTCGCGGAAGATCTACGCACGGAGGTCTTATCAAAATTACCTCGTACAGAGAGACAAATAAAGTATTGTGTTTATGGTATAAAGACGACTGTCTTCTAAACTGACACACTACAGAAGACTCAAGAATAAAATAACTATGAATCTGGCCGAACATAAAAAATAGTGGATTGACAGGTAAACTAATATTGTTTGTAATGTTAATAGTATTATTATATTATAAAAAATGTCAACAAAACGACAACAACGACAAAGACCTAATTTGATGGACAAAATAGTGCTGGACATAAGTGATCGCAATTTCTCTAACTTTTGGAATAGAACAAACAAGCTAATTTATAGCTATGTAGACAGAACTTGACTTTGGCAATCAGTTTTAGTGACCATGGAATTAGGAATAGAAGTGCATAGAAGTTATGGAAGTTGAATGGCGAGAAATTCACTCGAATAGTCCACATCAAGATGTAATTGGAAATTAAAGAAAAACAGACGCCGAGTTCCAGAAGGTTAGTTAAGAAAGCTAAATAAGTACAAAACGATAAATAAGTTTAAGTACAAATTATATAGTACAAGTATTATTCTCGACTGCTACTTAAAGACGGGTGTATGTCGCAGGCACGGTCGGTCGGGCGACATAGGTGTTTTCTGTGTGGTCAAGGCCTAAGGTTCTTATACAAAACGAGATTTTGTAAAACTGTTGAGGTGCAAATTCATCAATGTTTTTCAATAAACAATAAGGCCCTTAAAAAGTTTTATGCTGTTACACTAGTGCCTGCGATGAAAAAAATCATGACGTTTTTACATATCGTTTGTGTCGGAACAATTTTTCAATCACGTATATAGTGATTTTCAGGAACTACGACTGAGAAACTAGGATCATGAACCGGGGACTAGTTAGCCATTTATGCCAAAAACAGCCGTTTTTAGCGTTAAAGCTATCAAGTCCTAGGTTTTTGCCTCACTCGGCCATGGATCATAAAATCACTATTAATTTGATTGACTGTACGTACTAACTCGTTTTGCAAAAGTAATCTGTAAGAAAGATACAAATATTGTTATTTCACGTTTATTCAAAGTATTAATAAAATAAATTGATAAAATGAATTTGTTTTAACTATTTGAGAGCCCGTGGAAGCGACACAGATTCCGCCCGACCACATCGAACGCCAGGACAAGAATGCCCGTCTATCGACGTGCTCTCCCTTTTATAGACTAGGCGCCCGCATAGCATTGGTTGGACGTGGCGGCAATGTTTGACAAATTCGTTTAAAATACAATTCTACGCGAATTAAAATACATCTCACAAATCACGGGTATCAATCAATCGCAAATTAAACAGCACGTGTCCTGGAAATCATGAGAATACTAATTATTTCCTACAAAATATTGATGAATGCAAGTAGAGGCTTGCAAGACTAGTGGCTGGTCTTGTCAGAAGTTTTCAAGCCGCTCTAAGGCCTCTGACTTGGCTTAACGACTGCCATCTATCCCCGTGGTGGAGTGGCCTGTACCTTCCGCAGGGAAGAAGGGAAGAGACCCGTGACCTTCGGGGGGGGGGGACATAATGGATTGATGATGATGGTGATTTATCCCTGGTGTACATGCAATTCTTTATTGCATATTTTTGAGAATTCTGAGACCCCAATTTTTTTATGGTTAAATCTTAATTTTTTTCTGAGGTTTCTACGTCTTATACCTATGGTAAAAAACAATGTTACTCCATTTTAAAAACCTATTTAGAGGCTAAAAATTTCACCTCTTTAGCCTCTAAATAGGTTTTTTAATTTGTTCCTTAGCACGGGTTAGTGCATTAAAAATAAAAATAGTGTAATCATGTGGGTATAGAGATATCGTTCCGATGTTAAACCTAACTGCAAAGTAGGTAGTCGGGGCTGTAAGTAATGCAATTTGCTTAAGTCGGATGTCGCTGCCTGTACGTAATACAGAGAATAGTGTAGAGGTTCGAAATTTCACTGATGTCGTGAGTCGCCCATTGGCTCAATTGGTAGAGCGCTGGCACGGATAGCCAGAGGTTGCGGGTTCGAATCCCGGCATGAGTGAATTTTTTAGCCTCTAAATAGGTTTTTTTAATTTGTTCCTTAGCACGGGTTAGTGCATTAAAAATAAAAATAGTGTAATGTTACTCCAACCAAAACTTGACACAAGTTCCCGAATGACTTGGCTTGAATGGCTTTAAACTAGAAAAAATAAAACTACACTATTTTTATTTTTAATTCACTAACCCGTGCTAAGGAACAAATTTAAAAACCTATTTAGAGGCTAAAAATTTCACCCATGCCGGGATTCGAACCCGTAACCTCTGGCTATCCGTACCAGCGCTCTACCAATTGAGCCAATGGGCGACTCACGGCATCAGTGAAATTTCGAACCTCAACGTAATACAGAGAATAGTGTAGAGGTTCAGTGAAATTTCGAACCTCAACGTAATACAGAGAATAGTGTAGAGGTTCGAAATTTCACTGATGCCGTGAGTCGCCCATTGGCTCAATTGGTAGAGCGCTGGCACGGATAGCCAGAGGTTGCGGGTTCGAATCCCGGCATGGGTGAAATTTTTAGCCTCTAAATAGGTTTTTAAATTTGTTCCTTAGCACGGGTTAGTGAATTAAAAATAAAAATAGTGTAATGTTACTCCAACCAAAACTTGACACAAGTTCCCGAATGACTTGGCTTGAATGGCTTTAAACTAGAAAAAATAAAACTACTCCAATCAGATTAACGAGTCTACCGACTAGCAGCAGCAATATTTTGTATTATACTTTCGTTTAATTTTTTACCTTTTTATTTACTTGTTTTTTTTTTTATTAAACATACTTCCTTTTTTTGTGATTACACCTATCTATTTATCAATGCAGACTCTTATTTTGTTGCCTATATACGTCCCACTGTAGGGCATAAGCTCTTTTTCTCGAAGAAAGAGTATTTGGCTTAATCACCACGCGTGTTCACCGTGAATTGGCAATGTCAAACGCTGACATGTGTTCACCTCAGATACTCACGTGTCATCACTCGTTAACCGTGAAGGAAAATATCGTGATGACACAATGAGTCACTGAAGTGTACACATGTCAGCGTGTCACACTCGAGACTCATGATCCATGACAATTATGGTCTTTAGGCGTGATCTTTTTAATGCACTAACCCGTGCTAAGGAAAATTTTAAAAACCTATTTAAAGGCGGAAAATTCCACCCATGCCGGGACTCTAACCCGCAACCTAACCGTGCCAGCGCTCTACCAATTGAGCCAATGGGCGACTCACGACATCAGTGAAATTTCGAACCTCTACACTATTCTCTGTATTACGTACAGGCAGCGACATCCGACTTAAGCAAATTGCATTACTTACAGCCCCGACTACCTACTTTGCAGTTAGGTTTAACATCGGAACGATATCTCTGTACCCACATGATTATTGATTACACTATTTTTATTTTTAATGCACTAACCCGTGCTAAGGAACAAATTTAAAAACCTATTTAGAGGCTTAAGAGGTGAAATTTTTAGCGTCTAAATAGGTTTTTAAAAATGGAGTAACATTGTTTTTTACAACAGAGCTAATGGGCGACTCGCCGGCATGAGTGGAATTTCGAACCTCTTTACAGTACTCTCTGTATTACGTACAGGCAGCAACATCTGGCTGAAGTAAATTGCATCACTTGCATTTCTTTAGGCATGTTAATGAAACATCAGAAGTCATTTCGTCAATAATATTTATTTGTTTATTATGAAATTTAAAACAAAATCAAAAACAATAAAATAAACAAACTAAACGCAAAATGCATCTAACCTTGTGACAAGTTTTGCTGTCTGTCTGTTCATGTCTGTAGAAATCTTCATATAGAATAAATATAGAAACATTGGCCATTTAGAAGAAAAAGTAAGCTTATTTTAGGATAGTGACATTTTGGAATCAGGGGACATTTTGAGGAAGGGAAATATTGAGGAAGGGACATTTTGAGGAAGGTACGTTTTGGGAAAGGGACATTTTAGGAAAGGGATATTTTGGAACCAGAGGACATTTTGGGAAAGGGACATTATGGACCTGAACGTTATCGAGTGCTATAGCTACTGCAACTTCACAAATTTACGTAACTTAGAAAACAAAGTCATTGCTACATGGCGGGATTCAAACTTACAACTTCCAGAAAGTGAGGCCAGAGTTCTACCACTCCACTACCACCGCTCTGTGGCTTGTATATTCAATTAGCATTTAAAACAGAGCAAGGTAAATTGCCACTAATTTCATAGCAATTACACACATTGTACCTACGCCTGGAAAAATATAAAATAATTGTAGAATACTTTTGCCTCACTTTCAATGAAAACATCTTTCCATACACACATCTAAAATAAAAAAAATCACAATGTTGTGGAACTTTTTAAAATCATTGGAATCCACCGAAGATCCTTTGTTGGGTCCTAACCTGAAACTGCTCCAAGTGGCCTTGTTACTGCGAACCAAAAACAAGATACAAAGATTTGGGGCAATGTTCATGGTCTTGTATCAGTTTACGTTCATAATTAGTCAGTTCATAGACTTATGGATGGTTAAAGACAACCTCGACAAACTGCTGGAGAATTTCTCCATCATAATCGAAGAGCTCGTCTGCGTTGTAAAAGTCCTGTCAGTTCACGTCTTGCAAAAAAGTTGGCTGAATCTCTCAAAAGAGATTGCGCTCGAAGAAACGCATGAGTTGCGGCGTAAAGACGCCGGTTCAGGAAAGATGACTGAACAATACACGAAATACTCAAGGATCGTGACTTATTTATACTGTATATGTATTTTTTCTACAAGCTTCTTAATGCTCTCCATTACTTTCGTGAGCATTATCAGTAGCGCGATGCAGAAAACTCTCCTGTTCGGCTCTTGGTTGCCTTTCGACAGTACTACGTCACCGGGCTTTTACGTGGCTTTGTTTATACAAATACCTATTTTGGTCCAAGGGACGCTTGTGGTGATCAGCTTTGATGCGTATGCGATTGCTATAATGGTATTTTTGAAAGGTCACCTGAATATACTTCGTCATAAATGTAAGAGGATGTTTGATGAAGAAAATTTGGAAGTCGTTACGGAAAGGGTAAAGGAATGTCACCGCCACCATACTCATCTTATACAGTAAGAACTTTTTTTAAACCAGTATTTAGGATTTCATTTCTTAAAAGGAAAAATTAAACCCTTAAAGGATCACTTTATTGTCTGTCCATCCGTCCGTCTGTCTGTCTATCTTTTTTATCTCGGGAACATGTGGAGGTACCAAGTCGGAACCAAAACTGTATAAACAAGCCGCAAAAAAATTCCCACAAAAAAATTTCGACACTCAAGGAAATCGAAATTCATAGGGCACCTCGCGTTGTCCTAGGACTATAAATAAAATATTGTCTTACACTATACAACTATACAAATACAGGGAAGAGTCTGAAAACCGTACATTTCGTATAAAATCATAACAAAATGTTTTGAAGTTCGTTAAAAATTGGAAAGAACTGTAAGAATCGGTTCCTCAACTATTATATATATATATAAAATAGTTGAGGAACCGATTCTTACAGTTATATATATATATATAAAGCTACAATGCGATATACTCACTGACTAACATAATACCTACCAAATTGTACGGAACCCTCGATACGAGAGTCCGACTCGCATTTCGCCATTTCTTTTAAATATATATTTTACACTCTTTTATTTATTCGTCGTCACGCTATGCTAGTCCACTGCTGGACATAGCCCTCCCCGAAAGAGCGTCACGTTGTGCTACTCGTATCATAGGGGGTAAAGCCCATACTTTTATTTATTACCTATCACTTTTACAGAATCAAAGAAACTATCGACTCCCTATTGTCGCCTGTTATGTTTGTCTACGTGCTAGTATGTTCAGTGATGATGTGTTGCTGTATCGTCCAAATTAACGTGGTAAGAAGAGCACTATTAGTAGTACAATAAGTTCAATAAAGGTAAACAATATGTTATTTAATATACCTACAGTATTGCTCTAGCGATCGTGGCCTTTTTTTAACCCAAGAGAAACCCTATTACGGGTACCACCGGCTCGGGGGAGCAC
Organism: Yponomeuta sedellus; assembly: GCA_934045075.1. Taxonomy (NCBI): domain Eukaryota; kingdom Metazoa; phylum Arthropoda; class Insecta; order Lepidoptera; family Yponomeutidae; genus Yponomeuta; species Yponomeuta sedellus. Next base: position 15,542,534 of record OW203739.1, read on the forward strand.
GGTGGTAATGTCGGACTCCCCGCCCTAAGAAGAGCGGTATAGTCCTGGGGTATTCCTCCGCACTCGCGAGGGACGTGGCCACGGGAACGCTTGCGCACACTACCGCGCCCCCGTCTGTGAGCGATCGTGGCCTAATGGAACTGAGTGATTAGTGTAAATTAATTTGGTTTAGCAAGAACAGGCGCTGTTAGGTGCTGGTGACCGGCCCGTGCCTACCTCCAATGGCATTTTTTTAAGCGCTTCCGTGCGTCTCTAGGCACGTTAAGCCGTTGGTGCCGCCGGACGTCTTGAAGCCACGTCAGAGGCCTTATGGTAGGCTTGCTCTTACAACTTTCCACCAACCCGGACTTGGCTTTCGTGGTGGAGTATGGCCTAACCGCCCTGCGATGCTGGGGGACACCCGTGCCCCAGCAATATATGAATAAGTATCAACCCTGTGTATGTCCCCAATGCTGGGGAACACCCGTGCTCCAGCATTGGGGACATACAAAGGGTTGATATTTTTTATTCATATATTGCTCAATTTAGCAGAGTACCTAATTAGTAAACAGCCCAAAAAAGTCATGCCGAAATTTAATTTTACAGGAAGGCACAACGAGTATGCAACGAATGTGGATCATAACGTACTTCATAGCCCTCACGGCGCAATTATTTGTCTATTGCTGGCATGGCAATGAGGTGCTGACCATGGTAGGTGTCACATTTTACTACAACAGATTACGCACAAACATAACGAATGAAACTCACACCAACTCCGTTTATTTGGTCACATGGGGAGTATCAACGAATGGGGAGAACAAAGAATGGGGAGCGTATGGCAAAGAATCAGTACCAAGTGGCCAAAGAAGACCGATGCCGCTCCAAGATTCGCTGGGGGATGAAATGGCAAATGACGTGCAAGAGCTCCAAGTTGAGGACTGGCAGAAGCCGAAGGACTAAAAATAAAAGTACAGAATGGGAGAAATATATAAAATGGCGCAAAGAGGTTTGCACCGTTACACTATGAATTGATTGAGCACCTATGAATAAAATCAAATGCGTACGTAGTTAAATATATTGAATACAAGATCAAAGAAATTAATCCAGCAAACCAGGTTTATCAAGAATGTACGCTTGGTCTAGTAGGTACCTACTTGAGGTACCTACTTGTCACCGTCTGCATGCGGCATTAGCCACTGAAACTTCCAAAGTTTTCGGTCCTCGTCGCCTCAAGCAACTCTGATAAATATATAGATAGATAGATGTTATTAACACACACACAAGTACAAGAACAATACAAAATCAGCAGAATGTACAGCATTTCAGAAGATAACAAACACATATTATAATAATCAACAGAGCATTGTGGGTGTGGCAAATGAAAAAAGGTTCTGACTCAGCATGTGCTGCGGCGGGCGACCACCTCAGCGCTGTTATTCTGTCAGTACCCGGTGGTAAGACAGCCGGTGGCAATATCTATATGTAATAATCGTAAAGGATTCTTTACATGATATTGACCTCTGGAATGAAAGCCAGTACAATGCACGAGTTCTATGTTTTATAATAAATATGTAAACTCTGTTAATTAAGTACTTTGAAAAGACTAAGTTTGGAGTTTTTTAGTCTATTTTTGCTCCAAAATTATCTAGATTTTGAAATGGACTCCTAGTCCGTAACGTTCATTAAGCCGCAGTTTCTGTGCTACCTTGAATAAAACCATTTCATTTCATCCACTTTTATATAGCTTGGTGTGCAATAAAGAGTTTTATTCAAATACCGCTTGAGCTGGTCGTGATAAACATAATAATTCACAGAGCAATAAGGTTGAGGACGGCGTCTACGAGAGCAAATGGTGGCGATGCAACGTGCGCCTGCGTCGTATCGTCCTGCTGCTAGGCGGCCAGATGCGCAACAGCTTCGTGTTAAATGCCGGCCCATTCACTACTTTGACTGTGGAGACTTTAGTCACAGTAAGTATAACATCAACACCTTACCTACTCATTTTTTTTAAATATCGTAGCCTCCTTAGCCCTGAAAGTAACACTTACTTCAAGTTTTCTAAAACTACGTTGATTTTAAAGAACCTTATCTTCTTGTCGTCCAAAAATGATTATGTAAATATTGGACCTGGAACAGTAAGTTTTCCGGACTTCCTACTAAAGCATTGGGTGTGAATTGAAAAAGTTATTCGTGATGTCCTATTTTTAGGACGCCAGGGTTTAGGAGGCTATAACGTCTCACGGCAGGACACAGGATTTCTCTCATAGGGAGAGTACGGGCATAATTACCACGCTGTACGGCCATTTGAAGACCGCTTGAAACCTGTGGAAAGACCGGTTTATCTTCAGAATACCTTTTGCTACATGTGCCGTCTCCTATCGAAGGTTGGCAACTAATTAGTTGAAGCGAAAAGCAAGATAGTACAATTCTACTATCTTGCTTTTAGAGGTTACCCACCGCGGATTGGTAATTTTAGGCGCTGAGGTATTTGAACACCTCACATCCTCAGGTTTCGTCACGATATTTTTCTTCACGGCTAGCGAGTGGTAGTTCACAACAACCACTTACAATTAACACGGGTGTTTCTTATATTCAGAACTAAAATGTAATTTAATGTTTTGGAGAGACCAAGCCTTATTTTTTCGAAAAGAATGCATTGGACCATAATTTTGGTATCAACCCTTATGTCCCCACTACTGTGGCACGAGGCTTTTAAAGCATCGCAGGAAATTTAGGCCATACTCCACCACGGCACCACATTTTTCCCATTCAGAAACTGTTCGCGCCTGTTGCTTCTTCTTTTTCTTCTTCTTCAGGCCATATTATGTAGTCCACTGCTTGTCGTAGCCCTCCCCTAATGAGCGCCATAGCGCCCTGTCTTCAGCTTGCCGCATCCAGCATCATCACGTCATCCCACCTGGTCGGAGGGCGTCCTACACTACGTTTGCCGAGTCGCGGCCTCCACTCAAGAACACGTTTACTCCAACGGTTGTCGATTTTTCGCGAAATATGGCCAGCCCACTGCCACTTCAGCTTGCTGATTCTCTGAGCTATGTCGATAACTTTGGTTCTCTGTCGGATGCATTCGTTACCTGTTGCTTAACCCAAGTGATTGCCATAAGCGGTCCATAATATATTTTCATGAATTTCCAGATGCAGTAGTTTAGTTTTAAGGACAATTTCATAAAAAGTTATCTATCGGAAAAATATACACAGCTTGTTTCTTTTTCCAGATTCTCAAGGGATCGTACAGCTACTACGCTTTTCTGAGCAAGAATGGAGACTAAACGTCAAAATAAGATTGAATTTCTCGTTGTTCGTGCTTAAGCTAAATAATATTAACTGCATTATGTGTAATATTTTAGTCTGCTTTTTAAAGACTCAACAAATGTGTAGAATCTGTAGAACTTTTTTTCCGCTCAAGTCTTTGTCGGTAATCAATACTGTGTAATTGTGTTTATTGCTTAAAATACTAAAATACTGTGCATTGACAATCAGCAAATATAATTTAATTATTTTAAGATTTGCTTGATTGATTTGATTATCCTGTAGGAACCAAATCCCGTAGTCCCTTGTAATCCATTTTTGGCATAAATGCTATCTACTAAAATCACTAATAACGTGAGCGAGTGCCGCAAAGTTATAGTAGCAACACTACTCGCTAATCGTGAAGTAAGTAATTTATTTGTGACTTAAAAGACTTAAACTAGACTATAACTAAATTTTCACATACATGTTTTGGTTTCTAATAAAAATTATTGAGCCTCCGCTGCTGTGCTAGGCTCATCACCTGTATTACAGCAGACAGCGCCTACTACCTCCGTTTACAAATAATAATCTACACCAAATCCTAACTATGATAGTTTTAAAAATCTGTAAATTACTGTTCAAAAACAAAAGTATTTGAGGAAAAGTGTTCACTGTTAATCGACCTCCCTCTATGTGTGTGAGTAAAAAAATTAATGATGAAATGAAGGAAAACCTCGTGAGGAGACGTGAGTGTCTGAGGTGTTTAAATATCGCAGCGCCTGAGATTGCCAGTCCGCGGGGGCACGCACGTTATCCTGTAGAATAGTACGAATAGCGGATGGATTTTTTTGTTCAATTTTTCCCCAAAATGTTCTAGATTTTGAAATTGTCATCTAGTTTAACTTGTGACGTTCATTAAGTCTCAGTGTCTGTTCTACTTTGAATAAAACCTTTTCGATTTGATTTGATGTTTTTGTGGCAAACTGGATTTATTATTTCCATTAATACATATGTTGTGATAGTTCATTAGTATATCGTTATCGTTATCAACCCTTGTATGTCCCCACTGCTGGGGCACGGGTCTCTTCTTACATCGCAGGAAGGTTAGGCCATACTTCACCACGGGGGCCAAGTCCGGGTTGGTGGAGGATTGTAAGACAGTGGCGGGCCTTACTGTCCGAAGTTATCAAGCCGCCCATAAGGCCTCTGACATGGCTTAACGACTCTCATTATGTGACAGCCGGCACCAACGGCTTAGCGTGCTTTGCAAAGGACGGACGTGCTCGGAAAAAAGGCCGCTAGCGGTAGTCAAGGGACGCTCTCCCATCCCGTACCTGACCGCGCCTTTTGTTGCTTAACCCAGTGATTGATTCCAATCATTCGGTTCGCCTAGGCCACGAGCGCTTCAAAAATATTAGTATATTTTTTTATATATATTTTATGTCTTTTTATACATAATTATTATGTATTATAAGTATAAATAGTGTATATTTACTTATATATTATATGTACTTATTGAGTATTTGTCCTTATCCTAACTAAGTATTTCTCCTTCCATTTGTTTCGAATGCCTACCATTGAATTTTTTGCACCACTTGTGGTTGACTGGTAGGAAATGCTTATAGCATTAAGTCCGCCACATTGCCATTGTATTTTTTTTACTTATGTTCAATAAACGTATTAATAATAATAATAATTTACCCAACGTGGCAAGTGGCAGTCGCCGGTCTTTGCCTACCCCTCTGGGATACAGGCGTGATGTAATTATGTGTGTATGAATTTACCCTTTTCTACTCACATTACAATTCACTCACATGACGTAATTTAAATAAGTCGTACCTTTACCCTTCCTAACATTACACCCTTCATCATTTATCATGTAAATCACGAGCAGACCTAAAAAGGGCTTAGGTAATGGAAGGTTTAATAAAGGGGTTAACATTTTTTGTTTAAATTATAAAAGTTGTGCGGAAACTTAAATCGCAGTGATTTTGATCTTGAACCATACTAAAATGTTTATGAGCACCCCAACAAGTGAGCTGAATTGTTTTTGTTAATAATTTAAATCTTTTGAGTTTAGTATGATGAAAGTATTACTAGAGAAATATCCCCTCTTCGCGAAAACAAATAAAAAACATGATTTTAATCTAACGTTTCATTGGCGTGATTAATAAATATTATTATAGAAGTTAAGTATTAAAGTTACGAATTTGATGATAACGTTTGATTCTTCTTGAAGAACGTAATTTCCTTTGGACATACGTCCCACAGAAGGGAACAGGCCTTCTTTCAACGATAGCGTACCTACGGGTTTATTACCTCGTGTGACCACCACACATTGGCAATTTCAAACGCTGGAGTATGTGATCACCTTGGAACGTTGGATATCTTATATAATATATTCATCTATATTCATCCGAAGGTTGTCTGGAAGAGATCACTTTTAGTGATAAGGCCGCCGTCTGTACCCTTAGGTTAAGAAATATCTGTGTAATTTCCATTTTTATGTACAATAAAGTGTTCTCTATCTATCTATCTAATAATAATAAACACTGGAACGACTTCAGGTGTTGTTTTGTTTGTAGATTAGTAGTAGGTACTCGTATAATAAAACAGAAAAAACTAGATACAAACGGATAAGCAGGTAAACTAGTCAGATCTGGTCAAGGGGTAAAGTAGAAGTGATTAAAAATGAGGGATATCAAATAATGTGTGACATAATTTAAATATTTGAAAATGATAGATAGAAAAAGGAATATAAAGAATGGTGTAAAGAGGTTTGCACCGTTACAACTTCAGACACTCAGGTATCCTTAGTGTGTTTCCTTCAAAGTTAGCGAGTGGATTAATCTACCACTCCACTACCACCATTCAAATAAAAGAAGCGCTCGTGGCCTAGCCAAACCAAGTGATTGGAATCAATTACTTAAGTTAGGCAACAACAGGCGCGGTCAGGCGCAGGATGGGTGACCCTCCCGTAACTACCGTTAGTGGCATTTTTTCCGAGCGCTCCCGTGTTTTACAAGGCACATGAAGTTGGTGCCGGCTGTCATGGCAGCCGTGAAGCCATGTCAAAGGTCTTATGGGCCGCTTGATAACTTCTCACGGTAAGGCTCACCACTGTCTTACAATCCTCATGACATGGCCCCCATGGTGGAGTATGGCGTAACCTTCCTGCGATGAAGGAGATAGAGACCCGTGCCCCAGCAGTGGGGACATACAAGGGTTGATATCGATAAAAGAAAAAAATACGATATTGACCATGATGCTAATTCACGATTAAGTAGGGTATTTGAACGTCAATTATAATTACCGTTAGTACCATTCAGCACTATTAATGACAATAAGTGTACATTGCACCAATCTGATTAGCGAACTTAACAATCAATGGGATACCATATTTGAACGAGATATTTTTTATCACACAGCACGTCACATGATATTTCTGGTCTCAATTATGAAAATATAATATTAACGTATTGTTTAGAGATATGAAATGTGATTATCACATGTATTTTCGTTCAGATCTACCTACAAAACCAGTTTTCATAGTGACGATACAACTAGAAATAAAACTTTCGTAAGCACAACACATTGTAGACTTTTAGTCCGGATTTACTTACGGGTGTTGTTATATCGGAAAAGTCCGACCAGGTTTCGCTCCGATTCGCAGAGCTTAATCATGGTGAGCAGAGACGGAGCTCGCGTCGTCGGTTGCTAGTCTCACACTCCTTCCGATTCCTTTCTTCGGACTTTTCCGATATAACAACACCCGTAAGTAAATACGGACTAAAAGTCTACAACTAGAAATGTCTATTTTCGCTTGTCACATTCGAAAATCGTTTCGTGAAAATAACCCACATTACCGACTCCCGACACCTGTATATTCCGCTAACGAGGTTTCGTGGCTTCAAATTACGTTATACCGTAAGACCTGCAAACAACAGCTTGATAAAGTCCGGAGTCAAGATCAAAAGCTTATTACCTAGTTAGCGATGCGCTGACAGGCGAGAATTTTCATTTCCCTCGGCGCCAGTGTCCCGTGTCCTGTTTCTATCAGACTTTTCACCTCAGACCCTCTTGCACCAGCTAGAGGTCTGGATATGCTTGGCTCAAGTTACTAGAGGACTTCGAATTCAACTGTCGTTTTTAAGGGAACCTAATCATGACTTAGAAAAATAATAAACGTTTCAAACGCTGGAGTATGCGATCACCTTGGAACGTTGTATATCCTTTACAAATAATAAGAATTGAAACTACTTCAGGTGTTTTTTTATATTTGTAGATAGATATTTTATAATAAAACAGAAAAACTGGATAAAAACTGATAAGATAGATAGATAGAGAACACTTTATTGCACAACCAGAAAAATATTACAACCATGATTCTTAAATCTAAGTAATGTTATACAATTGGCGGTCTTATCGCTAAGAGCGATCTCTTCCAGACAACCTTTGGATGGAGTGGATTGCATGAAGAATATTATAGTCGGTACGTGGTGCATGTACATAAATAGTTAAATCGAAAATTATATAGATAACAAACAGCAAAAGAGTGCGAGAATATGATTACTTATAATTACCTACGATACAAGGTACAAATATTTAAATAATAATATACATACTTAAATACCTAAAAAAATATACAAAGGTATACAATTAAATACATTTTTTTAATTTATTTTTTATTTTTACTTAAATAGGACAACCAACAGGCGATACAACAATACAGTCACAGAGAAAAAAAAACACACACACAAATAACATGGTAATTGCTCACCCACTTTAGGTTATCGCATCATGCATGTAAAATTCAACAAACTGTAATACATATTAATCCTTTTTAAAGTTATAGAATATATATTATATAAAGACAAATTAAACTTAAATAACAAAAAAAAACTAATTAAATACACGTAAATTAAAGATATTTAAACAGGCTTCTCTTGAATTTTCGTAAGGTATCATTGAAAACATCCAAGGTATGTATTTTGACTGAAGATACATATAGGTAAGCAACATATACTTAAATAATAATATACATAAATACCTAAAAATAAATACTTATACAATTAAATACATATAAGCAACAGTTTTCCAGTTTATCCAGTGAGATAGGATAAGCAGGTAAAATAGTCAGATCTGGTCGAAGGGTAAAGTAGTAGCGATGAAAAATGAGGGAAATCGAATAATGTGTGACGTAATTTAAATATTTGAAAATTATAGATAGAAAAAGAAATAAAAATGGTGTGAAGAGGTTTGCACCGTTACAACCTCAGACACTCAGGTATCCTCAGTGTGTTTCCATCACAGTTAGCAAGTGGATTTTAAAGTTGTACCGGGATGCAAAGCCACGACCTCCAGAACGTGAGCCCGGCTATCTACCACTCTACTACCTTCATTCAAATAATACGTTGATGATAAAAAAAGATGATAAAAGAAGCGCTCGTGGCTAGCCGAACCAAGTGATTGGAAATCTTGAGTTAAGCAAAAACAGGCGCGGTCAGGTGCAGGATTGCTGACCGTCCTGAACCGATAACCATGACTTAGGAACATAATAGATGTTTCTAAGTCATGACTTTTTTTATTACCTGCAATTGAAGTGATTGGAGCAAAAAAAGTCATGACTTTGAAACATCAATTATGTTTCTATGTAGACTGGATGATGGATTCCAATCACTCAGTTTGACTAGGCCACGAGCGCTTCTCTAAAAGTCCACTTTAGTTGTTACATAAATATGTACTTTTTAGAACTGATAGTGGGTGGAACCATGTAGCAATGACTTTGTTTTCTAATTCACTTACATTGGTGAAGTTTTTTATTTTTATTTTATTTTTTTTTTATTTTATTTATTACAAAAATTGTGCAACATTACAGTTTAGCCTAATTCGTTGTACAATCTAATTTTAAAAATATAACCCAATTTACCAAACTAACCTATATTAAAAAAATCAAACCTTAACATTAACAACAAAGTATTTTAATAATTTCTTCTGTGCATTCACCCAAAGAACAAATAAATATATCAAAGTTGTAATGTTGTATATCTTTGATAAATAATAGAAACTGGAACGACTTTAATTGTGGCTTTATTTGTAGATTAGTATTATTAACAATAAAACAGAAAACTGCATAAAAAAGGATAAGCAGGTAAAATAGTCAAATCTGGTCGAAGGGTAAAGTTGTTATGCTAAAAATGAAGGAAATTTCGAAATGTGTGACATAATTTAAATATTTGAAAATGATAGATAGAAAAAGAAATAAAAATGGTGTAAAAAGGTTTGCACCGTTACAAAGTTGTAGAAGCAATACCACTCGCTAACGGTGAAAGAAAAATATAAACTAACAATATCAGCGCAAAGTAATAAAAATCACTGCAAACTATGTTTTGGGTGTCTTAAGATCGGCGCCGGCTTCCATAGATTTTATAGTCTCTAAATAAATATCTGAAAATACTAATATTTACATATTAGTACTATTACTGAAGCATATTAATACTTTTACTGGTGAACCATTAATAATTTTATTTATAATATAAAAAAATAATTCTTGCAAAATATTACTGACGACTTCTAAATCACTTTGTAGACCATAGCGGCGCTGAAGCAATCACACGGCTGAATGACGCTGAGCCACATAGATGGATGCTGCCTCCTAATGAACGTTCCAGGCAGTTAATTCGATATCAACCCTTGTATGTCCCCACTACTGGGGCACGATCAGTCTCTTCTTGAATCATAGGAAGGTTAGGCCATACTCCACCATGGGGGCCATATCCGGGTTGGTGGATGATTGAAAGACAGTAGCGGGCCTTACTGCCGCTGACATGACTTAACGACTGCCATTACATGACAGCCAACATCAACGGCTTAGCGTGACTTACGAAGCACGGAAGCACTCTGAAAAAATGCCACAAGCAATAGTCACGGGACGGTCACCAACCCTGCACCTGACCACGCTTATTGTCGCTTAACTCAAGTGATTGATTTCAATCACTCGGTTTGGCTAGGCCACGAGCGCTTCTTGGTAGTGTTTAATGGATAATTTAACCAATTTGTGACGATAGACGACTATCAACCGCTCCCTATTGTGAAAGAAAACATCGCGAGGAAACTCAACTGTCTGAGATGTTTACATGCCTCTAGGAATGAGTTAGTAAAAAGGCGAGCTTAGTTTCGCTTACAAAGATAATCTAACATTTATTCCAGTGTTCTTTGGAAGGGATGCAACAAATAACTGTTCTACATAATGTTAAATAATCAGTTCATTGTTCAGTTATGATTTTTGAATGATTAAAATATTAATCAATTTTTATTTTTAATGCACTAACCCGTGCTAAGGACAATTTTAAAAAACCTATTTAGAGGCTAAAAATTCCACCCATGCCGGGATTTGAATTTTTAGCCTGTAAATAGGTTTTTTAAAATTGTCCTTAGCACGGGTCAGTGCATTAAAAATAAAAATAGTATAATCATGTGGGTACAGCGATATCATTCCGATGTAAAAGCCTAACTGCAAAGTAGGTAGTCGGGGTTGTAAGTGATGCAATCTACTTCAGCCAGATTGCGCGGACGCATTTTTTGAACGCGGACGCATTTTTTGACGCTGTAACTGACACAATTACCTCCTTCAAAGACTATGACCGTTTGATTTTATTAGGTGACTTCAATGTTGACGATTTAAACTGTAACGATCGCTACTATACACTATTGACACAGTCACTAAAGATATTAGGCCTGACTCAAGTTGTACGCGACCCGACTCATTTCACTAACCACAGCGAGACACTGATTGACCTTGTGTGTACCGACGCTAAGGTAATCAGTGTAAGCGTGCAACATAAACCTGACTTAGGACCACATGCTTTTATTACTGTACAACTGGACATAAAACGAACAAAACCAAAACCAATGACTATAACATATCGACCAATTAATGACATTAACTTAGACATGTTCAATATCGTATCGTATCGTATCGTATCGTATCGTATCATCGTATCGTATCGTATCGTATCGTATTGTATTGTATCGTACGTCGTGGGTCTCGATGCGACTTTCCGTGAGTCACTGTCACCAGGCCCTTGCTGAAAATCAGTGCTGTGGGCAAAAAACCTGCAGCAAGTACTGAGCCTGAGGCCGTTTTACCGCCGCATGGACATGACCCGTATCCGCTTGCTGTGTTTTGTCGTATTTGTTTGTTTTTATTACTTTTTTAGGGTTCCGTACCTCAAAAGGAAAAAACGGAACCCTTATAGGATCACTTTGTTGTCCGTCTGTCCGTCCGTCCGTCTGTCAAGACCCTTTTTCTCAGGAACGCGTGGAGGTATGAAGCTGAAATTTATATCAATTACTCAGGTCTACTGTCCCTTGAAGCTGTGAAAAAATCAAACTTCTAAGCCAACGCAATCAAAAGATACAGCCGTTTATGCCGCAAATTTTCGACACTTGCAAGGGAATCAAAACCTACAGGGTGCTTCCCGTGAACTCAGAATCTTGAAATTTGGTACGAAGCAACGTATTATAGCATAGATAAAGGAAAAATTACGAAAACCATAAATTTTTAGTTACATCACATAATATATTTTTTTTTAATAATTTTAAACTTACTACCCATTTCCTCATAAACGCGTAGAGGTATTAAATTGAAATTCATACCAAATACTCAGGTCTATAATACAGGTTTGTACGGAACCCTCGGTGCGCGAGTCTGACTCGCACTTGGCCGGTTTTTAATATTTTGTTCTATTCTACGATTTGTATATGTCTGTGTGGCGATAAATAAATGTATTTCTTCTTCTTCTTCTTCTTCAGATTGCGCTGCCTGTACGTAACACAGAGAATAGTGTAAAGAGGTTCGAAATTTCACTGATGAGTGAGTCGCCCAATAGCTCAGTTGGATAGAGCGCTGGCACGGATAGCCAGAGGTCGCGGGTTCGAATCCCGGCAGGGGTGGAATTTTTAGCCTCTAAATAGGTTGATTAAATTATATTTTTTTTATGTGTTCTGTGTTTTTCATGGAAATTTATTGTATATTGTAATATGCATGTTTTTATTTTATTTTGACTATAATTATTGTTTAACGATAGCACACTGTTAATGCTAATAACATGTGATTTTGTTTTGTTCGGTAATCGAGTTACATACCTGGTAATGAACTGAAAATAATAAGTCAAATCAAATACAATTTGTTTCAAAGTAAACAATTTACATTCTGTTTGCTTAATGTCAATCTACTCGTACATACAATGTAAAATGAAAGCCACTCAGCATTCGGGGCTTAAAGCCAGTTTTGGAATTGAGAATCTCGCTAAGTAAATTCTTAAATGTAGTGCTGTCTCTTAGAATTTCTCAGCAAGGAGCGTGACAGAACGTAACTCAAGTATTCACTAAGTGAAATTCTCAATTCAGAAACCGGCCATTAGTGTAGTGGAGAAAAAGCAGGCAGCGGGGGAAAAAACTCCAACATACTAAGGTTTCAAAGCTAAGGAACCTGTAAACGTGATACAACACGAAGTGACAGCTCTCATTAGTTCTACGTCTGGACCGTAAGCCACGCGCTAACCCTACGCAACGTGAGATTAGAAGACCAGCTTTATTAAGCGAGTTACAGTAAAAAAAAGGGCCGCCTTGTGTGTAGAAGATAAGGCGCGGTCCCTGCTGGAATGAGAGCGGTGATTTGTTGGACATTCTTTACCCCCTTTAGTTTACTTTTACTGAAGGAGGAAGTACCTAAATGAAAAAATGTCTTATAATAATCACACAAGAGATCAAAAATATTGTGTTTACAAGGTGCAAACTTACAATCGTCTTTGATTGATATTGAGATATGTAGATATGGGTAGAAATCGCAGTGGATTTTGATGTTATACAAGTCTGATTTGTGGTAACTTAAGCCTAGAAAGTGGTATCAGCAGTCTGGGAAATTAATCAATTTTCGCTTGTTACGGCCGTTTTTGGCAGAAATCTATTAAAGTCCTTCGTTGTTGATTCAAGATTGTTGTTACTTTAAGAAAAGACTTATTATAGAACAAGTTATGACTTTTATTCCATTGTTAAGTTAGCACCCCAAAGCGCTTTAGTTCCATAATTCTCATTCTATCAGATACAAGGCCAGGGTCCGGTGGTGAGAGAAATAAAAATCAAAGACTCGAGCAATTTATCGTTTCGATGGAAGCGTTATGCTCCGAATAACAGATTTTTCTAATGTAACAACACTAGTCCTTTGGCCAATAAACAGATGGCAGTGTTCGTTAATTACAATGACATCCAACAGATGGCGCCTGTCGTTTAAGCCCGAAATAGGCTGAAATCGATATAAACCCTTTGTATGTCCCCACTGCTGGGCCACGGGTATCTTCCTGCATCGCAGGAAGGTTAGGCCATACTCCACCCCGGGGGCCAAGTCCGGTTTAGTGGAGGCTTGTAAGACAGTGACGGGCCATACTATCAAAAGTTATCATGCCACCCATAAAGCCTCTGACGTGGCTTTACGACTGCTACGACATGACAGCCGACACAAACGGTTTAACGTGCCTTAAGAAGCACGGAAGCGCTCGGAAAAATGCCTCTAGCGGTAGTCACGGGTCGGTCACTCATCCTGCACCTGACCGCGCCTGTTGTTGCTTAACTCAAGTGATTGCTTCCAATCACTCGGTTTGACTAGGCCACGGCGCTCATATTTTGTAGTTTCCATGATTGAAACACTAAACTCTGGCTTATCCCCTTATCTGATGACATCCGGCCGTCGAGTCCGAACTTGCCGCCAGCTGTCGTGAATAATATGCAAATTGCGTTAATCTCAAAACAACTGCGCGACACCGAGAAGGCAAAGGGTCGTTTGTTTTGCATTTAGTGGCGGTACCCGGTGAAAAAAGGTTAGTATTCATGTAAAAACTGATTAGGTTTTTTCATATCTTTTGGTGTAGCGTAAAATGCCCACTGCAGGGCACAGGCCTCTCAGAGAAAGAGTATGAAGAAGAAAGGAGAAAACGCATTTATTACAGCAACAGCTACAGCTACAATAGTACATTATGATATAAGTGCGGTAAGTTGAAAATTACAGCCGAGGTGATATTACTAGCCCGAGCCATCGGCGAGGGCTATAAGGAAGCAGAGGCTGTAATTTTCAAAGCGCACGTATGTCATACGACGTTTTATAACATATTTACGAGGAAATTAATAAAACTCTGACTTTGTTATCATCACTACTTGACGACATTTTCAAATAAAAACAATACATCGAAAAGAAAAAGCGCGCGTATTTATTTTTACTTGTCCACAAATAAGCGATGCGCGCGCATCAACTTTTTTTTTTAGGCAAAGGTACAAAACCAGCCAGTATTACTAATGAAGTAAATTAATATTTTTGTGTTTTTGTTACAGATAAATGGTTGTAATTTATTGTCAAAATTATTTAAATTAAAGACTTAAATGTTTATTTGTTATATTTTATTTCCCAAAGTAAATTTTATTCATAAAATATTGACAACTTTCTTGACATAAAACCTCTTTGCTAAGATTTTTAAAAGTATCGTTCATTTTTAGACGGAGTGTCTTAAAACTTTATTTAAAAAAAAACACGTGCCTTTTACATTACATTATCGTACAAGTACGTAATGAGATACATTACGATATTGAAATTGGTGTAATTACAACCACTTTACGAGCAAATATGTTATAAAAAACATTACAATACATTCCACGTTCTCCTATGCCACGAAGCGCTCGTGGCCTAGGCGAACCGAGTGATTGGAATCACTTGGTTAAGCAACAACAGGCGCGGTCAGGCACAGGATGGGTGAGCGTCCCGTGACTACCGCTAGTGGCATTTTCCCGAGCGCTTCAGTGCTTCGCAAGGCACGTTAAGCCGTTGGTGCCGGCTGTCATATAATGACAGTAGTAAGGCCATGTCAGAGGCCTTATGGGCGGCTTGATAACTTCTGACAGTAAGGCCCGCCACTGTCTTACAATCCTCCACAAACCCGGACTTGGCATAGTTCCTTGCCTACTAGAATGGGCGAAGAAAAAGTTATCTCTGCTTATATTTTTTCACGGTTGGCGCCATTTTCCAAATATTTTTTCTGTATTAAATTGCTTATTTTTTTCGCAACTGTATTAAAAATAGTCGTTCAGTACACGTGCGGAACCGTCATTGAAACTAAGTTCCGACTGTCAACCTTCGCCTTCGGCTGCGGCTCGGGTAGACATTTGTCGGAACTCTTTGCAATGACAGCCTTTCCGCACTTGTAATGAAATATGCTATTCCCATTTCATGTACGAGTCAATCTACACGAGTAAAGTTCGCGACTAATTGCTCTTCACGCTCGAAGGTCGTCTACATCAACGTGACTTTTAGGCTTTAGTGAAGGTCTTTTCGTAATCCCGCAAAAATAGACACTAAAACGATGGTAAGCAGAGCAAATCTCAAGCGAAGTTAAAGGACACAATGATATATTTCGAAACGTTCCTGAAATAGCTTCGGGCTCAATTCAATATTGTTAGTTGTAATATCCATTGTATAGCGGTAATAGCAGAGAGGTAGAATGCCCGGTTTCTCATTCGGAGGTTGCGAATTTGACCTTTGACGCATTAGGCCAGTCATATGTTACATTCGAAATAGAAATAATTGCGGTTAAGTTGCACTTTATGTTGTTTGGGTCTATCTATCTAGATAGACCCAAAAAACAAACAAGAAATTTATCCAAATTTGCAGCAGTCTGAAATTCTGGCGCGCTGAGTAGTTGCTGAAAAACCACATTTTTTTTCTCTTTTTTTAGTTTTGTGCCAAAAAAAACGACATTGGAAGGCTCTGACGACAAAAGTCACTTTTAAAGAGTACAAAATTCCTGACAGTTTGAGCTTTAATTCAATTGTGTAGGTAACACACCAAACGTGCAATTATTCCCTACATGTACCAATGACTTTGTTTTCTAAGTTACGCACATTTAATTTTGTGAAGTTGTAGTACTTACCAATCGCTAAGTGAAGGAAAACATCGTGAAGAAACCTTAGAGCCTGAGGCATTTATATCTTCAGCGTTTGAAATTGCCAACCCACGGTGGATACGCGCGGTAGGTAATTAAGGCGTTTCGGGGCACTACCCAGCGTCACCATTGGAAACGAAATCATAAGTTGCCTTATAATTCGTTTTTATAAAACACAAGTTTAATTACTCGGATTAGGGTTCTGCGAATAAAAGGCTGAGACTGGGTGCACGTATGTTTATTGACGAAGTCAAACGACAACTAACTGAAATACAACGCTGGGGCGCCACTCTACAGTGTGTCCCTACATACCTAAGAGTGAACATGACAAATCTTAACTGTGACAACAATTTTTAGAACTTACATTCTAGAACCTATGATCAATAGATTAGAACTTTAATCGATTTCCGCTAAAAAGGGTCGTTTTGGCGGAAGGTGATTGAAGTCCTTGGTTGTCGATACTAGGTTCGAGACTGAAAGTTCTTAAAATAGTTGTCAGAGTTGTTAAGATTTCTCATGTTCATGTATCTATAATATAAAAATGAATCGCTGAAAGTGTTGGTAAGCGCAAATCTTGAGAGCAGGTGAACCGATTTTGCTAATTCTTTTTTTAGAATATTCCTTGAAGTACGAGGATGGTTCTTACGAAAATAGAGAAAAATAAAGAGAGAAAAATAAAAATAAATTAAAGAATGGCTGTTGGGCGGTACGAAGTTCGTTGGGTCAGCTAGTTTTTAAATCGTTATCAACCCTTGTATGTCGCCACTGCTGGGGCACGGGTCTCTTCCTGCATCGCAGGAAGGTTAGGCCATACTCCACCACGGGGGCCAAATCCGGGTTGGTGGAGGATTGTAAGACAGTGGCGGGTCTTACTGTCAGAAGTTATCAAGCCGCCCATAAGACCTCTGACAAGGCTTAACGACTGCCATTATATGACAGACGGCACCAACGGCTTAACGTTTTAAATAAAAACGTATTATAACACAAGATATGATTTTTTTCCATTGGTGGCGCTAGTTAGCTTCCCGAAGTACCTTAAGTCCGTAACCTCTCTCTGGGAGAGGGCATGTGCCTACAGTGGGACGAATATAAGCTGTTTTATTGTTGTAAGAGAGGAGTAATCTGTATACTTACCCCTGTCGCTGTACTTGCAATTGCAAACATAAAACGGGTTTATTAAGAAATATCGTACACGAAATAAATAAACAAAATAGATTGCTTTTTATGAACTTTGTTTATCTTAAGCCAGGCGGCTTGTAGACAAAGTTTACTCATCTCCATCCAATTTTACTCCATCTAAAACACAACGTCCCAGGCACTGCAGAGTCCGAGTCATTGACCCTTTACCTAACCAGTGTGAATAGCCTGTAATCTCTGCAATCTCTGGACGCCGTATAAATCACATCATTAAGTAGATGCAAGGCCAAAGTTTTATCTTCAATCGTGGCTCTTAAATAAATGTATCATCAGGGTGTATCGAATTACTTAGTGCACTTTTCTCACTTAAAAATTCACAGTCTTATGCAAAATCAATTCCACTAAACCACGCTTAAGACTGGAGATATGAGGACTTAAAATTAATGAGGAGTTAAAACCGGTTTGCTCGAGGAATTCCTCAGATAGACCAGCTTTATGTCTCTCTTCAGAAAAATTTTACGGGATCTACGAGTACTTCTCATATATAAGAAGTTATATTTTAAACTTAAACACAATCTGTCTACATATTTTCACAAAAACAAGAACAAGAAGCGCTCGTGGCCTATGCGAATCGAGTGATTGGAATCATCACTTGGTTAAGCAACAACACGCGCGGTCAGGTATAGGATTGGTGAGCGTCCCGTGACTACCGCTAGTGGCGTTTTTCCGAGCGCTTCCGTGCTTCGCAAGGCACGTTAAGCCGTCGGTGCCGGCTGTCATATAATGGCAGTCGTTAAGCCATGTCAGAGGCCTTATGGGCGGTTTGATAACTTCTGACAGTACAATCCTCCACCAACCCGGACTTGGCCCCCGTGGTGGAGTATGGCCCAACCTTCCTGCAATGCAGGAAGAGACCCGTGCCCCAACAGTGGGGATATACAAGGGTTGATAATGAAGAACAAGACGCCTACTTAAGTATTTACGTAATGAAATTCAAAATTCAGACATCAGGGGTTAGTGACGTACATATTTGCTATTTACAAAACGAAGTCAGAGTTCCTCAATAATATTAGGCTAATTTTCTTTGTCCGGAAACTCGGCTGATTGGGAGACAAAGTTACAAACTTTCTTACAAGCTTCCTGTTATTAAGCCGCTTGACTTTCCTGCTTCCTGTTTTTGATAATTCTATTTGTACTCTTCTAAGCTGGATATTAACAAAAATCTGAAACAAGTAAGTTTTTGAATTTTGAATTTGAATACTGTTTAGATCATTCCTTCATTTCCCAATTTCACGGACATAAGTAATCGCCACGTACTGTCTGTGTTAATGGAAATTAACATGCTTTTATTACTTCAATTTATTCAAACTTGATATCATACGTGACTCCTAGTGCCATCTAGGAAAAGTACAGTAAACCCTTTTGGAGGTGTGTAATAATCATCATTCGATCACTCATTGACGTATAGACAATACTTTAACTTTTTAATTGAACGATGTCAAATTATCAACTTGGTCATTCACTTCAAAAATACGTGTCACGCTGGTCAACTCCTCTGTTCTCTCGGCACCGGGGCGGTCTGGTGCTAAATTGTTTGTAACTATTTCATACTCAAATTATAAGTTTAAAAGTTGTTCGGCGTTTCGGTGGTCAATCAATCGGGGCAATCCTGGGTGAATTTCCTAAGATCACCATCAAGGCATCAACGCAGTGGTGACTGCAACTCGCTGGCGGCTGTCAAAGGCGACGGTGCGCTGGTTGCTCAGGTGGCTGAGCTGGTGGCCCATCTTCAAGGCGCCGCGGAGCGGTGCCCCTTTCAACGGAACCCAATTTGTCAAACGAATTCGAGGGTTATCATCACATCATCGTCAATTGCGAACAAGTGGAGAATTGCAGAACGGTTAATTTGGAGTGGTACACGACCATTTGTTTGCCAGAAGTATTTGAAGAAATACGCCATAACAACCAGCGACGCAGAATCATACTTCACCATGACAATGCCAGCTGTCATATGTACATCTCAGGAAACAACTACATTTTTGGATGGTCAAAAAATAGAATTGATGGGTCATCCACCGTACAGCCCTGATTTGGCTCCCAATGATTTCTATTTATTCCTAAATGTAAAGAATAAATTACGTGGTCAACGATTTACAACCCGTGAAGATGCCGTAGATGCGTTCAAACAGCACGTTTTGGAGATACCTCAATCAGAGTGGAAAAAGTGTTTTACAAATTGGTTTCATCAAATGCAAAAGTGCATTGATCATAGTGGAGAATACTTTGAAAAACAATAGTAAAAGCATATTTAGCCATATACATTTATTTATTTTTTCTATTCCGCATAAATAAGTAGCAGCCCTCGTATAATCAACACAACACCGTTCTCAATGGGTGTGATATTTATGTCAAATTTATACCACTTCAAAGGTGAAGTGCGAGCGCATTGAGCAGGCCGAAATTTCGAAACTAAAAACGCACAGATTTTTCTTTTGCAACACCGCCGCCATACTCATCATTAAGCCTTCGAGCCGTTTCAGAGTCATCACAGCAGAACTCGTACTCGTAAATAACGCGATATTTCAAGTTCTCCATTGTGCGAGATAAGCGACGCCAATGAAAAAACAATTGAACAAAAAAACAAACATAACTGTTTTCGAAACTATAATTATATTTGTAGTTTCGAAAACAGCTATGTTTTTTTTTATAAATTTGAATTTGGAAATCTTAACCAAAGAAGAGATATTTCAGTTCAATGTGGCCGGTAAGACGAAACGCCAACTTCATAGTAAGGACCTATTTACCTGACATCACGTCTGAGCACGATGATCTTTAATCTTAACAACTTTTAGATAGGACACCTTTAACACCCGAAACTAAAACTAGGCCGTGACGAGTCATACGCGAGGGGTTTTACAATGGCTTCGCCCAAAATCTGTTTGAGTTCCAGTTGTGGCCGCGTTCGCAACTCCAATATCGTTGCGACCCGCATTAAACTGTCCCAACTAGTCTGCTCAACTTTGACATGAGGGTAAATAATAGAAAGTAGAGTTGCACAAAAGCCGGCACACAGGGTGCTGAAACGCGTGGACACCGAAATTTTGTATTTTGGGTTTTTGAAATAATGAACCGGGTGACAGCAGTACAGTAACTTAGCTAACCTTGCGTGGTAACTTATAGCATATTTAGAACATCTAGATCTCAAATTTTTTCCCCCTAATTACGCTTATTGTGTATTCCGCTGTTTTGAATATAAATTATGTTGTGACTTGCAATTTCAAATTCGTTTAGGTTTAGGTACCACGTGAAAGTTTAAAACATTGAGACATTTTCTGAAAAAATGCAATAAAACGTGTTACTTTGATCAACAATAAGTATCTCTTAAACTTTGTCGTCTGACGATGGTCAGACGACATCGTGAGGGTTGCGGGTCAGAGATGGATCAGATTAGCACAGGACCGTGAAGAATGGCGCAATAAAATGGAGACCTATGTCCAGCAGTGGGTTGATGTGGGCTGATTAGAGAAACTTTGATTTCCTAGAAAAGCTTGTTCTTCTTCATCGTGGCCTCAGTTTGGGCGTATTTTTATGTTTGTTATGTCCTTGCCTGGGTACATGGCATCGGATATCGTATTTAGGGAATTGTTATTATCATTATAATTATCAACATCATCAGCATCGTTACCCTTATCATTATTAATTTTATTAGTAAAGGGCAAAAATATTAGATCTGAAATCAGTTTTAATTTAGGTTTAGAGAGTCCATTTACAGTTCTATCCGTTTACAGTAATAGTGGTAGTATCGTAGTAATATTTAGAAAATAATACCTGTTTGAAAGACATGAAAACGTAATTTTTGTCCACCTAAGGTGGGCAACACTTTTTTTTGTCCCTTCCTTAAAGGTGAAAAGTGCGTTGGTATAATAAATTGTTTAATAATTTCTAATGATACCTTATACGGGCTGATAATTGTTTAACCTTCTATGCATTTCTATTACCTACCTAATCAATGTAAATAGAGTTCCAGTCCGTCGTGTCAACTTCAATAATGAAGTTCGCTTGGTGTGGGTTTCGATTAATTTCCAGAAGATCTGAGAAAATTTGTGATTTTCGTAAGCTCTGACTCAAGAGTTGAGGTATGTAAACACCTTGCCAAATCAGATTTCCTCGCATTGTTTTTCTTTATTTTTAGCATTATTACCATAAAGTTACAAATGTTTATCGTCATCGTTTTATCGTCAGGCTGTAATAGTCCACTGCTGGACATAGCCTTCCCGTACAGGCAGTATAATCATGCGACATCATTCCGATGTAAAAACCTAACTGCAAAGTAGGTAGTCGGGGCTGTAAGTGATGCAATCTATTTCAGCCAGATGTCGCTGCCTGTACGTAGTACGGAGAATAGTGTAAAGAGGTTCGAAATTTCACTGATGCCGGTGAGTCGCCCATTAGCTCAGTTGTTTAGAGCGCTGGCACGGATAGCCAAAGGTCGCGGGTTCGAATCCCGGCATGGGTGGAAGTTTTAGACTCTAAATAGGTTTTTAACATTGTCCTTAGCACGGGTTAATGCATTAAAAATAAAAATAGTATAAATTAATATATGTACAATTATTGCGGATTAAAAGCTTGAAGGAAGTCGTGGCTCAGGATTTAGGGATGTAGCTAGCGTCAAAAATCTGTTTCGCTTGGCGAGAAACAACGAAAGAAATATGCTGACTTCCAGTAAAGGATTACTCTCCAGTAATCCTTTACTGGAAGTCAGCATATTTCTTACGCACAGGATGAAAAAGAATACCTAGTGGTTCGTGACTACTGTTTTCCCAATACAATAACTCCCGTAACTTACGCGATAGGTGAGCCTGAGAGATAACCGCGTATATTGAATTTGCGTAAATCGGGGTATTATTTCTCATATTAAAGGATAGATATGATTCTTGTTGGAGTCTTGTACCTATGTTATGCGTTGATCGCTCGTAGCCCCGGCTGCCTGAAGGTTAAGCAACACAGGGAGCGTTCAGTGCAAGGATGGGTGACCGTCTAATATAAACGCTAGTGGCTTTTTTTCGAAAGGTTCCGTGCTTCGCAAGGCATGTTAAACTGTTGGTGCTGGCTGCCGTCGATAGATGGTAGTCCTTAAGTCAAGACCAAGGCCTTAGGGCGTCTTGAAAACTTCTGATAGTAAGCCCAGCCACTAGTCTTGCACGCCTCCACCAATCCGGACTTGGCCCCCGTGGTAGAGTATGGCCTATACCTTCCTCAGTGAAGAGACCCGTGCCCCTCGGTGGGGACATAATGGGTTGATGATGATGCGTTAATCGCGATCGCGCGAATAGTCCGTATATATAGCTAAATAATGTGGGGTAGTAAGTATAAGTTAGTTCTCTCAACCGATCGAGAATATTACCAAAGAATCGTTCGGGAAGCAATTGAAATTAAATAAACATAAGAATTTCAGCAGAGAGGATGGCTTCAAGCTTTCAATCACGCGGAATCCAGTGCTTAGTAAATACAAGTCACCCACCTTATCACCGGACCTGTCCGTTGGCGTAGTGAGTGTTGTGTGTCGACCAGCTGCGAAAAATTAATAGTGACTACACACAATAATTGACTGTACTCGCCACTTCAGTCTACGGAGAGATAAGTTACGGCATTAAGTTCGCCGCATTGTACGATTTTATGGTGCAATAAAGTATTAATAAAATAAGTTTAGAATTTTTATTTGAATAAACTTTGTGGCGAGCACATGTCAACTCTGCGCGCGCACTACAAACTCCAACGTTCCTGCATCGCGCAATCAAAGTGTTTCAATGACATACCATAAATATAATGTCCAACTAACAATCGTTGGACCGGCCGTCCCCAGGCATACGATCTGCCTGGCGGGAAATTTCCCTTTATAGTGGAAGAGCACGATCACCCGCTCTTCTCTATAGTGGTGACCCCTGACAGAACATTGTCAACCTTCCTTCGCTCTCGCAGCACCCCACATGCATCAGTCTCAAAGCAAGGCCAGCAATCTTCCCTCTCACTTCATCAGTTCCACTACAGTCAACGCACCGACTACTGGGACTGATGGTGATCTTCCTCCAACCCCTCGGCACGGCAACCACACAGCAACAGCACACGTACACGTTGCCAGTGGTACAGCAGCCTTGACCGGTTCCTACCACATGCGCGGGCTCCATGGTACTGTCGCCGGTGAAGTGACTGTTAGCCGCCGAACACCCTCAACCGCTAGTCGACTCACTGACTCAGCGTCACCTGGCACTTGCAGGCTTTAGAGCACAGACTTCGATTCCTATCAGACCTAGTTATGCGTAGCTACGGTCTTGAAGGGGAGTGATGTGGCGAGCACATGTCAACTCTGCGCGCGCACTATAAACTCCAACGTTCCTGCATCGCGCAATCAAAGTATTTAAATGACATACCATAAATATAACGTCAGACTAACAAAAGTTGGACCGGCCGTCCCCAGGCATACGATCTGCCTGTCGGGAAATTTCCCTTTATAGTGGAAGCACGATCACCCGCTCTTCCTTAACTTCTTCAATCAAATCAATCAATCAAAGGGATGGATTTGCGTGGAAGTTATTATTATCGATATCAACCCTTGTATGTCCCCACTGTTGGGGCACGGGTCTCTTCCTGCATCGCAGGAAGGTTAGGACATAGTCCACCACGGGGGCCAAGTCCGGGTTGGTGGAGGATTGTAAGACAGTGGCGGGCCTTACCGTCAGAAGTTATCAAGCCGCCCATAAGGCCTCTGACGCTTAACTACTGTCATTATATGACAGCCGGCACCAACGGCTTAGCGTGCCTTGCGAAGCACGAAAGCGCTTGCTAAAATGCCACTAGAGGTAGTCACGGGACGGTCACCCATCATGGACCTTACCGCGCCTGTTGTTGCTTAACTCAAGTGATTGGTTCCAATGACTCGGTTCGACTAGGCCACGAACGCTTCAGGTATTATTATGAGTGGGGTTAAACTGGTTAGTAGATTGGAAATAACCTCGTTCCCAAAATCGAGTTCAGACGGGAGCCAGTCTGACCACAAGACCATTTGTGGTCAACCAATGTTCAGCCGGTTGTCGGTACCCAAAGTTTGTTATTTCCATTATTTTATAATGGATTTCTAGCTTACTTAAATTGAACACAAAACAAAACATGAAAGCACTTGTTACCCGCTTACGGAGTCCAAAATGATGGTATCTTTTTTATTTTATTTAGTTCGGAGAATACAGAAACTTGCCACTTATTCTAAACTTAGATGATTAAATTATATACTGTCCATGCTAATTAAATTATGTTCTGGTATTCGTCCAAAAATACATCTCACTAAATAATGTATTTTAAATAAGTTAAAGGTGAGGGCGGGTACTGAGTAATCTACGAAGAGTACACCAATTCCTTACAGTAGTAAAAAAGGACAAAGGACACGAAATGGTAACTTAATAAATGTTTACGCAAGTATCTTCTTCTTCTTTAGGCTATATTAGTCCACTACTGGACATAAGCCTCCCCTAATGAGCATCATAGCGCAAGGTGGTGCCATCATTAGGGGGTAATGCCCATAATCCCCACGCCGGGCATGCGGGGTGAGTATCGCAGTTTGGTAGAATTGTACTGCGGGGGGCGCTGCTGCCTATCCTCCGGTTTGAGTCCCATAGTCGCCTTTTACGACACCCGCGGGAAGAATTTGGGTTGGTGCTATTCTCTAGGCCGACAACACACAGCAGCACCAAACGCAAGTATCTGCGATCCTATAATTTTTTACCGAATTGAAATGTTACTTTCATATTTAATCAATTATTAAATACATTACTTTATAAGATATAGATTTCTGATCAAATTTAGGAGACCGTTTTTCTACAAAACACTTCTATCGTTCAATGTTGTACCACTACTCGTGTATTTAATTTGTGCGTGGAGAAATAAAGAATATTTGTATTTTAACATATTTTAAACTTTCGCGACTTGTACATATAGTTAGAATATTTTCGGGGCTGAATCGCGTAGTAATTTATTGCTATTTTACCTCGACATTTCGACGACGTTACAGTCATCGTGGTCACGAGAAGACTGATCGCTGGCACCCGTTCGCATCTTCGGCTGATGAGGTTTCAGACTACCCTCAACCAGCCATCACAAAGCACTATTAGGGTCCCCGAAAATATTCTATTTGTATTTTGTATCTTTGAAGTAGGAGCAAACTGAACAGAGGTGTGTATGTATTTATTAATATCAATAAAAGAGAACACGTTACATGTTATAATAATCTTTCGCGACTTGTACACATAGAATATTTTCGGGGCTTAATCGCGTAGTAATTTATAGCTCTTGCAGGATGTACCACCGATTGCCATTTTCTTTACTACAATGCCGCACTAATATTGGTTCGCATGCCCCTCTCTTTCGCATGATGGGACTTAACAACAAATATAACCCTTAAACGGCCATGGCTCCAAACAAGTTTTTTTTTCCATATCAGTTAAGGATCGTATTAAGATGAAAGAATACAATAAAATAAAATTAATTAAAAAGTGCTAATTAGTTTTTTTAACGATGGGAAATTATTTCCCTATGGCCGTTAAGAGTAACTTTTTGTGGGAAATAATTTACATATCCATAGTCAGTCAGTGGGAAATAATTTCTCACTTGACTAGCTATTCAATTCAATTCAATTCAATAAATTTATTTCAGACATTACATCCATATTTTTTTTTTAAATTAAAATTAATTAACAATACAAGAAACAAAATAAAATTACAATTGTGATATATAATAATAAATAAGTAAATAAATTACATTTAAAGTTAAATTGAAAAAATTAAAAAATACCAGTACATTTTTAAATAACACACTTAATAACAAATTAAATAAAATATTTTGCGTAGCCACTACTTGAGATGCCACTGTTCCATCGACCACATGACAGGGCAGTCATATCTGCCGGCTATAACTCCCAGGATGCTGTTAGCGCTGCCTCGGACCCGGCTGAGCAGTGAGGCAGCTCTTTTCCGCATAATTGCATAAAAGCCGTCTATGCGAGCCTCAGCAAACATAAATGATGCACTGCAGTACCTCGGCAGCCCCAACAACATCCTGAGCGAGTTATTGTACTGAACGCGCAGGGCGCTGATTGCCTTCTGGGTACAGTTGACCCACAGACTGCACGTATAAAAAGTCTGACAGAAAGCTTTAAATAGCGTCATCTTAACGGGCACTGTACTTCGTGCAAATCTACGAGCCAACATATTGCTTCGGACAGCCAGCGCCCTGCGTTCCCTCTCAATATCCTCATTGTCGGAGAGGTCATCCGAGACCCAGTGACCCAGGTACTTGAACCGCTTGACTCGGTTTAGCTCAACTCCTTCTAGGTACACAGGTGGTACAGTGGTGACTTTTCGACCGCGTGCTTGAAAAACTAAGAGTTCACTTTTCTTTGCATTGTACCTGAGCCCATGGGCCCCGGCGTATGTCTCACATATGCCTACTAGTTTTCTCAACGCGCTTATGGAGGGAGCCAGCAA
The DNA here is from genome assembly GCA_934045075.1 of Yponomeuta sedellus. Lineage (NCBI taxonomy): Eukaryota > Metazoa > Arthropoda > Insecta > Lepidoptera > Yponomeutidae > Yponomeuta > Yponomeuta sedellus. The sequence goes on from OW203739.1 coordinate 15,569,415, forward strand.
CACCATATCGCCGGCGTAGCTTATATTATTAATATATTTGCCTTCTATGGAACAGCCGACACCAGCGCTACTGAGTTCCTCCACCAGCCCGTTCACTTCTATTCTATTGCCTCCGGTTTCACCTCTAGATTTTTCTCAAAATAAAAATACTGAATAAAAGAATAGTTCTTTATAATTATGCTAATATTTTATGTAATTATACTTACAAAACTAATTACACAGTACCTACTGTGTTTTGTTTTGATCAGAGATGCATTTGCAAATTCTTTATGAGCACCAGACAAAATGCTTACCAGTAATAGCACCATCAAATAGGTCGACCATAACAAAAAAAAAACAATGTATGACAAAATATAATAGACGTAAAAAGTGGTGATAAACATAACTAAGTTAAACTTTAGGATTGGCAGAATGGAATTCTTTGAAGCAACCTTGCGCACACAGGGAAATATTGCAGTGGCAACATTTGATGTTCGTTCGCTTTTCTTTTTGTTTTGTACTGCAAAAGCGACACCTTTTATATGTGCCGTCTTTGATGGGCATATGCAGACCCACGTTCAAAAGTCGTATCTCATCCGGTACGCCAAAATTGCCACCTTTTTTTGGTTTTAAAAGGAATCGATTGGCGTTTTTTTGAGGTATAACCATTCACCAGACCTCGGGCTAGCCGGAGTCTAAATTCTCGGTGAGAGTGAACTGCGGCTGCATGTATTGTGCAGTAGGTAATATATGAATTTATTACGGCTGCATCAAACATGAACAAGAAAAGTTTCCACCAGAACTTTCTCGACTTTCTGTCGATAGCGTAGGATGATCTAAAATGATCAAAATGATCAACTCCACCCATTGTTAGAGTGTACGATGCTATAGCACGTGGAATGAAAGTATCTTTTTTACTGCCATCCTTTTGGGTACGTTTCACTGTGGTGACATCTCTAGGATGATGAGCCGTTGTCAACACAGTAACTTCACGTGTGTCCATCCATTTAATAGCAGATATAGGTCCTGCTGTAATTGATGCAAACTCGTTCTTTTTTAGTTTGCTTTTTGGTCAGATTTTTTTAATATGTCTGGCAAGTCCTTCCTGTTTGTTCGCACAGTCCCCACTGCATAAATATAATTCAGAAACAAATTGTCCATTAAATTGCAACTCGTAAAAAAGTTGTCAAATGCCACCAATGTATTAGGTGGCACATTTTGGCACAGCTTCCACACAACATTGTAGCCGAGACCCTCGTTTTCTGTGCTGTCTCCTTTACCTACATATACCTCAAATTGGTATAAATAACCTGTCTTGGCATCACATCTTGCCCAGATTTTGTAGCCCTCTTGACCGGTTTCATTGGCATATATTGTTTAAAAGAACATCTTCCCTTAAACTTAACCATACACTCATCGATCGACTGTTTGGATGAGTTTGACGTTTGGTTTTGAAAAGTTTCATTTAAGGTGTCTATGACTGTTCGCAGTTTGTATAACTTGTCATAGTTTGGTGAGTATTTTGGTGGCGCTTTAGAATTATCTCGTAGATGAAGATTATCAATTATTTTCTTGAATCTAGTGCGTGGAAAAACATTGGAAATCTCGGGACTGTTATAAAACAAATCACTCGATCAATATAGTTCTATATCAGGAAGTGAGTTCAACCCCATCATTATCAGTACACCCAAAAAAGCTTTAAGTTCTTCAAACTTAATGTCAGTCCAGTTTTGGCTATTGTTTTGAGATGCATACAGATTCGTTTCAATCACTATTGTGTTTAGTAAGCTGTCTGGAAAAAAGTTCTGAAATATGTCAACTGGCGGAGTTTTATGACTATATTTGGACATTGGTTGAATTTTTTTGACAAATTCGGGCACTCGGTAAATATTTTGAACAGTTTTCCATTCTCTAGGAGAGTTTCTGAGAGTATCATTAGATATCAAAGCTTCAGTACGTCGTGCTAAAGTAGGAAAACCAGATTCAGCAGATATGACCGGGTGTGCTAGTGTCGATGACTGTGGGCTGGCGGATATAGATGTCGCTTTAGTTAGGATTGACGCAGAAGTAGTTTGACTTCCGGCAAGTCCAACAGCCGTTTGTGTATTTGTCTTGGAATGGACTGGCAGATGACACGCTGTTCCTGCTATTGCAGGGTTTGATATAGTAGAGGGAGGTTGTTTTGCTAATTTTGGGAGCATCTCCGTCTTGCAGGCAGGTTTTATAATTATTTAAGATAATTTTTTTATAGGTGGTGAATGTTTTCTTTTAGCAGGTTGCAGAATTTTGGCAGTTGATGAAGCAAGAACATTATTTTTTTCAGGTGAAAGTGCAGTTTCTGAATCAGTTGGCTGAATATTGTTAGTAACGGCGGCAAGGCAATTTGATTTTCCAGGTGAAGGTGCAGTTTCTGAAGCAGTTGGCTGAATATTGGCAGTTACGGCAGCAACGGAATTTGTTTTTTCAAGTGAAGGTGCAGTCTTTGATGTAGGCAACATAAGCTTTGGAGTTTGCACAGCAGGAGAAGCTGAGGTTTTAGCACAACACCCAATTGAGGAAGGCATACTTAAACAAGGCTCAATCAAATATTTTGAAGCAGGTAAGTTATCTGCAGCCTTGGAAACTGTTTTTGGTTTTACAGATGAAGGACATGCAAGTATAGAAGGCGAAGAAGAAGGTATACTGCAGTCACTTTCCAGTATGTCTTGAATGGACTCACTGACATATTTATCTTCAGTTGGCTCATGATCAGCTTCTTCATCAGTCGCCACCTCTAAGTCCGGTATTCCAAATAATTGTTCTAGTTTTTTCTTAAGTTGGTCATCATCCAATGTAAATGAGTAACCAGATGCATGACTCAGCATTTCACTATCTGAATCTTCGTCATCGAAATCTGACAGGTCCGACAAATTGCATAAAAGTTTTTGTATTTCCGTTTCGCCAATGGATTTTCTTTTCTTCTTGGAAGGTGGTGGCGCCATTGCCTGTAATAAAAAATCAGGAGGTACAATAAAAAGTAATAAAAAAGGACAGAAGGATTTCTTTTATATATAGATAAATGTTTAGTACACCTTAAGTGTCATAGGGAAATAATTTCCCACTAAAAGGTTTTATACACGGCTATAGGGAAATAGTTTCCCACTATTTAAAAATAACAAAAAACAAATGAAAGCAACAAGATTGTTACGTTGTTTTAGTTAATAAATCATGAAAAATATGTTTAATTATAATAATAAGAAACAATTACATACTTACAGGATTTTTTTTGGATCTAGTGCCGAAAACAAACTCAATTTTGGGGAAAAAACAACCGTTAAGATTAACTTTTCACTTTGAATACATGTTGACATTGACAGGTGACGTTTAGAAAAAAGTGTTGCCATAAAAAATATAGAGCAACTATCGCTCTACAGATGCGTTTAATTTATTTTTGCATAGCTCCAACAAAAAAAAAATTAAAAAAAAATTATCGCCCATTTTGAGGTGGGAAATAATTGTCCTATGGCCGATTAAGGGATAAAGACCATCTAGATGTTTTCTTTTCCCCAGTCAACTCAATTAAGGCCTTTCCTTTCAACACGAGTTAGATAAAAGTTACTGGGCTTACTGTTTTACCCATTATTTTTAAGACTTTGTTTCACTGTTTGTACCTAATATGTAAAATTGTGTTATGTTTCATATTACCTACTACCCTAACTATAAATGTATCGCGTGTTGTGATCACCTGCTTGTAGATAGTACACTACAATCTTGTTTTGTAATACGTATAATGCTTAACTGACATGTCATAGTGTAACTTTCTGTTTGGTGATTCTAAAAAAAAAAAAATAAGGCCCCACAAAACCAATTAGTTGGTTTGACTGTGGGAGGCAAGGCATGCTGATTTTGAAGAATCTACTTTTAGAAATATACGTAAATATACATCGAATTAAATCTTGACGATTAAATTCAATCAGAATATACTCATGTATGAATCGGAGAAGCGGCAAAAACAAGATTGTCGATTACGAGACTGTTTGCGTATAAGAAACCGGGATTAGCGTGAAATCACACTCCTGAATAACTACGCCCACTGTAGGTAAAAGAAAAAAACTTCCATACAGCTTCCATCGGTCCTAGTCCCAAACTAGGATTTCCCGTAATGGTAACCATGCAAGGACATCACAAACATAGAGATACAGCCAGACTGATGTTATTTGTACAAATGTACGGCGGCCCCCAGTGGGAACACAAAACAATCCTTTAGTTAAATAGTTGTAGTAGTTTTCAATCAGTGCGTCCTACCTGTGATGACCTACGGAGCCGAGACATGGACACTCACGAAAGGGTTGGTCCACCAGTTCAAAGTCACTCAGCGAGCTATCGAGAGAGCTATGCTCGGAGTTTCTCTGAAGGATAGGATTCGTAACGAATGCATCCGACAGAGAACCAAAGTTATCGAGATAGCTCAGAGAATCAGCAAGCTGAAGTGGCACTGGGCTGGCCATGTCTCGCGAAGAACCGACAACCGTTAGAGTAAACGCGTTCTTGAGTAGAGACGGTGGCGGGCGCGGCAAACTTAATGTAGGACGCCTTCCGACTAGGTGGTATGACGATCTGCGAAAAACTGCAGGTAGATACTGGATGCGGCAAGCTGAAGACAGGGCGCTATGGCATTCATTAGGGAAGGGCTATGTCCAGCAGTGGACTAATATAGCCTGAAGAAGAAGAAATAGTTTTTACCTAACTGCAAAATCTGCCCGAGGTAAGTGTATTCAGAAACGATTTCGAGAAGGTGACCATGTACGACGACCGGTCCCGGATCAATGTGGCTATTGATCATGACTTTGGTTTTATCCAAATTCATGCCAAGACCGATACGTCGCGAGGCTGAATCTAGGCCGGTCAGCATCTGGTTCAGCTCCTCTAGCGCTCCGCCATTAAGACTATGTCATCTGCGAATCGCAGGTGTGAGATTTAGTCGCCGTTTATGTTAATGCCCTTTCCTTTCCAGTCCAGCGTCTTAATCATGCTTTCCAACGCGCTTGTGAATAGTTTCGTGGATATAACATCCCCCTGTCTCGCTCCTCTGCGCATAAATTTAATGTCCTAATGGTAGTTCTTTTTTTCCGGAAAACTTTTGTTTTGTAAATGGAAAAAATTGTAAGTATGGATGGATGGATGTTTGTCATTCTTTCACGTAAAAACTACTGAATGGATTTTAATGAAACTTTACAATGATATAACTTATACATCAGAATAACACATAGGGTATGTGATTTATAATGATATTGTTTGATATTTTTCAAATGCGACCCAAAAAATATTTAAGTGATAATTTTAAGCCATAATATTTTTTCTACGCCACGCTAGTACAAGGTACTCGAAAAACTATAATTTCACCAAATAAATGTTGATGAAGCCAAAGAGGTTTATTAGGAACGTAGCAAACTGGTAACTAGCAAAACCTGGTAACTGGCAAAACCTGGTGTCCGCCTATCTCTCCGGGATAAAGGCGTGAGTTTATGTAGGTATTAAGGAAATCATTATGCGTAATTGTACTAATATTATAAATTCAAATTCAAAATTGAAATCATTTTATTTCAACGTATAGAATTTACATTCTGTTTGCTGAATGTCAATGTGCAATGTAAAATGTAAGCCGCCGCCTTTGGGCCGTATTGTAGTGGAGAAAAAGGCAGCTGAAAAAAAAACTCCATTCTGACCATCTTTTCTCAAATCTTCTTAAAACCAAATACATCAGTTGCCATTATGTAAACCTAATAAGATTTCATGATTGCCATTAACAACCCTAAATGGTAAAATCAATTGGTAGAGCGCTGGTACGGATAGCCAGAGGTTGCGGGTTCGAATCCCGGCATGGGTGAAATTTTTAGCCTCTAAATAGGTTTTTAAATTTGTTCCTTAGCACGGGTTAGTGCATTAAAAATAAAAATAGTGTAACTCTAAATGCTAAAGCATTAGTCAAATGTCTCACAATAATAGGGGAGAAACATAATGATAAAATAATATTTGTTTATTTAATTCTGAGACATTACAGACACACGACACTTATTCTAAACTTAGATGTACTAGTCATGCCTCCAAAAATATATCTCACTAAGGGCCTGTTTCACAATCTGCAGATAAAGTTCCGGATAAGCTATCCGCAACCAGGGCTGCCGTTTTTTCTAAATTTGAAGCCATAAACAAACACACGCACTATAGGAATATTAATTTAAATTTAGAACAAACGGCAGGACGATAGCTTAACGAACAACGCCTAGTTGCGGATAGCTTATCCGGAACTTTATTTGCAGATTGTGAAACAGGCCCTTTATATTATATTTTAAGTAAGTTAAACGTGATATTTTTATGTACGTTTCAGAATCACACAAAAGCGACTAAATGGAGTTTGAGCCTAATGCAAAACAAATCTACTATTATCAATGTGAAAATTGCATTTTTAATGTTTGTTTCTGTATCATGGTAAAACGCGTAAAATTATTTGACTGGATGACACTTGGCATACAGATAGTTTATAATCTAGATTTACTCAAAGGATACTTATGATTCTAAAGTTCGTGGAAGAGGAAAGCAGGGTAATTCATCTCAGCCATTCAATATGTTGTTGTAAGAATCAGCAGCCGGCTGTAGGTATAAAGATTTTAATTATAAACAACACTCGTTTCTTAGTCTAATATTAATTTATTTAATAACGTCAAAGCACACGTACCCAGTTGGCAGCCGCCTTATTCCTAAGCGACCCAACTCAACAAGATGCTGCGGAGAGTTCCGGAAAAAGACAGGGTTTAAGGTCAAATTGAACTACTTTTTAGCCCGATATATGGGGAATTTTCGATTTAACGTTTTTCTATCAGTCAAATATACAAAGCGCTTTCAGGTAATTTTTGAACCGTTATACGTTAAACAGTTGGAATCTAACCTCTTATGGTTTTCTCCCGCTGTTATAGTGCCTATATGAAAAATAAATAAAAAAATACTATGTGTTATACTATAGCAGATTGGCCATCAAGTAATGAAAAATACCAAAAAATCAAAACAGTGCCCTTATACAAGAATCGATATTCAATAACGTTTATGCAAACGGAATAAACATTAATATTATACTGGTTTCAAAACTAAATTGAAGAAAACACATTTTAGTGACACCATTTTTATGCTTGAATGGAATATCTACTTGTTGCGCGATACTAACTCCTATTTGATAGTTATCCTAATCAATCAACTGCTGTTTGATTTCAAAGACTCCAAGGACTCAAAGACAGAATCCTTTCTACTTTTAGATAAATTTATGGACAGCATTAATGTCTGTAAAGATACACGTAAGAAAAAAAGAAGAAGACATGTACCTATTCAAATTGCCACGGAAATACTAATTAAGCTAATAGAAAAAAAAAAACAAATTAATCGTGGAGAACATTTACGACATATGGAATCTCATATTTCACGTCAGACTAGTTCCAGTATTTTTTGAAAATGCGGCATAAAATATCGTTGTCATAACAATGCTGTTATGAAATGGGAACAACCCGTATACTCAGACGTTAATTAAATACCATGAGTTTAATTTACGCAAGTCAGTAACTTTGTGCCGTATATTATACGTAACTTTTTAAGAGTCTAATTGTTTTAAACGTAAGTAGATATCTTTTAATTTAACTTCTTCACCTGCATAATTAACTTAAAGTGAAGATTAGGCGATATTAAAGTGTTCCTCACAGCCCTTTTGTAAGGAATGTAACCTTGTGTATGTTTAAAATAAATTGCTCTATGTACTTGTATTATATGTAATGGTTTATGTAAGTATATAATTTTTAAGTATAAGTACATTGGCCTTTTGCATCTAAGTAATGAGATAATTTAACCAGTCCAGCTCACAGTAGAGAGTATAAACGTTATTGTGTTCCCAATTGCGCTACAGAAATACAGACTTGGTAAACGTTTTAGTCTTTAGCGCGCTGGGAACCAAAAGCATATTTCGGCTGAATTATTAAATATACATACTCAATTAAAATGCAAGAAGAAAGGTCGGCTTGGACCAACGCCATCTAACAGTATTTATGCATTATGGTCAAAAAGCGACTTGCTCCATGACGTTTGACGAAATGACGAAATAGATGATTGACTACGCTTTCAATCAGCATTTTTTAGGATTACAACATTATCATATCAACCCTTGTCCCCACGGCTCGGGCGCGGGTCTCTTCCTGCATCACAGGAAGGTTAGGCCATGCTGGTGGAGGATTGTAAGACAGTGGTGGGCCTTGCTGTCAGAACTTATCAAGCCGCCCATTAGATCTCCGACATGACTTAACGACTGCCATTACAGTCATGACAGCCGGCACCGACGGCTTAACCTGCTTTGAAATGCACGGAAGCGCTCGGAAAAATACCACTAGTGGTAGTCACGGGATGCTCACCCATCCAACACATAACCACACCTGCTGTTGCTTAACCCAAGTGATTAATTTTAATCACTCGTTTGCACTAGGCCACGAGTGCTTATACAACATAATAATTGTATTATATTGTTTAAGTTATAATTTATATTATAACTTAAATAATTATTATAATTTATTTTTCTGGTTGTGCAATAAAGTGTTCTCTATCTATATTCACAATTATATAAAAACCTATTTACGGGCTAAAAGTTCGACCCACGCTGTTACTAGAACCCGCGACCTCTGGCTAACCGTGCCAGCGCTCTCCCAACTGAGCAAATGGGCGACTACCGTCATCTGTGCCGGACCGCCGCCGGATGCCGGACGAAATTTCGAACCTCTTTACAATTCTCTCTGTATTACGTACAGGCAGCAACAATTTGCATCACTTGCAGCCCCGAGTGCCTACTTTGCAGTTAGGTTTTTACATCGGAATGATAACGCTGTACCTACATAATTATATTCTTTTTAATGCACTAACCCGTGCTAAGGACGATTTTAAAAAACATATTTAGAGGCTAAATTATATGTACGCGCCACCACTATGTACTATCTATAGCAGCATTCAGTGGCAAGGGCATAGTTGAAAATCAGCGCCCTTTCCAGACCGCGCCAGATGGCATTGAACTAAGCTATGTCCATCTCCGGGTTTAGTATATTAAGTTAGGCATGCGAACAGCATTTTCTGTTGTAATTGACATTACAACGTATAGCATTAAAAAGTGAAGATTACTTTGCTAAATTCCGCCAAGAATCCCACAAGGACCTTGCGGTTAGTTAATGCACCGCCCTCCCTCCCACTTTTTGAAGCAGAAGAAAGACACGAACACATCACCACCGGCACCAATAAATGCATTATGCATGACTTGCATTTCGGAGCCTGAGGATGCCTCGTGTTAGAGGCGAAACGCGTCGCGTGTTTTCTCACACAAGTATTGGTGTCGGTGGTGGTGTGTTCGTGTCTTGCTTCTGTTTGAAAAAGTGGGAGGGAGGGCGGTGCATTAACTAACCCCATGGTGCTTGTGGGATTTTTGGCGGAATTTATCAAAGTAGGTAATCTTCACTTTTTATTGCTATTATGGATTTCCGCAAAGTAACGCCTGATTCTAAACAACATTAAAACGTAATTTATATTTGTTTGTGTAATTAATTTTATATCAAATGTCTATTGATTTATATAATGTGATGTGACGTGATATCAACCCTATGTATGTCCCTACTGCTGGGGCACGGGTCTCTTCCTGTATCGCTGGCTAGGCCATATTCCACCACGGGGGACACGTCCGGTTTGATGGAGGATTAGAAGACAGTGGCGGGCCCTACTGTGAGACGTTATCAAGCCGCCCATAAGGCTTCTAACATGGCATTTCTTATCTAATACAGTATTTTTTAGTTGTATGACTTTATGGTGGCTTCTAATTGTTGCTGCGCTATGGGCTTTTAGTAAGCCGAACGCATATTTTAAGCTTACGAAGTTTTTCTGCGTGTGAAGGCTTGTGTTTTGCAGGACAGAGAAATATTTGATAAATTTTCTCAATCAGTAACAATCAATCTACCGCAAGACTTGAAAGGCACGTACTATCACTTGAACAAATATACAGGCACTTATAGGAGCAAATTGAAACTACGATGTCGGTTCAATAATAAATAACGCTGTTATTTGACATTAATCTTGAAATATTGGGATATTTTATTGTTACCTAGCCTTTTTCAAGCCAAAATCTAAGATATTTACATTGCGTTGCCATGGTTACAAGTGGTTATATCCTTATAAACGAAACAGGAATTATCTTTTAAATGTACCAAGCCGTAGTTAAAAAGTTTCAGCGTACTATGCATGTTAAAACTTCGCGATCCAAAAAAGGGTAACGCTGGCTTTTATTTGATGTGTGCCATAATAACGCCGACGGTTATGTTTCATAATTAACAAAAAAAAAAGCGCAGGTCTTGGATGTTTATATGTTTGTGATGTCGTTGTTTCTGGTTCCCACGACACAGGGTATCCTAGTGTGGGGCCAGAAGCAAAGTATGTGCCTGTATGTAAATGTTATGTTTATGTTATGTTAATTGATGCTCACAAAAAAAACTTTCATCGAATCATAATTCGATGTTTGTTTTTGGATCTACTAGGCACCAAAACAGGTATCTTATGTTTTTTTTAATTATTTATTTGGGATTCAAAACAGTATTACAGTAGTATTACATATAGTATTTACATAAACCATACCTCTATAAGCATGGCAAATGTACTACCCACTACTTAATTCACGGACAACTTATAAGAATTAGTCGCTGGAAGAATTCGGGAAATAGAAAAATAACATATAATAAAATAAAGGCCCTTCTGGCGAAGTTAGCTAACACCTGCATCATCATCATCATCAGGCTATATTATGCAGTCCACTGCTGAACATAGCCCATCTCTAATGAGCGCCATAGCGCCCTGTCTTCAGCTTGCCGCATCCAGCATCTGCCGGCAGTTTTTCGCAGATCGTCATCTCACCTTAGAGGGCGTCCTACACTACGTTTGCCGAGTCTCCACCCAAAAACTGCATATGTAGACACAATAAATTCTGTCAACCTCCTAAAATTACTGTCTTGTTGCCAAAGAATCGATGGTCGAAATCGGCCAGTTTCCCTTTTGAAGATAAGATAAGAAGATAAGAATATTCTTTACTAGCTGACCCAGCGAACTTCGTACCGCTTAACAGTTGATTCTTTTTTTTTCTGTTTTTCTCTCCGTAAGAACCATCCTCGTACTTCAGGGAATGTTCTAAAAAAATAATTAGCGAAATCGGTTCAGCTGCTCCCGAGAGCGCTTACCAATACATTCGGGGATTCATTTTTATATTATAGATTGTACCCCAGAGCACATATTATAAAACATGTAAAGATACAAAGTACAATTGGCGGCCTCATTGCTAAAAGCAATTTCTTCCAGACAACCTTACGACGGAAGGTTGGTGGAGGAAATAAGCCTTCTAATATTTAGGCAGGTTTGCGAGCAATTTTCCCCTGGGATGTTAGGGGTTCGCAAATTTGTGAATAATATTCCTGAATTCCATCGACCCACGAAGGGTGAGATTTTGCGGCGGGATTCCACGCATACGTTTCGCCTTATTTTTCTACTTCAGAGTCCGCCTCTATTTGACGACGGTAAAATAAGGGAAGACTAGGAATAATGTCTTTTTTTGTAGCCTATACCTAAACATCCCACTGCTGGCCCCAGGCCTTCTCTCAAAGAGATCGATCGAAGGCAGATTGTAAATTTGAAGTGCTGGTCTGTGAACACCTCAGACACTAGGATTTCCTCACAATGTTTTCGCTAATAGTTGCCGAATGGGATTGTTAATAAAACTTGACTAATGTACGTAATCGTAACTAGGTAACAAAGTCATAGGTATATGCCGGGCCTCGAACCCATAACCTCCCGAATGAACTGCCGTTCATTCGGCTGCTCTACCCTCGCTTAACAATAGTGTAATAGGGCTGAGGAAATAAATAAACAACGGCCAAATGCGGGTCACCAAAAAACGGCCAAGCACGAGTTGGACTTACTAAATACTTTACATATTTAAAAGTGAGGTTGTAACTTTACCCACTAATCCGTTTTTTTTTATTACATTTCGCTAGAATACATAATAAGTCCTACAATCATTGTAATAGGGGTGAGGAAATAAAGAAACAACGGCCAAATGCGGGTCAACAAAAACGGCCAAGCACGAGTTGGACTCAATAAATACTTTACATATTTAAAAGTGAGGTTGTAAATTTACCCACCAACCCGTTTTTTATAATATTTCGCTAGAATACATAATAAGTCTTACAATCATATAAAATTTTTATGCCGATATATATGTCGCCGCTAACTGGTAAAACTAGCCGTCGAACTAGGCGGCGGCATCCAATTCAAGGGATTAAGGTTATTTAGCCTTGGGATTGAACCTCAGAACACAACTGAGGATTGAACGAAACCTTTTATAACCCGGCTAAAAGATGGCTAGCCATGTGGTTAGTACTCGACGGACGTCCGCTGTAGTAGATTCCTCCTCTACTTTGTAGTCGAAATAAAATAATAGCGGCAAAAAATCTTAATTTTTTTATTACAAACTATATAGTTTGTAATCAAACTATATAGTTATAAAAATTCAGTCCAATATTGGACTGAACTTTTATAACAACAGTATGTTTACTATTGCATCACAGACCTAACGTTAAAAACCTATTTAGAGGGTAAACATTCCACCCAAGCCGGGATTCGAACCCGCGACCTCTGGCTGTCCGTGCCAGCGCTCTTCCAACTGAGCTAATGGGCAGTGAAATTTCGAACCTCTTTACAATACTCACTGCATATTTAGTCATATACATATGTTAATTTTTTCTATTCCGTAACATAAGTAGCAGCCTATGTACAGGCAGCGACATCTGGCTGAAGTAGTTTGTATCACTTGCAGTTGCAGTCCCGAGTACCTTCATTGCAGTTAGGTTTTACATCGGAATGATATCGCTGTATCCACATGATTATATTCTTTTTAATGCACTAAACCGTGCTAAGGACAATTTAAAAAAAAAAAACTATTTAGAGGGTAATCCACCCATGCCGAGATTCGAATCCGCGACTTCTGGCTATCCGTGCCAGCGCTCTTCCAACTGAGCTAATGGGCGACTCACCGACAACAGTTTTACTGATACAATTTTACGGATACCGTCACATATTTTGTTATTTTGACGTTTGTGAAACGTTAGGTCTTATATTCTTTTCATTGTACTAACCCGTGCTGGGGACAATTTTAAAAACCTATTTAGAGGCTAAAAATTCCACCCATGCCAGGACTCGAACCCGTCACCTGTGGCTTGCTGTGCCAGCGCTCTCCTAATTGCGTCAATGGGCAACTACCGACATCAGTGAAATTTCGAACCTCTTTTCAATACTCTCTGTATTTCGTACAGGCAGCGACATCTAGCTGAAGTAATTTGCATCACTTGCAGCCCCAAGTGCCTATACCTTGCAGTTAGATTTTACATCGGAATGATATCGCTGTATGATGAATGATTAAGTCATACTACTAATAACTTTCCATCATTTTAATTAGCTATTTACTATACTTATTTATAAAACATATTTCAGTAACAAATAATTTAACATTGATAAAAAATATAGTTATTGACTCATTTTTTATGCAATCCTTTATCTAAGTCCTCTATAAGCCTATTTATTATTTGTAACTGCTGCTCATGAATCAATAAAAAAAACAAAATACGTTCAAAGAAAAACGAATAAACCTAACAATGCAACTTTTGCTGATGGGGTGAAGAAAAGGGGTGTGAACATAATTTTGTAATGAATGTGCTGAAGCAATACTTGAATGGTCCCGTATTCACATACCCAGTTTTACAATAGTGCAAGCCATTTGTCGCTTGTTACCTACGGAACCACAAAAGGAACCTATTCGTTTTAGTACAGCAGACATCACGAGCCTTCATAGCGACTCTACCTTTGCAGTATCCGATAACGCTGAACCACTTAACTATGGTTGGCGTGGTTCGTTTTTGCTCTCATCGCACGCGGGAGGTTCAAATGGCTGTGAGGTGAGAGCGAGGGAACAGCCATGGGTCTAATTGTGCTAGTCAACTTAACAACCTAACAACCTACGTGACAGTGTATCCCAGAAAATTGCTTCGTCCAGCGTGAACTGACATTTAGGCTGGCCACATACATATGAAATTCCGATTTGGTATATCGAATCGGAACTCCGTATATATATTACGCAGATGCGTTTTTTTCCGTTTGGAGTAGAATCGATCAGTTGGGTGATGATAACTATTGAGATGAGACTTTTTTTCAGTGAATATGGTCGAAAATTTACTGATTGTGATTGCATTGTTGCTTTATTTTCTGCTAAAAATATAATACATTACAAATGGTTATGAATTCATTCATATGATAGATCCATATATTTGTATGAGTTAACTGCGTTTCAAAACGGAATGCGGACTAAATGTGGTCGACCGAAATGGGCGCGAAAAACTGGACTGGCGGTATAACTAGGTAGATAGGTGATCTTTGCGTAAAACTGTAGTTTTGCTGGGGGTGGGGTGGCAGCGTAGTCGGTAGAACAAGAAATTTAGGTGCAATAATATATTGTAATAATAATTCGTGGCTTAATAACAGCTTAAATAAAGGAAAACGGCGTGTGAAGCAGCACTTGGACACTCACATATGTGCGTCTATTGTATTGAAAGTAGTACTAAGATACTTTTTATGCACAAAAACAAAATGTGAGTGAATCAATCAATCACTGCCTATCGAATATGTAAAAATCTTGTGTCATGCGTTTGTCATCGAACTCCTCCGAAACGGCTTCATCTGTCTTCATTTTAGGTCAGCTAGTAAAATGTAATATGGAACTTCATGCGCTAGTAGGTATAACTAAGTTATATTTTATTAATTATGCTTAAATTGAAGAAGGATTGAGTATAAACTTAATATAAATTAAAAAAAAAACTATTTAGAGGCTAAAAGTTCCACCCATGCCGGGATTCGAACCCGCGACCTCTGGCTATCCGTGCCAGCGCTCTTTCCAACCTTAGTTGGAACTTCCAACTTTTAGCCTTTGAATTGTCCTTAGGACGGGTTAGTGCATTAAAAATAATATAGTTAATATAAATTAAGTCATCCCAGAGTACTCGTATGTACTGTAAAACAACTAGAATAGAACAGCTTTGTCTGTACTCATTATCTAGTGAGACACAAAAATCATAAAATATTGCGAAGCGGTGCAAATAAGCGCGACGTTCGTTAGCGCTAGCTTTATTCCACGAATTGCGGAAACTACCGTTTCAAGCATTTCGAGGGTCAATTTCATGAATGCTCGCCTTAATTTCGCCCATTTGGCTGGTTTCAACGCGGTGATTTTATCTTGTCGTCGGCATACCAAGGTTGCAAGGTGTGATTTTTCAAATATCCCCAAATTGGTTTCACCCCAAAACCCCAAACTTTTCAAATTAATTAAATAGAACCTTGGTGTTTATAAGACTTCAATTTTATTAGTTTTTCGGCCAAGCTGGCCGATAGCGTCGTGCCATCTTGCTTGCGTTTATTTCTAGGTAAATCCAATTCCAATCCAATATGTACTCACGAAAACACTTCGGTTGGCGAAATAAATGTTTTTTTTTAATAATGTACACAGAAAAGAACCGTTTGACAGATACACATAATAAATTTTCACCATTACAGCGATGCGTTACAAAATCACTATTCTAAAGTTAGGTCACAGAATAATTAACCTGTAGGTATATATGTCACAGTCAAAACCCTTAAACGGTCAAAACTAGTTTTGACTGATTTTAGTAGTTTTGACTGCTAAAATCAGTCAAAAGTACTCTTGTCCAAAGCTTATATTTGAAATACCAAATGGTAAAAACACCTAAAATTATGCATCGCTCAATCTGCGACACCAAAAATATAGGTGCGACGAAGCGCGTAGCGTAGCGGAGCGCGAAGGAGCGTGTTAGGTTGAACATGTAAGACCGAAAAACAACTCGACATTGTTGGATACATAT
This sequence comes from Yponomeuta sedellus, assembly GCA_934045075.1. Classification (NCBI taxonomy): domain Eukaryota; kingdom Metazoa; phylum Arthropoda; class Insecta; order Lepidoptera; family Yponomeutidae; genus Yponomeuta; species Yponomeuta sedellus. The sequence goes on from OW203739.1 coordinate 15,585,401, forward strand.
CAGAATTTTATTTTATTTTTCTGCAGTCAAAACTAGTTTTGACCGTTTAAGAGTTTTGACTGTAACATATGTACTCTATAGCGGTCCGTGAGTAAGACATTTTTTACATGATTTCTCGGAATTGCTTCTTCTTTTCCCAAAATTTCACCATAAATAACAGTTCCCCAATATATCCCCAACAGCTAAATTTTCCCCAAAATGGGGTTCAAACCCGCCAATCTGGTAACCCTTGGCGTGATAGAAGGGATATTTTTCTTAGCTATTTTCCTTTGTGTGTTTTTTACGCTTTACTACACAAAATAAAAAAAAACATGTTATTTAAAAACAGGATAATGAGCAAAGGCGGACTTATTTCTAGAAAAATTGTTCTAACTAGCTTTGAGGTTTACAATATTAAAACGACAGCAAGAAAAGGGCAAGAACGGCACAAATACAAAAATCTTCCTATCAACCCTTTATATGTCCCCACTTCTGGTATCCTGCATCGCAGGAAGGTTTGGCGTACTCCACTACGGGGGCCAAGTCCGAGTTGGTCGAGGATTGTAAGTCAGAGCCGGGCCTTGAAGTTGACAAGCCACCCAAAAGGCATTGACATAGCTTAACGCCTGCCATTACATGACAGCCGGAAACAACAGCTTAACGTGCCTTGCGAAGTAAGGAAGCGCTCGGAAAATATGCAACTAGCGGTAGTCATGGGATGGTGACCAATCCACTATCTGACCGCGCCTGCAGTTGCTTAAACTAAGTGATTGATTCCAATCACTCGGTTCCACTTGATCACGAGCGCTTTGTCATCAACTTGGGCAAATTCATTTTTATCAAGTTCAAACAGTTGACGCCACAACGATTTTAAAAGTTACTCAATTTATACCTCGTGTTACTCTTTCCCGCGTTTTTAACTCGTATTTCGTTGCGGCGAGCTTGTTCCAACTTCGCACATGGCTCGGTTTTGGTGGAAAATAATAATTAAATTCCAAGCGCGTGCTCAACACAGATGACGAGGTTCTTTTTAAAAGTTATAGGTAACTTTAATTATTTACAACATCAGTAAATCTTTCTGATTCTAATATTTCTCTAAAAGTCAAGATATTAAACAGTGTATTTAAGTAAGTTTAATTTGTTATGTATTCATTAATATCTACTTAAGTATTCGTAGTGTAAATATAGTGTATTATTTATCACTATTATGTATGTATGTAGGTATATATTTGTGAGTGAGCTTGTATGCGTGTAAGTATGGCTGCATATGAGAGTGGGAGTGCGTGTTTGTTCCGTTATGATACTCCGTGAGTCACCCGAAGGCCCTCGCTGAAAATCAGTGCTGTGAGTGCAAACCCGGAGCTTATAGTGAACATGAGGCCTTTTTCCGCTGCATCGACATACTGTGTAGCAGGGTTGGAAAAAGACATGTTTTTTAAGAACAAAACATCATGTTTTATTTAAAAAACAAAAAAAACATGTTTTTTATTAATGCTTCATTGCTGTTTTGATTGCCTTGTTTTAATCATTATACTATTTTTATTTTTAATGCACTAACCCGTGCTAAGGACAAATTTAAAAACCTATTTACATGGATAGCCAGATGTTGCGGGTTCGAATCCCGGCATGGGTGAAATTTTTAGCCTCTAAATAGATTTTTAAATGTTATAATCATGTTTTATATGAATGTCTTTATTTTATTTAGCTATATTTTATGTAAATTTTTAAATAAATAAATAGTTTTTGATTTTTTTTTTCTCCTGCTTTTGATTTATTCCTGCTTTCTTTTCTGTATTTTCCTTTTCTTGTAAAATTTGGTATGTCTATGTGGAGTCAAAAAAATGTTTTTCTTCTTTCTTCAAAATGTATTTTTATTTCGCCTAGTAACGTCCCACTGCAGGGCATAGGCCTTCTTTTAGAGGGAGGGAGTATAGGCGTAATTAACAAGCGCGGTATTTGCACATCTCTGACTAATCTTCTTCTTCTTCAGGCTATATTAGTCCACTGCTGTCTAGCAGTGGACTAATATCTTAAGGTAACCCTCCCTAATGAGCGCCCTCCATAATGAGCGCCCTCCCTAATGAGCGCCCTCCCTAATGAGCACAAGGTTGTGCCATCTTTGGGGGGTAGTGCCCATAATCCCCGCTAGTCGTTTTTTACGACACCCGCGGGAAGAATTTGGGTTGATGCTATTCTCTAGGCCGACACCACAGATCTCGGACTATTGAATATAAAAGACTGACGTATTAAGTTTAAGATGAGTTTAGTGTACCTCTCATAAGACTAAGCTTAAGACTTGTAATCTGTTTTGGTAAATAAAGAATTTCGTATTTAAACACGTATCCTATCTTCATAAATATTTCAAAATCACGCAGCATTCCTTGGTTCTAGGCTGTAGGTTCTAAATTACCTAGTACATATTGCCATTAATGAGATATACCACCCTTCAAAGAATAAATATTTTTTCTAGTATTTTTTTTTTTTTATTTTAAAGACCAAACACACAAAACAACAAAAAAGGTACAATTAAGATAAGTAAAGAATATAACAATATTTTTTACTAAAGTGCTATTATTTTCATTTGGCTTCATTTAGTTTGACAGCGTAACCCCAAAAAACCCAGAGTGGAAGCAGAAAAAGTAATTTATATAACAGAATTCCGCATGACGGGCGAGTTTTAGATCTGATTTACCGCGATTTCTCTTTTCTCAGTGTTTTACGTTAAGTCTACATTTATATTTGGTATCATCCATGGTGCGCAGATTCTGGCATCGTCATCATCATCAGCCAAAAGACGCTCATTCCAAGAATCCTTCATGGTTTTCCAAGCTTCACGGTCTTATGCCGCCCGCATCCAACGAATTCCCACCCCCGTAACCAGGTCGTCAGACTATCACGTGGAGGCCCCGCCTCCGCTGCGTCGTCAGGACCGTAGTCTTCAGGTCAGAACTTTTTGCCCCAATGGCTATCAGATCTTTGAGCTATGAGTCCCGCCCACTGCCACTTAAACTACCTTCTACGGATTTCCTCGTTCTTCATTCGATCACGCAGTGAAACTCCTCTCTCCATTGCGCGTTAGGCGATGTTGAGCCTTCTTATGATTCCTATATTCAGCGACCAGGATTCGCTTCCATAAGTCATCACTGGCCACACACATAGGTGAAACACATTTTTCTTTAGACACTGAGGTAATTTGAACGCGAAAATGTGTCGTGACGCGAAAATTTCAAATTCAAGACAAGTTGTTGTTGTGACTTCGATATTTTATTTAGAATTTTGTATGCGAAGTTTGGTCCCACTGAAGTGAAAAAGTTGTTTACATTAAGAAGCTCCGAAGATAACCACGAACCTTACTGCCAAACCATTGTGATTGTAACGAAGACCTCAGAAATAAAACTAAAGCAAACGCTTTGTGGTTTTCGAAAACTATTAATAACTTATTCGATAGGTATTGGTGACAGCTTTTGGTACCAATTATAAGGGGGTATTTTTGTTTGACGCCAGGATTGTTGAGACTAATTGTGAAGACTATTTCACTTAAACTTTAAAATTCAGATGTTGTTGAGTACCTGTCGTTTGTAAGTTTATGACCTTTTCAAGCCGAAAGGAAGAGGAATAATTTCCTGCATAGAAGCGGGATTTTTATGGAGGGCTGCTCCAAAGCGGATCCGACTTCTTGAATGAAATTGAAATACATAACATCAATAAAATCCACCTCCGTACAACGAGTCACAATATTGAATTAGGGTTCATCCTTCCTAGTACTTTTTAACACTTTGAACTTGCATCCACAGTCTCGAGCCAAAGGTTTCAATTCAGGAATTTGTACAAATATGTTATGTATTGTAATAGCCGAGTATTTTATGTAGCTTATAAACGTCTACTACAGGTCCCAGGCCTCCTCTCAAAGAGAAAGTTTGGGCTTAATTATCACGTGTGCCCACCTCAGATGGGCGATTTCGAGCGCTGAAGAATTTGAAGACCTCAAATACTCACGATGTTGAGGTATCCTCCCAAAGAGGTTCGAAATTTCACGGCGGGTAATCGCCCATTGGCTCAGTTGGAAGAGCGCTGGCACGGTTAGCCAGAGGTCGTGGGATGTGGAATTTTTAGCCTCTAAAATAGGTTTTCAAAAGTTGTCCTTAGCACGGGTTAGTGCATTAAAAAGAATATATCCACACTGGGCGCATTGATATCAACCCAACTGCTGGTCGGGTTCAACCAGTCTCTTCCTGCATCGCAGGAAGATATAATACCGCTGCATAATTGCCGATAAACCATTAAAAATACTGATTTTCACGATGCAAAAAGCATTATCTTAAAATATAACTTAAGATTTCAAAATTTCCATGTCACTACTTGAGTTAGATTGCTTGGGAACAGCCCGAGATGTATTTTTTATGTTTTCATGATGACTCGGTAGCACGGGGGATTTTGTAATAAAATTATCTACCGCGGTACGCCCCAGCCACCTTTGGCGTGTGCTTTTCGAAATTGCGAGGATTACAAGTTACTTAAAATAAGAGCAAAAATTGAAGGATTCTTTTCCTTAAAGTTGGCGCCGGCTGTCATATAATGGCAGTCGTTAAGCCATGTCAGAGGCCTTATGGGCGGCTTGATAACTTCTGAGAGTAAGGCCCGCCACTGTCTTACAATCCTCCACCAACCCGGACTTGGCCCCCGTGGTGGAGTACGGCCTAACCGCAGGTAGCGATGCAGTAAGAGACCCGTGCCCCAGCAGTGGGGACATACAAGGGTTGATAACGAGTATTTCTTAAAGTATCTATGTTAACTTCTTTATGTAGCCTATTAACGTCCCATTGCAGGGCACAGGCCTTCTCCCAGAGAGAGAGTATGGGCTTAATCACCATGCGTGCCCACCGCGGATAGGCAATTTCAAGCGCGGAGGGATTTTAACACTACAGACACTCAGGTTTCCTCACGATGTTTTCCTTCACCGTTAGCGAGTGGTATTGCTACTATAACTTCACAAATGTAAATAGCAAATGTATATAAAACCTCTAAATAGGTTTTTAAAAATGTAAATAACTTAGAAAACTACGTCATTAGCACTGGGAATCAAACTTGGGTCTCTCAAGTCGAGTCCATAGCTCTACCCACTGGACTACAGCCACTTTAGTAATTTTACTTATTAAAGAAAATTTATCTTGTGTTAATATAAACAGGATTTTGAATTTTCTCGAAAGCTTTCTCCAACTTATTGGAGAGCGGTGTACTTATCTTCTGGGAAATTTATTTTTGTTCTAATTAATTGGAGATGATTTGAGATGGAGTAGTAAAGGGAATTAACTTGATTTTATAGCTACTATAGGTAGAAACAATTCTTAGAAAACCATGCCTTAAGTCCAGAGTTAGTTTGTATTCACCGCTTCGAGAAAACTCGTAGAAAAAACTGTGATAGTATGTTATTTAGCAAAAAATAATCCTTATGATGAAGCTTTCCGATCGGTGTGATAAAGCTACAGGGTAATTTTTTTTCTCGTGTAGCGGATTCAATTCCCGGTTCAACCGTGTAATTATTTAAAAATCTATGAATGCAGTTTAGATTGTTTTTGAAATTCAAATAATGTATTCTTTCAGTAAAATGTTCCATCTACGATATTAAAGGTACTTTCCCTCCATGTGGCATAGCCGTGGGACGCCCTGTATATGGTTGTATAGGTTCAAATCAATCTGTAATAATCACTGCTTGCTCAGGCATCAACAATTGTACCGGCGACGTATTACTATTAATAGCGAATACGTAACCGGGTTCCAATTGATCTCCTGAAATTGCGATTGTTATCTGCTATGTTCGAGCATAATTGTATACTATGGTATACAATTATGCTCGAACATAGGTATATTGTTATCATCGATCTGTACCTAATATTTAGTTTGAATCCCTTTGTGAAATTGTGATTCGATTGTTCTGTGTCTTAGTTGTTTTGAATTAATTATTGTTTGATAGTAATTATGAATAGGCATCTCTTTTATTTATTTTCTTCGATATAAACTCTTTTATGTTCCCACTGCTGCGTCATAGGTTTCTTACTCCATCGCAGGAAGGTTAAGCTACTTAGTTCAGGGTAGTGTGATGTTCGACGTGTCCTGTCATGCAGATGCTGGATGCGGCAAGTTGAAGACAGGGCGCTATAGCGCTCATTAGGGGAGGGCTATGTCCAGCAGTTGACTACATAATATAGCCTGAAGAAGAGAAGATTAATAATTAATCAAAATTTTAATTGTTACACTTTACTTATCTACCTGAAATAATTACATATTACTTTTCTAAAGCATATAAGATGTTTGTACGTATAATTTCTAGGTTCTTATTCTTTAACTTGCCGTTGCGCAACATTACTCGTTTCAAACAATCAGTAGGAGATTTGCCATTTCCCTATCTAGGACAATTAAAGGATTTTACGCACCTTTCAACAGAATCTGGAAACAACAATTAATAGCAAATTTGAAGATCTGGACGTTTTCAGTGATTCGCCTTAGCCATAAACTCCTTTCAAACAAAGAGTTTAAAAGGAGTTTAGGGTTTAGCTATTAAGTTGCTGCTTGTAAATGTATATAAAATCTCTGCAAATGGTTGGTTGCCTCCAACTGGGGTGCATATCAGAACATTAGATGTAGACTTTGTTACTAGTGTTAGGTTGATATGTAGCCTCTTAGCGTTCCTAAATAAATAAATATTGATGATGAATTAGAAATTTATTTTAAAGGTTTGCTGGAAGATAATGCTTCTTACATTAAGTGCTATACGTTACGTTTACGTTTAAATTTTCCGTGAAAACAATATAAAACAACGTGAAAACGTATATTTTTAAAAACCTATTTAGAGGCTAACCGTGCCAGCGCTCTCTGAGCTGAGCTGAGCTAATGGGCGACCACCGACATCAGTGAAATTTCGAACCTCTTTACAATACTCTCTGTATTACGTTAGCAGCGACATCCTCGTTGAAGTAATTTGCATCACTTGCAGCCCCGAGTACCTACGTTGCAGTTAGGTTTTACATCGGAATGATATCGCTGTACCCACATGATTAAATGCACTAACCCGTGCTAAAGACAATTTTCACCATATATTTACTAATAACCATTGTATATCTAAGCACTGTACAATAAGAAATGTGAATATAGTGTTAGTACTTACGGATTATGGGCATTACCCCCCCCCCCCAATGACGGGACAACCTTGCGCTATGGCGATCATTGGGGAAGGGCTATGTCCAGCAGTGGACTAATATAGCCTGAAGAAGAAGAAGACGCATTAGAGGGAAGGCCGATATCATACGACCCATATTAAACTGTAATTGTAGAGGTCTAGTCATTATCAGCTTATTAAAATTAGTCGGCTTTTTGAAACCATTCAATATTAATGATATAATCTTTGGATTTTGGGATACTAGATCGGTGAAGGGCCCTTTGGGTGCTGCAGTGCATGGAACATGTTTTTTAGACAGAATTGGCTTGCCCAGCACCTATACCATCCTGACAACTTAGTCGGCCTAGTCCACCGGAAAAAAAAGCCAATGCATGCGGAGCCAACCTATATGCGCCTTCCCTCACAATGTTTTCCTTCACAGTTAGCGTGTGGTATTGCTACTACAAAGTGTGTGGTGTGGCCTCGGTGGCGCACGCTGACTGTAAAACCGAAGGTCTAGGGTTCGATCCCCGGCCGGGTCAAACTAGGAAACGAACTTTTCTAGTTTGTCTCGGGTCTTGGATGTCATCTATGTATTTACTGTATTTAATCTATCACCTGTAACACAAGTCATCTAGTTGTACTTAGTATGGGGCTAACGAGATCTGTGTAATATGTCCCTGAATATTTATTTATTTTATTATTTGCAGATAAGGGCAGTTCCGACTGCGGGCAGACGACTTCCTATCCCTCCGGTACAATCGGTCTACTTTTCCGATCGGTCAACTTTTACAAATGGTCTGCTTTCTCAAATGGTATCCATTCCCTGCATTCCCAATCGATCTGCATTCTCTAATTATTTTTAAAGTTAAGTTTTCTTCTGCGAATAATATTAAGCGAAGAGGAATATATTCACTCCGGTACAATCGGTCTACTTTCCCGATCGGTCAACTTTCATAAATGGTCTGTTTCCTCAAATGGTGTCCATTCCCTCCATTCCCAATCGGTCTACGTTTTCAATTTATTTTCAAAAGCAAGTTTTCATCTGCGTATAATATCAAGCGAAGAGGAATATATTGGTTCTATCTTTGACGACACGTAGCCGTCGAGTAAATAGTAAATATAGTGAATGTTAGACCCGTTCTCGCAACCAATATATAGCGTGGCTCCATACTACCGCTTTTTAGGGATGTCCTCAAGAAACGTTGTTCTCACTCTCAGTCTGTGTCAACATTTTCCAGGCGGAAATTCTCGAGCCACTTCTGTGACATTGCAAAAGGGTACACCGGTACGTATAATGAAGGTGCTCGGTGCTCCAACCATTGAGTAAGAGCGGTAAAGAATGTGATAGCAGTAATATACGAAAGAAATTAAGGCGTAATTGTCGAAAACCAAAAAAAAAATATTGTTATTTGGTCCGAAATTTTTTTTGTACGGGTTGACAAATCGATTTGATAGCTGAATCAATTTTTGAACTAAAACTTTCGTAAGCACAACACATTGTAGACTTTTAGTCCGGATCTACTTACGGGTGTTGTGATTAAGCTCTGCGAATCGTAAATGAATACGCAAATTCTCCAATTTGGAATTGGCTGCCAATTGTTTGATCTTTTGTATCTGCCGTTTTTGTAACATTTTTTCCCGGTATACAATAAAGAATATTCTTATCATATCTTATCTTATCTTGCGCAAAGTTAAATCAATTGATTTGTTGCTTGCAATACCTTGCAATACCTGATGTGAAGTCGACGAACCGATTAATTCAACGTGAAATCCTTGCCAGTTCGCTGGATTTGTCTCACAATTTCTTAAACACTCTCTGTCTAAACATAACAAAACGTGATTTCCACGCTACGGGTGATGGGTTAAAGTCTCGTTTGGAGGCGCAGTACTTTGTAGGAATGGCCTCAGTCTAAGTGATTTCCCATGTTAGTGAGTTCATCGTCTGGTAACCATATCGCAGAGTATCCTTCATGGTGACTTGAATTCGTTCTTAGATTTTACCACCGTTAAGAAACACTTGGAAATAGATTTAAAAACAATGGCGTGTCTTAAAAATTACTTTAATTTATTGCACACATAAAAAAATCATAGAACACTTTATTGTACATAAAAATGGAAATTACACAGATATTTCTTAACCTAAGAGTACAGAGGGAGGCCTTATCACTAAAAGTGATCTCTTCCAGACAACCTTTGGATGAACTGGACTAATACATTAGAGAAGAAAGTAGATGTACAAAAATACATAGAAAACTATAATTTCAGAGGTTCTTATATAAATACCTACATGCCTCAATAACAGTTTGAATTAATAAAATTATCAACAGTTATAAAAATAATTTACATATATAAAAATTAAAAAAATATACTATATATATAAATACATCACAAACACAGAAAGCACAATAATATAAAATAAAAAACTGTACATGGCGAAATTGTTGTGTCTTCAAAAAATACTTCACTGAAGCATCATGGCTTAAATAATTTAGAACAATATAACATTACGTAGAAGCTGATGTGGATCGATGCCCAATAACGATGTTTTAGCTGTAAGTTTCATATTTTATATTATTTCATATCAATTCAATTCAATATTTTTTATACAATGTAAAAACTAAATGTTTACTCATTGAACGATATCTAACAATATCAGAACTGAATATAACAACAATTTACGGCCCCATTCATTACTTTGTTTAATATTAGGAAAATACTACTCAACAGAACATACCAAAGAAACATATAGAAGACCAATTTTTAGTCTCCATTTATAATTTATTTTTATATCAAAAGATAATTCCACTAAAACCTCGTAGAGGCGTTTTATTTAAATTGTAGTGATCTTTTGTAAATTCTCCCCCACAGACTACTTTAATCTGCGTTTTCGGAGTGGTTATGGAATTATGTTTTTATAAATAGGCCTCTTAAGTTTGTTCGAGTAGTTTTTAAACAAGTCAAGTGGTTACACTTAATTAAACAAAATATTAAATATAGTACCTACACTTTAAAACTGAATTGTCAAACAATATTTGTCAAGCGCAAAAGTGGACTTATTTCTAGAGAAATTTGTTCCAGCCAGCCTTACTACATAATTGTAAAAACCAAACAACAATATCTAGATAAAAGATAGAATATTCTTTATTGTACACAAAAAATTACAGAAACAGAAATTATATAAAAATAGTACCTAATTAAGTAATTTCTTCCAATCAACAATAGACGGAGACAAGAAATATAAATAAGTATCTACAAATTAATAAAATAAATGTAAACCTAACTGCAAAGTAGGTATTCGGGGCTGCAAGTGATGCAAATTACTTCAGCCAGCCTGTACGTAATACAGAGAGAATTGTAAAGAGGTCCGAAATGTCACTGACGCCGGTGAGTCACCCATTAGCTCAGTTGGAAGAGTTCTGGCACGGATAGCCAAAGGTCGCGGGTTCGAATCCCGGCATGGGTGGAATTTTTTGGTCTCTAAATAGGTTTTTAATAAAATACCAGTGATTGGTATTTTATTAAAAACCTATTTTGTGAATGAAACTTTTTCCTCTATGTTTCGTGGACAGGAAATTACGGGAAAACGCATAATGACTGTCAGGGATTGATGACTGTTCTGTAGAAGGAAGTGGAAAGAAAGTGCAAGTGACTCGTGATGATTAACGACTTCCCATTGGCCATAAAGGCCTTCCTCCTTGAGTCCTCTCCATTACTTTCGGAAGAATCATTAAGATGAAATGGGGACATTTAATTTTGTAACATACAATTGTCCTGAATGGCAAAAAATATTTGTTAGCATTAGGTCCAGAGATTGAGGAAGTTTCAAGAAAGTTTTTAATTTCTTTAGTAATGTGGAGTTTTTTTTATCAGATAGTCCGATTTTAATTTTTATGTCATGTGTGCTATGCAAAGTGAGTAATATTCTTTTGTTCTCTTTTGAAACTGTAAATAAATTCTTCTTCTTCAGTTTAATGTAGTCCACCTGGACATAGCCCTCCCCTAATGAGCGCCTTATCTTCAGCTTGCCGCATCCAGCATCTGCCAGCAGTTTTTCGCAGATCGTCATCCCACCTGGTTGGAGGGCAAATGAATAGATTATTATATGCATATTTAAGTACAAATTTGTATTGGTAAGTATTTTGGACGCCTAAACTTTCAGCCTACTAACAGAATTTGGACGATAGTAAAACGCTAAATATGTTGCTCGATTGATATATTTTCTGCAAGTGTCACATATCACAACAAATAATGGTAACCAAGCGATATTCAAATCGGTGTCATGTATCGGATAGAATTATAACCGGCAAATACATGTGCATATAACACCTCCAATAATGTGAAGGTAGGAATCGAGTCTTGCAGCTTTTTTCGAGCTTTCCTGAACTTCAAAGACTATTTTTCAGACTATTTTTTAATGATTTAATTGTCTAGTTCTCAGATTATTTTCCTGTATTTGTAGTAAAACACGATATTCAATGTCAAATTTAATCTGTATCAATGGGATAGTTCTGTACTCTATGAACTTTCATTCTCTCGAGCGTCCAAATATTACGTTTTTTGTGACATAAAAGGCCGTAACTTCTTTTGCATTAACTTTTTTTCACAATTTTTTCACGAGTTTTTCACAACATGAAAATCAAAGTAACAGAACTGAAAGATGTCTTGTCTATCAACGTGCCAATTGGAATTGATAGATGTGCCTGTAACCAATAACCTTAATCACGCTCTGAGACAGCAAGGAAATAGGCTCGCTCTGGGTCGCTGACGCTAGATTCAACTAGCTGTTTTTGGGTCAGCTCACAAAGCGGCCCGTCCCACTGTCTCTGCACTGATGGGTCTTTTGGTGGGCCAGTAGCCGGGCAAACCAGTCTCCATACCTACTTGGCTTCGTCACAGCATGAGACCTAAGTAGTGTCCAGGGACGGACAGACTAGGCCACCGTGGTGTGGACGGAAGACAAGAAGGCATGCAGTGCCACGCTTGCCTTTTTTCTGACTCTGAGAACTTCTAATCTAACTTAGATGGAGGCCTGGAGCCAGGCGCGTTCCAAAATAGGGAAATTTAATATCTGGATTAAGGCCAGATGAATCATAGAGTCTATAGGCCCCAAGAGTGCGGCCTGGCTAAACAGCGGACTACATCTTAGGTAATACATGAGTTTTGGTTCAAATAGACAGAAGCGGATATTTTGAAGGTCTGTTTATTTGCTGCGGGTGCCGAATGGTTTCGATAAATTTGGTTTTTTCATTACCTTAGAAACTGTGGGAAAGCTTTTTCGAGGACTGACTAGGAGGTACAGGTTCTCCTTATCCAAAATTTTTAAATGTAGCGCCAGTCTGTTAAATTCCCGAATAGGGATTCCTGAATTTATATGCTCAAAATAGTAAAGTTCGCATTTACTGTAATTTTGTTCCGAGCCTATTAATTTATTTTTTTCCGAGAGAGTTCCAAGTTCTTGTTGTACTTCTTTCAACTCCGAGGGTGACGTCATCGAGATACGAGGATTTTATGGATAGCCAGGCTGAAGATGGCTGACCCAATGGGTCGCTCTGCTGGCAACCCACATAAGATTCAAGGGCATGATCCCTGTATACTAACTTAGATTGGGAGCTGTAAGTTTGCTACATGTAAGAATAAATTTCAGGGATTGCTTTTTTTCTGCCAGCATTACCCCCCGTCCACCAAGTTGAAGGCGTTCTTTACGTCCAGCTTCAGCACCACCCCATCTTTCTCCTTAAGGTCCGCACAGCATGCACCACTGAGACACTCATCCTTCCTTCAACTCATACTCCGAAACAAAGATGCGTTGGCTGAAGAATTTTTTGAAGTTTTCGGAGGTTGCCGCGGCGGTATATCATTATCGGTATATCATTATCACGCTATGCGACGTATCGTCACCCACACTGCTATTGGGTGAATCCCTCCGTCTTTCTTCTTCAAGGTACATAGGTTTTCCCCGTATAGCAGGGGGTCACCTCTGCGTTAACCCTATCTTTACTTAGGAACGAACTATAGTTTTGTTTTTGTTCAGAAATAACGTGATTGTTAGATAACCTTGTATTTGACATTGACATTGTTTTAGAGACTGCAAAGTTTCGTAGTTACTAGCAGAAGTTACGATATTTCTTAGAAATTCGCAGAGGTAACGGATTTTTGTGGCAATTTGCAGAGGCTACGAAGTTTTTTAGCAATTATCAGAGACTACGAAGTTATATAACAAGGCTACACAGCTTTGTAGATGAATGTACGTATGAAACAAAAAATACAGTCCCTAGCATGCGGGCAGGAGTTGCCTTAGGTCATGAGTTAGCTAATCAGGTGCAGTCGAACACTAGCGTTGGACACCGGTACCTACATTTTTTTTTCAGAACGTGATTTACACAACTATTTTTGTATATTTTTTTTTCCTCGCACTTGTGATTGCTATTGTTCTAGTGCTTTATTTAAGTGTTTGCATTTTCTACCAGATGCTGTTTAACAGTACGAGGAAAGTAAGTATGAGTGCAAAATACGTAGGTCAATGACGTTTTTTACCCCATCGTGTCTTAAGGGAATCTTTATCGTCACTGGTGATACTTACAAATTATCAACCTATTTAGGTCCTGGTCAAAAATTTCTATTAATATGGTCTAATGTATCTTGTTCACAGGTAATCTTAATTCTTAAGCATGTTAATTTTTTTTCAAGTGGAATGCTGATTTCTGGCTGGAATGCTGGAATGTTCATTTATTTGTATATTGATTTGAACATTCCTGCTGTTGGTTGTTACAACTACGACTTTTCTGGCCACAAAATATTATTTCCATCAACAATTTAACTGTTCGGAAGCCTTTGGGTACTTTCTGCAAAATCTAAAAATGCTAAAAACTCGGTTTCGGTTATATCGAAGTATTTAGCGGAAATCGACTGCGTCAATAAGTTCTGAATATTAATTTATTTGTATATTGATTCGAAAATTCTTGCTGTTGGTTGTTACGACCACGACTTTTTTGGCTATAAAATATTATTTGCATCAACCACTTAACATGTAATTAAAATAGTATTAATAAATAAAAAAGAACGTCATTGATAACAAAAAAAAAACTAACAAACAAAATAATTACTTGATTTTTTCGGAACGGTTCGACCAGGTTCCGCTCTGATTCGCAAAGCTTGATGATAATGAGTAAAGTAGAGATGTTGAGTTGTATATAACTGCGCGCTTACGAAACTTTTAGTTAAAAAAAATAACCTTCTTGTACTTTCGTCTAGGTACCTCAATGTTGGTCACTTTACCAGTCCAGCTGGTGCTAAAGTGGGTGATAGACGTACGAGCTTTAAACTTGCGATCTTATAGTTCGCAAACATATTCGGCTCGACGTCGGTGACACACGTAAAGTTTACACTGGGTAACGCGATGTCTGGCTGGCCATAACTCGCGAAGAACCAACAACCATTGGAGTAAATGTGACCTTGAGTGGAGACCGCGACTCGGCAAACGTAGTGTAGGACGCCCTCCGACTAGGTGGGATGACGATCTGCGAAAAACTGCCGGCAGATGCGGCAAGCTGAAGACACGGCGCTATGGCGCTCATTAGGGGAGGGCTATGTCCAGCAGTGGACTAGTATAGCCTGACGATGACGAACGCGATGTCGTCGACTGAAGTCTTGTGTTATTTAGGAATGGTATCGTATCACATTTTAAAAACCAATAAAAGAAGAAGTTGACACCCATTGACGGCTGAAACAAAATAGCGACTGGCGGCTCGCAGATGTGGCCAGACGGGCTACGAGCAAGATTTCAAACCAGTTGGATCGCCGACAAACTTGCTCAGCGGTTTTAAAGTTCGCGTACTTAGGGTGATACACGGGTGAAATAAGTCTGCGAGCCATAAGTACGCGTACTTGCTCGTACATCTATCACCCACTCAATTCGCCGGTAATCGGCTTTAATAGTTGAAAAGTTTTGTTTTTTACAAACCACGCAGTTCATGACCTCTTTTTGGACAAAAGCGTGAATAAAACGCCGGTCTCATGACTTACACAAAACATAAGATTTTTTCACCTTTTTCACTATATTCTTCTAATGTAAGCCTAGAAACTTTGAGCGAATTGCGTAGAATAAAAATGTTTTCGTATCGGCAGTTAGCTAATTGGTATACGACTATTATTATTTTCCATCCCAACATTTTTATCTTGAAGGCGAAAAGTTCCTAAAGTACCGATATGTCATACTTACCCAATTCGCTGATAATTGTTGCGGATATTTCCGATTTCGGACATTAACTTTCTTATTTAGAAAGTTATTTGATTTATCGCTTCGGATATTACTTTACACCTTAACAGACTTTCTTGGTACTTTTAATTTAAGAGCTATACATTTTTGTCGCAAAGTCCCTCGTTATGCTGATACTTCACTTGGCAACTCTTATTCTCGTATTATGAATTACTCCTATAAGTAGTCCAGGGTAACGAGATTACCATCTCGTTAATCTCTCGGCTATCGGTAATCTCGCTACTCTTGCTACAAGGAACTACCCTTTACAGGTGGTTCTCTAGATACCATTATTTTTATCTCGTCGATTATAAGGGCTTGGTATGTTTTTTTATCAGCTACTCTTTCATGTGTGATCTATAAAGGTTCTTAAGTAAATTCACAGTCACTTAACTACGCGGATTCTCGTATTATTGTTTACTCTGATGAGTGGCCCAAGGCAAGTCGTTATGTTTTTCTCTAGGTACAAAGAACTGCCTTTTAAAAGTGGTTCTCTAGATTCCATTATTTTCATTTCGTCGGTGATAAGGGCTCTGTATACTTTTTCATCAGCTAATCTTTCTTTTATGATCTCTAAAGGCATCTCTTAAGTAAAGGCAGCTTTGCCATCTATTGTATTGTGCTATTTCTGCAATATCCTCGTTGGAAACATGTATTGAACATTCTTCTGACGTATTCGTATTGACTGGGGGGGGGGGTAAAAATGTAAGGTGAATGCAAATGTTCTCATTTCCAGCGAGTATTGTGTTCGCGGAATATTCCAGAGTCTTACGTACCGCCATCAGTTCGCTAATTCGATCCGTGTAGCAAATGACTATATTCCATCCTATTTTATCTTGAAGGCGAAAACTTCCTAAAGTACCTACCGACATGTCACAATTACCTAAGTCACTGATACTTGTTGCCGATATTTCCGATTTCGGACTTTAACTTTCCTATTTAGAAAGTTGTTTGATTTATCGCTTCGGATACTTTTCACCTCATCCAATTTTCAGAAGTCAATTGGCTACTCGTATTTTCGTATTTGTTGACGTTTTATAAACGTGTTAAGTATGTTAAGGACTCGTCAGAAAACCTGGCAATGGATGGGAAATAATTTAAATCCCTAATAATTGTTTCTTATATTTTACAGTTCATCTTCTTTAATATAAAAATGAATCGCTGAATGTGTTAGTAAACGCAAATCTCTAGAGCAGCTGAACCGATTTGGCTAATTCTGCAGAATATTCCTTGAAGTACGACGGTGGTTCTTACGGAGAGAAAAAAATAAAAAATTGCCAGAAAAAGAGTAAAAACAACACTTTTTTACACTCCCATATAAAAGATTCGTAATCATACTTAAAAGTCAATTCGAACTTGATTACCATACCATAAAGTTTAAGTGTTAGTGGAGAGGTTCCGGGAAGACAAAACAATTGATTGACGTTAGTGTCGAATAATTATTTATGTCAATATTTCTCAATATTTATACGATTGTAATTACCCCTTTTTATTGCAATTACTCCTATTACCCATCATAACGGTGTCATATTATGGTCATTACCCCACAATGATGGCACAAACTTGCCCTATGACGCTCATTAGGGGAGGGCTATGTCCAGCAGTGGAATAATATAGCCTGAAGAAGAAGAAGAGGATACGATTGTCAAAAAAAAACAAGTTGTCTATGGTAAAATGTAAATTGTCTGTGGTAAAATGTCACTGGCTCACTCACTGTCACTGACAATGGCTCTGGAGGTGGAAGCAATGGTATCAATTTCACCTTTCCATTTGCGCAACACAATCCATTGGCTTCATTTTGTATGTCGATACCTTACAATATTAGCAAACTGAGTTCATAAATTCAATAGCAACACAGTTGTAGGCACTGCAATCAATTGACACATCGTAACAAAAAGCAGCTCGGTTCAAACTTCTAAAAACACCATTATTAGTTGAATCTCGTGCTTCACGGGTCCGACTTAACCGAATTCTTTCTCGTTCATTGTTATCTTCATGTTCCTGGGCAGTACGATTCGATCGATAATTATTTTGATTTGTTGCATTTTGGGTTCTTCTCATAACACCTTAGAACCTTGTCACATTAACCTCTTCTAGCCTGATGTGTAAGAAATTGAGTATTTTGACTTCGACAAGGTACTGAATTGCATACATGTTGGTGCTCGCGACTCTACGTAACTTAAAAAACCAAGTCATTGGTACATACCGGTATTCCAATTCAGGACCTCCCGAATGTGAGGCTGGCGTATACTCCACCACTACCACCGCCTTTTTCGATCGATCTATATCAACTCTAGTATGGGACATACAAGAGTTGATATCGATCGATTGAAACTGCTGGGGAACGGGTCTAGGCATCCACCACGGCGGCCAAGTCCGGTCAGAAGTTATCAAGCCGCCCATGAGGCCTCTGACATGGCTTAACGACTGTCATTACACGACAGCCGGCACCAACGGCTTAGCGTGCCTTGCGAAGCATGGAATTAGACTTAAGCCGCGTTTTCACGGTCTTAGTGGACTCGGACCGGGTGCGCCATTCGAGTAAAGTAAAGTTTCTGATTGGCGTTTCTGATTTCTGAATCAGAAGCATTAGTTTACTTGGATGGGGCACTCGGTCCGAGCGTACTATGACCGTGAAAACCTGGCTCTGTTTTTATTAAGTCTAATTATAGTATCATGAGTTGAGTGGCGTTTACTGTTTTTACGTTTTCAATTTCGTCGCCATAAACTCGTCTCGACTCTAGCTCCTATATGAAATATAATTTGATACCTACCATGAGACGTCAGGCTGTTTGCCTGAAGCTAGATAGTTATTTTTAGTTCGCCAAGTCGCGTTATCTGGATTAGATAAAAAAAGTTTTTCAATATTTTCTCTCTCTACCTCGGAACACCTTTATTTTTTGCCAATACGTTCCTTTGTTGGCGCTTGTTGACAAAAACATGTTGTCTGAAATCCACTTACAAACACCAAATAGTGGTTAAGTAATTAATAACTTTCTAACAAATAAAAACCTAAGTTTCCTTATGCTACCACTGTTATTATTGTTATTTTAATTCTTTATTGCACTAATTACATGAGTAAATGTACAAGGGGGGCCAAACGCATGAATTATTCTCTTCCAGCAAACTTTTGGTGTTGAAGAGACTCGCAAAGGATAGTGCAGGAAAAGAAGGTGAAATAGGTACAATACAAAACTTACATAAACATAGGGAGATACAACAACGTGGACCTACACGGGCAAGGGGAAGGGGGGTAAATAATAAAAATTAGGATAAACCTACACCAACGATAGTACATAGATAAATAAATAGATATACTAATTAGTGTTACTCTTAGTGTCGTCATAATAAAACTCGTACGATCTACCTGACTTGAATGTATTAAATCTTTAATTACTTTGACTGCCTCGGTGGTCTAGCCGTTAAGGCGCTTGGGTACCAAGACAGAGGTCGTGGGTTTGATTCCCTCCAGATGCCGCTGTAGATATATCTATCTACAGCGGCATCTGGAGGGAATACAGAACAGGGATAGAGAACACTTTATTGCACAACCAGAAAAAAATCACAACCATGATTCTTAAATCTAAGTATTGTTATACAATTGGCGGTCTTATCGCTAAGAGCGATCTCTTCCAGACAACCTTTGTACATAGTTGTTCAATAGAATGTTCAAAAGATCTTCCGCCAATTTGGTACGGAACTCGCGATGTGATATTTTCCGGTCAAAACTGGAAAATATCACAAAGCAGTTAAAAATGGCCGCATTACAAATACGACGGAAGAGCTTTTTGTACCAAACTCTGTTCCTCAGACGTTCCATAGGGTGAGCGGCAAGGTATTGATCTTTTCGATCTATACCTCCCATGGTCTTGTTGTAATCGAGTACTAAGTTTGGTTTGTAGGTCACTTTGTCATATTTTTCATTTGTCCCAATTTGAAGGATATGGTATGTTGAGATCATACTATGTTAGCATCTCGCCATAACATAATCGACAAATCGGAACAATATGTGGCTACCACTTCACCTTGTCGAAGGTCGGTCCTCTTCATGGTTTTGACTGACTCGGGAACGAATTCCCGATTCAGCCGTAGTGTGCCATAACAGTCAGTGCGTTGTCTTTTCAGACATCTCAATAATAATGGGCTATTGTAAAAATTGTCCATTATTACCGTATGCCCACGGTGAAGTAACGGCTCGATTAAGTCAAAAACTATTTTGGCAGTGGCGTTAGTAGGTCGAACACTGCTACCGCTAGTTGCCAAAGTTTCTGGTCTGTCGATTGCCTCGTCCCCGTCAGGTCTGTCATTGTCAGCTGTGTCGTCATCGTGTCTGTCATCACCGTCCGGTCTGTCATTTGTCCCATCATCGTCTTGTGTCGCATTCGTTCTTTGTTTTCCAGCATAAACAAAAAACTTCCAGAGATAGCCACTAGAAGATTCACACAACTCGTAGGTTTTAACTCCGACTTGTGCGGCCTTTGACGAAATTTTCTGAGCAAAACTCAATCTTCCGTGCCACTTCAGCAGAGACTCGTCTATGGCTATCTCTTGAGAAGGCATGTATATACTGGAAAACTTGTCGTTAAAGTAGTCGATTACCGGTCGTATTTTACACAGTCGTGTCGTGTCCTGTAATGATTCATTGTCAACAAAATGAAGCAGTGTTTTTAGCAATAAAAAACGGTTATATGACATAATTCGGGAGAAATACATCAGAGTGCCAAATCCATTAAAACCAAAATAGGCTTCTTCATTCGGTAAGGGATAAAGGCCTTGTAAAATATGGATTGCCAAAAAACTGATCATTTCGTCCCTGTCAGTAGGAATCCAACGGCTAAAGCGTGAGCTCACAGTTAGCTTATTCTGCTCACGCAGTAAAACCATCTTTTGAGCAGCGTACCTGTTGGTTTCCCTACACAGTCGGTCAATAAAGTCAAAGTCGAACATCTTATAAAAGATGTCAACGACTTGAGTCTCGTCAGTTACGTCACAAGTTGGTCCAGATCTCTCGCTAAATGTCTCACGTCGTCCAAGAAAAGATTTTCGGTCATGAGTCCAGTTAAATGTGTAGTTGTCATTTTGGTCAGGCATGAGGTCTCGTATCGCCAGGTCATTAGCTTCGTCTTCAGTTCGTAAAATGTCTGCTTGGAAGCGCGTCAAGTCAGTTTCGCACGCAGGCTCAGTCGTGGCGCTACGTGCTATAACTATCGGGGGGAGGCAATTGTCATCAATATTAAGGTCGTCATCGTCACTGTCGCAAGTAGTCTGTATCCAGTCAGTTATAACGGTTTCAAAGTTAGGGTCGTTAAAACCTGGAACAAAGTTTGAAATGAGACAAAATCCGAGCTAAACTTATTATTACTATTGAGTGACAGAATTTTTAATTACCAATTGATGAGTTTGTCTTTGAAGTTGGAGCGCCGATTTCTACTTCTGCACCAACATCTACAAAAAGAAATAGCCATGATAAAAAACATACCTGATACTTCAATCTGAATCAGATTCTGAAAATCTTGCATGTGTGGTTTTAGTTGGTCTTAGTTGGACTAATTGCAAATTCAACCATGTACTTGGTCTACTTGGCGAACTGTACGGAGAAT
Organism: Yponomeuta sedellus; assembly: GCA_934045075.1. Classification (NCBI taxonomy): domain Eukaryota; kingdom Metazoa; phylum Arthropoda; class Insecta; order Lepidoptera; family Yponomeutidae; genus Yponomeuta; species Yponomeuta sedellus. The sequence goes on from OW203739.1 coordinate 15,606,390, forward strand.
TAGGAACGGTATTGGCTTCTGGCGTACCTATTTCCATATCGACACAGGGTAATTCTGAAACAAACAAGCTGACATGAAGTCAACATCACAGCAAAGAAAATAAATTAAGACATCAGATGAGAAATAATAGACTTTTTTAAAAACCTATTTAGAGGCCATAAATTCCACCCATGCCGGGATTCGAACCCGTGACCTCTGGCTATCCGTGCCAGCGCTCTATCCAATGATGCTATGAGCTAATGGGCGACTCACCGGCATCAGTGAAATTTCGTTTGAATTCGAACCTCTTTACACTATTCTCTGTATTACGTACAGAGAATTTTTAGCCTCTAAATAGATTTTTAAAGTTGTCCTTAGCACGGGTTAGTGCATTAAAAATAAAAATAGTATAATAATAGACTTACCGGCTGGACTGGATTCGGGTGCTATGGGACGAGATTCTGGAACAAACAAAATTAGATATAGTTTACACTGAACGAACAAAATAGTAAAGATGATAATGAATTATATAATCGTCTTACCGATTGAACGGTACCCGGAAGACGTGCCCGGCATGGCTTCCGCAGTTGCTATGGGACGAGATTCTGGAACAAACAAAATTAGATATAGGTTACACTGAACCAACAACCTACATGTACCGTGTTTGCTGACAAATAAAGACCTGAAATGAATTGAATTGAACAAAATAGTAAAGATGATAATGAATTATATAATCGTCTTACCGATTGAATGGTACCCGGAAGACGTGCCCGGCATGGCTTCCGCAGTTGCTATGGGACGAGATTCTGGAACAAACAAAATTAGATATAGCTTACACTGAACCAACAAAATAGTAAAGATGATAATGAATTATATAATCGTCTTACCAATTGAACGGTACCCGGAAGACGTGCCCGGCATGGCTTCCGCAGTTGCTATGGGACGAGATTCTGGAACAAACAAAATTAGATATAGCTTACACTGAACCAACAAAATAGTAAAGATGATAATGAGTTATATAATCGTCTTACCGATTGAACGGTACCCGGAAGACGTGCCCGGCATGGCTTCCGCGGGTGCTATGGGACGAGATTCTGGAACAAACAAGATTAGATATAGCTTACACTGAACCAACAAAATAGTAAAGATAATAATGAGTTATATAATCGTCTTACCGATTGAACGGTACCCGGAAGACGTGCCCGGCATGGCTTCCGCAGTTGCTATGGGACGAGATTCTGGAACAAACAAAATTAGATATAGGTTACACTGAACCAACAAAATATTAAAGATGATAATGAATTATATAATCGTCTTACCAATTAAACGGTACCCGGAAGACGTGCCCGGCATGGCTTCCGCAGTTGCTATGGGACGAGATTTGGAACAAACAAAATTAGATATAGCTTACACTGAACCAACAAAATAGTAAAGATGATAATGAATTATATAATCGTCTTACCGATTGAACGGTACCCGGACGACGTGGAGGAAGTACCCGGCATGGTGTGCGAGTCCACCATTACGCAAGGAAGTCGTTCCGGAGAGGGCTTCCTGTAAAACCAAAGTAAATAATTTAGTAAACTAGACTACAAAGAATACATGGGCAAGAAAAAAGCAGAAGACAAAACATTACCTAAGCTGACGCTTACGCGGTGGAGCATCTGGCAAAAGCATTCGCTCCAGTTGCGCTTTGCGTTTGCGTGCGACGTACTCCTGCCGCACAGTTGTCGGCAAGGCCGCAAGCCGGCGTTGCGTGACTAATCTTTGGGTCCTTACATCATGCAACGCGTCTTCTTCATTGCTAAAACAATATCACGACTATATTAATCTAAAAAGTACGGGAGAAAAGATATAAACTCAGTATAATAGGTACTTACTGTTGATCAGTACCAGTAGCGCCAATACTACCAGCATCAGTACCACCACCAGCATCAGTGCCAGTACCACCAGGGGCACCACGGCCCCGGCCACCACGACTCCGGGCACCACGGCTTCGGGCATTACGACCCCGGGCACGACCCCGGGTACTACGGCCCCGAGTACCACGGCCTCGGGCGTCACCACCCTGGTCACCAAGTCCCGGGGCATCGCAGCCACGGGCACCACGGCCCCGGCTACCACCACCTCCACGGCAAGCATCACCAAGGCCAACACAGCCTTGGATACCACTACCATATTCATTTTGAATGTCAGACCTATAAATGACAGCTTAGCTCAGCACAGTTGATATGCCACAGTGACACAATTTTAAATTAGGCATACATGCATCTTAATTGTCAAACCCAAAATGTTATGCAATGCAAGAAAAAAATTAGAATTAAAGGTTATTAGATTATTTTTACAATAATAACCAAAAAACTTGTGTTAAAATAGATTTTATGTAAATAGTGGAAGATGGCGTGCAGTTATTTTTCTATTTTGAATAATTTTGATTAGCTAGATAGTGAAAAATACAAAACAAAAAACACACAAAAGTTAGTACTTATATTAAGTAAGACGTTTTTTACCATTATTATTCAAATATTTTCAAATTAATTTGAATTGTTATTTACAGTATAATTTGAATGAAACCATTTCAATCATTAACGTTTCCGAAATTAAATTTTTGGTAAAAAAAAATCTGACTGAAAATATTATTTTCATGTTTTTAAATTATTTTCATGCCACTTATAATGTTCCACACTTGAATTAAATCACGTTAGTAATAAGCAACCCAAAACCACATTGAGAACACTCATTGTTTCACTGCGTTTGTACGAACCCTTATTTCGATCCCAAACGTCAACGTCCAACGTAGATGTAGTTACGCATGTAAAAAAGCTGGGAAATACATTAGGAAAACTTAAAATACTCAGCGGAATTCACATATTTCTATTGCTTGATGTATTTTATTTATAATGAATGAAGTAGATTTACGACTCTAAGTAATATTTTCTAGTGAAATTCAATAGAATGCACGAAATCTATTGTAGAAACATGGCGTGTCGCGGCGGTAATTTATCATGTCGATTCTGTCGTTGTATGGAGCACAGATCTAGAATTTCTATTATCTAGAACATGTAATCATAAAGTGCAAATCCTGACGATTATTTTAATATATAATACATGGAAAAATAATGAATACTTACATTTTTTAAGCAGATTGAAATCACCTCCAATACACTTCACGGTAATAGTCAACAACTGATTTTGATTTGAAAGATATTTTTTTTTAATGCCAAGACTTGTCTATGAAAACAAGCACCATTAAATGAATAATTTGCCACAGATTATTGTGATAACCGATTCGAGAAGTTATTTGAAAGGTTTCATTCATAAAAATCGATTTTATTAACAGCAGTCCGCGAAGTAACTATAGTTACGTAGACGTACAACGCTACTTTTTTTTAAGTTGCTGTAGTTACGTAGACGTTTGAGTGGTTAGTCCGGTCGTTACATTCACACTATCGGTAGTCTAGTAACCAATCGCGTTGCAATGTTATAACCCGTGCTACTTAACTCGTCTTCTCCCGTGATTCTATCTTCTTCGCGAGAGATGTCTATTTAATTTTATACCCCTTATGGGCAGCTTGATAACTTCTAACAGCAAGGCCTGGCATTGTCTTACAATCCTCCACCAACCCGGACTTGGCACCCGTGGTGGAGTATGGCCTAACCTTCCTGCGACGCAGGAAGAGACCCGTGCCCCAGCAGTGGGAACATACAAGGGTTGATATCGAATCCAATACCCCGGGAATGACTTTGCACTGTACGATAAAAGGTGTTGTATTATTGGCGGTGTGACAACCAAGAAAGAAATTCCTGATTCTCACACTGGTGTGACAACCTGGTGTGACCACGAGTCCGTAACGTTATTGCTTTGTGGACTGCCAAATTGAGGCAAATGATAATGATCTCGTCCTTATACCATTCCATTGAAGAACTATGTAAGTATTAGATTTTAGGGCCTGGACAACAGCAGTCTACTAAATTAATAGTATATTTTTTTGATTAGGTTATTGAAATAATACACAAGGAAATACATTCTCACTCTTTTTATTCGCTATAACACTATGTTTGTTAATTTTAAACACTTACAAGTTCTTGATTGTCCATTTAAATATTTATTTCATAAATAATCAAGTTGACATTATAATTAAATCGTAATTATTAATACCTTTTCTAAGATCACAACAGTTTTGCATTGAACCTTGAAACATTTACATTAAATAAATATTTACAGTCTAGTCTCGTCATTGTGAAGATATTATACAATTCAACAATTCAACTAATAGGGCTTACTAACATGGACGACTAAGCAATTAAAAAAGTTACTTCAGTTCAATGAAACAAAACTTATAGATAGGTATTTTTTACGCACGCTACGTATTCTCTGCATCGTAGTGAACTAAAACAACAATTTCTGTGAAAAACAAAGTCCTCGGAGATATTTCGAAAATTTGCTATTTTGGCAGAAATGTGACGCATTTCTTCACCATAACTTTTTCCAAGTTGCACAGAAAATGAATTTAAAATTACCACACATTTATTTAAAACATCGAGATCTCAAACAAGTGTAACGCTGTACCATAAGTACAGCGAAAGTTATGCCGTCCGTGGCATGCTAAAGTTTACGAAATTTTCATATAACCCAAAAAAAAACTTATATTCTTTTAATGCACTAACCCGTGCTATGGACAAATTTTACCTATTTAGAGGCTAAAAGATCCTTTTAATGCACCAACCCGATTTAGCACGGGTAAGTGCATTAAAAAGAATATAATCATGTGGGTACAGCGATATCATTCCGATGTAAAACCTAACTGCAAAGTAAGGTACTATTTTTATTTTTAATGCACTAACCCGTGCTAAGGACAATTTTTTTTAGCCTCTAAATAGGTTTTTTTTGCAAAGTAAGGTACTTGGGGCTGCAAGTGATGCAAATTACTTCAGCCAGATGTTGCTGCCTGAACGTAATACAGAGAGTATTGTAAAGAGGTTCGAAATTTCACTAATGCCGGTAATTCGCCCATTGGCTCAGTTGGGACAGCGCTGGCATGATTAGCCAGAAGTCGCGCGTCCTGGCATGGGTGGATTTTTCAGCGTCTAAATAGTTTTTTTAAATAATAACTTAATTCCGGAATTACTTAATTAAATTTTTGTCGGAAATTTTGCTGAGAATTAAAATGTCGTAAGCTGTCTCTGATAAGGTAGTATAGGCAGTAAGCGTACGTGGAAGTATCCTGCCGCTGATACCACTACCAGCCCCATAAAATTAAAGGTCAATAGATAGATACAGAACTGTATTGTACGTAAAGTACTGCTGCTCAATAGTACTGCTGTTGCTTAGTAGACTACCAAATGGAGGCGAAAACAGCTTTTGTTGTGCTCCTAATTCTTAAGGATCGAGCAGCTGTCGATTGTTTTGTACTATACCTATTAGCTATGTATTTTCTGTCCGTGGCTAATTTAATTATTTTGTATTATTTTTATTTTTAATGCACTAACCCGTGCTAAGGTACAAATTTAAAAACCTATTTAGAGGCTAAAAATTTCACCCATGCCGGGATTCGAACCCGCAACCTCTGGCTATCCGTGCCAGCGCTCTACCAATTGAGCCAATGGGCGACTCACGGCATCAGTAAAATTTCGAACCTCTTTACAATATTCTCTGTATTACGTACAGGCAGCGACATCTGACTTAAGCAAATTGCATTACTTACAGCCCCGACTACCTACTTTGCAGTTAGGTTTAACATCGGAACGATATCACTGCACCCACATGATTATACTATTTTTATTTTTAATGCACTAACCCGTGCTAAGGAACAAATTTAAAAACCTATTTATGCGGGTTCGAATCCCGGCATGGGTAAAATTTTTAGCTTCTAAATAGGTTTTTAAATTAATTATTTTGGTTACAAATAAATTCATTTATTTCATTCTCATGTAATTTTACTGAAAAGCTATCGTCTAGGCCCTTGTCCGACTCATTAGCCAAACATTCGTTTTCAAGTAAGTCATTCCGGGATTAAGTTGCTCATATGTAGTGGCCACAGAAGTTTTAGTTCTAATAATACCCCCCCTCACAAACATTATGGATACAGTAGTTTGTTTAGTTTTCCAGCGTGCGTAGCTTTCTCCGCCCTTGTGTGCACCATAGCACTGTTTACTTTCATATTAATTTGACAGTGTGACGATTGGGATCGTTCAGGCTTTATTGCGCCTAGTATATCTTTAAAAATCAAGCATGTGAGCGCGTGAACATTTGAAAAGGGAAAAGTTTTTAACAGTCGACTGGCATTTATATGTCTGTTAGCTTTTAGAATATACCTCGGGCTCTAGAGTAGGCTTCGGTTTTCGCCGAAAGCAAACGAGTTTAATAAGTCCTGCTCTGTATAAAACTAAAAGTGTAATGTTACTTCGGATTTCGACATTAGGTGTCATATTAATTCCACTATTTCTAATACATGAATATTACCGATAGTAGCCGAGGTATATTCTAAAAGCTAATAGACCATACTTTCGCTTGTACATTTAATTTCTTTGTGTCTTCAGGTATATTTCTGTGTACCGCACGTTTTTAGTACAGAGTATATCTTTTAAAACCATGCTGATGGAAAAGTACCTGGCATACCGTGGCAGGCGTAAGCGCTTGAACAATTTGAACATTTGAAAATAGAAAAGTTTTGACAGCCGATTCGAATTTATTTTCGCTTGCACATTAAATTTATTTTTATCTATTGGTACATTTCAACGTTTTATTATTTTTTTGTACAGAAACACTCTGTTAATCTACTTTTACCAGCCGACAGTTGGTCAGCGTGCTTTATGTAAAAAAAAACAACTGACAGTAGACTAATAACTTTTCTGTCCACTTAAAATTGAGTTCCAATTCCCCACGTCCACAGTTAACAGTCGTATGGCCCAAGATGTTAGGAAAATGAGTCAAATATAACTCTTCAACTTCCAATACACTACTTTGAGTCATATACGACTCTTGGACAGGGAATTTGTTAACATATTTGTTACTTCAATTAATTTGTTCCGTGTTACAGTAAAAAGATCTTAAGTAAGTGTTATTCATACACAATAATACAATATCAGGCATGCCCACATCGTATTAAGGTATTATAAGGTAAAAAATATATATGTGTTACGGAGTGGACAGTTCAAATAAGAAAACCATTAGAAAACGGGTAAAACGAAGTTTAATAGGAAAATATAAGAACAATGGGGAATGAGATAGTGACAGCAAGAATATTACAGAATGAGTGACATGAGGAAGAAAAGTCAATAAAACGAAAAATATACAAATAATTATAAAATGAACCCAAGGATTCTTCAACAATATATTAAAAGAAAATTTGCACTTTGACATATCAACATACTTACTTAATAAAACGTTTCAATAAAGTGCACACAAAATATATTTCCGTAATGATTATATCTCACTTATTATATTCACGGGGAATATTCTGCATCTTCTTCTTCTTCTTTTTCAGGCTATATTAGTCCATTGCTGGACACAGCTCTCCCCTAATGAGCGCCAAGCACCCTGTCTTCAGCTTGCCGCATCCAGCATCTGCTGGCAGTTTTTCGCAGATCGTCTACGATCGATCGCAGATATTCTGCATAGATGCTATAAAAAACATAAAATTACAGACTTTTTAGTGACACTTTTAATTTCATGTTACCTGGTTTGGTTTGACAAGCATGGCGTAAAAAGTTTGTCATTTTTATCGTCAATTCTTGATCAGAAACTAGTACCTTGAAAGAAAAAAAATCTAATATGTCATCGATGAATTTTGCTGATGCCGTGACAAATCAAATTTGCCAAACGAAATTACATATTATTTTACCAACATCATAGAATATTCAAATGACATGATAGAATATTCAAATGACACGGACTGTCAAAATGCCCATAAAATCCAATGATCTTTTTTTATGGAAATATTTACTTAATTAGTAAGAATAATTTAGTAATCACCAATTTAGAATTAATAAAAACAACGGGTCACCGGGACAAACACCTTAAGTACTTCTTATAAATAGGACATGAAAACTAAGCTCTGCAAAGACTTAAGTACAATTTTCTAAACATTCATTGACATAAACATTCAAAATAATATAATTCATTTAGGAATGTAACTGTTATAGTAATATATTTATAAGTGTCAATTTTAATTACATTAATATTGGCACACATTACTAGACGTATTAAAAATTAAGTACATCGTAATCACTAGGTAGGTAAGTAAAGTAATATGTTTTAAAATTATTGATTATTGATATTCTCTCGATGACTACAGTATAGATTCTAAAATTACGTACACATAAATCTAGTATTTACATTAAATTTTCATCGTTTCAAATTTACACGATAGAATCATTGGGTTTATCGTTTTTAGACAGTAAAGGTACACTGCTGGAGTCCTTCATGCCATCATTGCCTTTTTTGGTGCCGTTATCGAACGAACTAGCCGTAGGTAACTTCGATATCCAATTATTGTTACCCACTTTTGACTTGTGATTACCGATCGAATTCATCTGGAATTCCTTCAACTTGACCTTTGGCCCGCCTTGATTCACCGGGTTGTGGCTCAAGCTGTTCACGTTTAGTGGAATGGAGTTTGACATGCTAAGCTTGTCCGCTTCCTCGCCTACGTCGATTCCATTGATGACTGGTTCTGTGGGATCTGAGTGTTGCCTCTGAAATTTGAGGGCTTGTAGGAGAGGCTGAGCTTCTTTCACTAGTTTGCTTATGTCGTTCTTTGCAGTGAAAACGCCTGAGCCGCGTCGACTGGAGGACCGGGAGCCGTGGTCGAGGCGCTGTCTGAATGGCGTGAGATGTGAGAGGGATCCGCTCTCGATTGATTGCGTTTGAGTCTTCGCTAGCGCCGGCTTTGGCGCATTCGGATCGACGACTTCGCCGAGCAGCCAGTACGTGACAATGGTGCCTTTGCCCTGTGAAAAGAAATGCTGACGTTTGGAATTCGGGATTTTATCGAAGGCGTTCAATGTGTGATTTTCTCCAACGTGACATTTAAAAATGAAATTCGCTGTAAGAAAAAATTAAATGGCCAGTTATTGAAGGACACATTAGTTGAAAAAGTAAATCTGCATTACCATAGCCTTGAAATAAGTAAAAAATATCAGGTTTGTAAGTAAGGGGGTTGTGAAAAATTTATATTTGTTTCATTAGATTAATTTAAGCATTTGTACTTTGTAGCATCATAATTGAGTTGTGGTATTTAGTTATTTGTAATATTTTCCGTTTGAGTTAATATTATATTTTAGCTAGCTTTTAGTGATATTTTAGCGTTTTAGACTTTTAAATCAATCTATGAATAGAGCCTAGATTTCACTTCCAGTATCAGTTAGCTATACTACTGTCTAAAATTCTTCTTAAAATACGATTTACCGATAGGGAATTTGTAGCATCTCTTCGAATTAATTTTTTACGACTGAAGTAACTAACAACAAGCGAGCCTTTTAATAGAATTCCCTCCAGTTTATCACTCAAGTGCCACATAAGTGCCTCTAATTGATTGGCTCATCTCAGACGAAATGTCACAAGGCCAGCATTGCCTTTATTGGATCCGGGTGTAACTAAAAATACCTTGCTGTCTTAACTTGTCAACACGAATAATAATACATACATACATAGCCTCAAGCCTGTATCCCAGAGGGGTAGGCAGATACCAGGAACTGCCACTTGCCACGATCCTAACAGATCGCCTTCGCTTCATCAACGTTCAAAAGTCGTTGCATGCACGCACGCCGGCTCCGGGCACGTTTTATCTTCCCCTTTGCTAATACATTCCCTATTTGGTCGATGTATGTCCGCCTGGGACGCCCCTTACCAGCCCTCCCACTCACATTCGCAATATATTTTTTTCGTCAATCTTTCTTCCTTCGTCCTCTCCACATGTCCAAACCAACGCAACATTCAACAAACAACAACAGTAAGATTATTTACATTTATTTAATTATCTAAATAAATAGAACATAAGATCCTTCAAATGTTACGGATTTTTTACACAGCATAACAAACAAATTTTCATCATGGGAATAACAAGATAATATGAGCTATTCTATGCAGTTTCATGACGAAGATGAGAGTTAAAGTATGATAAATAGTTTTTCGTAACGAGAACCCCACTTTTTGCGGCTTCGGGGATTTTGTTACACCCCACATACATCATTAATTTTGGGTGATTTGAAAGCTAAAGCAAAATTAAGGCGCCTTAACAATAACTATCAAATATTATTATTATTAAAAGTCTTCGATCCATAAAAAAATTGCACATAATATATGCAAAGCTACTTAGCATTGTACCAGCTAACCAAAGTTTACGCTAAATACGCTAGATTCTTTATTGAAAAAGGCACCTTTTAAAATATTGTAGAAACAAAGTCAAATCTATGAGAACTCAGAGCAGTGCGTGCGTCCTCCGGATCCACGGGTCATTGGTTTGACTGACAAAAAGGTTGCATTAATTTTACATCTATACTTCGATATCAACCCTACTATAACCCCACTGCTGGAGCAAGGGTCTCTTCCTGCATCGCAGGAAGGTTAGGCCTATACGGCCATACTTAAAAGTATTAATAAACATAACATAACAATAACATAACATTGACATACAAGCACATACATTGCTTCTGGCCCCACACAAGGATACACTGTGTCGTGGGAACCAGAAACAACGACATCACAAACATGTAAACGTCCAAGACCAGGGTTTTTTTTTCTCCCCACCCGGGATTCGAACCCGGGATAGGCAAGGCATCTTGCATGGGTAGGCAGACGCGTTACCACTACGCCACGGAGGTCGTCAAATAATAGAGTCATAGTCACAGAGTAATATAAATAGATGGTATTTATAATTGCCAATAACATAACTACAGCTTTCAAACCACCCAAATTTCAGCATATGTAGGACTCACTGCAGGGCATTCTCTCAGAGAGAGCATTGGTTTAATCACTATGCATGCCCACCGTAGAATGGCCTTTCATGCGCGGAGTTATTGCAAAAGCTCTTTGGAACGAGCTGAATAGGTAGACGTAGGTAAACTAGCCAATTGTACGGGGGATCTAGGGGGATCAAAAAAAAGTGAGAACGCGATACTATTTGGCAAGAAAACAAATACTGGCAGGCATAGCTCAGATACATATTTGTAATATTAATAAAGAAAAAAATTCTTTGATTCGCCTTTGTTTTTTTCTGAATGCAGTCAATTGTTTGCTTTGTGTCGCAACGTGTTCACGAAAATGGAGAAAAACGAAGTGCGAGCCGTTATTAAATACCTCTGTTTAAAAAAAATAACAACGCAAGAGATTCATTTCGATTTGTAGGCAACATTAGGAGAGTCTGCTCCGCCGTATTCCACTGTCGCAAGGTGGGCTTCTCAATTTCAAGTAGGGAGAACGAGCACGGAAGATGAACAACGTTGCAGCCGTCCATCGGCGTCAGTCACGCAAGAAAATGTTGCGAAAGTCGAGAAAATTGTTTTGAGCGATAGAAGACTTACTATCCGATACTTCATTCAAGAAACGGGCATTTCATATGGAAGTATTAAATCCATATTGATTTGAGAGTATTCAATCGAGAATGTTAACCGACACAGTCAGAAACAAAATCGACTTTACATTACGAAGATATTGTTTAAGAAGATTCTGAAAACTTTTGGTCTCGTTTCGTAACAATGGACGAAAAATGGGTCCATCATTTTGATCCTGAGACAAAACAGCAATCTTCGCAATGGCGGCTTCGCTTCGCAAACGGCCGTCATCACTGACCCCGAAGAAGTTTCGTGCCGTGGCATCGGCTAGCAAGGTTATGGCCTCAATAGTTTGGGACTCAGAAGGGATATTGTTGATTGTTTACCTGGACCGTCGAACCAATATTACAGGCCAATATTATGCAGCTTTAAATCCCAAGTTGATAAATGCCATCAAATAGAAAAGAGAGTGACATTTCGTCTGTCTGTCTGTCAAATTTCATAATAATTTAACAGTCTATCAAATTCCGTACTAATTTAACAGTAAGACGGTTGGATTTATTCAGGATTTAGTACGCATAATACTCGTATAGAGCAGACCTTTTAACACTACGCCGATGGAAAAGTACCTGGCATACCGTGGCGCTAAAGCGCTAGAACATTTGAAACGAGAAAAGTTTTGACAGCCGTTTGGAATTTACTGTCTCGCAAATTCAACTTATTTTTATCAGTAGATATACTTATTATTATTAATACTCTTATTAGAATTAAATAAGTGTATGATACAGCGGATTTATTGCCTTAAGCGTTTACGAGTCAGGTGGGCACGAGCAGGAGGTGTAATCAAAATTGGAAGGCGTGCAAAGTAAAAAAAGATATTTTTTAATGCATTTTAAAATATGCTTATGTAAGGTATAATGGAATAAAGTTACATAAAAAATAAAGCTTTACATAATAAAATACTTGTGTATACCCCCACTGAAACCAGTTTCTCGTATATTTGTTAATTTTGTTATGTAAATTATCAAAATGAAACTAAACTAGCTTGAGTAAAACAGCCTTAATTGGTAGTATCCAATACCCACTTCAGATACTCCAGTTCCCTTAAGAGGTTTTCCTTTACAGGTAGCGAGGTATCTGCTGGTACTTTTAATTCACAAAAGCACATAAGTAAAAAACCAAGTAGTTGCAAAGTCGTCCTTAACGTAACTGATTATGACAGTGCACGTATTTGATGTACAGTATGACTGTACGTCAGTGTGAAGCGTTCGTGGCCTAGTCGAAGTGCTTCCGTCCTTCGCAGGACACATTAAGTTGTTGCAGGCTGTCATGTAATGGGGGTGCGATGCCAGATAACCTTCACGTGTACCCCTCCGATTTCCGTTCCATCTGATTCCATGAACCAGATAGAGGGGCAAGTGGTGGGGTCGGTGCACCCTGAGCGTTAGTCAGTGACTTCTTCTTGTCGGATCTTACTGGCTAACGGCGAATAATCTGGCGGGAGGGGTCGCGTGGGCCCTGTTTCACTTTGTGGAGCGGGACCCAGGCGACCAACCGATTGAAGGACCGATTGGGGGGGGCGCCGCTGCGCGGAAGCGCGCGCGCCTCGTACCAGTCGGACCAGAGTGGCCGCCGGGACGCGGTGGGTCGGGGGACTCTCCGCGTCCATCACGGCGGGCCGGAAGGCGCCCTTGCGTGTTCCGAGGGTGCCTTCTGGCACGGAGGGGGCCCGCGCGGTCGCTCACCGCCTTCTCTGCTTTCAGAGAGGCGCGGGTGGGCGACCCGACGGGCCTCGCGTGTGGGGCGTGTGGGGACCGTGATGCCTTGGCCCCCACGCGCCTCAACGAGGAGGTGCGCCGCCCTCCTCGCCTCATCGACCGGGTCGCGATGGGGTGGAGGGGGTGGCGCGTTGGGGCGTGTGGTGGCCGAGGTCTTTTGCACTCGGCCACTATGCGCTCCAACGAAGAGATGCGGCGCTTTTTAGCCCCGTCGTCGAGCACCGACGGGGCAGGGGGCGCCGCCGAAGGAGTGCCCGAACGGGGACGGGGTCGCGGAAGTGTGCGCAAGCGTCCCCGTGGCCCCGTCCTTTGCGGTGCGGAGGAACACCCCAGGAGTTTTAGTCGGTATACCGCCCTTTTCAGGGCGGGGAGTCCGACATAACCACTGAGCTCCCCCGAGCCGGTGGTACCCGTAATTGGGGTTTCTCCTGGGTGAAAAAAAAAAAGGCTGTCATGTAATGACAGTCGTTAAGCCATGTCATAGGCCTTACAGGTGGCTTGATAACTTCTGACAGTAAGGCCCGCCACTGTCTTACAATCCTCCACCAACCCGGACTTGGCCCCCGTGGTGAAGTATGGCCGAAAGATACAAGAAGACACCCGTGCACCAGCAGTGGGGACATACAAAGAATTGATATCAAATATCGAATCGATGACTGTACGTGCGTATAAAGACTTGATTTCATAACAGTGTCATTGTTATGAAATCAAGTCGTGCGTTTTGGGATTCGAACGCCTTAACACATGTGAATAATTACTAGGTCTGTTAACTGAGTTACGGCCCCTCCTAATTATTGACGTAGCAATCAATTATTGGGAGGGAGGAATTATCTCAAATGAATTGTTACAAGGCTGTCTGTTTAATAAACGTTAACAGACATGTTTGTTTCCCCCACAAATTGTGTTTGTATATAATTTGAAATTTTTGAAAATGATAGATAGAATTAAAGAAATGTGTATTTACAATAATGCAGCGTTACACGTTACACTCTAGGGCTTATGCCTTCTCTCAGAGATAGATTGTGGGCTTAATTACCACGCGTGCCCACCGCGGATTGGCCGTTTCAAGCGCTGAGGTATGTGAACACCTCAGACGCTCAGGTTTCCTCACGACGTTTTCCTTCACTTTAGCCAGTAGTATTGCTACTATAAAGTTACAAATATATTATCAACTAGCTGTCCCAGCGAATTCCGCACCGCCTAACAGTCGATTCTTTATTTATCTCTCCGTAAGAACCATCCGCGTACTTCAAGGAAATTTCTAAAAAAAGATGTCGCGAAATCGGTTCAGCTGCTCTCGAGATTTGCGCTTACCAACACATTCAGAGATTCATTTATATATTACTAGCTGACCCAGCAAACTCCGTACCGGCTAACAATCGATTCTTTAATTTTTTTTTATTTGTCTCCGTAAGAACCATCCGCGTACTTCAAGGAATATTCTAAAAAAAGATGTAGCGAAATCGGTTCAGCTGCTCTCGAGATTTGCGCTTACCAACATATTCAGCGATTCATTTTTATATTATAGACATACAACAAAATATCATCATGCTATTTGAAGCCCACTGCAGGGCAAAGGCCTCTTTCATGCTTCCCGTTCCTGTGCGGTCAGCATCCAGCGATTCCCTGACACCGTAACGTAACCAGGTCATGAAACCATCTGGTGGAGCGCCTTCCCACGCTGCGTCGCCCGGTCCGTCGTCGCCAGGTCAGATATTCAGATCGGATAGATCAGATTAGATAAGGTCAGGTTAGATATGCCATTTGATGCCCACTACAGGACTTAGGCCTCTGGCATGGTTTACCATGCTTCCCGGTCCAGTGCAGTCCGCATCCAGCGATTTCCCGCCACCGTAACCAGGTCGTCAGACCATCTGGTGGAGGGCCTGCCTACGCTGCGTCGCCCGGTCAGTGGTCGCCAGGTCAGATATTCAGATCGGATAGATTGGTTTGATCAGATCAGGTCAGATACGTAGTTAAGAATATTACGAGTATTATCTTATCTTAAACATTTGTATGATAAGTACGCGGGTGTTGTAAAAGGCGACTAAGGGACACAAACCGGGGGGTGGGCAGCAGCGCCCCCTGCAGTACAATTCCGCCGAACTGCGATCCCCAACCCGCATGCCCAGCGCGGGGATCATGAGCATTACCCCCTATGATAGCACAACGTGGCGCTCTTTAGGAGAGGGCTATGTCCAGCAGTGGACTAGTATAGCCTGACGACGAAGGCCTTATAAAATCAAACTGTCACCTTCATAGCGACTTCGCCCCGACACTCCAGCTTGAAGGTCCCAAAGGTGTCCAGAAGCGCCTTCGTAGCTGGTGACACGTGGATCTTCAGCGCCTCCCCGTTGGACTCCATGCGCGAGGCCGTGTTCACGGTGTCACCAAACAGACAGTAGCGGGGCATCTTAAGTCCCACCACTCCGGCTACGCAGGATCCTTTACGAACAAAAAAAGGTCTTATTTTATTTACAGTCGGTGGCCATTATAGATAGATAGAGAATGCTTTACTGTACATAAAAATGTAAATTACACAGATATTTCTTAACCTAAGAGTACAGACGGCGGCCTGATCACTAAAAGTGATCTTTTCCAGACAGCCCTTGTATGGACTGGACTAGTATACTAGAGTAGGAAGTATAGTTTTTTATGTAGCTTATACATAATATCCGTGCTTTGCAAGGCATAATAAATAGTAAATATCTCTTCCATTAGGCCAAAAAATATTTTAGTATATTTTTGAGGACCTAGAAACAATAAAAAAATATAGTTTATATTGATAACAGCCAAAAACACGGTCAGCCATTTTTGTCCATGGTTTGAAGACCTGAAGACTTGTAAACAAAGTTTGACATTCAACATCTGTGAGTGATTTGCGAGCACAGTGAAATGACAACAACGCAACCATGATTTCATCGAGTTTACATGCAAAATATAGCAATTATCATTATTCTACTATTTTTATTTTTAATGCACTAACCCGTGCTAAGGACAATTTTAGAGGCCACAAACCTATTTAGAGGCTAAAAATTCCACCCATGCCGGGATTCGAACCCGCGACCTCTGGCTATCCGTGCCAGCGCTCTATCCAATATCTCTGTACGTAATACAGAGAATAGTGTAAAGAGGTTCGAAATTTCACTGATGCAGGTGAGTCGCCCATTAGCTCAGTTGGATAGAGCGCTGGCATGGATAGCCAGAGGTCGCGGGTTCGAATCCCGGCATGGGTGGAATTTTTAGCTTCTAAATAGGTTTTTTAAAATTATCATTAGTACATTGTTGGAGAATACAAAAACATCAAGAAAGACCCTCGGAAAGTTATAGATTCGTGTACCCAGTGAAATAAACGTGCGAAAAAATTGGCTCAAACTTGCGAAATGAGATCGCGATAATTTATCGACAAAAACTCGTGTGTATTTATGTGAAAATCACTTTGATGTACGTGCTATAATAATCAATGTCCACTGGCTCCGGCTGACAAAAGATTGTTTACAAATCAAAGATGCTTTCAATGTGGCGGCTATTTTTTTATTTGCATATTTTGCAGCCATCCTACGTACTTACTTAGCAAAGTGAGTATATTTCAGTTTCTTACATGAAATACTACAGAAAATATTCATTTATCGCGTCAAATTTGATACGAGTCAAGTAGCGGATTGGGGTAATTAAACGGAGATGGCGAGATGACCTCACAAACTTTCTGCCGGGTGACAGAGAATAGCCGAGGACATATAGAATTCGTTTATTGATAATCATAAGTTGTTTAACTTTCAGATTCTGATGGAGGTACCTAATCCTGCGATTCCGCATTTTTGAAATGACGGCCGACTGGTTTGATAACAATGGAGAGCTTTCTAAAATCAATCAACAAAAAAATAGAACAAAACGTAACATACAAATGACCTCCATTCCACCCACTTTGTCGTGCACACATATTTTTTCGATACTTTACTGCTAGATCTCAAGAACGTAGAAAACGGACAGACATTTTGAATGCAAACAGCACTGCGTCTGAAAAGATTCCAATTATAACATTGTTTATTCTCGTCCGACAGAAATATTAGGTCTTACTCCACTGTGATATGACTCTGCTAATAATCTATAGATTTTTGAATACATGTAGCATACAACACAATTATTAAAAACCTATTTAGAGGCTTAAAATTCCACCCATGCCGAGACTCGAACCCGCGACCTCTGGCTAACCGTGCCAGCGCTCTCTCAACAGAACTAATGGGCGACTTCCCAGCATCATTGAAATTTCGTACCTCTTTACAATACTCTCTGTATTACGTACAGTCAGCAATATTTGGCTGAATTAATTTGCATCACTTGCAGCCCCGAGTACCTTACTTTGCAGTTAGATTTTACATCGGAATGATATCGCTGTGCCCACATGATTATATTCTTTTTTTTTTAAAGCACTAACCCGTGCCGAAGCGCTCATGGCCTAGTCGAACCGAGGGATTGGAATCAATCACTTGAGTTAAGCAACAACGGGCGCAGTAAGGTGCAGGATGGGTGACCGTCCTGTGACTACCGCTAGTGGCATTTTTCCGAGCGCTTTCGTGCTTCGCAAGGCACGCTAAGCCGTTGGTGCCGGCTGTCATGTAATGGAAGTTGTTAAGCCATGTCAGAGGCCTGCCCGGCTCGATAACTTCTGACAGTAAGACCCGCCACTGTCTTACAACCCCCCACCAACCCGGACTTGGCCCCCGTGGTGGAGTATGGCCTAACCTTACTGCGATGCAGGAAGAGACCCGTGCCCAATAGTGGGGACATACAAGGATTGATATCGAACCCGTGCTAAGGACAATTTAAAAAACCGATTTAGAGGCTAAAAATTCCACCCATGCCCTACAACACAATTTCTTGTCCTGATCCTAAACTAAGACACTGGTGCTGTGTTTACTAGGCAAGGCCATTACAAATATGTCAATACACCCAGATCAAAGTCATTCATTTCTTCAGACGCAGTATAGTGGATTCCAGTGGGAATTGATGCCACAACTTCTGTTCTGATCATTTATAGAGAATGGAGAGCTAAAAGGGAGGCCTTTGCCCAGCGGTGGGACACTGAACCGGCTACTAAAGAAAATTAAAAAAAAATAAGCCCATACTTTCTTTCCGAGAGTGGGCCTGTGCCATGCATTGGAAGGTATAAAGGCTGCACTACGTAGCATAGACGAAACAAGCTTTTTGAGTGTCACGTACTTATTTTATTTTTTAATGCACTAACCCGTGCTGAGGACAATTTTAAAAAACCTATTTAGGGTGACTCACCAGCATCAGTGAAATTTCGAACCTCTTTACAATATTGTAAAGAGGTTTGTAACGATTGTAACCTCGCGGGTACGAATCCCGCCATGAGTGGAATTTTTAGCCTCTAAATAGGTTTTTTAAATTCTCTATTTTTTTTTAAATTACAATATTGTAAAGAGGTTCGAAATTTCACTGATGCCGGTGAGTCGCCCATTACCTCAGTTGGAAAGAGCGCTGGCATGGATAGCCAGAGGTCGCGGGTTGGAATCCCCCCATGGGTGTAATTTTTAGCCTCTAGATAGGTATTTTTAAAACTTTCACGTACTGTTCAAAACGTGGAAAAAAGTATCCCATAAATAAGTATAACCTAGTTCCCAGCCAGAATCATGTTCGCGCGATGTTTCTTCGCTGTAATGCGAAGGAATCTTTACACTACAACCCTCGCATATATCATATTAATATTCAGTTCGACTACGCGCCTCGGAGACCTGATGCCTGGAATAAATAACTGCTGTCTTCTTTAGAAGGGTTATTTTGGAAGAGGACGTTTGAGGCGCCACGCGTCGCTTACTGGCGTCACTGAGGGAATAAAAATCCTAACTTGTTCATAATACGTTTTTTTAAAAACATCACAAATCACTATCTACATGTTTAGAATAATAATGTGGAATTCTATCCGTAAGTATGTAACTGCTACCATACATAAGTCTTTGCATATATGCTTAGTTATTATCTTTTTATATTTGTATGTTTATATATGTATTTAAAAACCTATTTAGAGGCTAAAAATTTCACCCATGCCGGGATTCGAACCCGCAACCTCTGGCTATCCGTACCAGCGCTCTACCAATTGAGCCAATGGGCGACTCACGGCATCAGTGAAATTTCGAACCTCTACAATATTCTCTGTATTACGTACAGGCAGCGACATCTGACTTAAGCAAATTGCATTACTTACGGATAGCCAGAGGATGCGGGTTCGAATCCCGGCATGGGTGAAATTTTTAGCCTCTAAATAGGTTTTTAAATTTGTTCCTTAGCACGGGTTAGTGCATTAAAAATAAAAATAGTGTAATTATATATGTATGTTTATCATTATTGTGCACATTAATACATAGTTTAATTTTAAAGATAATTACAATAAAATATCACCTCACTGTTTGACACTACCCATCTTCTCCACGTCACCTGTTGGTTGGCTAGAATAAAATTGTATTCGTTATTAAGCCCGTCAATTGTACAATCTTTACTAGTACAATAAAGAATTTAATAATAATATTAAATCATAACAACTGTGACAACTATGTTTGGAACGTACAGTAATACGTTTCTTCCAAAAGTGAACATCAAAAATCATTATACTCTTTTTTTTATGCACTAACCCGCGCTAAGGACAATTTTAACCTCTGGCACGGATTCGAATCCCGGCATGGGTGGAATTTTCGGCCTCTAAATAAGTTTTTAAAATCATAAATCATAACACCTGTGACAACTATTAACTTTCGGAACCTACAGTCTTGAACCTACAATTAACAACCTAGGACTTAAGTCGGTTTCCGCTAAGAACGGCGGTTTTTGGCAAAACTGCTTTTAAGTCCTAGGGTGTTGTTCTTTGGGCTAGGTTCTTGTCAGTAGGTTCTAAAAAGTGCTAGGTACTATACTTATTCCCCCTTATTCATAATAGTCTGCTAACTTAAAGCATTGCTAATTCTCGCTCTGTCTCATTCTATTGACCTAAGTCAGAATTAAAGAGAACACTCTTTAGCAGCTGTTTTAAGTTAGCGGACCATTATGAATAAGGGGGATTATGTTTTATGATGGTCTCTTTTTCCAAAGACGAATTATAAAAATGATTTTTCCATTGGTACCGCGTAGTGGCCTAACCTTCCTGCGATGCAGGAAGAGACCCGTGTCCCAACAGTGGGGACGTATAAGGGCGAGATAAATAGTCGCTTCTAAGAACGAGTCTTAGCGAAAGCACTTGCTTAAGAATCGATTTGTTTATCATAAACAGTACTTTGGCACTCTCTAAGTCGCGAAACCCGGACTAATTCTTAGCATTGGCCTAAGACCATGCTTAGCTAAGCAAACGTCTATTTTAGTAACGCATTAATACTTAGCTAAGTTAGCCTGAAGTTATGCTTAGGGAAGCATGAGTACGGACTTGGGCTAAGCAACGACTATTTATCTCGCCCTAAGAGTTGATATCGACCGGGTAGTGCATTAAGCCGCGTTTTCACGATCTTAGCACGCTCGGACTGAATTATCTAGTTTAGCTACTAAGATGCTACTCTTATCGAGTGCACCGGATGCTAATCTTAGTAGAAAAATGTCACTCAGAAGAAAACGGCCACTATTTTTTCACTTAGTTGCCTGTTAAGCACCGTATGGTGCCCTACTTTTCTGTTTTAATAAAAATTTATTCCTATTTATAATTCAGTGTTTCTTCGATCATAATATTTTCACCAGACAAGTAATAATAGATAGACAGAAACTAAATTTAAAATTGACATAAGTAAAAAAGACAATATGTACAAAAAGTCAAAATAAACAATAAAAAAGGTATGTCGCCAACAGTTTGACTAACAAAATCGCAAAAACGCAACGGGGTGTGGGTTCGCTTCCCACAGTCACCATTTGAGCTATTTTTGAGATTTGCGGCTCAAATGTTTAGCCATATTTGAAAAGCAGGTCTTCTTGATTAAGTAAAAATGCAAGATAATCCCACTTTTTAGCTTTAGTTTGAAAATAAATGCCTTTATGATGATCATAATTATACTGTAAACCTAACTTTAACTTGTTAACTGCTTAAGGTGGTACGCTTTTTCTTATTAATATTTTGTTTACTTAAGGGACTTTCAGGTCTAACTTTGTATACGCATACATTTATAGTTTTTCGGTATGACTGTTTGTGTCCTGAATCGTTGGGGATCGCAGTTCGGTAGAATTGTACTGCAGGGGGCGCTGCTGCCCACCCAACGGTTTGTGTCCCTTAGTGGCCTTTTACGACACCCGCGGGAAGAATTGGGTTGGTGCTATTCTCTAGGCCGACACCACAGAGCAGTGTCCTGAATAAAATAAATACAATAATGCAGTTCGCTCAGTTGCGTGACGATGATGATAAGGAGTAATTAAGTCTTTAGCTGTCAGAAGCTACCAAAAATAGCTTGCGAAGGGAATGATAAATATATCAAACAATATTAGAATCACTAGATTACTTTTTGCCTCTTTAGTGTGGATAGAATGCTGCACGACTCTGCACAAAGTATTACGTATAAACCTAGTAGTATACATCGGCTATCTACGTAATGAGATTATTTATACAGTATCCAGTGGCGTCATCACTCACACTAGATGGGTGATGGGACCACTCGGTTGCTGTAGTGCCTGAGACATGGTTTCAGATGGTGTACCAGCAGCTATACCAGTACCGACAGCTTAGTCGGCCTAGCCCACAGGAAAGACTAGTCAATGCGTGCGGAGCCATCAAGCCGCGGGTTTCCTCACGATGTTTTCCTTTAAATTTAGTGTATGGTATTGCGACTACAAATTCGCAAATGTACGTAACTTTGAAATTATACAAAGTCATTCGTACATGTCCGCACTGGGGATCGAACTTGGGTCTCTCGCTTGTGAGTCCACTGTTCCATCCACTGGGCTACCACCGCTGTAGTAGTGCAAAATTGTATTTAACAAGTGAATGACAATGAATTTTCGCTTCGCAGAGTGAAACGTCCCCGTCGAAATCCGCAAACGTATCCGATGTAAAATATGTTCCATAAACTCCACACAAAGTCTCTCGGAGTTACGCTCGGTGAATTTACAAATATACTCGTAAATTTGGGTAAGGATTTAAATTGTACTTTCGCACATTATTTGACTCGGTGAGACATCTTGAGACATCAATCGGTGAGACATCCACTCGAACACATCTTGATGACCGGATCGGGAATGTGGTTTCAAACTGTCGCAAACGTTGGATCCGGTCATCAAGATGTGTTCGAGTGGAAAAAAGTCGCATGGCTTATCGTCCGACATTGTCAGTGTAGTGTGTCGCAACCCTAATAGTGCTTTGTGATAGCTGATTGAGGGTAGTCTGAAACCTCATCAGCCGAAGAGGCGAACGGGTGCCAGCCATCAGTCTTCTCATGACTACGATGACTGTACGTCGAGGTAAAATAGCAATAAATTACTACGCGATTAAGCCCCGAAAATGTTCTAACTACTTGGTATAAAGACAAGATTATAAAGACAAGAAAAGAGATAATAAGTCATAAGTCACATAATGATATCAACCCTTAGCAGGTTGTATGGCTTCCTGTATCGCAGGGAGATTAGGCCATACTCCACCACGGGGGCAAAGTCTGGGTTGGTGGAGGATGGTAAGGCAGTAGGGGCTCTACCTGTCCGAAGTTATCAAGCCGCCCAAAAGTCCCCGACAGCCAGCATGACACGACAGCCGGCACCAACGTGCCTTGCGAAGCACGGAAATTTAACACGCAAACATAAAATTAAGAGTAAAATTAACTTAGCCTTAACCAGGAATAAACATTGTATTTTAAGGTCAAGGCTTAAATAACTTTAATGACATGAATTAACAATAGATACGGAAAAATTGTATGAACCATACATTTTATTCCTTTTTTTTGGTTCATGTGTATGGTAAAATCAAGAATAAACCCGAGTACCTTAGCATTATACTTAAAACTTTGTAAGTTACAATATTCAGGAGGATTACTCTTTTATAGTACATCATTGTAGGAAAAATAGTTTACAATTAGCGAGGTTTATAAGTAGAGACTGGCATTCGTAACAACTCCACTAAAACAATTCTTCTTTTGAACAAAACACTCAACAATCTCGATAAAGCATGTAAATTAAAGCTCCAGCTTACCATTATAAGGATTAGCAAGCAGGGTAAGGCGCGTTCCTTTCACAGTTTGATATTACCTACAGTTAACGATGTACTTAAATCCAGACTACGGGTAAAGCATTCAAATTTAATCGAAAACCCTCCCTTAAATACCGTACTACGTATTCCAGTCTAGACATTTATCCACAGTCGCCTTTCTAAGTGAACCTGTAATAGTCGGAACACTAAATTTTGGAGACAGAATATTTTTTAACACGTTTCAAGGGTAAAGCAAGCAAAATGTATTTTACGAAAGTATTGCATTTTCTTTACTTATAAGTAACTGATGGCTCTTCTCATTCAGGTTGAAATAAAACGCTAACTAGCAGCACCAATGAAAAATTGTAGATTTTAGAACAAGTGCACAAAACGAACCATTTTTATTCGAGACTGAATGTCGAGGATAAAATGTTTTTGTGGATGAGTCATAATCTTTGGTTTTCACGTCGATTCCGAGGAAATAAAACAGTGGTATAAAATGAAATTAATAAACGCACGAAAAAACAAGACCTGTTTCCCGCTACTTTTTTATACACTTAAATCTCACGACATTGATAATAGGCTTGGGCTGCAGACCTATACAGCCTGCTACTAAAGTAGGCTTGGGCTGCAGACCTATACAGCCTACTATTGAATTAATTTTATAATAATACTTTTCTTAAATAAATAACGTACCGTATTTCAATTTCAATTTTAATATCTTTTATGTCTTAAAAAACACATAGGGCAAATAAATTAAAGTAACTATAAAATAACGAATTCTATCTATGAGCTTTGTATTGTGTTTGGTTGTATGGCTCACTTTCTTAACATTTATTAGTAGATACGTTAATGCACTTGTGCACTAACATCGATATTGTGCAGCACAAAATAGCGATTTCAGAGCATGAAAAGTGAAAATATAATAAGTTTTGAAATTTTTTGTACGTTTGGGAAGCTAGACTAGCAACACTACTATGGGTGAAGGAAAACATTGTGAAGAATTCTAAGTGTCCGATTTTTCCGCGCGATTCCGCGCTTCGCAAGGCACGTTAAGCAGTTGGTGCCGGCTACCGTCGATAGATGGCAGTCGTTAAGCCAGTCAGAGGCCTTAGGGCGACTTTAACACTCCTGACAGTAAGATCAGCCACTAGTCTTACAGACCTCCACGAATCCGGACTTGGCCTCCATGGTAGAGTATAGCAGTTGGTGCCGGCTGCTGTCGATAGATGGCAGTCGTTAAGCCAAGTCAGAGGCCTTAGGGCGACTTGAAAACTCCTGACAGTAAGACCAGCCACTAGTCTTACAGACCTCCACGAATCCGGACTCGGCCTCCATGGTAGAGTATAGCAGTTGGTGCCGGCTGCCGTCGATAGATGGCAGTCGTTAAGCCAAGTCAGAGGCCTTAGGGCGACTTGAAAACTCCTGACAGTAAGACCAGCCACTAGTCTTACAGGCCTCCACCAATCCGGACTCTGTCTCCGGGGTGGAGTATACCATATACCTTGCTTTATTGCACAAAAAACATTTAGCAGGACATTACATAAGAAATAACATGTACAAAGGCGAGCTTATCTCTGAAAGAGACCTCTGTCACGGAAGATAGCCGTTCCCCTCGGTGGGGACATAATGGGTTGATGATGATGAATAATACTCCGCTTACTCAGCAAGGAGTTGGCGACTCCTTATTGCATGTCATGGAAAAATGTTTGTTAGATGATAATGTTTGTTAATTCTGTATTATTGCCGTTATATTATATACATAACTAGGGGGCGAGCCCCCTGCGCGATACGATACGGGGTCTCCTAGTGTGGGTGCCGCTGGAAATGTACCTAAATATAAGTTACGAGCAATAAACATATTTTCACTTTTACTTTTTTTTTAACTTTTACTTCTTGCTGAGCCAGCAAATTTTCACTTTATTAGCAAATAATTCGTAAACGACTCTAAGGCAACCAACCCGGTCTTGGCCCCCGTGGTGGAGTGTGGCCTAACCTTACATCGCAATGCAGAAAGGGACCCGTGCCTCAGCAGTGGGGACATACAAGGGTTGATATAGAACGATATCGATCGACTCTAAGGCTTATGACTTAGATTTCTGCATAAAAAGTAGAGCGACTGTAAAAATCTGAATTGCCTTGGAAATCTTCTAAATGCCATGCTAGATTGAATTCGAATGAGAAAATAAGGTCTTATGACTCAGTCGAGTTATCTTATCTTACTTTAATGTGACAAATGTCTAGTTCGCAAAAGAATACTTTGCGTCTACGCTTTCAAGTCGCATAGACGAGAATCGGACCCTGCTCTTAAATTCTTCCAATCGTCTCAACGTCAAATTCCATACTAATTGCTATTGCAAATCTTATAATTCTGACAGGACTTCCTATGCGTAATAATTCATTTACTTATTAAGAATAATACCTTTTTGATTTCATTTCATTGACCCCTACGTAGATTCGTAGGGCAATGTTTATTTCTAATCAAATAACAACGGCTTTCAAACCAGCCAGATTTCAGCGTGTATTGTATATGTTACAGTCAGAAGTCTTAAACGGTCAAAACTAGGTTTTGACTATTAAATTTAGTCGAAACTAGGTTTGACTGCAGAAAAATAAAGTAAAATTTTAAGATGTATCCAACAATGTTGAGTTGGTTTTTGGTCTTACATGTTCAACCTAACACCATATTTTTGTTGTCGCAGATTGAGTGATGCATCATTTTCGGTGTTTTTACGATTAGATATTTCAAATGTCGGCCGGAAGCTTTGGACAAAAGTACTTTTGACTTATTTTAGCAGTCACAATTAGTTTTGACCGTTTCAGAGTTTTGACTGTGATAAATACATCACCAAAGCGGCATACAACTGCCATGCGGAATCACAAATATACAACCATTATTTACGAAACCCCGCAGCATTTCCAATTACGAGTACATTACCCCAGAGCCGCTATAATATGTATAAGGAGACGTATATCAGCCACACAATGAACTGTGAAATGGAACTCGGCTCGAAGTAATGTTTCATAATAGAATGTTTATAGGGACGACGGTTTTTTTTTTGTTTGCGGAGGTAACTCTTAGAATTGCGTTGGTATGGGGAGAAATATTTTGGTGTTTTGGGCATATTCCAGATGTAATTATGAAATGACTTAAAGGATGAAAAGTGTTTTTTAAGTATCGGCTATTTTCAATATATCAATATATATTCGGTTTTCTTATTTATGTCCACCTACCGACTATATTCTTCCTGATATCTAATACATCCAAAGATGGCCTGGAAGAGATCGCTCTAAGAGGTAAGACTGCCAAGGTTCTCCACTAAAGTTTTTCACACAGTCATTAAATAGATCCTCAGGTTTTCCCACGATGTTTTCCTTTCCTGGGTTGTTATGTGCTGGTGTTTAAACCCACAACCTTTCGCATGGCAATAGTTCTACCGATACGCTATCGCCACTTTATACAGGGTTATTTCTCTGAGACACCCCAATTAGAGTTTGGCTTTGGCAGCAACTTCGTACTACCATTTTTTTTTTCAAATTTTTGTTTTCGAAATATAGGTGGTAATAACTTTTATTTATTTTATTTATGTGTCTTCTCTGAGAGAGTGAGAGTAAAATAATAAAATCATTGAGCTACATCCTTTTTTCTCGTTGTGCAATAAAGTGTGTTCAATAAAGTGTTCTCTATCTATCAACATAGACGAATTTCTATTCTTTTTAAGACACGTGATTTTGAGCGCTAAGTATTTCTCAGAAGTACCAAAGACGAAGCAGAAAAGAGCAATAAATCCTAAATACATTGTCTCAAATAATAGAATTTCCACAAAAAAAACTTGCAGAATCTTAAAACAAACGTTGGTTATAAATGACAAACTCTAATCGACATGTTCCTGAAATTGCGTATTTCTTAAATAAGCCTGAATAGGTACATACTTGGTGTAGGTGTAAAAATAAATTTTCATTAAGATTAATCAAAATTTATTTTAACCGGGGAAAGGAAAGAATTCTTTTCTCCGGGTTTTTCTCCTTTCACACCGTGTAACTTCTTTGAAATATATTTCATAATATTCTTAGCTCGCAGTGTGGTCGATATTTTGAAACCATAACATAGCATAGCATGACATACCATAGCATAGAATAGCATATCAGTATATGTATATTTCATTTATTTAGTATTTGATATATATTTCATGAAGAGCTCGTGGCCTAGGCGAACCGAGTGATTGGAATCAATCACTTGGTTAAGCAACAACAGGCGGGGTCAGGTACAGGATGGGTGAGCGTCCCGTGACTACCGCTAGTGGCATTTTCCCGAGCGCTTCCGTGCTTCGCAAGGCACGTTAAGCTGTTGGTGCCGGCTGTCATATAATGGCAGTCGTTAAGTCATGTCAGAGGCCTTATGGGCGGCTTGATAACTTCTCACAGTAAGACCCGCCGCTGTCTTACAACCCGCCACCAACCCGGATTTGGCCCCCGTAGTGGAGTATGGCCTAACCTTCCTGCGATGCAGGAAGAGACCCGTGCCCCAGCAGTGGGGACATACAAGGGTTGATAACGAACGATATATTTCATAATATTCTTAGCTCCCAGTGTAGTCAATATTTTGAAAGTATAACATAGCATAGCATGACATACCATAGCATAATTATTTCACTGATGCCGGTGAGTTGCCCATTAGCTCAGTTAGCAGAGCGCTGGCACGGTTAGCCAGAGGTCGCGGGTTCGAGTCTCGGCATGGGTGGAATTTTTAGCCTCTAAATAGGTTTTTAAAATTGTCCTTAGCACGGGTTAGTGCATTAAAAAGAATATAATCATGTGGGTACAGCGATATCATTCCGATGTAAAAACCTAACTGCACAGCAGATGCTCGGGGCTGCAAGTGATGCAAATTACTTCAGCCAAATATCGCTGCCTGCACCTAATACAGAGAGTATTGTAAAGAGGTTAAAAATTTCACTGTAGCTGGTGAGTTGCCCATTAGCTCAGTTGGCAGAGCGCTGGCACGGTTAGCCAGAGGTCGCGGGTTTGAGTCCCGGCATGGGTGGAATTTTTAGCCTCTAAATAGGTTTTTAAAATTGTCCTTAGCACGAATTAGTGCATTAAAAAGAATATACCATAGAACAGTATGACGTGAACACTCGCATATATCCCGAAGGGCAAGGCCACCATTTGCCATGATCCTGACAGATCTTTTTCGCTTCATCCATGTATGCACGTCTGCCACTTTCAGGTACACTGTCGCATTATCTTGCCGTTCGCCAATACGCTCCCTATTTGATCCAAGTGGCCATCCTTCTGGAACTGAGGAATCATTTGCCATGATCCTAACAGTTCTTTTTCGCTTTATCCACGTTACCACATATTACAAGTAAACCATTTATTGTGCCCTTCATATTCTCTTTAATATCACTGTATTGGAATCTTAGACCATATTATTGATGGAAGCTCATATCTATATTATAGACCCACTCTAGCTTAGATACCAGCTGTAAGTTTACTTTTAAATAACATAACATAAAATTTCATACAGGCACATACATTGTTTCTGGACTCCCATTAGGATACCCTGTGTCGTGGGAACCAGAAACAGCGACATCACAAACATGTAAACATCCAACACCTGGGTTTTTTTTGTCCCCAGCTGGAGCTCGAACCCGGGACCTCTTGCATGGTAGGCAGACGCGCTACCGCTACGCCACAGAGGTCGTCAAATTATTATGCTAAGGTACTCGGGTTTATTCTTGATTTTACCATACACATGAACCAAAAAAAGGGTGTCCTGCCTTTTCGCAGAAAATTGTTACGCTGATTATCACTTGCCAACCAAGGTTTCACCTATTTTTTACGTCTACAACAAACGATTTACAAATTTTTGTATCGCAATATTTCATTTGGTAGGATTATTGTTAAGCTGATTATTATAATTACACAAAACGAATTTATTATTTGTCAAGTCTTTTACTAGGCAAACAACTATTAGATGAATAAAGTTTCGTCAGTGTAAGTTGCCTTTTCATACATTGATTTTATGATAAAAAAAATTGATTTGCATTTTTAATTTAAAAAAAATATTACTGGGAATGGAAATATTACTGGCTAGAGGGGTGGCCGACGAGACTCAATCTGCGACAAAAATATAGGTGCGACGAAGCGCGTAGCGTAGCGGAGCGCGAAGGAGCGTGTTAGGTTGAACATGTAAGACCGAAGGTTCTCTGCCTTTTTGCAGAAAAAATTTTGGCCGACCGAATGAATATTACGCGTAAAATATACGCTACTTAAATATACGCTACGCTAGTTGGCATTTTGAAAGATTTCGTTATAAAAAGCAAACCAAACAAACAGTTGGCAACTACGAGGTTGGGAAATCAAAAAAAAATATAAGAATAGTTGGCAAATGATTATTACGCAAAATAATATTATTTGAAACGTTAGTTGCCAAATGATAATCGGCCGAAAATGTTTCTGCAAAAAGGCAGAGAACCCAAAAAAAGTAAATAAATGGTAGCCAGATGCGCTATCCTACGCCACTGAAGTCGTCAAAAATTCTCAACTACATTACATCTCCATGAGTCGATACATGTACGCACGCCATTTTTAGGTACCTTTTATCTTGCTTTTCGCCAACACATTCCCGGCTTGGTTGAAATAGCCATTCTCGTGGGACTGGGATTTTGAAAACCTTTTAAGAAGTATGCCTTAATACTGCGCCAACGCGATCTCTTGGGACGAATTTAGGGCTCATAAAATGTTACAGAGGTGCCTTCGAGTCGGACAAAATGTGCGAAAATCCACCGAATCATCACTCTGTGGATTATTATTCTCAAAAATATCCCCTGCTACAGTCGAGCTTGGGCCTCCAATTCACCTTATGGTCACTTTGGGAGAGTATGTAGTGTCCAGCCACGAAATAAGTTTCTCTCACCTCTGAACGTATTTATTTTTATGCTCTTTTTATAGTTCGAGGATCTGAAGAGTAATTTGTCTTGCGTTTGCTAGTAGAGAGACAGATACATAATTTAAAAACCTATTTAGAGTCTAAAAATTCCACCCATGCCGAGATTCGAACCACACTCAGTCTTATTGTTTAGTCTCATATATGTATAGATGTATATGAATCATGGTTGTAATATTTTTCTGGATGTGCAATAAAGTGTTCTATATCTATCTATCTATATAAGAATATTTTATGATACTATTTTAAGCCCATTGCTCCTAAAATAACATTCACGAAGACTCATTGCGCTTGAGAAAATCTGTTCTTATAGCCACATTCTCTAAGCAAATTTGATTTTACTATAGACTTATTGAATGCTATTGTAAACGTGTCCGTCTAATATCAGCATAGCATAAGAGTATAGTAATAATGTTGTTTCTGATCTTATTTAGTGTTAAAATAAGATTACAGCAGTGGTGTATTAAAATATCAGAGTAATGTTGGAATATATTTACAATACAATAGACCAGATCAATCAAGTGGTTTAATCTTACATCAATTCTGGAAACAACAACTGTAAGAGTAAGATTTATTTAGCCAATTGTTTTGTGAATGAAAAATTGACAAGCTAGTGCTAAGCTGGTACGGATAGCCAGAGGTTGCGGGTTCGAATCCCGGCATGGGTGAAATTTTTAGCCTCTAAATAGGTTTTTAAGCTAGTGTTGACAAAAATATTAGTGAGGGTTCTGCAGGTTCTGCTTCCATACAAGCGGTCGATATAAATGAGAGTGATTCAGTCTGTGACATTATTGATTTCTGTGAAAATGAATCATTGTTCGAGGACGAAACCGATTTTGGAAAAGACTCTGCCTTAAAAAGTAATTTACAATTTTGGCGTGGAGAGTGGAGACCTAGAGAGTCTGGTTTAGTTTTTCAATTCAAATCATTTATTTTGTCTTCAAACCGCAAAACAGACGGTTTCAAAGCTTTAAAAATCATGTAGTAGAATTGGAATCTTTAAGTGTCAAAAATTATATTGGACAAGACACAGAAATATATATCTATCGCATTGAAAACACGCACGATGCATTTGAGGAGCCTCTGAAGTCTTCTTCTTTACACATTATATAAGTATTCATACATAAGTATTATTATTTATTCATACATAAATGTCTGTAAAGTTTCAGATATAAAATATATACTCGTATGTGTCTTATATAATCAATATTTATATTGTGTACCATTGTTACATACTTTGTAATAAAAAACAAAAATATTTTTGCATCGTATTAATAATTAGTAAATAGGTAACACAAAATTGGTTGCTTTCTAAAGTCTATTTTATTAGATACCTAGGTATTTAAAAAAAGTAAACAATTTTGATTCGTCTTTGTGTCGAAGTACATACTTTTTAAATGAAAATCTTTACATTGTACTTGAATTTCATGAAGTTAAAATTTACTAATAGATTTAAGGTTTTATGTAAGAGGTAATTTGCATATGGAACCCTTGTTAAATCAACATGGCCGTACCATTGGTATTCAGAATGCTAATTTTAGTATAAATGATCTTACAATAGTCTAATACTGCGCTGGAAAAATGCAGCTATAGAAGGGCGCAAACATATCAATCCAAATAAAAAAGGAAATAATTAAAATATGATACAAAATACCATATTTGATTAGGCGCATGAAGTCTAAGGCGTAAAACAGGGTCTACTTTAAGGAACTATTGATTCCCAAGCGAATACTTTCTACACACCAGATGATAACAGCAGTGATTATATTTGCTGTCATTTATTGTTACAATTTTTCATGTCACGCTGTAGTTTATCATACAACAGGACGTCGCATGAATTTGTTTCGCGAATACTGTGTGATCTTACGAAAACTCAGATAAGCTTGTCGATGCTTACAAGATTATTTGTTAGACCAATTTAAGCCTCTGTAGGCTTATAAGATATTTAGGTAAAAACGGTATTAGCCTAAGGTAGCTTAAATTAGTTTTGGCAAGATTTCTATAATGGCGAGCAGCATTCATTTAGACTGATATTAGAACGATTTTAAAACATATACGCTTATATGATGGTGCCCAAACCCAAGCTTATAAGATGATTTAGAATGTAAGTAAGAGCGCAAAAATAACAGTCTTGATTCGAAAGTAAGCCTGGTTTTTGCTGGTTGGGGACTCACCGGTATCAGTGAAATTTCGAACCTCTTTACAATATTCTCTGTATTACGTACAGATACATAATTTTTCAATTTTTTTTTCATACACAGTTTTTTTTATTTTAACCAAAGTCATAGAGGTTGAAGCTGCGTTCGCGAAGTTAAAATGGAATTGGGCAGGCCACGTAAGTTGTATGGGCCCAGACAGATGGGCAAAAGTTGCCGGTGACTGGGTCCCAGGCGACGGATAGTGTAAACGTAGCGGAGATGGCGGGACGACCTCACTAACATTCTGCCGAGGTGGCAGGGAATGGCTGGTGAAATGAAGGAGTGGACAGCTAAAGGCATTTGCTCAGCAGTTGGCCAATAAATCGGTTAATTAAATGTTTTTTTTGTAATCTGAGTGCCTGTAACAACCTTTATGTACTAGCTGCTCGCATTTCTATATCTGTGATATACATAAATAAACGTATCCTGGAGGGAGAGAGGGGGGAGGAGGGAACGACGTTAGGCAAAGACCAGGGTTTACCACTTGCCACGATCCTGACAGTATTTTTTAGTCTTGACTTTCGCTGATACATCCCTTATGCGGTCAAAGTATTTATGCCTAAGAAGTCCCTTACTGGCTTTCCATCAAAATCCGCTATTTGACACGTATCAAATTTGAAGCTATAAATGAATATTTTCGTATTTAACGTAGGAAACCGAAATATATTGATTTTGCTAAGTAAGTATGCAGAATGGCTGCAAAATTTGCAATGTAAAAAAAAATTTTCCTCGTTTAATTCGTAACGGCGAAAACGCTATCCGCCATCTTGAAACCATCTAAAGTATGTAAACAAACATATTTCAGCCAGAGCCAGTGGACATTGATTATTGTAGGACTTACATCAAAGTGATCTTCACATAAATACACCCGAGTTTCAATTCATAAAGAGTCGGGGTCTCTTTTGGCAAGGTTGAGCCAAGTTTTTCG
This sequence comes from Yponomeuta sedellus, assembly GCA_934045075.1. Lineage (NCBI taxonomy): Eukaryota > Metazoa > Arthropoda > Insecta > Lepidoptera > Yponomeutidae > Yponomeuta > Yponomeuta sedellus. The sequence continues at coordinate 15,639,877 of OW203739.1, forward strand.
AATGTTTTAATTTCACTGGGTACACAAATCTACAACTTCCCGGGGGTCTTTATTGACATGTTTTTTCATTCTCGAACAATGCAATACCTAATGATAATTGGTATATTTAGGATGTAAATTCGATGAAATCATGGTTGCGTTGTTGTTATTTATGCTCAGAGATCACCTACAGAAAATTTAATTTCAAACTTAGTTTACAATTTTTTGGACTTCAAACCATAGACGAAAATGGCTGACTGCGTTTTTGGCTGTTTAGGAAAATAAAGTTTTAAAATATATTTTTATGTTGCTTTTAGGTCCTCAAAAAATATACTAAAACTTTTTTGGACTAATGGAAGAGTTATTCACATATTTAGTTAGCACAGACTTCTTCCTTCACTCTCTCCATGTGTTAAAACCAACGCAATATTCTTTTCTCAATTTTATTCCACAGTGACTACATATAACACAACACCGCATAACATTATTGTTCATCCCACTGGCCGCGGAAATAATGGGGGTATGGGGGGGATGAGGGAAAAGTTTTTATTAAGGAAATCGGTCGGCGCCTGAGGAGTCAGGGGTATGACGTTGGTTCCGGGGCATACCCCTGGCGGTTTAACGAGGTAATGCTGCTAGCGTCATGGGAACTTTCGGTTCGGGTGTGTGCGGGCGGTATTTTTGATAAATTTAGTTTAGTTTCATATTGTTTATTGTGCCACTTTTTATGACGAAGCTTTCTGCGAATTTTCAGAACATGTAATGCCTCTTTGTTACTTTTAATAAGTATTTTTGAACTAAAACTTTCGTAAGCACAACACATTTTATATCTGTGTTGTTATATCGGAAAAGTCCGACCAGGTTTCACACTACGGGCAAGCGCGCGGCGCGCCCGCGCCGAGATACGAGTAGGTGGGGCGGGTGCCGACACTGGCTGCGGGGGGTTCCCGCTGGCTTGCGCCGCAGCGCCTACTGCTTTCCCGTCGTCAATGCCACTAGGCATGATGGCACAGACACAGCTCACGACATCTTCGTTCTTGCAGTGTCGATTTCGATATTTACTATCACTGCACTTTCGTAGAACCGGTTTCCAGGCCGGCGGAAGAGCCCATCCACTGTCTCTATTGAAATTCGGGTAGCGACTTATTTCAATAGCCTCGCGCATTTTTCGTGGCACATAAAACTTGTCTTTGGACAATACTTGTGCCTTATCGAAGCGGATAAAGTGACTTGTGTCCTGGGTTAACGCGTGTTCTGCTACCGCCAAGCCATCGATTTTTCGGTTTTTCATACAGCGTATATGCTCCGAAATTCTGACCGAAATATTTCGCTGTGTCTCACCTATGTAGCATTTGCCACAGTCACACGGTATCATATACACTCCGGGGACATTCAGTGGGTCGCTATCCTTCGGCGAGCGCAGTAACTGTCTGATTCTTGCTGGGGGGCGATAGATCGTCTAATAAGTATTTATTTTTTTCTTACACAACATAACGTAAACATGCGTCTATATACAGAAAAAGGAATGTTCTACCGTTTGTCACGATCTTGATCTCTTTTGCTTCAGCAACATTCATTAGTTTTGCATGCATGCACGCCGTAACAAAACAAAATGAAACAAATAGCAATACTACTTTATATTGTATCATTCACGGATTGGAGCATTTGTTAGATCCTCCTTTTCCTTTCCTTCTTGGGTGAAGCGTACTAATAATTAAGAGAAACTTTGCTAACGAGGTAAAACCTAATTGAAAGAGTTTGTTTGCTCCGCGCAAAACAAATAAGACTAACGGCGGTAGAGGAGGCACGTTGAAGTTCATGGAAAATACTAAATAATAGCTGTGTAACGAGGTAAAGCAACGTAAAGAGGAGCTTTTGCAAATTATACCTTGAAGAGGCTATCGTGCTGTCGTAAGAATCTTCTTTAAACATAGAATTCTAAGACGACCGGTCTTATAAGACCGCCAATTGTATAACATTACTTACATTTTGCATCTGGTTGTATCCTTTTTTTCTGATTGTGCAATAAAATGTTCTCTATCTGTCTAAGTAAAAATCGACGTAGGAAACTGTGCCGCAGAATTTTCGGAGAAAATTATTCTTAAATTATTCGTCGTTGCATGTGAATAAAAACGGCTTCAAAGCAGGGCATGTGCCCAAATTAAAATAAGATAAGGACTTATTTTACATAAGTAACATAACATAACATTTACATACTGGCACATACATTGCTTCTGGCCCCACACTAGGATACCCTGTGTCGTGGGAAACAATGACATCACAAACATGTAAACATCCAAGACCTGGGGTTTTTTTTTGTTCCCAGCCGGGATTCGGACCCGGGACCTCTTGCATGGTAGGCAGACGCGCTACCGCTACGCCATAGAGGTCGTCAACAAGTGATAACAAAAACCAGGCATCAAAATTACTAACATTGTTTTTATCCAAAAAATATTCGTTGTTATAGAAGCTTTAGAAATACAGCATCTTTGAAAATTTTAACTGTCTAGATATCTCGGTCGATGAGATGAGTGATGGATGAGTAGAGTCTTAATAATAGGGCCCCTTACCCTTTATGTACGGAATCCTTACAACAGAACACCTTACTCGCAAATTGCGGATGAATTGAATAAAGAAACCTCTATCGCTAGTGCGCGAAGTTAATACGGGCTTTTGGCCACATGCTGAATAACAGTTTGTGCGATGCTCATACATAGTTATATATTAAGGGAATTACGTGTCACCTAATAAATAATCGCGTAAAGAACCGTCTAATCTTTGTTATAAACCCATTCATCAGTATCAAATGCCTACTAAGGCCCACACAATGTCAATGTATTAGACCTACACCAATTTATGTTACATATTTATTTTTTAAACTATCAAATCTACCCGGTAAACGTTTGAACCCCATATTCTGATCCATATTTCTCGGGAGCATTTTTTTAAGAAATAATATTCGTGACCATTATAGTGCAATGAAGATTACATGGGTTTGTTTTCACCCGTCAAATGTACTTCGCCAGCGCAGCCCGAAGTGAATCTTGGCCTCCGATATAAATAGTTGCCACTTGTCTCTGTCATTCGCGGTCTCCTGTCAGTGTCCCTATAAATGTTCGTTTTAAAAAATCTCACCGGAATGCATGCCAATCCTCAGGTTCAGCTTGTCCTGCGGCCGGTGGCGTATGCTGAACTTCTTGACAGCATTGAGCAGCGCGAGGGCCATGCGCGCTACCTCGCACGCGTGCCGCGTCCCGTTCCGCATGGGCAGCCCAGAAACCACCATGTATGCATCGCCTATGGTCTCCACCTAGGAATAATAAATAAAATTTGTTATTGAAGTAACTTTTAGACCTTGAAAAGCGCGGGTGTCATGTGTGCCACCAAACACGCGTACCGCTTTCCGTTTCTCATGGGCCACCTAGACACCACCATGTATGCATCGCCTATGGTCTCCACCTAGAAATAATAAATAAACCCATCAAAAATATTCTGTAAAAACTAGCCAAGTCTCGATGGAGCTACTCGTTTATGTCTAAAAAGTAATGATGAAATCCAGACAAAGTCGTGCCAAGTCCTTTACTGCGATATGTTCATTATTATAGTTAAATTAATAATAAATTATTATTATGTAAATGTTTTGTTATTATTTATTAATGTTGTGTGACTTGGCCGCTGAAGGGTACAAACCAGGTGTGGAGCACCTGACTGGGCGCTCCGGAGCAGACGTACAGACGGACTCCTAACAACGATTAAAATTATATTTTGACCAACTTTTGAGCGAAATTAATCGTTATCAACCCTTGTATGTCCCCACTGCTGGGGCACGGGTCTCTTCCTGCATCGCAGGAAGGTTAGGCCATACTCCACCACGGGGGCCAAGACCGGGTTGGTGGAGGATTGTAAGACAGTGGCGGGCCTTACTGTCAGAAGTTATCAAGCCGCCCATAAGGCCTCTGACATGGCTTAACGACTGCCATTATATGACAGCCGGCACCAACGGCTTAACGTGCCTTGCGAAGCACGGAAGCGCTCGGAAAAATGCCACTAGCGGTAGTCACGGGACGCTCACCCATCCTGTACCTGACCGCGCCTGTTGTTGCTTCACCAAGTGATTGATTCCAATCACTCGGTTCGCCTAGGCCACGAGAGCTCTTATCCAGAGTTTTCCTTTAATTTTATTTTTATATGCGTATTAAAACAGGAGGGAGGTATTCGCCCAGCAGTGGGACGCTATAGGCTAGATTAAATTAGAAGATGTGTCCCACTACGCTGGATTTTTAAATACTAATACAGCTGAGACCAGCTGAGGTTTCTTTATCAGGTACTTCAGACCTTCGATTTTTGACATCAAATGAAACGGCCCACCAAGTTGAATATTTTTTGTAAAGGCAGTATGTCGATATCTTCTAATAGGTTGGTTAGGCTCTTGTGTTTTCCAATCAGGGTCACCACGTACTCCAGATCGTCGATTATCCTAGTTTTTATAGTTTTCTGTTTATATGGCGATTAAACCCTAACTCTGTGCCAAATTTCAGCTCTCTGAGTTCATGGAAAGTACTAGTTCTACATGTGGATGTATATACAAAAACCTTGTTATCAGATCATCCGTGCAAGTCCGCATCCATTACCGGACATGGGTTCCGCTCGTAATCTCCAGGATCTCGAAGGGTTTCATGACTTGCGCGTTTGCAAATTCAGTGAATATTTTTTAAAAACATAACTCATTCACTCAGATTTTTCATAACACTCAGCAAAAAACCAGAGCAATATTTTTACGAGAGCGTAACATGAAAACTACTGACTGCGGCGGAAACACGGTGGTTAATGTGTTTGGCTCGAATGTATGTATGTATGTATGTATGTATGTATGTATGTATGTATGTATGTATGTATGTATGTATGTATGTATGTATGTATGTATGTATGTATGTATGTATGTATGTATGTATGTATGTATGTATGTATGTATGTATGTATGTATGTATGTATGTATGTATGTATGTATGTATGTATGTATGTATGTATGTATGTATGTATGTATGTATGTATGTATGTATGTATGTATGTATGTATGTATGTATGTATGTATGTATGTATGTATGTATGTCAAATTATATGTCTATCTTAACTTCTAACCAATCGTCTGTTTTATTAAATTAGCATCTCAAGCGATTTGTCATAATAACACGACTGTCATGCGAATTAAATCAGAATAAATGTCTCAAATTAACTAAAACTTTATGAAATCCAATTCGATTTGCAAGAAGCCCCCTTCTTAGTCACTACATGGCACTATTTCTTCTTCTTCAACAGGCTATATAAGTTCACTGCTGGGGACAGCCCTCCCTAATGAGCGCCACAGCGTAAGGTTGTGCTATCATTGGGGGGTAATGCCCATAATCTCCACACTGGGCATGCGGGTTGGGGATCGCAGTTTGGTGAATTTGTTCTGCAGGGGGCGCTGCTGCCCACCCCCCGTTTTGTGTCACTTAGTCATCTTTTACGACACCCGCGGGAAGAATTTGGGTTGGTGCTATTCTCTAGGCCGACACCACACAGCAGTACACTATTTATATTTTCTTTTATATAATTTTTATTTTCGTCACTGATCCTGATTTTGTCAAACGTAATTTTTTATGTTGCCTATAAGCGTCCCACTGCAGGGCACAGGCCTTATCTCAGAGAGAGAGTATGGGCTTAATTACCACGCGTGCCCACCGCGGATTGGCAATTTCCAGCGCTGAAGTATTTGAACACCCCAGACACTCTGGTTTCCTCACGTTTTCATTCACCGTAAGCGAGTAGTATTTCTACTATAATTTCGCAAAAGTAAAATAAAATATATAAAAAAAACGATAAGAAAAACTGACTTGAAAACAACAAAAAACTCGATTAAGCAGTATGGACCCAAAATTGACGTTGTGATACATTGTACCCACTTTAAAACTGAGCAGTCGGGTTATTTGTAATTAATCTCAGTGGCTTTAAAAGCTTTCTCTTACACAATACCCACTGCGCTTTATTTGTGCACACAAATAAAGTGCAATGGACCCAAATTTAACGTTGTGATACATTGTACCCACTTTTAAACTAAGCAGTCGGGTTATTTGTAATTAATTTCAGTGCCTTTGAAAGCTTTCGCTTACACAATACCCACTGCACTTTATTTGTGTGCAAATGGCTGAGAACTTGGAAATGAACATTGGAATGTTCGTGACATGAAATAACAAGCTAGAGTTTACTAGGTAATGGAAAATGTCGCTTTCATTGTAAACGAAAGCAACATTGTTATTAAAAAACCGTGTCGTGACGTTTCAGAATTGCGATGCGTCTGTCCAATAGGTGTTATACAAAAATTTTAAATTTAGTATTTTAGATTAGTTTTTGAAAAAAGTAGTATAAAACTATAGTTATTATTTTTATTCCATTGTGGAGCTAGTTAGCATTCTGGCGGAAATCGATTAAAGGCCTAGATGGTTGACCCTAGGTTCTAAAAATAGATGTCAATGTTGTTAAGATTTCTCATGATCACTTTTAGATAAAAACGTATTTTAACACAAGTTATGAATCCATTTTCTAAATTTAAATTAATTTTTTTCTTACATCTTTCATCATTCAAAAGGAATTTGAAAAGACTAAGTTTGGAGTTTCTTTGTCCATTTTTTCTCCAAAATGATCCAGATTTTGAAATGGACACCTAGTTTGACTTGTAACGTTCATTAAGCCGCAGTATCTGCGCTACTTTGAATAAAACCTTTTCATTTCATTTCATCCTTTACAAGTGGCCAGTTCTAAGAACTTTCAATTTGCCCTCGTAGTTGCTCTTTTTAGAACCTACCTTAGATCAAAAATCTAGGTCCAAGAATCTGGGACATTAAAGCAGTTTTACCGACGACGGCCGTTTAGCGGAAATCGAATGAAGTCCTAGGTTGTTGGTCCTAGGTTTTAGGGTTTATATCACAAAGACGAATCTTATCATATTGGTGGCGCTTAGTAAGTTTATATAAATTTCGTTGAATTGCTAATTTCAATATTTCTGTATTGCATCGACCACCCTTCTCTAATTTCTTTCTTGTCTCCGTCTATGGTTTTAAAAAACCTATTTAGAGGCTAAAAAATCCACCCATGCCGGGATTTGAACCCGCGACCTCTGGCTATCCGTGCCAGCGGTCTTCCAAATGAGCCAATGGGCGACTCACCGGCATCAGTGACATTTTGAACCTCTTTATAATACTCTCTTTATTACGTAAAAAACGAATAATTATAATCAGTCTATGGTTGCCTGGGAGAAATTGCTTTTAGTAATAAGGCCGCCATTTGTACTATATTTTTTCATATTATTTCTGTTATCTATCTAGTCAGCACCGCGTAGCCTTAAAGCCCTAACACGCAAGGGTTTTCCAATTCATTTCAACTTGAACATGAAATGTATATACTCCATATAGTATATTATATTCAATGAAATATACATTACACACTCAATAATATTGGCAAAGAATTCCATTATCTAAATTTAAATTTATTTTTTTCTTATATACTTTACAAGTGGCCAGTTCTTAGAGCTGAAGAAACTGTAGCATCGGTGCCAAAAACGGGCGTTTCTAGCGGAACACGTTTAAAGTCGGCCGCAGATTCGAAAGATTAGTCCAAGTTGTCACAGAAGTTAAAAATTAATTTTAACAACTGTGACAACTTGGGCAAAAGTTATCATAATTTGATGACGTTCACTTATTGAAAAAAAAACGTATTATAAAACATTTTTTTTTCATCCATTCAAAGCACTAATTCGCAAGGGTTTTCCAATAATTCATTTCGACTTGAGTAATCGACCTCTCGTCTGAGATAAGGGCGTCCTCTTGACTCGTCCTGCGAGTCTAGAACGCTTTCCTTTAGGGCCGTTGCAGATTGTTGCGAACGTCACGCCTAGGTGTTTGACGGCACCTTCGTGTTATTTTGTATCAAGTGCTGTATGACATTGTGCTAGTGGTTAAGATGTCTAAAGAACTTCAGTGGTGAATTTCATTCATATCTGGAAAAAAATGTCTCAATAGTGAGGAGGTTAAACTATTGCAGATTGTTGCTAACGTCAAGCCTAGGTGTTTGTTGTTATTTTGTATCAAGTGTATAAAAACTTCCGACTGCCTAGTTATGCTAGTGGTTAAGATGCTTGACTACAAATTGAGAGGTCGTGGGTTCGATCCCACTGGGGGCCGCCGTACTTGGTTTGCACAAATGAACTCAGTCTGGGTGTATGTCCATATTTAGGATGTCCTTGCTTGGTTATCATAGCACGGAGTACAGTCAGTTAGCTTCTAGAATATACTTCGGCTACTATCGGATAGAATTGCATATATTCGTGTAATAGAAATATCGGAACTAATATGACACTTAACTTTAGATAACTTAAAACCCTATTTAGAGGCTAAAAATTCCACCCATGCCGGGATTCGAACCCGCTACCTCTGGCTATCCGTGCCAGCGCTCTTTCCAACTGAGCTAATGGGCGACTATGTACGACTATGTACTATGTATGTACGAGGTCTCGGGTTCGATCCCCGGCCGGGTCAAACTAGGAAACGAACTTTTCGTGTTTATCTCGGGTCTTGGATGTTATCTATGTATTTATTGTATTAAATCTATCGTCGAGTTAGCACCTATAACACAAGTCATTTAGTTGTACTTAGTATAGGGCTAACTAGATCTATGGAATATATCCATGAATATTTATTATTATTGAATACATTTTGCAGCTCAGAGAATATTATGAAGCCCTTACTCTTGAACTAGGAAAATCTGTGCGTCAGGAGTGACTGTATTCCCTTTCAATGTAAATTAGTGCTAAACAGTGTACTAGAATATTTTAAGCATCTATTAAGTTTATTTTAGGCAAAACTTTTATAATTTTGGCCAAGGGTTAACTGTTAGTTAGCATTGACTGTTAGTAAACTAACAGTTAATGCTTTCAAAAAGACGCCTGGCACCTCAGTCTTCCGAGACCACGGAACTTGAAAAAGTGCCGAAACGTCGGAATATTGAAAAAAAAATTAAATAAACGAGTAAAATCCGTTTGAAAATTGTTTTTATTATGTCTAGTGCTCGTGTTAACCTTAGAAAATGCATCTATTTTAGACAAAAACAAAAATACATACATCACATACCGAAGTCTACTTGAGAGCCCGAAGTACGTCTGTTCGGCGACTGTACCTTCCATGCGCCGAAACCGTTTTATTCTTGTGTTGTATGCAATTGTGTGTGTGTGTGTGTGTGTGTGAGGGTGTGTGTGTGTGTATATATATGTGTGAGTATGTATGTGTGCAGAGTGTGAGAGTGTGGTTATGTGCAAGTGTGTGGGTGTTTGTGATTGATTGTATTTTATACTACGAGAGTGTGTAAAGCCCTTTTTACATTTATTACATCGCTCGCCTAAAATCTGGTCTAAATGTAGTCAGCGACAACCCGAACGACAGGTCCGTGACGTTTTCGGCAGTCTGCACGAACCTTTAGCAATGTACATAGAAAATATTATATTTAAACACTTCAACTAATTGCGCCGCAGCTAATCTAAAGGGCTCTTGGGTATTTTTTGGAAAGTAATATTGGACGGGCGGCGTTAGGATTTTGTAAACGTGTAGAATATTCGAGTTCAGTTCGTTACAGTGTGCTGCAGTACACTGACCGGACAGTGGACATGACATCAATATTTAAATATGTGCACTTGAAACAGTAACATTAAGGACGACTTTGCAACAAAAATGCAAAGGTTGACCTGCATACCAAATAAATGAAAATGTTTTTAATGTAAATATGTAGATGGACCAAAATAGTTTAAATACTTAAATGTTGCTCCATAGCATCCTAATATATGTATTTTAAAACCTATTTAGAGGCTAAAAATGCCACCCATGCCGGGATTTGAACCCGGGACCTCTGGCTATCCGTGCCAGCTCTCTTTCCAACGGAGCTAATGGGCGACTCACCGGCATCAGTAAAATTTCGAACCTCTTTTCACTATTCTTTGTATTACGTGCAGTATGTACTTTATATGTAGCCTATAAACGTCACACTGCAGGGCACTTCTCTCACAGAGATTAAGGGCTTAATTACTACAAGTGCCCGCCGCGGATTAGCAATTTCAAGCGCTAAGGTATTTGAACACCTCAGACGCTCAAGTTTTCTTACGATGTTCACCTTCACAGTTTTAGGGTCTGTTTCACAATCTGCAGATAAAGTTCCGGATATGCTATCCGCAACCAGGGCTGCGGTTTGTTCTAAATTTGAAGCCATAAACGAACACACGCAATATAGGAAAATTTATTTAAATATAGAACAAACGGCGGCCCTGGTTGCGGATAGCTTATCTGGAACTTTTTAACATTATATACAATTTGAACATTGTGAAACAGGGCCTAAGAGGGTTATTGCTACTTTAACTTCATATAATGTACATAATCTATAAAACAAGGTCATTGGCGCACGCCTGCACAGGGAATCGAACCCGGGCCTCTCGCTTCCAAGTCCATTGTTCTACCCACGTAACATTTAACATTTACATACAGGCGCATACATTGCTTCTAGCTCCACACTAGGATACCCTGTGTCGTGGGAACCAGAAACAGTGACGTCACAAACATGTAAACATCCAAGACCTGGGTTTTTTTTTCGTTCCCCGGCCGGGGTTCGAACTCGGGACCTCTTGCGTGGTAGGCCGATGCGCTCCCGCTGAACTATAGAGGTCGTCGAATGGATAAAAATGAATGTTAAATACTTTGTTCAAGAACTGTACAAAAGACCTCTAGGATGTCACTTTTAAACCCTCTTAACTTTTTAAGGGACTACAAACGACGAAAAAGAAAACATGTCTGAAGACGCTTTTTTTTAAAAAAAAAAATTTACGTAGACGTCTTAATAACAGTATCAAAGCCATCTCAAAAACATAAAACTTAAAACTGAGGGCCAAGAACTTGGTACAAGATTGAATACCGGCTACAAAACTTTTTTAATAAAAGCTTTTGAGCCACACCAAATGAAGAAGACTGCAGTAAGCTCACAGATCAACCTTCCCTTTATTGTTGCAAAGTCGTCATTACCGCAACCGATTAGAGTTATTGAAATTGCCAATCCGCGATGGACACGCGTGGTAATTAAGTCTATACTCTCTCTCTGAGAGAAGGCCTGTGCCTTAAAGCAGAACGTTTATGGCCTACATAAAAAATAGAGTGCATATATGTAAAAGTGCATGTGCTGTCGACTGCACACAAGTGTGCCACGGCACACACGTAGAATATTGGAATCATAATGGGTGGCTGCAGAGGCGACGAAGAAAAGTCGAAGAACGTGCTATATTGGTGATGTTTTAATTTTATTATTAAAATTCTTTATTGCATAAAAATTTTGCACATAGGCGAGTTTAATGCTACTTAGCATTATCTACCAGCTAACCTAAGTTTTTGAGACAAGATTAGCAGGTAGTGCAAATATAAAATTTACTAAATAAATCTATTTTATGTATTAACTTGAACTTATTAAAATTATACTTATTAAAAATGGTAGGGGAATATTATATAACATAACAACAAATAAATATGAAACACAATACATACATAAACATTATCTATATACAAATATATATACATATATATACATATATATACATATATATATATATATATATATATATATATATATATATATATATATATATATATATATATATATATATATCTGAAGGCTTAGGTAGTGATGGTATACTTAACCTTTGAAATACACATGCAAGAAATATTTTGAATTATTATTCCTAGAATTTGGAATGCATCCGACGCTAGAAACGGGAGTATCAAAGTCCACGCTTACAAACTATGCATATCCTACGTTTTCTGAATTGAGGGCACTGATGGTATTGCGCCACTGTGTCCACGCGTTTCATTGACGTCACGTAGGTATAACCGCCGTATAACACTCGATATTCACCCTGGTGTGTCCCCGCTGCTAGAGCATGGGACTCTTCTTAAATCGCAGGAAGATTAAGCCATACTCCACCACGAGGACCAAGTCCGGGTTGGTGGAGCATTGTAAGACACTGGTGGGCCTTACTGTGAGAAGTTATCAAGCCGTCCATAAGGCCTCTGACATGAGTTAACGACTGCCATTACATGGCAGCCGGCACCAACGGCTTAACGTGCCTTGCGAAGCACGCAAGCGCTCGGAAAAAAAGCCACTAGCGATAGTCACGGGATGGTCACCCATCTTGCACCTGACCACGCCTGTTGTTGCTTAGTTCAAGTTATTGATTCCAATCACTCGGTTCCACTAGGCTACGCGCGCTACCTCGTGGAATACCTTAAATAATTACTAGATTTTTTTTGAATTATTATTATTATAATTCAAAATAATTCTAGTAATAATTTAAAGAATAGAATTTGGAATGCGTCCGATGCTAGAAACGCCAGTACCAACATTCCGCGCTTACAAACTATGCTCATTCTACGTTTTTTGAATTGAGGTCACCAATAGTATTGCGCCACTGTGTTCATGCGTCTCTTTGACGTCACGTAGGTATAGCCTCCTTATAACACTGCTCTAAACAAATCCCTCGTGCGGGTGTGACTGAAAACCAGCGCCGTTTAATCATGATCCCGGGTCAGTAACAGCTAAACGAATTTCTCTTGACTTGCCATTCGAGGTATTGAAGAAAGGTCCGGTAGAAATTAAGGGTGTTACTTTACTCATCAATACTACGAGTAGCAACTTTTCTTAAGAGACTAACTTTGAAATCACGAAAATGTAATAAGTCGTTCCATATGGATACAGTTTTGCTTTAGCAATTCTATGAAAAAGCAGTATTTGGTTCGCTGTTTTAAAATTTTGTCCCGTAACTAAAGTTATTTCTGCTGGTGAGTTTTACAAGTAAAATTTATTTAAAGAAATTAAGTTGACTATGAAATTTATATAATCATGAAATAAAGGGCATCAATAAGACAGGGAATAAGAAATAGTCAACATTTTAAAAGTCCATCTAAAGTGTTTTCTATCTATTTATCTAGACTAAATGAAAGCAAAGATTATAATTATTTGTCGTATGTATCAAAATTTGTTTGTCACTCCGAGCTATATTTGACTCAATTGACCCCGTTGCCACTGGCTGCATTACCTCGTTGAACAGCCAAGGAGATACGATGGTGAGTAGGCTATACCCCTTTTAAGTTCCACGGCCGCCATCGCCAGCCATTGCAAGCATCCAAAACACACAGACTAAAGTCTCTGTAAAACGTGAACTACACCCATAGCCAATCTCAATATATAAACAGGGAATGCTGTACTGCACAGCCAGAAAAAAAAATTCGATTTTTATTTCTAAACTCTAAGAATGTTATGCAATCTGCGGTCACATCGCTTTAAGCGATCAGTTCTAAACAACTTTTGGATGGAGTGGATCGCTGTAAGAATATAGTCGTTAAGTGGATGCACATAAAAAAGAAATTACTGGAAAACTTTGACACTAAGCGTTTTAAGACTTTCTTTACAATACCCCGTAGGATCATAACACGTTGATTCTCTTGTAACAAGATTACACACAGTGATTGATGGATGTTTTCGCACCACTTGGGAGAGCGGGTCGCACGCTTTGACCCTTGGCATCCCTGGCAAATCTTCTCGCTCAAACCACTAAGGTATGGGATGTAATTTGATACGTAGCTGAGGGTAGAGACCGTAGCGAACAAACAAATACGAATGAAGGGTTCAGTGTACCAATCAGTAAAGGTTGGGGTCGCACATTTCAACGCTAAAGGCTTTTCAGTGTATTTCAGTTACGAGGCTTTTCAGTGTAGTAATGATCAACTTCTAACATTTTGACGGCACAAAGCGCGCGACTCACGCTGTCCAATGCTCAATGAACAGGGTCATGGATCAATTTTGACACAGTAGACCGATCGTTGATTGCGGTCTGTACACATCATCATAAGATATTAATACACCCGTCATCATCAGCTCTTGTGATGTGTGTCTTGAGACATTGAGGTATTTTGGACACAAAAATGTGTTCTAGTCTCACACCCATCAAATCATTATTAATTGACGGACTTAAAACTATAGAATACACTATAAAGTTTAAAACAGAAGCACTAGACTGGAACCTGGTTGGATTCTTTTGACAAAAAATCAAGTAAGTTGATCTAAATTTAGGTCAATAATGTGTGGTGCTTACAAAAGTTTTAGTTGAGAATAACCAAATCTACGCTCCCCCTGCAGTACAATTCCACCAAACTGCGATCCCCAACCCGGATAGCGTGGGTATTATCGGCACTACCCCCCAATGATAGCACAACCTTGCGCTATGGCGCTCATTAGGGGAGGGCTATGTCCAGCAGTGGACTAATATAGCCGGAAGAAGAAGAAATCTACTCACGCCACAAATGCACAAAGTTTTTTTTTGTATTAATGACATGATAATACAACTTGTTCTTATTCAGCAATATTGGTAGACTAGTAAACTAAGCCCCTTACCTTATAAACGTCATAGTTCTCTAATATTGAGTCGAAGAGAGTGTAGAGATCATTCAGGAGGTCGACGACCTGCATCGGCGTCGAAGCGGCAGAGAGGGCAGTGAAGCCGACGATGTCCGAGAAGTAGATTGTCACTTGCTCAAACGTCTCCGCGATGACGGACTGGCCGTTGATGAGCTGGGAGGCGACGGACCTATAGAACAATCAGGAACTATAACATGTTATGAGAACAACCCAATGCATATCCCCATTGCTGGGGCACGTGTCTCTTCAGACATCGCAGGAACGTTAGGCCATAATCCACCAAGGGGCGAAATCGGGATTGGTGGAGGGTTATAAAACAGTGGCGGGCCTTATATAAGGCCTCTGACATGGCTTGACGACTGCCATTACAGGACAGCCGGCACCAACGGCTCGGAAGAAATGCCACTAGTGGTAGTCACCCATCCTTTACCTGGCCAAGCTTGTTGTTGCTTAACACAAGGGATTGATTCCAATAACTCGGTTAGACTAGGCCACGAGGGCTTCTCGAACGTTATTATATTTTTTCCGATGATTTTTCTAATGTAATTAATTTTGCCGTTGTAAAAAGTTGTTTTAGATGAAATAGCGATTAAAAAAAGATATCAACGCTAGTTAAACTTCAAAGTGACTTGTTGTATAACGTTGACAGAAAGTGCGCGTTGTACTTTTTTTTCTTGAGACTCACCACAAAAGAGGCGATGGTTTTTTCGTTTTGAACCCTTGTATGTCCCCACTGCTGGGGCACGGGTCTCTTACTGCATCGTAGGAAGGTTAGGCCATACTCCACCACGGGGGCCAAGTCCGGGTTGGTGGAGGATTGTAAGACAGTGGCGGGCCTTACTATCAGAAGTTATCAAGCCGCCCATAAGGCCTCTGACATGGCTTAACGACTGCCATTATATGACAGCCGGCACCAACGGCTTAACGTGCCTTGCTAAGCACGGAAGTGCTCGGAAAAATGCCACTAGCGGTAGTCACGGACGCTCACCCATCCCGAACCTGACCGCGCCTGTTGTTGCTTAACCAAGTGATTGATTACACTATTTTTATTTTTAATGCACTAACCCGTGCTAATTTTTAGCCTCTAAATAGGTTTTTAAACAAGTGATTGATTCCAATCACTCGATTGGCCTAGGCCACGAGCGCTTCTGCGTTGACGGCCACGAGCGCTTTAGAGGCGATGGTAGTTTTCTTAATCAGCGCAATGATATTTATTGAAGATTACTTGACAAGTGTACAATAGACTTTTTTTAAAACTTCCAAGAGGGTATCTGACTCGTGCACTAAGAATTCCGTACACAATTTTTACGTTTTTTTCTGTGTTGCCACATGCTAGAGACAAATTAGTATCTAAATAATGTCTTGCAATAATAATTTAAATTACTTGCAGAGATTGATACAAAATTAGTATAATAATTTGGCCACTGACTGAATATTATATTTTAAAAAGGTTACTTTATTGACCCTCATTTGATGAATGAATCATTAGTTATCCAAATTTTTAGGCAAAACATTCCACTTCCTTAGATAGGATTCGTGAATTTAACTTTGATCTCGGACACGGATTAAGTGGTATTTATTAGGCAGGCGTAATTACGCCTAGGGAAATTATTCAGATTCGAATTAGGAAGAGGATAAAATTAGCTATAAAAAGCAGAAAAGCTTTTCTAATTTTCGAGGCATTAATTAGTTAGTTAAGCGAGAATCCCAGGTTCTATTGCCAGTGCGGGCATTGACCAATTGACCAATGACTTTGTTTTCTAAGTTATGTACATTTGTGACGTTAAAGAAGCAACACCATTCGATAGTTGTGAAGGAAAACAGGAATAACATCGTGAGGAAACCCGAGTGGCTGAGGTGTTCAAATACCTCAGCACTTGAAATTTCTATTCCGCGGCGGGCATACGTGGTAATAAAGCCCATAATATCTCTCTGATAGAAGACCACAGGCCTTGTAACAGGCTTTGAAGGCCTTGCAGTGGGACGTTTCATCATCATCATCATCATCAACCCGTTATGTCCCCACCGAGGGGCACGGGAATCTTCTCTGAGGAAGGTACTCCACCACGGGGCCAAGTCCGGATTGGTGGAGGCTTGCAAGACTAGTGGCTGGTCTTACTGTCAGAAGTTTTCAAGCCGGCTTAACGACTGCCATCTATCGACGGCAGCCGGCACCAACTGTTTTACGTGCAATGCGAAGCACGGAACTACTCGGAAAAATGCCACTAGCGTTAGTCATAGGCGGTTTACCCATCCATGCACTGAACGCGCCCTTGCTTAACCCTTGCTTAACTTTCGTTTAAGATCACTCAGGCAGCCGGGGCTGCGAGCGATTTTCTAGCTTAGAGCAATCAGAGCGTGGGACTTTTATAGGCCACATAAAGAAAAAAAATTGAAGCTTAACATTTCAGACACTAAGGTTTCCTCACGATGTTTTCCTTCACGGTTAGCGAGTGGTATTGCTACTATAATTTCACAAATGTACATAACTTAGAAAACAAAGACATTGGTACATTTCAGGATTCGAACACACGATATCGAACCGACGACGTGCTGCGTGCAACGCAGAAAAAATACCTTAAGAAAATAACTTAATTCACCTCAGATGTCCAACGATTTGTTAATTAAAACTTTAATTAAAACTGTTTTTATACGGATTTATGCTCGTTTATTACATTTTTACAATTTTCCAACGTTTCGGCACCTTTTCAGGTGCCGTGGTCCCGGATGACAATTAAAACTTTACCAACTCGTTGGAGCGCTTTTATATCGGAATTTTTCCCTGACTTTCGCCATCCCCCAAATCAGTTTCACTAACAGTTCTAACAAAAACACACAACTTACTTTGGCAACAGCTGGTAGAGAAGTTCCTCGCACTTTTTCTTCTCCTCCAAGTAGTCTTGGGTCCGCTCGCTGACTAGGTACTCTAAATTATTCGCATATTGCTCCATTCGTGAAAGGAGGTTGTCCAATATGTTGCTGCTCTCCTGTGATCTGTATCGGGAGAAGACAAATTTATTACAATAGATAACCAATATTTGCAATTCCGGTCACTGCATCGCTGCATGGTTCTAGCATCGTCTGAACCCCAATTTGGCGATTAGTAGTGTAACGGTGCAAACCTTTTTACACCATTTTTATTTCTTTTTCTATCTTTCATTTTCAAATATTTAAATTATGTCACACATTTCGTAATTTCCCTCACTTTCATCATAACAACTTTACCCTTCGACCAGATCTGACTAATTTACTAGCTTATCCGTTTTTAACCAGTTTTCTGTTTTATTGTAAAATATGTACAATTAAAGCCACAATTGAAGTCGTTCCAGTGTTTATTATTATTATAGAAGATATACAACATTGCTGTATTTCAACTTACTTGTTCAGCCTTCTAACAGCTCCTTTGAGGTGTCCGAAGTCCGGTCGCTCAGTAGGGTCATCAGACCAGCAACGACGCATCAGCTCTGATGCATCGTCCACTTCGGAAGATCGGTGGTGAGAAGTGTTGGGCCGCAGATTGCTTGCCATGACAGCCTCTATGATATCTAGATGCAACAAGGAATACTTTTAAAATACATATAAGTAAAAGTAACTGACCAAACAACAAAAGACCAGGCTTAAGCTTTGTCAGAGAGCGATGGAGCGCAGTATTCTGGGCCTGAGGAGGGTAGATCGTCCGAAACGTAACATTACGCTTGAGAGCATGAATAATCGACGTGAGTGTCCAGACGCCAAAACTGAAGTGGAGCTGGCCTGGTCATGTCAGTCGAATGCACCCGAATAGTTGGGCAAAATACGCCACCGACCACACGATGAAGCCGACCTAGAACGCAGTGGAAAGATAATCTCGACCACGTCTGCCGGAGTGGTCTGAGGTGGGCCGGGACTGAAACCCCTGCGACGCAGAAAGAGACCCGTGCCCCAGCAGTGGGGACGATACAAGGCTTGATATCGATTAGCACAATGATTATTAATCAATTGGGTTGATTGTTAATAATTACAATGCAACATTTACATGCATGTTGCATAGTAATTATTGTGTTATTTTGAAGTTTTATTACTGATTCTGATTCATTAATTAATTGACAAGTTATAATAATAAATATAGATGTCTATGTTTATGCCATTATTATTTCTACTCATACTTAAAATTTCATTTGATAAAGTAAACTTATTTGTTTTCATTACGCTACACAATGTTGTTATACCTAATCGTTAATATTAATAATAATGTTTTTATTTGCCATTCTCTATAAATAAAAGGTATTACATAAAGAATAGTGTACTCCACCTTTAGGCGACATTTCTATGTCGGGCCCGAGCCAAAAGACGCCTTGCCGATGGACGATCTCGTGCATGATGACCCCGAAGGAGTAGACATCCCCCTTCTGCGTACCCTCGGGGGGAGGCTCCTGCATCCGAAGAAGCTCTGGTGCCGTCCACAGAAGACCTGCGAGTAACATTTGCAAGGTAGTAGCGGCGAGACGAGAAGAGAAGAGAACGAACACGCTAATTTGCACATGATGGAAGGAGAAGCATAGAGGAAGAAGAAAAAATACTTTGTAAAAACCTATTTAGAGGCTAAAAATTCCACCCATGCCGGGATTCGAACCCGCGACCTATGGCTATCCGTGTTAGCGCTCTTCCAACTGAGCTATTGGGCGACTCACCGGCATCAGTGAAATTTTGAACCGCTTTACAATATTATCTGTATTACGTACATGTTAATAGGTTTTTAAAATTATCTTTAGCACGGGTTAGTGCATTAAAAAAAGAGTATAAGAAATGTTATTATGTTTATAATAAATTGCTATATGTATTAGATGTAATGATTTATGTAAGTATATTATTTTTAAGCATAAGTATATATATCAATATTCATTCAGCAACTCTCCATCGTATGTTGTCTGGAAGAAATTGCTCTAAGCAATAAGGCCGCCAATTGTAGACACATACATTATATATGCACCAAAATCAAAATAATAAGTTCACCGGACTCCTGGATATATTACTGATTTGAAGAGGAAAAATTTTCGGACTATATAATCCGTACTCAAATTTAGCTGGCAAGCAGAGGACACTGAAGGATATCGCACTCCAGAAATTTCGAAGATTGACTGAAGTTGTAAAAGAAAGTCGTAGACAAAACTTACACGTTTATTTATGGTTTAACCAGGTCTCTCCGATTATTTACAAAAAATATTGCAAGTTGTCCATGCAGTACTTCTATAAAATATCTATAACCTCCTCAGTCCTGACTTTGAAAGTGACAATAGAAAACCATTGTTATTTAAGAGGCTAAAAACCTTTTTTCAATTATATAATTCATGAAGTATTTATCAGTGGCTGGATGAGAATGGCCGAGGACAAAGGGAAGTGGCGTGCCTTGGGGAAGACCTATCTCTTGCGGTGGACAAAAACAGGCCGATTGAATGGTCGTTTGATAGTATTTTCTAAGGTTAACACGAGCAGTAGACATAATAAAAATTGTTTTTATACGGATTTATGCTCGTTTATTAAATTTTTTACAATTTTCCAACGTTTCGGCACTTTTTCAGGTGCCGTGGTCCCGGATGACTGAGGTGACGGGCGTCTTTTAGAAAGTATTAACGGTTTTAATTATGGTCGTTTGATGTCTAAATTGGGCGTTTTGGCCATAAAGGGTTTTCTACTTTCACTATAAATCATGAACTACAATCCGCTACTTGACTCGTATGAAATTTGACGCGATAAATTAATATTTCCTGTAGTATTTAACGTAAGAAACTAAAATATCTTTGCTAAGTACCTAAGTATGGCTGCAAAATTTGCAAAGCAAAAAAGTATTTTCCGCTTTTAATTCGGAACGGCGAAAACGCTATCCGCCATGTTGAAAGCATGTTTGGTTCGTAAACAAACATCTCTTAGCCAGAGCCAGTGGACATTGATTATTATAGGACTTACGTCAAAGTGATCTTCACGTAAATACACCCGAGTTTCAGTCGATAAAGTATCGGGGTCTCTTTTGGCAAGTTTGAGCCAATTTTTTCGAATGTATATTTCGCTGGGTACACGAATCCATAACTTCCCGTTGGTCTTTATTAACATGTTTTTGCATTCTCGAACAATGCAATAATGATAATTGCTATATTTCGTATGTTAACTCGATGAAATCATGGTTTCGTCGTTGTTATTTCACTATGCTCACCAATCACTCACAGTTGTTGGATGTCAAACTTTGTTTACAAGACTTCAGGTCTTCAAACCATAGACAAAAATGGCTGACCGCGTTTTTGGCTGTTTAGCAAAGCAAAGTAATATAATACAGAAAATATTGTAAAGAGATTCGAAATTTCACTAATGCCGGTCAGTCGCCTATTGGCTCAGTTGGAAAGAGCGCTGGCACGAATAGCCAGAGGTCGCGGGTTCTAACCCCGGCATGGGTGAAATTTTCAGCCTCTTAATAGGTTTTTAAAATAAAAAAGTTTTGATGGAAGATGGAATGGATGGATGGATGGATGGAAGAAGATTGCTCTAATGGAAAATATATTAACTATTTAAGACATACTTGAAAACAGAGTCAAATAGCGGATTCATATAATCGAGCTAACGCAACATCTTACTCACGTGTCCAGAAGCTGTGCGCGTTCGAATCTTTCTCTGGAGTACGGAAAGCGTGGAGGCCGAAGTCTGTGATTTTGAGGACGAAACGAGAGTCCACGACGCAGTTGCTGGACTTGAGCGAGCCGTGCGACCGGATGTCGCTGCCGTGGAGATAGTGCATGCCCTAGGAGAGAGAGAGAGAAAGGAAGGTTCAAATAAACTGGCCTCCTTTTAAAGAGCCATCTCTCACGGTCATTTGCCATCCACATGCATGGACCCAGAAGCGCTTGTGGCCTAGCGGAACCGAGTGATTGGAATCAATCACTTGGGTTAAGCAACAACCGGCGTGGTCAGGTACTGGATGGGTGACCGTCTCGTGACTACCGCTAGTGGCATTTTTTCCGAGCGTTTCCGTGCTTCCCAAGGCACGTTAAGCCGTTAGTGCCGGCTGTCATGTAATGTCAGTCATTAAGCCGTGTCACCTCTGACACGACTTAACGACTCCTTTGTGGGTGGCTCGATAACTTCTGACAGTAAGGCCCGCCACTGTTTTACAATCCTCCACCAACCCGGACTTTGCCCCCGTGGTGAAGTATGGCCTAACCTTCCTGCGATGCAGGGGGAGACCGTGCCTCTACATTGGGGACATATAAAGGGTTGATATCGATGCGTGGACCTACTGCTGCAAAAAGGTTTACATCCAACAGTTTTAAAAACCTATTTAGAGGCTAAAAACTTCACCCATGCCGGGATTCGAACCCGCCACCTCTGGCTGTCCGTACCAGCGCTCTACCAATTGAGCCAATAAAAATAAAAGTTAATGCATTAAGTTAGTGCATTAAAATATCAAACCTCGATTTCTGACTTCTAAACGCATTTTCATTTATATCCGGCATGTCGTTTGTAAATAAAAACCAAACTACGCTTATGGGGGTACGTCCACTCGGATCACAGAAACGGATCACAGTCGCAATGGATCACAAACCAAGCAAAATATTCCACTCGGATCATGTGATCCGAATGGACTACATTTTTGAATAGATTCTTTCCATTTGGATCACACCATAAATGTTAGTAGGAAAGTAACCGATGTTTTTATTAAATAATATACAATACATTTTCTTATAACAACTATTGTTTTATTAATTTAAAATCAGCATCAAGAATCACAAAAATCAAGGTTTTACTTGTCTTAAACCTATATTGAATGTAAAATATAGTGTCTTATCTTAAACCTATATTAAATGTAATTATAGTGTCTGGCGGTCAGAGGCCTCATGGGGGGCTTGGTAACTTCGGACAAAATAAGGCCGACCACTTCACCAACCCGGATTTGGCCGTGGTGGAGTATGGCCTAACCTTCCTGCAATGCAGGAAAAGACCCGTGCACCAGCATTAGGGACATACAAGGGTTGATATTCGTCTGGTAGTACTTCTATTCGATTGAATTATTTGCGTTCTGATAATTGACATAATTGAACGGGCACATTAAATAGATGATTAGTTAATTAGGTAGTCGTGAGATTTCATTTAGCCTCATATTTGGGCCATTGAAGCAAGCGCTGAGGTATGTTAACTCTTCAGACACTAGTGTTTCCTCACGATGATTTTCTTTATGGTTAACGAGTAGTATTGCTACTATAACTCCACAAATGTACATAACATAGAAATCAAACCTATCGGTACATGTCGCGATTCGAACCCAGGACCTCTCGATCGAAAAGTCGGCGTTCTACCGCTCCGCCACCACCGCATGTTTGGTAGCATTTTATTTACACACCTGTTTAAATATTAAATGCTACCAGACACTACATATGGATTGTATTGCATGTGCTAGACACTACTGATCTTATATTGTTTTATAAACATCGCACTTTACTCGAATCGCTCGTAGCCCTTGCTGCCAAAATGATCTTAAACGATTGCGAAGGTGAAGCGACATAGGGCGCGTTCAGAGCATGGGTGCGTGACCGTCTATGACTAACTTCACTTCTTCTTCAGGCTATATTAGTCCACTGCTGGACATAGCCCTCCCCTAATGAGCGTCATAGCGTAAGGTTGTCCCGTCATTGGGGGATAATGCCTATAATCCCCACGCTGGGCATGTGGGTTGGGGATCGCAGTTTGTTGGAATTGTACCGCAGGGAGCGCTGCTGCCCACCCCCCGGTTTGTGTCCCTTAGTCGACTTTTACGACACCCGCGGGAAGAGTTTGGGTTGGTGCTATTATCTAGACCGACACCACACAGTGTGGCATTTTTCTGAGCGGTTCCTTGCATCGCAAGGCACGTTAAGCAGTTGGTGCCGGCTGCCGTCGACAGATAGCAGTCGTTCTTTGTCTGTTTTGTGAGTATGGTCGAGTGTGTGTCAGAGAGTATACAAGTGAAACTTTTTTTACTCTGTCTTACAAAGATTTTTCTGTAACGCCCTGTAAACGAGTGACTTGGGAGTCAATGGAGGAAAATTGTGCTCAAAGTAAATTATGCCAGTTCTTTTGAAACGAAACGAACTTTTCCGAACATTATTAACACAACATAAGAATCAAAAGTAAGATGAACATATGGATTTTGTCTGAGAACCAGCTAAGATATGGAAATGGAAAAAGTATGTAATGTCGACGAGATGTAATGTAAAGTTGGAATTATGTTTGCGAAGTAAATAAGTCTGACGAATATCGATGGATCAAACTCAGAGAAAGTAAATTGAAATTGGATTATATTACAAGACTTGATGGTTTGTATACTTTGGCCTTTGAACCTTCGTACAGTCTGTTAGCTTTTAGAATATACCTCGGGCTCTAGAGTAGGCTTCGGTTTTCGCCGAAAGCACACGAGTGTAATACTACTACTACCTGCTCTGTATAAAACTTTTCTTTACTATTTTGAAAAGCTGCAAATAAAAATACAAAATAAACCTTACCTTGTATATAATACAATATAATCGGTCTATACGTTCTATCCAAAGAGGTATATTCTACTAAACAAAGAAGGTATATTCTTCCTAAAAGTTAACAAACTGTAATAAGATGATTTTTACAGCGTCCAATAACATCTTCACTTACATTAGACGGGTGAAAGGACCACTCGGACATTGCAGTGCCAAGGATATTGTTTTTTAGACGGAGTCGTAGTTGGCTTGCTCAGCACTTACCCGAATACCTGATGGCTTGTATATCACCTGAATAAAGTGCCTTAAATTTCAAGAGTACTTTTCAAATCACTGAGTGATGTTAATTATTCGAGTTACTACTTCAGTACTCAGTTACATTACGAAGTGACACTTACTAATAAGTTACATAATCAAAGTCTTTCTTAAATTTACGTAATAACTAAATTCTATTATTTTGTGAATATATATTTTATAGGTTGAATGGGACTTCAACTCTTCAAGGTTATCTGGAAAAAATCTCTTACAGAAATAAGCTCGCCTTTATTGCTGTTGTTTTTACATGTGAAGTACCGTTTGTAGGTTTCGTGTGTAATGAAAGTATAATTAAAATAATCGCGAATAAAGCTGTTGAAAGTGTTTGAGGTGAATACCTTAGCGCTTAAAATTGCTGAAACGCGGTGGGAACGCATGGTGATTTCCACACTGTCTCAGACCAGGCCTTAGGCTACACAAAAAAAATCCTGCTAAGTGTATTTTTGAGACTAGTTAATAAAAAGCGTAAAAATGTTTAATATAAAAAATTGTCTACTCTGCAGTTTCGGCAATACTAGAAAAACTGAGTATCAATTCAATATACGATTTATGTGTAAAAAAAAACTAATAAACTCACCCGAACGATATCGTGCATCAGGCTGACTTTGAACATCCAGTCCAGCTTTATCGTGTCGTTCTCCAAGATGTCCTGCAACGATCCTTTCGGGCAGTACTCCGTCAAGTAGCAGCAGTAAGGAGGGTCGACGCAGGCGCCGTAGAACCTGGCCAGGTGATCGTGTTCCAGGTCTTTCATTTTCTTCAGTTCCAGAAGCAATGGGCGGGTCAGATCGATGCGCTGTTTCTCGATTTTCTTTATAGCCACTCTGCAGCCCTTGTAAAACCCGCAAGGGGCGTACACTTGCCGGTCGCCCGGCAGAGACGTGACTTCGTCGGAGTAGCCGGTCTGTTGAAATAATTCGGGTCTTAGTGCGGGGATCACGCGGGTACAATATGCCTCTACCTAAATCGTGGTTATCTCATATTTTAAACGTTTGTGACTTGAACTCATAGTTAGAATATTTTCGGGGCTTAATCGGGAATGTGATTTCAAACTGTCGCAAACGTGGGATCCGGTCATCAAGAAGTATTCGAGTGGAATAAAGTCGCAAGGCTTATCGTTTGACATTGTCAGTGTAGTGTTTCGCAACCCTAATAGTGCTTTGTGATGGCTGATTGAGGGTAGTCTGAAACCTTGTCAGCCGAAGATGCGAACGGGTGCCAGCCATCAGTCTTCTCGTGACCACGATGACTGTAACGTCGTCGAAACGTCGAGGTAAAATAGCAATAAATTACTTCGTGGTTATCTGCCTAAGAACTGTCTAGATTCTAATTTACAACTAACTGGTAAGACTTTAGGTAGGCTAAGGCCCACTTGCGTCAGCCCAGGTTAGCTTATTTAGCTCGAATTAACTGATTAACTCGAGTTTTATAAGCTAACCCGGGCTGACGCATGTGGGCTTTAGTGTGTTTTAATTAAAACCTTGTTATAGCTGTGTAACGGTGCAAACCTTTTTGCACCATTTTTTTATATTTCTTTAATTTTGTCTATCATTTTGTAAATTTAAAATTACGTCACCCATTTTTGAGACTTCCTTGGCTTTTTGACATTATTACTATCACAGCTACTATACCTACACTTAAACCAGACCGCAATACATACATTGTCCTTTCTTCTTCTTCAGGCTATATTAATCCACTGCTGGACATAGCCCTCACCTAATGAGCGCCATAGCGCAAGGTATCATTAGGGGTAATGCCCATAATCCCCACGCTAGGCAAGCGGGTTGGGGATCGCAGTTTGGTGGAATTGTATTGCAGGGGGCGCTGCTGCCCACCCCTCGGTTTGTGTCCCTTAGTCGCCTTTTACGACACCTGCGGGAAGAATTTGGATTGGCGCTATTCTCTAAGCCGACACCACACAGTGTCATTTAACTGCTTATTATTTTTTTTCTGTTTATCGTTGTAAATAAAACACAGACTTGTAGTCGTTTCAGTTTATTAATTATAAAACGTTTTACAACTTCACAGCTGTTAGTCATCCTAAAACCTAACTTCCTCCCACGTTGGCACATTTAAGTAGCGGTTGAGAGAATATTATATATCTCATGACTTTATATAGTCATGACTTTGAGCTATATATTTATGTACGTACTATTTCCCACGTAACTTTATTTAGTTTTTTAGGTTTACCGTTTTGTTTTATAAATCTCGTGTCACGTGTTGGTAATTGAACTCCTACGAACCGATTTTTATGATTTTTTAATATTAATATTTAGTCTGAGAATAGGTGTATGGACTAATTAATAAGGCAAAGCAACGTATGCTTGTACATAAATAAAAATCAAACAAAATTAATAAGTATTTCTTAATGATTCTCGATACTCGTTATCAACCCTTGTATGTACCCACTGCTGGGGCACGGGTCACTTCCTGCATTGCAGGAAGGTTAAGCCATACTCCACCACGGGGGCCAAGTCCGGGTTGGTGGAGGATTGTAAGACAGTGGCGGGCCTTACTGTAAGAAGTTATCAAGCCGCCCATAAGGCCTCTGACATGGCTTTAAGACTGCCATTATATGACAGCCGGCACCAACGGCTTAGCGTGCCTTGCGAAGCACGGAAGCGTAAAATGCCACTAGCGGTAGTCACGGGACGCTCACCCATCCCGTACCTGACCGCGCCTGTTGATGCTTAGCCAAGTGGTTGATTCCAATCACTCGGTTCGCCTAGGCCACGAGCGCTTCCCTAGGCCACGAGCGCTTTAAATAAGGTAATTACGTTTGAAATAATAAATTATAGCGATTAGACCCGTTTAGTATATAAAAATTAAATAGTGTCAGTGTGATTTCATATATAGATTTCATAGTGTCAAAATTAAATGTGCTCTAAATTGATCATATTTCTTCGGACATCACCCTCGCATAAAGTGCCACATAATTTCGTACAATAACTCCCTCTATACGGACCATATGCGGCTCAGAATTATTACGATAATTTCGTTGGAAACGTTCCAAGAGAAAATAATACCCTGTCCAAGGCGCCCCCGATAGTTTTCTTGTTGTTAATAATGTAGGAATATTCTTCCCGGAATTGAATCTCGAGTTTCGTCGCCTATTTAAGTATTTTCAGACAGTTTGTGATTTTCTTTTCTCTAAACGGATACATGGTTAAGTTAGGATTCAATGAATATGAGAACGTTGTGGACTGAAAGAGAATGTAGTGACTAGAATTGAGGAAGGAATGTTGCGTTGGTTTGGATATATTGAGACGATGAAAGAAGAAAGATTGACGAAACAAATATATATTGCGAATGTGAGTGGATGGGTTGGTAAGGGTCGTCCCAGGCGGACGTACATCGACCAGATAGGGGATGTATTAGCAAAGGGAAAGATAAAAAGTACCCGGAACCGACGTGCGTGCATGCAACGACTTATGAACGTTGATGAAGCGAAGGTGATCTGTCAGGATCGTGGCAAGTGGCAGTCCCTGGTCTCTGCCTACCCCTCTGGGATATAGGCGTAATGTTATGTATGTATGTGTACTAATATTATAAAGGCGAAAGTTTGTGAGTGTGTATATTTGTTACTTCTTCACGTCTAAAATGCTGGAGCGATTTTAATAATTTTTTGCCGGCCTTGGTGGCGCAGCGGTTTGGCACGCTGACTGTAAATCCGAAGATCTCGATTTCGATCCCTGGCCGGGTCAAACTAGGAAACGAACTTTTCTAGTTTGTCTCGGGTCTTGAATGTTATCGCCGAGTTAGCATCTATAACACAAGTCACTTAGTTGTACTTAGTATAGGGCTAACACGATCTGTGTAGAATGTCCATGAATATTTATTTATTTGTGTGGAGTTACCTAACACCCTGGTTTAACACACAGGCTACGTTTAACAGCGGGAAAATAGCTTATTATGATGGGAAAATCGATAAACCACGGGTAACACTGCGGGGCACGGCTAGTAATATTTTAAATGTAAATTTTTGTGAAGATGTTTGTTACTCAATTATGCAATAACGGTTGAATTAAAAATTAAACTTAGCATACAGATAGATAAAGATCTAAATTAAGACATAGGATACTTAATATCCCTTTAATGCGCTTGCTACAAACAGCTGGTTACAAATAATGTAATGTTCTTTAAAAACCTATTTAGAGGCTAAAAATTCCACCCATGCCGGGATTCTAACCCGTGACCTCTGGCTATCCGTGCCAGCGCTCTTTTCAACTGAGCTAATGGGCGACTCACCGGCATCAGTGAAATTTCGAACCTCTTTACAATATTCTCTGTATTACGTAATTTGTCCATGTCCTTAGCACGGGTTAGTGCATTAAAAATTATATAGTAATGTTCTTTGTTCAGAAATTTGACAGAGGGGTTTATAATAGCTCAATTTATGTCTTATGAGAAGACATGGGTGTTCTACAAATATGTTTAGGGGTCCATTATGCAAAGCGTAATACAAGCTGTACCGGTGGATTTACATGAGTATGTCAACAGTAAAGCTGCCAATAGGTTAGTAAATTTTGTTTTCCAACAGAATACATCTCGGAAAGGGTATTTTTGCTCTTCGACATCTGAGTGCAAAAGCCGTTCCTATCCGATAGAGTAAATTGAATTTAGAATGTCGTGTGCCCTATGATTGCTGTGTGGTGTCGGCCTAGAGAATAGCACCAACCCAAATTCTTCCCGCGGGTGTTGTAAAAGGCGACTAAGGGACACAAACCTTGGGGTGGGCAGCAGCGCCCCCTGCAGTACAATTCCACCAATCTGCGATCCCTAACCCGCATGCCCAGTGTGGGGATTATGGGCATTACCCCCCAATGATGGCACAACCTTGTGCTATGGCACTCATTAGGGGAGGGCTATTTCCAGCAGTGGACTAATATAGCCTGAAGCAGAAGCAGTGCCCTATGGTTGTGGATTCAAAACAGCATTAAAACTATTTACTTCTACCTCCTTGGTGCCGAATTTATCACACAACCTTATTCGATTTGTTGAAAACTCAGACTCGGAACCTTCTTGGTGTACTTTTTTTATTGCGCCATTTACTTTTCACGTGATACTGTCAAATCTCTTTTTTTGCATTCAGTCATTTCCTCGCAGGAAGTTTTGTCGAGGTGGGATGAAAAAATGCGTCTTGCACTCGAGCGCAAACATTTTTCACCATCGTTTCACCAATACGTGTGAACCAGCCATTATGGCTGGTTCACATGTATTAAGTTGTCAAGTAGTTAACTAAATTTTAACTTAAACCTAAGCGACTTAATTTTACGAACGACTTACGAACGTGACGCTCTACCCAGCTTATACACTTTACTAAATTTTAACTAACCGTGCCTGTCCAAACGTGTCCAAAATTGATATTAAATAAAAAAAAAAACAAACAAAATTTTAATTTACCTACATGCTTAATTATAACTTATTACTAAATAAATTGTATACACGTTTTAAGTCGCTCAAATTTAGTTAACTACTTGACGACTTAATACGTGTGAACCAGCCGTAACGTTGCAGTCACTGCATTTTGTTAATCACTCACTGCGCTCGTAATTTAATTTTAGAATCCCTCGCTTGCTTGGTCATCAACATTCAGCACGCGGTTAAAAATCAACTTTACAGTCTGTGAGCTTTTAGAATATACCTTGGGCTCTAGAGTAGGCTTCGATTTTCGCCGAAAGTACACGAGTGAAATACTACATCGAGCTCTGTATAAAACTTTTCTTATTAAGTTTATTTAATTATCATATTAGCTCCGATATAATTTCTTACGAAAATAGGGGTGTCGTCTGATAGTCTTAACTCGTGTTTTACTGCATGGGTGAAAGTTAGGGGGATGTTCTCTGAGTAAAAGAGCTCTCTATATTGATAACACACACGCTTTATCTCCCTTTTCTCTTCTTCGTTCATGTGCTCTATCCTAAGTCTTTTTAAATTGTCGCAGAGCTCGTTATCGATGTCCGAGGTAACAACAATGGAATTAAGCTCGTGTTGATGTAGGGCCGTCGAGTTGTCAAAAGGCTCTAATTCGATCGGTTCTTTGTTACTTACGACCTTTTTTTCTTCGGTGAAGTTTATTATGGTTGTTCTACATGATCCGTTTTTCACCGAAACGATCGCGCCTGGGGACCTTAGTCCCTCTGTCCAACAGTGATCGTCTAATGATCGTATAATGGAATTTCTATTCCACGAATAAATCCGATCTATCCGATAGTAGTCGAGGTATATTCTAAAAGCTAACATACTACACTGTGGTATAACAAATAACTGGTATTAAGCTTCATGCCACGTGAGTTATATTGTACTTGTCATCATCAACCCATTATTATCTACCGAGGGGGTCTGGTCTCTTCCCTGAGGAAAGTATACTCCACCACGGGGGCCAAGTCCGTTTTGATGGAGGCTTGCGAGACTAGTGGCTGGTCTTACTGTAAGAATTTTTCCAGCCGCTCTAAGTCCATTAAATTGGCTTAACGACTGCCATCTATCGACGGCAGCCGGCACGGACCTCATAGCATCGTGTAGAAATACAAGAAAGTTCGAATAAATGTTCCGCGACTTGCACGAACATTTCGGAGTCCGTCAAAAAGGCACAATTTTCCCGCTGCTACCTTTCAATAGCAAGGAAACTCTTCAATAAAGTGGATTATTCCTGTACCATTAGACGGAAAGCCCTTTTGTCAGCAGAGCTTGGGGTAGTATTAGGGTTCTCTAACAAAGTCTCACAAATAATATTATCTTATTGGAATAAAAATGCCAAATATTCTTTACTAAATTCCGGAGGTCGTAGGGTTTGATTCCTTCTAAGGATCGCCGTACATTTGTACACATTGCCTCAGTTTGGGTGTATTTCCATGGTTGTGATGTCCTTGCTGGTTACCATAGCTCAGAGTATCCCAGCTTGGAACCAGAGACTTGATTATCTAACTTTTCACTTATACATGTGATTATGCATTGATTTGAGGTGTAATGTGAAACCACATTTCAGTGGAGATGTGAGACATGACAGTGATAATGAGCTAGGTACATAATTGGACGACAAACTTCAGTAGATATTTTGTTTTTGCCCACAGATGTATAGATCCGTGAAAAGTTACATAAGCAAAGGGCTAGAGACGTGATTGTATTGTGTGGATGTTACTAGTATTATCTTTACCTTCTATTTGTATTTTAAAAACCTATTTAGAGGCTGAAAATTCCACTCATGCCGGGATGCGAACCCGCGACCTCTGGCTATCCTTGCCAGCGCTCTTTCCAACTGAGCTAATTGGCGACTCACCGGCATCAGTAAAATTTCGAACCTCTTTACACTATTCTCTGTATTACGTACAGGCAGCGACATCTGGCCTCAGGTTCGAAATTGCCGGTGCTACTGATGCAGGTGAGTCACCTCTTTCACCTCTTTTGTAGAGGTTCGAAATTTCACTGATGCCGGTGACTCGCCCGTTAGTTCAGTTGGAAAGCGCGCTGGCACGGATAGCCAGAGGTTGCGGGTTCGAATCCCGGCATGGGTGGAATTTTTAGCCTCTAAATAGGTTTTTAAAATTGTCCTTAGCTTGGGTTAGTGCATTAAAAAAAAATAGTATATTCTATTTGTATATTAGAGAACACTGTTTCATGGTGAACTAACTTTTCCTTATTGGCTAACCGGGATACATATGTAAATTTGACAATACACAATCTCTCAAGCGTGATACAATCTGTTAGCTTTTAGAATATACCTCGGGTTCTAGAGTAGGCTTCGGTTTTCGTCGAAAGCACACGAGTGTAATACTACTTCCTGCTCTGTATGAATCTTTTCTTTACTATTTTAAAAACGTATCTAAAATCAAGAGTCATATTAGTTCCGATTTTTCTATTAAACGAATATATCCGATTCTATTCGATAGTAGCCGAGGTATATTCTAAAAGCTAACAGACTGTAATAGTTTTACGACACCTGGCGTTAACCCAAGGCAAAAAATCTGTGTCTAGACTATCATAACCGCTAAAAATGGCTATTTTTGCAATACATGTCATGCTATCTAGTCTGTGGTCCGTGATCCTAGGTACTCAATCGGGTCCTAAAAATCACTACGAACTTGGTTCAGAGATTGTATAGACACTTTGTGAATACGACGCAATAAAAATAATATCACATCAATATCAACCCTTGTATGTCCCCACTGCTGGGGCACGGGATTCTTCCTGCATCTGTTAGGGTTTCCTCGCGATGGTTTCCTTCATAGTTAGCCAGTGGTATTGCTACTATAACTTCACAAATGAATATGTACTTAGAAAACAAAGTCATTGGTACATGCCGGGCATCGAACCCACTACCTCCCCGATTGAGAAGCCCTCGATCTACACCGTTCCGCTGCCACCGCTCTCTTGCTGGAAGATTCTAAGATATGAAATAAATCTATAGCACACTTATAAGTTATTTGCCTTACGAAACCCTGGGTTCAAGAATTCTATATAAATGTCAATTTACATTCTTTTTTTCAGAAATCAAACGGCACGGTGGAATCAACCTAAAACAATTACAGAAAAAAGAAAGTGATTCGGAGGGCTTTCGGCAATCTTTTGACAGATTAATCGAAAGCTCCGGAACGGGGAAGGAAAATTGATGTTAAAATGAAAAAGGATTTAATGAAATCGCTTTATTATTTCATCAAATCTTCTCCACCGTAAATTCATTGTACGAAATTTGCTCGTACATTTTGAAGACAAATTAGGGATATTAAATAAAGCTTGACGATATTTTGTTTGTAATATAGGTCGTCGTATTTCTGGATAGCTGTATTGGGTACTGAAGTGGCAGTGGGCTGGCCATCTCGCGAAGAACCGATAACCGTTGGAGTAAACGCGTTCTTGAGTAGAGACCGCGACTCGCCAAACGTAGTGTAGGACGCCCTGCGACCAGGTGGGATGACGATCTACGAAAAACTGCAGGCAGAAGCTGGATGCGGCAAGCTAAAGACAGGGCGCTATGGCGCTCATTAGGGGAGGGCTATGTCCAGCAGTAGACTAATATGGCCTGAAGAAGAAGAAGTATTGGGTACAATTCTATATGTTTTGTGACGATATTACAAGACCTATAATAATAATAATAATTTTGGCCTTTTTGCATCTACTTAATGAGATGATTTATACAGCATCCAGTGGTATCTTTACTCACACTAGATGGGTGAAAGGACCACTCCGACGCTGTTGTGCCTGGGACATGGTTTTATAGACGGTGTAGGCTCACCCAGCATCTATACCATCCTGACAGCTTAGTCGGCCTAGCCCACAGGAAAGACTAGTCAATACGTGCGGAGCCACCCAAGCCGCGGGTTTCCTCACGATGTTTTCCTTCACCGTTAGCGTGTGGTATTGCGACTACAAATTCGCAAGACC
The DNA here is from genome assembly GCA_934045075.1 of Yponomeuta sedellus. Classification (NCBI taxonomy): domain Eukaryota; kingdom Metazoa; phylum Arthropoda; class Insecta; order Lepidoptera; family Yponomeutidae; genus Yponomeuta; species Yponomeuta sedellus. Next base: position 15,673,548 of record OW203739.1, read on the forward strand.
TATACATACTAGATATGTGTGCATATGAGCGCAAACCGCAAGTGATTTTTGGCTTAAAGTAATTTTGTGATAATTATATTTTACCTTCTCTGTTTAGGACTTATTTGTTACTAGCTGTGCCCCGCGGTGTTACCCGCAGTTTACCGATTTCCCCATGGGAATAAGATATTTTGCCGTAGCAAAATGCCTACATCCGGCTAACCCTATACCAAATTCTATTAAAATCACTCCAACCATTTAGACGTGAAGAAGTAACAAATATACACACTCACAAACTTTTGTCTTTATAATATTAGTATTTTGCGATATTGTGATGGTGATAAATATATTTTGTACTTGTGTGTGGGCCCCATGCCTCAAATAAGTAAGTATTATTATTATTTTATATTTTTTAATACGATAGTTTGGTTGGAGAGCTGTCAACTATCGATATTCAATAAACGGCTTAATTGACTTAAACAGATAGATAGAAATCACTCAAACACGATAACACTTTAACACACACACAAACGTACACACACAGTGAAATGCTTTATATAATATAACACTGGGACTCGCTTTTGTTTGTTTTGTCGCAAGACTTGCGTTTGGCAAACCAAAGTATAAGTTTGGACTTAAATATTAAAATTTTAATTTCAACTCCAAAATTTTTAATTTTGAAATTTAATTAAATATTTTATTTTATAATTTATGTATGGCTCTCACTAACATATTTAGTTTTATACTGAGTGTCATTTACTAACAACCTATGGATATTTATCCGAAATAAAGAAATACAATACAATATCAGATACATCAGTTCTTTCTAATTCCCTCTGATCACAAAGTACAGTCTTGCTGTAGGTATTCCTTGTCTTCCGATACTGTAGCACAGGGTTTTCTAATATTATCCTAATTTTGGACAAGGATAAGTGTTTGGTGTGGAAGTTATTATCATTGCACTGACTCACCCCAGAGCTGTACCTTCGTGCCAACGAGTGTATGCTGCCCCGGAGCCGCCCGCCAGGCAGCAGCACGTCGTTCCAGTTGACGCGCCAAGTCATCATGGCTATCTCAGCCTCCAGCTTGTAATGTCTGGATGAAAACGCAAAGAATAGTTAGTTAGACCTGAGATTTCCGCACTTAGCCTCATAGTTGGGCCTTTGTACGTAGCTAGGTACGCTAACACCTCAGGCACTAGGGTTTCCTTACGATGTTTTCCTTCACCGTCAGCGAGTAGTATTGCTACTATAATTTCACAAATGTACATAGCTTACAAAACAAAGTCATTGGTACATGCCGGGGTTCGAACCCACGACCTCCCGATTGAGAAGCCGGAGATCTACACCGCTCCCTACCACCGCTCCAGACAAAGAATATTCAATTCAATTCCATTTATTTCATATCTCTATTTATTTATTTATTTCTTTCGTAAATATTTTTTATCCATTGTAAAAACAAAATTTAGAGGCTGAAAATACCACCCATGCCGGGACTCGAATCCGCAACCTCTGGCTAACCGTGCCAGAGGTCGCGGGGTCGAGTCCCGAGTCCCGGCATAGGTAGAATTTACAGACTCTAAATAGGTTTTTAAAATTGTCCTTAACACGGGTTCGTGCATAAAAAAAGAATATATCAAAATGTTTACTTCATGAATGTCAAAGTTGTTAGTTTCACAATTAATAGATTATATAGATAAAAAACTAATAAATTCCTTTTTAGATTTTCTCTGCTTACAGCTCCGTTTTACTAATTGTTTATTATAAATAATTAGGTACCTACTGACTGTATTAAATAAATCAGTAACTAATTGATTGACAATGCTTTATCTATTTTGTAATGTTATTTCCGCCAAACAGAGAAGGAGTTAAACACAAATGTACATCTGGATACAGGCTTCACCAGTTCTATAACTGCCTGCCTGAATTACAAATAATAATACTAATAATAAATGAATAATTCGTAAAGCTACCAAAAAATTTAGGTATTACTAAATGAGAAGAAAATAACAGTGATTGGTAACGCTGCTACTAACTGGGAATATTTTTGCCTATTGGCGAAATTGCCCATTTGGTAACAGTGTTACATAAAGACTGTTACAAACTAGGATTCTACATAAATACATACATAACCTCATGCCTGTGTCGCCGAGATCAGGGACTGCCATTTGCCACGATCCTGACAGATCACCTTCGCTTCATCAACATATTAGTCGTTGCATTCACGCACGCCGGTTCCGGGTACTTTTTATCTTCCCCTTTGCTAATACATCCCCTATTTGGTCGATGCATGTCCGCCCGAGTCGTACCTTACCAGTTCTTCCGCTCACATTTGCAATATTCGCTCATATTTGTTTCAATTTATTTCAACGTAAAGAATTTACAATCTGCTTGCTGAATGTCACTACACGGCTGCCTTCCGGCCGCAGTGTAGTGGAGAAAAAGGCAGCGGGAAAAAAAACTCCACTCTGACCATATTTTCTGAAGTCATCTTACCTTGCATTAGATGACTTGAGAAAAGATGGTCGATATACCATCTTTCGATATACCATCATAGAAAAGATGGAGGATATAAATTAAAAGGCTATTTAATTTCCAAAAAGTACATCGATTATCGAACCGATAATACGGACCAGGAACTTGCAAAAGCAGCGTTGGACGCCCACCGATATCTGGACCGACGATTTGAGGCAGATTGCTGGACGAGGATGGCCAAGAACACAAGGAATGAAATGAAAACGTTTTATTCAAAGTAGCGCAGAAACTGCAAACCACTTCAAAATCTAGATCATTTTGGAGAAAAAAATGGTCAATAATACTCAAAACTCAGTCTTTTCAAAGTCCTCAATTAACAGACTTTACATAGTTATTGTAAAACACAGAACTTATGCATTGCACTTACTGGCTTTGATTCCAGACATCATAGTCATCTAAATAATCCTTTATATTAAAGTAGCCCTTTTGACACAAAGTCTACTTAGCACATGTTTTGAACCGCGTTCCAGGCAAGCTTAATATATCTTCAGGGATTTTATTATAGCAGCGTATACCATTGTATACGCTGCTATAATAAAATCCCTGAAGATATATTAAGAAGCGGCATACCTTCCGGGGCGGGGGGGAACTACGTTCGGCAGTGGACGAGTATGGGCAGATTGATAGATACGAATTTTATGGGGTCGTCTAGTTTGCATACGTCTTCGACATACTATCACTCCTATATTATATGGAAGAAAATCTATATTCATCTATTATTCGCCCACATCAACCCACTGCTGGGCATAGGCCTCCTTTTCACTGCACCATTCCTCACGGTCCTGTGCTAATCTGACCTATCTTTGACCCGCAACCGTAGCATTATTTGTGGTACTCGAAGAGAAGACCTAGACAGACATGTTCTAATGTTTACCGAAAAGACGCTTCCTTTTTGTGCCCTTTCATCTTGGGAGTAACATTTTAACAATATTATCATAACACAATACAGACATACAGAAGGTACGCCGTGATGGAATAATTCAAAAATGAATGTCCACAATTTTATACAAACAATATTCTTAAAACAAAAAACAGAAAACCTTGCCGTGAAAAGTATTGTGCATAATTATGTTTTAAATTTAAATAGCTTGAAGCTTATGAAGCGGTTTCTTAATTTTATACAATCCTGTTATCACAACTTGCATTGTAAGCTGTGATAACAGCATCGAATAAAACTGAAAGCATATATAAAATATACTAACAAAACACTGGATTATGTCGTCTGTAAATTAAATAAATAAAAAAATAGTTAAGTAACATTCCGTCACCTTTTCTGAGAAATTTGAAGTCAGTACAGTCAACTATTTACTTTGCGAAATTCTCAATTCAGAAACTGGCCCTAAGTTATTATTTTAATTAGCAGTACAGATAAATAATCAGGAGCACTTTGGTAGCAATCGAAACAGGAAACGGAGTCAGCAAAAAAAACTTTTGGGCAGCATAATTATCTCAAACAGAGCGTAAAGCGTAAATAATTACTTTGTCAGCAAAATGATAACTTTTGGTAACAGCAAAATGGTAAGCCAGTATAGGCAATTACAAATTCTGAAGTATGCGAACACATCAGACGCTCAAGTCTCCTCAAGATATTTTCCTTTATGACGTCACGTTTTTTTCGCGTTGACTATGGTACATATAATAAACGGGTCTATTCGCTATTATTTATTAGGTAATCGGAATTACCTTATTTCCCGACGTTTCGGCAGCGTTACAGTTGCCGTGGTCACGGGTAGACTTAAAAATAATCGCGATTAGAATCGTTTAATATATTACTATGTATGACTATCGCGAATCATTAAGAAATATAATACAGTATGTTAAACGAGAATCTGAGCTATAATCCTGGTAAGTTTTATCCAATTCCATTCTGTGGTTTAATAATGATTTACGTCATTAAGAAATACTTTTACTATGATAGATAAAATATTCTTTATGTACACCAGGAATTACATAAGAGACTTAGCCCCTGTTTCACAATGTTCAAATAAAGTTCCAGATAAGCTATCCGAAAGGGCTGGCGTCTGTTCTAAATTTAAATATTTTTTCCTATATTGCGCGTGTTCGTTTACGGCTTCAAATTTAGAACAAACGGCAGGCCTGGTTGCGGATAGCGTAACCAAAACTTTATCTGCAGATTGTGAAAACCCTTAAACAATAACATAATACAGTACAATTGGCGGCCTTATTACTAAAAGTAATTTCTTCCAGACCACCTGTTGACGAAAGAAAAAGAAGATAAGAAACGGGTAGTCGGTGCAACTAAACAATGTTTTTTTTATGTTGCTTATTTCAACGGTTTTCCAGACGGCGAACAATTACATGATATTAAAAATATTTACGCGCATTTCACTCGGTAGCCCCCAAAAAACCGCGCTAGGCAAGCATCCGAATATAAAAAAACACAGGTATTTTTTTGGTTGGAGCTCAAGGAAGCGACGTAACATTGCCCTTTTAAAACGAATACCACAAAGAACATTCAAATGTTTTCCCCTCGGTTGAACGCGAGATATTAGGTACGAGAAAAGTAGATACTACATTTGGTAAAATATATCTTGATCCAACGTGAAACAGATGTCACTGTTACTTTTTGCATGACATTGTAAGTTTATTTAAAAACCTATTTGTCTTTGAACCTATTTAGATGCTAAAAATTTCACCCATGCTGGGATTCGAACCCGCAACCTCTGGCTATCCGTACCAGCGCTCTACCAATTGAGCCAATGGGCGACTCACGGCATCAGTGAAGTTTCGAACCTCTTTACAATATTCTCTGTATTACGTACATTGTAAGTTTAGTAAAGTAAAATTGGCACGATACAATCATACACCAAGCCGGACTTGGCCCGCATCGTGGGGAATGACCTTCCTGCAATGCAAGAAGGTTATTAAGATACAGGAGGCATACAAGGGTTGATGTCGATCGGATCATAGACGGGATACATACGCTTTCCTTAACCCACACCATTTCTTTATGTTTTCGGCCATCCTGATCCATCCACCAACAGGGATCTGCCTCAGAGACAACGGTCTATCGAGCTAGTGGACCGATGTTCATCGATCCCTTACAAGAATATGTTTACTTGGTACATGGTAGCCAAAGAGTATTAATGAAATGTTATGTTGACCTAACTCAAACGAAGCGCTCGTGGCCTAGGCGAACCGAGTGATTGGAATCAATCACTTGGTTAAGCAACAACAGCCGCAGTCAGATACAGGATGCGTGAGCGTCCCGTGACTACCGTTAGTGACATTTTCCCGAGCGCTTCCGTGCTCCGCAAGGCACGTTAAGCCGTTGGTGCCGGCTGTCATACAATGGCAGTCGTTAAGCCATGTCAGAGGCCTTATGGGCGGCTTTTTAAATTCTGACAGTAAGGCCCGCCACTGTCTTACAATCCTCCACCAACCCGGACTTGGCCCCCGTGGTGGAGTATGGCCTAACCTTTTTGCGATGCAGGAAGACACCTGTGCCCCAACAGTGGGGACATACAAGGGTTGATAACGAACTCCAACGAATCAAGCTATATTTAGATTTCCTGTCGTAGCGAGGGAAAATTTTTTTTAAGACCAATTATATGATTATAAACAAGAGAAATTATCAAAATTGACTCAAATGGGTCTTGAAAGATGCCGAAACTATTAAAACGCCAAAATACAGATAGACGAAACTTTAAAATTCTGTGACTTCCAGCCAGGGCTACCTAAACACACTTATGGCATATTGTTTGTTCAGGAGAAGAATTTGTAGAAAGCGAGAGAAAAACACAGGAATCGCTTATAACACTGATGTTGTCTGCATAAATTTTCTCTACTATTGGAGTCGTTTTTAAGTTCGGTTATAGTTTAAATCTCTTGGTTTTCGTTTCCAGTGAAAGTATTCTAAATGAAAATTAAGTATATGTAAATGTCAACTAACCTGTATATGAATACGGAAAGAATCGCCAGGATCACCACCACAGAGCTCAACACTATACTCAGGATCGCGTACACCGGTATTGCTGTTGGCAAAAGCAAAAATAATAAGTATTAGTGTTTTGTGTAGTTCTCCAGAGATTCGTCGACTTTGTCACCAGCTCACGCATCACATGCAATCATATATAAAAGTAATATAACAATTGTAAACCTTGCATAATAATTAATGTTTATTCTTTCATTCCTTCCTTCCTCCCTAGGTCATCTAACTGTCAATTTCCATACATAAGGGTATTGTAAACGTCACGTTTTCGACAGAACTTGGTGTGTGTGCTTCTAAGCATCAGCGTGGAACGCAAGAGGCACAGGATTGGGAATCCGCCTGGATTTTCTAATTTCATGCGAAGTTTGTTTAACGAGATGCTTTATAATACGAACTTTCGGCAGCGATATGTTGACTGCCAATATTGGAAGCACAGTAGAATTAAAGAGCAATATGTTTTCTCCATTCAAACGGCTGAAACGCGCCTTATAACCTACGTCTTAAGAGCCGCTTAACGTAAAAGCTTTTAGAAAGATAAAAAAGATCAATATCAGTGAATAGAACGTTTTATTAATACGGATACGTACGTCGGATACTTCGTGTAGGATAAGTTAAGTTATACACTTGTACGAAAATCTTCTACTAAAGAAATACAAGATTTAACACTATACACAGTAAGCCGGTAAGACGCCCATTAGCTCAGTTGGGAGAGCGCTGGCACGGACAGCCAGAGGTCGCGGGTTCAAGTCTCGGCATGGTTGGAATTTTTAGGCTCTAAATAGGTTTTTAAAATTTGTCCCAAGCACGAGTTAGTGCATTAAAAAAAGAATATAACTATACACAGTGTTCTGTTTTATATTGGTTATTGTTGTAAGAGTTAGAGTTTTAACATAATATTTTTGTACATTTAACTGACGTTCGATACCATCAATCAATCATTTATATCTATAATCAGCCCACATCAACCCACTGCTAGGCATAGGCCTCCTTTTTACTGCGCCATTCCTCACGGTCCTTAAATCAATCAATAATCATAAATTTATCATTTATTTGTGACCAATTGTAATTGGGGTAAAGTGGTTTTCTAAGTTATGTACATTTGTGAAGTGATAAGAGCTAACCACTCGCTAACTGAGAATGAAAACGTCATAACATATTTAAACTTTCGCGACTTGTACACATAGTTAGAATTTAAATCGGGAATGTGGTTTCAAACTTTCGCAAACGTGGGATCCGGTCATCAAGATGTATTCGAGTGGAAAAAAGTCGCATGGCTTATCGTCCGACATTGTCAGTGTAGTGTGTCGCAACCCTAATAGTGCTTTGTGATAGCTGATTGAGGGTAGTCTGAAACCTCATCAGCCGAAGATGCGAACGGGTGCCAGCCATCAGTCTTCTCGTGACCACGATGACTGTAACGTCATCGAAACGTCGAGGTAAAATAGCAATAAATTACTACGCGATTAGGCCCCGAAAATATTCTAACTAAATGAAAACATCGTGAGGAAACCTGAGTGTCTGTGGTGTCCAAATATCTCAGTGCATGAAAGCCAATTCGCGGTGGGCAAGGTGGTAATGGTTGGTGGTGGTGGTTCGTAACGAATGCATCCGACAGACAACCAAAGTTATCGACATAGCTTAGAGAATCAGCAAGCTGAAGTGGCAGCGGGCTGGCCATATCTCGCGAAGAACCGACAACCGTTGGAGTAAACGGGTCCTTGAGTGAAGACCGCGACTCGGCAAACGTAGTGTAGGACGCCCTCCGACTAGGTGGGATGGCGATCTGCGAAAAACTGCAGGCCGATGCTGGATGCGGCAAGCTGAAGACAGGGCGCTATGGCACTCATTAGGGGAGGGCTATGGCCAGCAGTGGACTAGAATAGCCTGACGACAACGACGAAGGTGGTAATTAAGCCCACACTCTCTCTCTGAGAGAAGGCTTGTGCCCTGCAGTATATAGGCTACTTAAAAATGTAAAAAAGGTAAAACGTAGACATTTTTTCATATCTTAGATCGTAGTCACCTTTCACGAGTATTGCAAAATCAAATGAAACTTAGACTGAAAGGTAGAAGCTTTGGCATGAGACAGTTGGAAAAAGCGCTCGTGGCCTATCCGAACCGAGTGATTGGAATCAATCACTTGAGTGAAGCAACAACAGGTGCGGTCAGGTGCAGGATGGGTGACCGTCCCGTGACTACCACTAGTGGCATTTTTTCCGAGCGCTTCCGTGCTTCGCATGGCACGTCAAGCCGTTGGTGCCGGCTGCCATGTAATGGCAGTCGTTAAGCCATGTCAGAAGCCCTATGGGCGGCTTAATAACTTCTGACAGTAAGGCCCACCACTGTCTTACAATCCTCCACTAACCCGGACTTGGCCCCCGTGGTGGAGTATGGCCTAACCTTCCTCCGATGCAGGAAGAGACCCGTGACCCAGCAGTGGGGACATACATGGGTTGATATCGAGTTGGAAAAAGAGAAATAGGATCTGGTTGTATTTATGTGTTTGTGATGTCTTTGCCTGGCTACTGCTTAGTTCGCGGCTATATGTGCGGCAATATCGGCCTCGTCATCGACCGGAAACTTTGCTGGGATGCTCAGGTGAAGGCAGTATCCCAGAAATTCTATGCCTCGCTCCATTCTTTACTTCGTTTGAAGAACTTTCTTCCTATTAATACCAAAATTACTCTCGTGAATTCCCTTCTCCTACCCATCCTAGACTACGCCGATATCTGCTATCTCGATCTCTCGCAGGAATTCCTGAACAAACTCAATCGTCTGCAGAACATCTGCATCCGCTTTATTTTTGGTTTGCGGAAATACGACCATGTGTCTGATTTCCGCGCCAGGTTGAAGTGGCTTCCTATTCGAGATCGTAGAAACCTTCGAATTCTCTGCACTCTCTACTCTATCCTCAACGACCCCAACACTCCTCAATATCTTAAGACTCAATTTGCTTTTTTATCTTGCACACATAGCAGAGAACTCCGTTCCTCCCAAAATCTTCTTCTTTATACACCCTCTCACCATACTGGTTTCATCTCTAGCTCTTTCTGCGTCTCAGCCGTTCGTCTCTGGAACGCCCTGCCTGATAATATCCGTAAAGCCCCATCTCGAAATTCTTTCAAAGCTCTTGCCCGGGAACACTTCCTCGAGAAGTGCTACCCCAAACTCCCTTAGCCACTCCTTATGTGAAGAGTCTTTCCGATGTATGTCCTCCCTATTCATTATATTTAGATTTTATATGTATGGTAATTTATATGGTATTCCTTGTCTCTTACAGTGTGTACATATCATATGTATTTTATAGTGATGTTTATGTATATATATATTTGTATGTAATGTGATGAGTATGTATATATATATATATATTATTTATATACTATTATTTTAATATATACGTTTAGTGTATTATATGTGTAAGTATATAATAATGTGGAAGGTTGTCTTTTTCCTTTTTTTTTTTTTGCACGCCTGCCAAGTTTTCGTTCTACCTCCTGCGGTTGACTGGTAGAAAATGCTTATGGCATTAAGTTCGCCGCATTGTACAATTTTATGGTGCAATAAAGTATTAATAATAATAATAATATGTTTTGTGTTGTATGGAAACTATATTTTTTTAATGAATCAATTATGAGGTTTAGAGTCGGACTGGGCATTAGGAGTCCGGGGGGCATTTTAGTTAAATTAAATTAATTATACCTACATGTATTTTTTATTATTTTATTTATCTGTAAGATTAGGCTTATCGTTGTAACTTTTGGCAATAAACCTTTTTTTTTCTTTATTCTTTATTTTGGCTTTAGGGGCCCGCCGCACACTTCATTACGTTAGTCAACAAAGTACCTAATTAATAGAGGACTTCCTTATGACTCGGTCTCAGACCAAGTTTTCTTAAGCATGAGCAACGATAGATTGATTAAACTTGGGGATTATCCAAACTTCGGAATATTACCAATTGGAGAGATTTCAATACCAATACAAAAACAGGAAGAAGTATCAAGTTCATCAAGATCGAAAACTTATCCCGGATCTCGTTGTCGAGATCGTAATAGCCAATAAGGATTAGCCAATCGCACCCCGAGGATATGTCTTGCGGCAGCAAACTCGTCCCAGTAAAAGTCGCCTCTGTCTTGTACTGACTTTTCTCTAAATATTTGTGCATATTCTATTCATATTACAATGTGTTATGTTTACGCCCTCAATTAAGTATTATTGTGGTTTATTCTACATTTTAACGTTCAAAATCTATACACGTCACTACGTGTCGACGACATGCGAGCGACACCATTTCAATCAGAAACTAGTCCTTAAATGCCTACAAAATTACCCCCTTATTATGGTCCGCTGACTTAAAACAGCTGCTAAAGAGTGTTCTTTTTCATTCTGACTTAGGTCAATAGAAGAGGACAGAGTGAGAATTTGCAATGCTTTAAGTTAGCAGACTATTATGAACAAGGGGGTTAGAGATTACAATTCAAATAATTGTAATTTCTTTCACATTTTAAGGGTCAAGATCTCTTTCAATCTAAAATGGCCCTTAAATGCTTTCTAAATTAGAAACTACAATACAAGTGCAATAAAAGGCCTCTCTCGTGACGTACCCGTGGGTCGCACGCAGCCGGGCGTTCTTGAGCTAGTATTAAACAGCCTAATATTAAAAAAAAGAGTTTATTTCAGTTGCAATGTAGATAGTCCCTACTACGTCCCATTCTATATGAGTTTAGAGAAGGACTAGTTTTCTATGGGACTAGTGTTTTAAGTCTACAAACTGAAGCAACGAGGAAAACATTTCACTAAGTAAAAAGTAGCTAACGCAGGTAACACAGGAACTTAACGCAGAACTGGGCCCCTATACAGTTCTATAATAAGATCCCTTAAGTATCATAAAGGTACTCACAATTGTCTGGACACAGCGAGCCATCGAAGCCGCACAGGGGCGTATCCGGTGGAGGGTCTGTGCGACCGCCCGCCCAGTGGATGGGGCGGTCTTCTATGAAGCGCAGCGAAGAATTGGCCGCCACATAGGTCGCCACTACCTGCAGGCAAAACGTTAAAAATATTTTTTTAATTTTATTTATTTATTTCCACACAGCTTACTATTTTTACAGGGCATAACCCTTATGTAATAGTGAAGTGAAGACAAACAAAACAAGAACAACATAACCTTAACATATAACATTTACATACAGGCACCTACATTGCTTTCGGCCCCACGCCACGGTACACGGGATATGATCGTGTCGCGGAAACCAGACACAACGACATCACAAACATGTAAATATCCAAGACCTCCCAGGACCTCTTGCATGGTAGGCAGATGCGCCACCACTGCACCACAGAGGTCGCCCAACAAGAAACAATAAAATAACTTTCCTCTGATAAGCGACAAAGCACCCTGTCTTCAGCTTGCCACATCCAGCATCTGCCTGCATTTGTTGCAGATCGTCATCCCACCTGGATGCGTGGTTCCTACACTACGTTTGCCGAGTCGCGGTCTCTACTCAAGAACACGTTTGCTCCAACGGGGAGGGCTATGTCCAGAAGTGGACTAATGTAGCCTAATAAACACGATGATGATGAAAGTAACTCTTGTAATTCTTTCATTTCCTGCCTTACCTACTGTCCTACATAAAGGACAGCGTTTTTCGAACAACCGACGTGGCATGTATAGTTAGTTAGACCTGAGATTTCCGCACTTAGCCTCATAGGTGGGCCATTGTACGTAGCAAACGCTTAGGTACGCTAACACCTCAGACACTAGGGTTTCCTTATGATGTTTTCCTTCACCGTCAGCGAGTAGTATTGCTACTATAATGTCACAAATGTACACAACTTAGAAAACAAAGTCATTGGTACATGCCGGGGTTCGAACCCACGACCTCCCGATTGATAAGCTGGCGTTCTACACCGCTCCGCTACCACCGCTTAAAAAAAAGTGGCATGTATTTTTTGAAATATTTTTTTCAATGTGTACGAATAAATACGCACGTTTAGCATTGACCCTCAGTCCGTTCGCTATTCAAATTCGCCATTGAATAGATTTGTCAATCAGGGGGTGGAGTTTGCTTATTATAGTATCAATGTATTATCATTCGGAAAGAAAGGAAATAATGTAAAAAATGTAACGTGCGTCGTGCAATTGATGCAATTGATGCGTCAGCCCTGGTGGTGACGACCAACGCAATTTTTGTATTTTTGCTTATTCACGCAATTGGGACGACAGACCGATGGAAGAAAAATATTAAATATTCAAGACTGGACAAGAGCGGGTAATAATATAGAAACAACAATAACTATCGTGGGTGACCATTCCGTAACTACCTCTAGTGGCATTTTTTCCGAGTGCTTCCGTGCTTTTTAAGGCACGTCGGTGCCGGCTGACATGCCGGCAGTCGTTAAGCCATGTCAGAGGCCTTATAGGCGGCTTGATAACTTCTGGCAGTAAGGCCCGCTACTAGGTATCTTACGATCCTCCACCAACCCGGACTTGGCTCCCGTATTGGAGTATAGCCTAACCTTCCTGCAATGCAGGAAGAGACCCGTGCCCCAGCAGTGGCGATATACAAAGGGTTTATATCGAAAATGGGTTGATTGATATATTTATTGTTTCTTGTTGTAATTTGTCTGCTTAATAATAACTAAAAATAAATGAATGCGTACTTTTAGACAGTAACGTGTATTAGTCTCAAATTGCACCGTTCGCACGTTCACGGTCCGTTTTAACGTGGATAGACCTTTAGAATTATACGTATCCCTGGAGATAAGTATGCTGCACTTTTATGAATTCCAGATGTTTCATTCATGCGTGTTGTACCAACTGATTTAAATATTTCAGCCACATTTCGGTTGCGAAAGTTGACTGCCTCGCCCTAGTTGCTTCAGGAGTAATGTGTGTTTACGTAAGTCGCCTTATATAAGTGAAAATCTGGAATAAAATAAAAATCCAACAAAAACCAACTTAAACGAGGAAGCGCTTGTGGACTGTATGTTGCTTGACCGTCCCGTAACTACCGCTAGTGACTTTTTTCCGAGCGTTTCCGTGCTTCGCAAGACACGTTAAGCCGTTGGTGCCGGTTGTCATTGTAATAGCAGTTGTTAAGCCATATCAGAGGCCTTATGGGCGGCTTGATAACTTCTGACAGTAAGGCCCGCCACTCTCCTACACTCCTCCACCAACCCGAACTTGACCTCCGTGGTGGAGTGTGGCCTAACCTTCCTACGATGCAGGAAGAGACCAATGCTTCGGTAGTGGGGACAGACAAGGGTTGATATCGAATCTTTCAAATGATACTTTAATGGCTGGCTTAATAATAGCTCTATGGACTACGAGCTAGTTTATCGACCTTGAAACTTGAGACCTCGCCTTATTTTAACTCCCATGTTTGCGTTTTGTTTTATCCAATTTAGTCGCGACAAAAGATAAAAGCTTTCGTTCCAAAGATAGCTGACTGAGTTGAGTTTTGCCACTTAGGAGTACTTTGGCTATAAATTTGTTTGCACTGAGATTCGCGGTCAGCCACCCCTGCTTTCAGCGTCAGTTTGGAGGGAGAATGGCTTGTCTGTCTGTGGTTTCTTTTGTAACATTAATTCTTGACAAAAACTGCAGTGCCAAGACAGCCAAGTCACTGACACCTCCTTGTACACGTCTATACATACTCTCACAGAGAGTGTGGATTCGATTCGGGAATGTATGCTAAACGCCTTAAAAACTTCATTCAGTAACACTCAACATGGCTTTATGCAACGTAGGTCCACTGTGTCTAATCTAGTCCTACTTAATGAATTTCTTACTAAATCTATGGGCGAAGGTGAGCAAGTGGACGTAATCTACACAGATTATAGTAAGGCGTTTGACAGAATCGACCACGTTATACTATTAAAAAAAATATATGAAGCAGGAATTAGAGGTAATCTCTTTCGATGGTTCCAGTCTTATATAAAAAATAGGTCACAAGCGGTAGTTGTTAATGGCTATAGTTCCAGATGGGAAGACATACCTAGCGGAGTTCCGCAAAGCTCTCTGCTCGGTCCATTAATTTTTGCTATAATCGTTAACGATATCGATAAATGTTTTCACTACACTAACCTACTCAGTTTTGCAGATGATATGAAAATTTTTTCAAAGGTGTCGTCTCAGACCGATGCAAGAAATATCCAGTCTGACCTGGAAAGACTAGATGACTACTGTCTACGAAACAAGCTAGATCTTAACCCAAGCAAGTGTACTGTCGTCACCTTTACTCGAAAGCGCATTATAGTTCCGACGACCTATACAGTCAAGGGATTCACGCTGGGCCGATCATCCCATGTTCGTGATTTGGGTGTCTATCATGACACTAAACTTTTGTTTGACGAACACATCAATAAAATTGTCAACAAGGCATCCAGGGCACTAGGTTTTGTGATGCGAAACTCCATGTGCTTCTCGAAGGCAAAAACCTTGAAAATCCTATACTGCACATTAGTCCGAAGCCACCTGGAGTACGCATCGCAAATATGGAACCCAAGATACAGTGTCTACATAAAGAGACTTGAGTCACTCCAGAGAAGGTTTGTGAAGTTCTTGTGTTACCGATTAAAGATCCCATACAAATCTAACAACTACTTACAGATTTGTAAAAAACATCATCTCCTTCCACTTGAACTGCGACGCCATGTTGCTGATATAACATATCTTTTGGGGATAATTACAGGAAAGGTAGACTCACCCGTACTCCTGGGCAACTTATCCTTCACAGTACCTACAAGATCCAGGCGCTCATTTCCTCCTATTTGCAAACAGCGGGTCTCAACCAATTACGAGCAAAACTCCTTCCTCTGGCGAGCTAGTAGCAGTGTGAACAAACTAGCAAGCGAAATTGACATTGATTTATTCAACTGCAATGCAAAGTTGGTCAGGCAACACTTTAATGACAAATTCTTTAACAACTAAATACTTAATTCATGCCATGTAAAATAAAAAATAAAAACTGATAATCATGGTTACCTATTTCCATGTAATATATTGCAGTGCATGCTTAATGTACCTATTGTGTTGCTATTGTTGTTTCCTTGCAGAAATCTAGCAGTCTGTTGCTATAGGTGAAAACCTGTAAATGGCTCACTAATTAGTTTATAAGTTTCATATATTGTTTATCAGCTGTTGGTTTCCCATAGATAAGAAATAAATAAATAAAATAAAAATAAAATAAATAAACCTAAGGGTCTGAGATGTTCACATCCGTCAGCGTTTACTACATTCGATCGCCCAACTAAAAGGCTAAATAGAGATTGCTCTTAGCGATAAGACCGCCAATTGTATAATATTACTTAGATTTAAGAATCATGGTTGTAATATTTTTCTGATTGTGCAATAAAGTGTTCTCTATCTATCTGTCTAAATAAGGAAATCTCTGATCTCATCATCAACAATCCATTAAGTCCCTACAGAGG
This sequence comes from Yponomeuta sedellus, assembly GCA_934045075.1. NCBI lineage: Eukaryota > Metazoa > Arthropoda > Insecta > Lepidoptera > Yponomeutidae > Yponomeuta > Yponomeuta sedellus. The sequence continues at coordinate 15,689,445 of OW203739.1, forward strand.
GGCATGAGTCTCTTCCCTGAGGAAGGTATAGGCCACGACGGGGACCAAGTCCCGATTGGTGGAGGCTTGCAAGATTAGTGGCTGGTCTTACTGTCAGAAGTTTTCAAGCCGTCCTAAGGCCTTGGCTTAACGACTGCCACCTACCGACGGCAGCCGGCACCAACTGCTTAATTAATGTGCCTTGCGAAGCACGGAACCGCTCAGACGTCATAGAAAGTTGTATTACCTTAGTAATCGTTTAAGGCCACTCAGGCAGATTCTAGGCTTTTTTTTAGTTTAATATTTAAATAAAATGTTACAGCAAGCGAACACAGGAGTACTACACTAGTTAACCGAAAATCTCTTCTGCAAACTAACATTCTGACGAGATTTTCAACAAAATTTCGCGTAAGTTCAGCTCAAGTTTACGCCTCAAGTCACATATTCAGAAGAAAATGCTTGTTTTATAAAATCTACTTTAGTTCATAAAAATAAAACCGACATCAAAATATATTCTTAAAATACCTACACGTTTGTTCCTACTCCGAATGTAAAGTTCATAATTGTGTAAACTATTTCTGTGTGTTTAGTACTGTAGCGTTTTGAAATTAGTTTCTATTTTTATTTCGTACATTTTTTGCGAGTATTATTTACAACGGTTACACCAAATTGTGACTACCGAAAGCAAATGTATAAGTCACTGTAAAAAAACATTCAAATGTGACTTTATAATTTGAAGCGTTCGAGCATTCCCTCGATTTCCTAAGGATCCCATTACATTTTGTCTTGACGACTATGGGACCACTTGGAAGTCTTAAATTTTAAACAAAAAAACATTCGAAATCGGTCCAGGCGTCTTTGAGTAATCAAGGAACATACACAAAAAAAGATATTGGGACGGATAGAGAAGCTCCTTCTTTTTTTCAGTCGGTTAAAAGTAAACGATTGCCTTATTCCAAGTCCCTTTACTAAAACGTGTAATTTTTATTGGAAATATTATTGGCAAACACGATGCATCTTGGAGCGATGATAGCGGAGCGGTAGAACACTCGCTTCTCATTCGGGAGGTCTTGGGTTCGAAAGCCGGCATGTACCAATTAGATTGTTTTTCCAAGTTAAATACATTTGTGAAGTTATAATAGCAATATCACTCTGGAAACCTATTTAGAGGCTAAATATCCACCCATGCCGGGACAAACCCGCGACCTCTGGCCAACCGTGCGACCGTGAGTACCTGGCACGGTTAGCCAGAGGTCGCGGGTTCGTCCCGGCATGGGTGGAATTTTTAGCCTCTAAATAGGTTTTTAAAATTTTCCTTAGCATGAGTTAGTGCATTAAAATAGTATATTTCATTGCAAGTGCGGAAAGGCTGTCATTGCAAAGAGTTCCGACAAATGTCTACCCGAGCCGAGGCGCAGCCGAAGGCGAGGGTTGACAGTCGGAACAATTTGCAATGACGGTTCCGCACGTATGTTGAACGACTATTTTTAATACAGTTGCGAAAAAATGAAGCAATTTATTAAAATAAAATTATTTGGAAAATGGCGCCAACCGTAAAAGAATATAAGCAAAGATTTTTTTCTTCACCCATTCTGGAAGGCAAAGGGAACTATGCCTATACAGCCAAGTCTTCAGTAAAAAGTACCCGGAACCGGCGTGCGTGCATGCAACGACTTATGAACGTTGATGAAGCGAAGGTGATCTGTCAGGATCGTGGCAAGTGGCAGTCCCTGGTCTCTGCCTACCCCTCTGGGATACAGGCGCGAGGTTATGTATGTATGTAATATAAATATCTTCCGTGGCCTCAGCACAGCGTCGCGTCATCATGAAAATGCATATTAAACACTGCGGCGTTTGCGGCATGACTGAGCAGGCACTTACGGCCTGGCAATAAAGTTGATTTCTTTCATGACCACTTTGATGACAATACCGCATTTCACGCGACGCATACAATTAGACGACCTCCCGACTGCATGAGAATGTCTCGTAATAAAAGCGCTGTGTGCACGTCAAAATACGCAGAGATATAGTGGATTTTTTTATAAGTATTCGTTATCAACCCTTGTATGTCCCCACTGCTGGGGCACGGGTCTCTTCCTGCATCGCAGGAAGGTTAGGCCATACTCCACGGGGGCCAAGTCCGGGTTGGTGGAGGATTGTAAGACAGTGGCGGGCCTTACTGTCAGAAGTTATCAAGCCGCCCATAAAGCCTCTGGCATGGCTTAACGACTGTCATTATATGACAGCCGGCACCAACGGCTTAACGTGCCTTGCGAAGCACGGAATAAATAAGTAATTATTAAAATAAACAAATATTCATGGACATTGGACATATTACACAGATCTCGTTGGCCCTATACTAAGTACAACTAAATGACTTGTGTTATAGGTGCCAACTCGACGATAGATTTAATACAATAAATACATAGATAACATCCAAGACACGTGACAAACTAGAAAAGTTCGTTTTCTAGTTTGAACCGGCCGGGGATCGAACCCGAGACCTTCCGTTTTACAGTCAGCGTGCCAAACCGCTGCGCCACCCGAAGCCGTCTATTACAGCTATTTTGTTTCATCTTCGCCATCATCAACTCTTGAGTTCGAACTTACCTTCTTAAGCACCACATATTATCAGCTTGATTCCTGATTCTTAAGCAAGTAGGTGAATCCGGGATGAAGGTAATCAAATTAATGTTTATTACCATATTATATAATATAAACCATTGTGTATTGTATAGAGTGTACTCCGAAAATCACGCATAAACCTCCCAGGTTTTTGTGATTTTGGTTGGTTTAATTTCATTACACGTCGTGTTTTAAGTGTTGTTAAATAAATGTTTGAATGAAATGCTCGTGGCCTAGGCGAACCGAGTGATTGGAATCAATCACTTGAGTTAGGCAATAACAGGCGCGGTCATATGCAGGGTGGCTGACCGTCCCGTGACTACCGCTCGTGGCATTCTTCCGAGCGTTTCTGTGTTTCGCAAGGCACGTTAAGCCTTTGGTGCCGGCTGTCATGTAGTGGCAGTTGCTAAGCCATTTCAGAGCCCTAATGGGCGGCTTGATAACTTCTGACAGTAAGGCCCGCCACTGTCTTCCGGTCCTCCACCAACCCACAAGTCCGGGTTGAGTATGGCCTAAGCTCCCTTCGATGCAGGAAGAGACCCGTGTGCTAGCAGTGGGGACATACAAGGGTTGATAACAAATAAATGTTTTATCTATATATCTAAAAACCTATTTAGAGGCTAAAAATTCCGCCCATGCCGAGGTTCGAACCCGTGACCTCTAGCTATCCGTGCCAGCGCTCTTTCCAACTGAGCTAATGGGCGACTCACCGGCATCAGTGAAATTTCGAACCTCTTTACAGAGAACCTCTTTACAGATTACGTACAAAGAATATTATATATATCAAGGTTTAATTAATGAGTCATAGGTCGCAAATGCTTAGAGATACAAACATTATCAAGCTCAAATCCAGCGTAATATTTGTCCAAGTTCGTTGCCACCTTCACGCTTCTTCAGGCAGGGAGCATTGTGTTTACCAAATGGCAGACTTTTGTGTTAGAAAAATCCGTCCGGGAGTTTTGATGGGCCATAAAAATCCTCGTAAAAGTCTAAATATCACTGGCCTAGACTTTATGTCTGGGGTTTGTCAACCTTTTGTAGCTCGTCATCTTGAGGCTTTATTTTATTACTGATTTTACTAACACTAGGTCTCGCTGGCACTAGTAAAATTGAATCCATGTCAACTGTAATTGGGATTTGCGATGTCTTTGCCTGGTTATCCTAGTACAGCTGTACAGCGGATCCTAGTTTGAGACCAGGGGGGCGAGTCTCTACAATGCATAGTTAGCGGTTGCATTCAATAGCGTCATATTAGTCCCGTGATGGTCGTTTCATTCACACTATCGGTAGTCTGGTAACCAACCCGTGCTACTTAGCGCGGCGCCTCGCGCTATTCGATCTTTTTCGCGAGAGATGCCTATTTAATTTGCGCGGGTTATACCCCTGGAATGACATTGTACTGCTATTGCGTTGTAGACTACCAAATTGAGGCAAATGCCAACCATTGTCGTGCTTACACCGTTCTATTAAAAAGCGATGGAAGTACAGTCTGTTAGCTTTTAGAATATAGAGTTTTAGAGTAGGCTTCGGTTTTCGCTGAAAGCACACGAGTGTAATACTACTTCCTGCTCTGTATAAAACTTTTCTTCACTATTTTGAAAAGTTATGTAAAGTTAAGCGTCATAGTAGTTCCGATATTTCTATTACAGTCTATTTATTCTTCCTTGTCCAATTTAGTAAACAAGATTCTAACCTTAAAATTGGGATTAGATGCCTAAACTAGACATTTTCTCGCAAATTCATGAACTATCATGAACTATGTTTATAAAATTGGCAGCGTGTTAAAAAAAAAGAAAAAAAAAAAAAGAGTGTTCCAAGTTATTTCATTTATAAATATGGCAGTTTTGGACTAAAAAGTTACAGTTTACGGGTAGAATCTTGTTTACTAAATTGGACAAGTAAGAATAAATAGACTGTACACGAATATAGCCGATTCTATCCGATAGTAGCCGAGTTATATTCTAAAAGCTAACAGACTATATTAAACTTTAGGCCCAGATCCAGTGATTGTGTTGTGTGGAAGTTATTATTAATATTATTATTCTTGTTCTACCAGTACATTTGAGCAGTACTTCAATTATATTTCTCGTATACAAGTAAGGTCTATCAAACCGAATAGCGTGCATGCATCTACTAATTAATGTTCATGGAACAAAGGAGATTTTCCGTGACCGTGGCTACCCAACCCACCCCTATAGAGGGGTTAGTGTGTTCAATGACGACCAAAAAGGATTTATAGAGGGATTGTTCAGCTGTATCGTCATCATTAATCAGCCCGTATTCATCCACTGGAGCTAGAGAAGCACAAAGTCAAGATAAAAGTTTTTTCCCACTATCGGGTAGGGCTACTCGCTTTACGCGTTGGAATAGAGCAAGATGGCGTTAGCCGATAATGAGATAAACCTTTTATTGTGACGTTGTGTTTTCTTAGCTGAACGAAAACCTTCATAAAAGCACGCCACTTCTATCCTTAGTTATATATTAAACGGATCTAATCCTGATTATTTATTAGGTAAAACGTAATTACAGTCTATATTATTTTTAATGCACTAACCCGTGCTAAGGACAATTTTAAAAACCTATTTAGATAATCCCGGCACGGGTGGAATTTTTAGCCTCTAAATAGGTTTGTAATTACAGTCTGTTAGCTTTTATAATATACCTCGGCTACTATCGGATAGAATCGGATATATTCGTGCAATAGAAATATCGGAACTAATTTGACACTTAAATTTATAAACAGACTTTATATACATACCTATATGTATTCATATACATACTTATAATACATTTATTAAAATTAAAATAGTTGACATCAATATACAATTTACAATGTTTCTACTTTATTAATCTATTCACAATGTATGCAACTATCGCAACTGACATTGCCCTATCAATTATTCTATCCTAATTATCTTTTTACAATTTATGCAATTACCATACCTGACATTCATCTTACATTATCCAGCATTCCACTTTGTTAACTCAAAGTTTGACTCGCTACTTATAGTAAATAACTCACTGTCTCTTATTTATTTATTTGCTTAATCTTATTTACGATTTTGTTCAGGTTCGTACTAGGTATCTCTCCGAGGCCTGCATGCCGCCTCACGGGTACTGACGGAAGACCAGCGCTGGAGTATCATATCTCCAGCTTATGCTGAGTCAGAGCCCTTTTGCACTTGCCACACCCACAGTACTCACATTGGAAAATGCTCTGTGTCTCTGTTTCATTGTGTATCGGATTGTTGTTGCTTTTCTTATCTTGTACGTATAGTCTTCTTAATATTGTTTTTATTGCGTGTGTGTGTAAGTGTAAATAAATGATTAATAAATAAATAAATAAATAAATAAATAAATAAATAAATAAATAAATAAATAAATAAATAAATAAATAAATAAATAAATAAATAAATAAATAAATAAATACATAAATAAATAACTTTACATAACTTTTCAAAATAGTGAAGAAAAGTTTTTTTACAGAGTATTACACTCGTGTGCTTTCGGCGAAAATCGAAGCCTACTCTAGAGCCCGAGGTATATTCTAAAAGCTGACATACTGTATCTTATTTCCCGACGTTATGCAGCGTTGCGCTGATCTCGGGTAGACTGAAGTGGCTAGCCTAATAAACGATCGCGATTTGACCCGTTAACGATGTAAGAGTATCGCGAATCATTAAGGAATACTTCTATCCATCCTAGGCCATCTCCATCCAAGCGCTGCCAGCAATCTGCCGTAGTTGCTAAAACAGGGATAAATCTTTATCGTGACGCAGCCCTGTCAGGACAAAAACCTCCCCAAAGGCACGCCACTTCTATCTATCCTCTGCCATTGCCATCCAAGCGCTGCCAGCAATCTGCCGTAGTTGCTAAAACAGGGATACATCTTTATCGTGACGCAGCCCTGTCAGGACAAAAACCTCCCCAAAGGCACGCCACTTCTATCCGTCCTCGGCCATTCCCATCCATCTCCTGCCAGCAATCTGCCGTAGTTTCTAAAAGAGGGATAAAACTTTATCGTACCGCCCCCTTAGCATTACCAACTCCCATAACCTCCCCAAAGGCACGCCACTTCTATCCATCCTCGGCCATCCCCAACCAACGGCTGCCAGCAATCTGCCGTAGAAGCTAAAACGTTTTCACAGCCACCCATTAAACCCGACGAGGCAATTTCCAAAAACTAATTGAAAGTAATAAGAAACGATACAGACCCTAATAAAGTTCCCTAATTAACATATAACGGGGACTATCGCGTGGTGTTCAAACAATATAAACTGCCGTATAACTTTGTAATAGCCGGGCAGATAGCCTCAACTGAAATTATTCGAGATACAACGCTATTACCCTAGCAAGAGTGTATCGTAGTATGGTATCATAAGTTAACGACTAGTTACAAGCTTGTTACAACATAAACGGATCCGTGGTAGTCCAGTGGGGAGAACGATGGAGTCAGAAGCGAGAAACCCGGGTTCAATCCCCAGTACGGGCATGTAACAATTTTGTTGCCACTTCAGTTTGACAACCTCTGTAGCGTAGCGGTAGCGCATCTGCCTACCATGCAAGAGGTCCAGGGTTCGAATCCCGGCTAGGGACAAAAAAAAACCCAGGTCAAATGTTTACATGTTTGTGATGTCGCTGTTTCTGGTTCCTACGACACAGGGTATCCTAGTGTGGGTCCAGAATCAATGTATGTGCCTATATGTAAATGTTAATTTTTAATTTCAAAGATACGTACATTTGCGAATTTGTAGTAGCAATACCACACGCTAAATTAAGAAAAACACGGTGAGGAAATCCGCAGCTTGGTTGGGTCTGCACGTATGGACAAGTCTTTCCAGTGGGCTAGGCCGACTAAGCGGTCAGAATGGTGTTGGGCAAGCTTACGCCATATAAAAATGGTTCAATAGAGTCATATTATTCCGGTAATGGTCGTTTCAGTGACCAATCACTTTGCAATGATATTACCATTACCCGTGCTACTTAACTCGGCGCCTCGTGCCGTTCGATTTTCTTCGCGAGAGATGTCTATTTAATTTGACCAGGTTGTAATTACATTGTACTGCTATGGCTTTATAGGCTACCAAATTATGAGGCAAATAACAGACCTCTTCCATTTAATAAACATACATGTGCCGCTTTCGGGTAGTTTTTATCTTGCTCTTTTGCTAATACGTCCGCTATCGGGTAAAAACTATGTCCCCCTTTCATGACCCTTAGCGCACTTTCCTCTTCCTTCCATGCTTTCTTCTAGTGATGTGAACCTCAATTATTAGCACCGGTGTTTTTCAATTACTTATACTTTATTTCCCACCAAACATTGAACAGGATTACATAAGAAATTATATGTTAAAAGGCGAGCTTATCTCCGTAAGAGATTTCTTCCCGCGAACCGTACTTTTATAGAAAGAAAGGTTTTTTTTCTGCATTTATCAAAAAGTCGTGATGTTTATGAAAATTTATGTTAATGGATTGACAAAATTAAGTAGAAAATTATTATGTTAATGCTAAAACGCAAATAACGTTTAATAGCCTGCGCAACCGCGCAACCTAAAAATGCCGACCTAAATTGTTATAGGTTCCCAAAATATCAATTGAATTTCCTTTTTTAACGTAACGTCTTGCTTCGAAAGTAAATTATCTCTAAAATAAATATTAATTTTTTTTTAGCCGCGGGCTGCACCCTATATATTTCGGTACGAAAATAAATCGATTACTTTTCGAAATAACCGGTTATAATTTACTTCTTCACCCTCTCCATATGAGTAAAACAACGCAATTCAATACAATTTTATTGCAATAAATTACAGCGATAAGACCGCCTATTGTATAACATTACTTAGATCTAAGAAAGCATTGTATTCTTTTTTCTGGTTGTACAATAAAGTGTTCTCCATCTTTATACATCTATCTATCTACAGTATAAAGATGTTAATAAAATAAACGTACAAGTGTAATTTTACCAATAGCGGTATAGCAAATTTATAATTAAGAATTAATATATATCAAGTAATCGTTAAGTAAGTCGTTAAGCCATGTCAGAGGCCTTATGGGCGGCTTGATAACTTCTGACAGTAAGGCTCCCACTGTCTTACAATCCTCCACCAACCCGGATTTGGTCCCCGTGGTGGAGTATGGCGTAAGCTTCCTGCGATACAGGAAGAGACCCGTGCACCCAGCAGTGGGGGCATACAGGGGTTGATATCGAAGTAATTTCAACATTTAAATCACACCTAATTAAACAATAATAATCCTTTCTCAACTTTAAATTAGACTTAATTTGTGATACAGAAGACACAATTTTCTGGTATTGCATTATTCCAATAACCCTTGTTTAAGTTCGGAATAATCTATCATTGTGTTGCGGTGCGCGCGTGTTTAATTTTTCGGAATTAATAAAATGGGTAGGGCAGTTGAAGTGGTGGAGGAAATTGGTACCTAACCTGGAGAATCTGTTTAATGGCATGCAGAACACAAGAAAGGTGACGCAATACAAAATACGAAAGGACCCGTTTGAACTTTACGATGAAGATTTTCGTGTTAATTATAGATTTTCCAAAAGAGGTGTTTTGTTTTTGAATCAACTGATAAGTGGTTCTTTAACTATGGACAAACGTGGTAGTGGTATATCTTCTACTGTGGTATAGCTCTAAGATATTTGGGACGCAATCAAGTAAGAAAACATGCAAAACTTAAGTCTACTCCTAGCTACCTTTTAATGCTCCTAACACTATCACATATTTCCAATTCAGTTAAAAAATTCAGCATGTATTGTGTAGCCCTCGTAATTGTCATTTTTTATGACTGCACCACTTCAGAAGTAAGCCAATAAAGCTTGCCTCACGATGCAAACTTTTCAACGGCGCCGAAGTATGTCGTTCTACAAATATTAATCATACTTACTCAGGGACTAAACGAGAGATTTTACAGCGAAGGTTGTTTAGCTTGTACGTGTTAAGGTTGTACATTAAACGGTCCAATGTTCAATAATAATAATAACCAAGTATCTGGACCTCTGCTGTGTGGTGTCGGCCTAGAGAATAGCACCAACACAATTCTTCCCGCGGGTGTAAAAGGCGACTAAGGGACACAAACCGCGGGGTGGGCAGCAGCACCCCCTGCAGTTCAATTTCACCGAACTGCGATCCCCAACCCGCATGCCCAGCGTGGGGATTATGGGCATTACCCCCTATGACAGCAGAACGTTGCGCTCTTTAGGGGAGGTCTATGTCCAGCAGTGGACTAGTATAGCCTGACGACGACGATCTGGACCTGTCGCATGAGGTTAACGTGTGGGGTGTGGCGTCGGATGAAATCATTCCTATAGTCTTCTCCGCGAATGGGTTATTTCCAACCAGTCTCGCCAACCACCTGAGGCGATTGGAGCTCCGTGTGGGCATGCTTTCGGCTATCATGCAGAAGCCGGTGCTGCTTGATACAGCCCTGAATACAGCAACTGACCAAAGTGGACAGACGGACGCCAACCGGCTGAGGAGTCCAAGCGGCGGAGGTCAGGGCAAGAGCGAGAGAAAACGTTGGACTATCCGGGTTGTATCAAGCAGCACCGCCTTCTGCATGATAGCCGGAAGCATGCCCACACGGAGCTCCAATCGCCTCAGGTGGTTAGCGAGACTGTTTGGAAATAACCCATTCATGGAGAAAACTATAGGAATGATTTCATCCGACGCCACACCCCACACGTTAACCTCATGCGACAGGTTCAGATCGTCGTCGTCAGGCTATACTAGTCCACTGCTGGACATAGCCCTCCCCTAAAGAGTGTCAAATTGTGCTATCATAGGGGGTAATGCCCATAATCCCCACGCTGGGCATGTGGGTTGGGGATCGCAGTTCGGTGGAATTGTACTGCAGGGGGCGCTGCTGCCCACCCCCCGGTTTGTGTCCCTTAATCGCCTTTTACGACACCCGCGGTAAAAATTGGGTTGGTGCTATTCTCCGACACCACACAGCAGCAATTGATTTAAAGCCTTGTTTATTTGTTGTACGTATTTTATGGTTTTGTGTGTGTGTTTGTGGTACGTACAAATTAAGTTCTTATGTCTCTATCGGACTCGGCCTCCGTGGTCGAGTATGGTCTAACCTTCCTGCGACATAGGAAAAGACATGTGCTCCAGTAGTGGGGGTATGCAAGGGTTGACATCGATCTATCTTATCTATCTTAGCTATAACTGTAGTAGCTGTGAAATCGTGATAACTTATACAGTCTGTTAGCTTTTAGAATATACCTCGGGCTCTAGAGTAGGCTTCGGTTTTTGCCGAAAGCATACGAGTATAATACTACTTCCTGCTCTATATAAAACTTTCTTTACTGTTTTGAAAAGTTATGTAATGTTATAAATAACAATACAAAATAAAACTTACCTTATTGAAATATTCGATTCTATCCGACAGTAGCCGAGGTATATTCTAAAATCTAACAGACTGTACCTAATTAATTAATCAATATTTTCAAGTACAACCATAATATTCTGTGTTTATTTTTGAATTTAGGTTAAGATTTTCGTTTCTTTAAATTTTATTTATGTAGCCTGATAAACGACCCACAGCAGGGCACAGGCCTTCTCTCAAAGACAGAAAAAGTATGGGCTTAATTAGCAATCGTGCAAACCGCGGATTGGCTATTTCAAGTGCTGAGGTATGTGACTTTTCTGACATTCAGGTTTCCTCACGAGTTTTCCTTCACAGTTTGCGAGTCTTATTTAATTGTAGTAAAGAAAGAAATAAATACTTATTGTGTGTTTATGTGTGTATGAGGGTGTGTGTGTATGTGGGTGTGTGAGGGTGTATGTGTGTGTGTGTGTGTGTGTGTGTGTGTGTGTGTGTGTGTATGTGTGAGTGATGTATATGAGTGGATGACTTTTATGTACAGCAAGCCACAGATCCACAGTGCAGTTGGAAAACAAAGGAACGTGAACAACTAATTTTGAAAGCACAAAATGATCGTACGGCCTCTCGTTGATGAATGGAACTACATCGTTGGAAATCCGCAACACTGCTTTTGTATGAAACAATGGATTGGCAAAAAGCGCGACTGTTAGCAAAGTTTCTGACTATGCTGCTAGTTTTTGTGTGCAACTCGCTTTTGCTCAGAAAAAAATGTATAATCTCACTAATCCGGCTCTATTTAAAACCGGAGAGTGCCGGATTATTGGAATGTTCGGATTACTGGATTTTAGTGAAAGGTAATGAATAAAATAAAGCATATCCTGGTCCCGATTCCATTGTCTTGACGTATTCTACTATCCTCATAGTCGATGATGCAGTGCCAGAAGCGCATAGGCATAGAGGGGCGTGGGAGACGTGGGCGGATACTGCCGGATTATTGGACGTTCCGATCTATCGAAGTGCCGGATTAGTGAGATTACACGTAGGTATATATTTTTATCTATTTTAAGTTTTGGGAGGTACCTATATTATACTTTAGAATGATGTTACGTATGCTGTAGCTTAATGTTTTTTTTTTAATGGTACCTTAACGTGTTATTGCTGAAGCGTGGCCTAGTGGAACTGAGTGATTAGAATCAATCACTTGGGTTAAGCTACTGGATTGGAGACCATCTCGTACCGCTAGTGGCATTTTTCCCGGGCACCTTAAGCCGTTGGTGCCGGTTGTCGTGTAATGGCAGTCGCTAAGGCATGTCAGAGGCATTATGGACGTCTTGATAACTTCTGACAGTAAGGCCCGCCACTGTCTTACAATCCTCCACCAACCCGGACTTGGCCCTAGTGGTGGAGGATGGGCTAACCTTCCTGCGATGCAGGAAGAGACCCGTGCCCCAGCAGTGGGGACATACAAGGGCTGATATCGATGTGAATACTTCAGACACTCAGATTTTCTGACGAAGTTTTCCTTCTCGTTTTTCTCGTATTCCTTTCGTTCACGGAAAATTATGGGATATAAAGTCAAAACGAGTACCGACCGGCAAAAACTAATTATTAATGTTTTATCGCGTTCGCAAAGAAAATGTTAGCAGTCCCATACCAAAACTATGGAACACGGATTATTGGTATGCAGATTGCATTATAATAATATTATCTTCACGTATTATAATAATATTATCTTAGTAGTTGACCATGGATAAGATGGAAGAAAATACTATTGAATACTAAGATCGCCTTAGTACAAATTTGTTTTAGTACAATTCATTTATTCATTCAATCACCTAATTAAGTTTTTATAGTTAACTTAAAAAAATTAAGATGATCAACATTACTATAGCAATTGGGTTAGTTGTCAATTATGTAAAATTATCCTTCTGTTAATGACAATGATTTACCGTAAGCTTTGATATTGGTATTTGATACTATAAGCGTGAATTTCATCATATAAATTGATTACGTATCAATTCAGCGAGCGACATAAATTCTGGCAAATTTAATGAAATAATCATTAAATTTGCCCGAATTTATGTCGCTCAGAAATATCAGTAATTTCACAGCCTAAAGTTATGTAGAGCGAAAAACCGATCGCTTGATTTAACTTCGCTTCCGCTTAAACAATGTGCGAGGTACTAATGGAATAATCGAAATATAAAATAAGAACTTTCATGATTGTCACTTAAGGCAGTTAGGGGCGCTAACTAATGGAAAAAAATCATAAATTGATTTATAATACGTTTTATCTATCTTGACTATCTATCTTGACGGCCTCGGTGGCGCAGCGGTTTGGCACGCGTGCTGTGCAACCGAAGGTATCGGGTTCGATCCCCGGCCGGGTCAGACTAGGAAACAAACTTTTCTAGTTTGTCACGGGTCTTGGACGTTATTTATGTATTTATTGTATTAAATATATCGTCGAGTTAGCACCTATAACACAAGTCATTTAGTTGTACTTAGTATAGGGCTGGCGAGATCTGTGTAAAATGTCCATGAATATTTATTAATCTAGATATTATTTATTTATATAAAAGTGAACATGAGAAATCTTAACAACTGTGATAACTCTTTTTAGAATTTACAGCCTAGAACCTTTCATCAGTAGATTAGAACTTTAATCGATTTCCGCTAAAGACGGCCGTTTTTGGCGGAAAGTGATTAAAGTCCTTGGTTGTTGATTCTATAGGTAGGTTCTAGACTGTAGGTTCTAAAAAAACGTTGTTACAGTTGTAATCATTTCTAATTATATTCTTTTTAATGCACTACCCGTCCTAAGGACAATTTTTTACAGGCTAAACCCATTTAGAGGCTAAAAATTCCACCCATGCCGGGATTCGAACCCGCGACCTCTGGCTATCCGTGCCAGCGCTCTTTCCAACTGAGCTAATGGGCGACTCACCGGCATCAGTGATATTTCGAACCTCTTTACAATATTCTGTGTATTACGTACAGACAGCCTCTAAATAGGGTTTTAAAATCATTTCTCATGTTCCCTTTTAAATAAAAACGTATTATAAAAAAAGTTATGTTTTTTTCCATTGGCGGCGCTAGTTACCACCCCCAAGTACCTTAAAACACTGTATGTGACAAGAGATTCCGTTTATTAGATTAGACTTCACCTCACCATTATCGACTTACACGTCTGTATCTCTCTGTATCTATCTATAATCAGCCCACATCAACCCACTGCTGGGCATAGGCCTCCTTTTTATTGCGTCTTTCCTTACGGTCCTGTGCTAACCTGATCCATCTCTGACCCGCAACCCTCACGATGCCGTCTGACCATCGTGTTGGTGGTCTGCCTACCTACCTCCTTCCCTCCCTTGGCCACCACTCAGATACTGCCCTGGCACACCGGCCGTCTTCCCTTCTAGCAAAGTGTCCCGCCCACTCTCTGTATCACTTCTATCAAATCTTTTCTCAAAGAGCAAGAGAAAGTTCTGACCCCATTAGCACGCTGGCATCCCACTTTAAGGCACTCACCTCGAATTGGCTTGTCAGCGGGTTCATATCCAGCAGAGAGTAGGAAGCCACTCGATCGCCGTTCGAGTCTATGATGACCTCCCCGGTGATTCCTGCCGGCAAACAACTTTGATTGGAAAAACGTAGCCGCAGGAAAATTTCAAAGTGAAGCATACACGGCTAACTGCGAACATTCAGTGTTTGTTTGAAGGAGTGGCTATCTGCTAACAAAAAGTGTTTGAGTAAGGATCAATAAACTGCAGTATGAATGTTGTGCTAAGGTAGAAATACGCAGTTTTGTTCAGAGCCAAGTATTGGCACTTTTTAGTGGTTTTCTTCGGATATCGTTATCAACCCTTGGATGTCCCCACTGCTGGGGCACGGGTCTCTTCCTGCATCGTAGGAAGGTAAGGCCATACTCCACCACGGGGGCCAAGTCCGGGTTGGTGGAGGAACACAGTGGCGGGCCTTACTGTCAGAAGTTATACAGCCGCCTATAAGGCCTCTGACATGGCTTAACGACAGCCATTACAAGACAGCCGGCAACGGCTTAACGTGCCCTGCGAAGCACGGAAGCGCTCGGAAAAATGCCGCTAGCGTTAGTCATAGATGGTTTAACCATCCATGCACTGAACGCGCCCTGTGTTGCTTAACCTTCGTGATTGTAAAGATCACTCAGGCAGCCGGGGCTATGAGCGACAAATGGACCAGTGCAAGAATAAATTAAATCGATATGCAATATTATTTTTGATGATGAAGATGATGTCCATTTTAGTAAACAAGATTCTACAGGTAAAGATTTTAGTTAACACACTGCCAATTTTATACATAAAATTCATGAAACTGCGAGAAAATTTCTATTGTGGCATGAAATGTCAATTTTGAGGGTTAGGATCTTGTTTACTAAATTGAACAGGTAAGGATAAATAGACTGTAGAACAATTTATTTTATTGTCGCAAAGGTTTCTGAGTGTCTTACATCCGTCCACGCAAAGTCAAAGACTTCTTCTTGTTCTTCAGTCTATAATAATCCACTGCTGGACATAGCCCTCCCTTAATGAGCGTCATAGCGTCCTGCCTTCAGCTTGCCGCATCCAGTATCGGCCGGCAGTGTTTCGCAGATCGTCATTCCATCTGGTAGGAGGGCATCCCATACTACGTTTACCGAGTCGCGCTCTCCACTCAAGTTAAAGGCATACCTATGCTTAAGTCTTTTATCGGCTATCATACAATCCCACGAGTTTTGTAAAAAAAATTTGACAGACTCAATTAGGCGTGATTAAAACTATAGGTCATTCGTAAATCTAGCTTCATTTTATGCAAGGTTAACTTTAATCGCGATCTAAACATAAACAAAAAGCTAATGGACTGTTATTGCAATCCTTAAGGTCACACGACCTTATCAAGTTGTTTATTAGTTTACACGTCTAGCGAACAGCGGGCAGAGTTTCAAAAGACTACAGAGTGCTTAGTGCGAGTTTGACAGATCCAATCGAATAACTTTACTGCCGCGTTAATCGAGCATTGAGTAGTGAGTATGAGTAAGTTAAGCGTTCGAACTGGCAAAACGCTGTCAAAGTACAACTTGCACTCGCGTTTATTCGTGTTTTGGCTGGTAAACGTGTTCACTTCTCAACGTAAACCATTACAACTCGTACTCAGCAATTTTAATTTCCATACTTGTCGCTAGGTGGCGCTTCCTCGATGCCATAGAAATATGAGTTTCGACGCGATCGAGTAGTTAACAAACTCGCACTAAGCACTCAGTTCGTAGTTTATTATGTCGATTCGAGGTAAATTGTTTAGTAGTCTACTTGTAAATCTGGTGGGTTAATCGACTTGGCAATAAACACGGTGTTGTAATTTTATTTTACAAAGAAAGAAAAGGAGAATTAACAAAAAAAACTTCAGTGCAGCAGATGACTTAGGTCGTTTTTATGTAGTCTATAAACGTCACACTGCAGGGCACAGACTTCCTCTAAGAGAGAGCGCGTAATCACCACGCGTGCCCATCGCGGATTGGTGATTTGAAGCACTGAGATAGATAAATAAATAAATATTCATGGACATATTACACAGATCTCGTTAGCCCTATACTAAGTACAACTAAATTACTTGTGTAATAGGTGCTAACTCGACGATAGATTTAATGCAATAAATACATAGATAAAATCCAAGACCCGAGATGAACTAGAAAAGTTCGTTTCCTAGTTTGACCCGGCCGGGGATCGAACCCGAGACCTTCGGTTTTACAGTCAGCGTGCCAAACCGCTGCGCCACCGAGGCCGGCCAGATATATAGAAAACACTTTATTGTACATAAGAATGGAAATTACACAGATATTTCTTAACCTAAGAGTACAGACGGCGGCCTTATCACTAAAAGCGATCTCTTCCAGACAAACTTTGGATGGACTGGGCTAATATATTGAAGAAGGAAGTTGATGTACAAATAAACAGTGTACAATAAAAACAAAATATAAAACACAGTGTACATAAAATAAAGTTATCAACAGAGGTTAGGTTATTACATTTTGCTAATTCCTAAACATTGAAGCGCTCGTGGCCTAGTTGAACCGAGTGATTGGAATCAATCACTTGAGTTAAGCAAAAAGACGCGCGGTCAGGTGCAGAATGGGAGACCGTCCCGTGACTACCGCTAGGGGCATTTTTTCCGAGTGCTTCCGTGCTTCGTAAGGCACGTTAAGCCGATGGTGCCCGCTGTCATGTAATGGCAGTCGTTAAGCCATGCCAGAGGCCTTATGGGCGGCTTGATAACTTCTGACAGTAAGTCCGCCACTGTCTTACAATGCTCCACCCAGACTTGGCTCCCGTGGTGGAGTATGACCTAACCTTCTTGCGATGATGAAAAACCTCAGGTCTTGGATGTTTACATGTTTGTGATGTCGTTGTTTCTGGTTCCCACGACACAGGGTATCCTAGTGTGGGGCCAGAAGCAATGTATGAGCTTGTATGTATATGTTATGTTAAGTTTATGCAGTAATAGACCCGTGCCTCAGCAGAGGGGACATACAAGGGTTGATATCCTATAGTAAACTTAACAACATTGACAACCAATTTTAGAACCGGCAGTCTAAAACCTAAGACGCTAATAAACCTAATAGATGTCCGCCAAAAACGGCCGTTTTTAAAGGAAATCTATTAGGTAAACCTTAATTCTACACTGCAGGTTCTCGAAAAAGTCGTCGGTAGGTACACAGTCATTAAGAGTTCTGATGTTCAGTTTAACAACAAGTCGTGTAATAAAACAAGTTATGATTTTTGTTGGTGGCGTTAGTACTGCGCGCCTTAAGACGGAGTACGGAATTGTGAAATAGCAGATTGTTAACCGAGGGTGGAAAGAGCCAATTCTCGAGGTATTTAGACGGCTATAGTCTGAGTAGAAATTGATTCTTTTACCCGTGTGAAACGATCTACTTTTCATATTGAATAAGATAAGATAAGAATATTCTTTATTGTACACTGGAAAAACAACAATTACAAAACAATTGCAAATATACATAGTACAATTGGCGGCCTTATTGCTAAAAGCAATTTCTTCCAGACAACCTCACGATGGAAAGTTGCTGAAGGAAATTAGAAAGACGGGTAGCCAGTGCAAATTTGAATATTGATACATACTTATACTTAATAATAATACACTTACATACCGTTACTTATATAAACTTATAATTAGAATATGAGAAAAATAAAAAACTAATTTTTTATATTCAAATCTTAGCATAAAAGAAAATTGCATATTTTATTGAATTTCGTCACAGACACAATAACAGATTAGTATCCCGCCAATTTATGTCAACTTTTTAAATTTTAAATATGGAACTCACCGCGTAATTATTGCGGCTTATTCCGCCCAAAAAAGTTTGCTTGTTTGGCTGCTTAGAAACTCACATGGCCGCAGCATTTTTTTTATTAGTTTTTTTACATGAGACTCTTCACACCTGACAGTAGTTCTGTTTTTAAAGTTCATTCCGGCCCTTAGGTGGGAAGTAATTTGAATTAGTTTTTCCCTCTCTAGAGAGGGAAGCAGCATTTTCCACTCAATAATCAAATCAAAACAACACTACTTTCCGAGCATAAGAAATAAAAATATTTTTATTATTTTAACTAACGATGTAACGCAATGGTATGTAGTTTACTATTCTGGAAGATTAATGTCAACGCTTAATCTGGATTACGTCAATCTAAGTACATCAAATCACAGTGGAATCTGTATTTAATCTTAATTAATGGCCATCTCCGTCTAGTCTGATAGCTGCATTAAACAACTCTTAATTAATTTAGCATTGATATGCTAAGTTCTAGTAATCAATAATACCTATTTCTGCTTGCTAAATACGAGTAGAAGATTAATAATAATATAATAATGCAGAAGCACTCCTTGAACCGAGTTATTGAAATCAATCACTTGAGTTAAGCAACAAAATTCGCGGTCAGGTGCAGGATGGGTGACCGTCCCGAGACTACCGCTAGTAGCATCTTTTCCGAGCGTTTCCGTGCTTTGCAAGCTGTTGGTGCCGGCTGTCATGTAAAGGCAGTCGTTACCTATGTTCGAGGCCTTACGAGCGGCTTGATAACTTCTGACAGTAAGGCCCGCCGCTGTCTTACAATCCTCCATCAACCCGGACTTGGCCCCCGTGGTGGAGTGTGGCCTAGCCTCCCTGCGATGCAGGAAGAGACTCTTGCCCCAGCAATGGGGACATACACGGGTTGATATCGACCTACATAAAAAATACAAAATCTAATCCACAATTTTAAACTTCTCGCAACTGGAAGTGGTTTAACTAACTCTAGTTTTATTTAGAGCTTACTATATATTATGACGAAATAATTAGGCAGTAATAACAAGCGAAACAAATTGAACTGTTAAGGCCGCCGAAGTGTTGCTTTAGCCCAATTACGTTAATGTTAACAACTTCCCAAAACGGCCCAAAGGACTTTACGAGGAAGTAAAACCCTCTAACATGGAACAATTTCGTGCCCATTGCGCGCCTGTTACCTTTTGTGGTAATTTTACTATGCCCATAATAGATATAACTAGAAAAGTTTGTTACCTAGTTTGACCCGGCCGGGGACTTTCGCGGTCGTTTGTGGCAAAACTATTTTATAGACTTAGGTTCTCGCTAGTAAGTAATTTAAAAAAGGTACTATATTTATTAAATATTAAAGTTTAAGATACAGACTCAAAGTCTTGTGCAGATATCACAAGTATTGTAAGCATTCAACATCTCTTTAGGAAATAAATATCTTATCTTATTAAGAGTTATAATGTTATAAATATTTCAGGTTTCGGTATTTATTTATTGCACCATTATTCACCAAGTAAATAATCCTACTTAACACCCTAAGTCATAACCTTGAATACATAAATAATAAATATTCATGTACACACAGACTACTACACAGATCTCGTTAGCCCTATACTAAGTTCAACTAAATGACTTGTTAAAACTGTTTTTACACGGATTTATGTTCGTTTATTACATTTTCCGACGTTTCGGCCCTTTTTCAGGTGCCGTGGTCCCGGATGACACCGGGGTAATCCATCAGTCATCCGGGACCACGGCACCTGAGAAAGTGCCGAAACGTCGGAAAATTGTAAAAATGTAATAAACGAGCATAAATCCGTGTCAAAACAGTTTTAATTATGTCCACTGCTCGTGTTAACCTTATCAAATACTGAATGACTTGTGTTATAGGTGCCAACTCGACGATAGATTTAATACAATAATTACATAGATAACATCCAAGACCCGAGACAAACTAGAAAAGTTCGTTTCCTACTTCCGGTGATCGAACCCGAGACCTTCGGTTTTACAGTTAGCGTGCCAAACCGCTGCGCCACCGAGGCCGTCAAATAATAATACATTTCTATTTCAATTTTCCAGCTCATAACATAGGAGGTTCAGGTAGTTTTATGGTAAGTCACAGAAAATATTGCACGAAACTGTACTTATTTGTGGAATAGGCAATAAAAACTGTAGCCTTACTACAAGATGAACAAAGGTTGTATTGTGTCTTCGAGCTTGCTCGTGGCTTTGATCACGTGTCAAAACAATATACCTTGTTACATAAGATGTTTAGGATCCCGATTGATCAAAGAAAGTCGTTGATCGATATATGCCAAGAGCACTTAGCAGTCTTACTCATCGATACAACTGTCGGTACAGTCGACAGCACGTCAATCTTCACATTTTAGTTGCAAAGTCGCCCGTAACGCAACGGAGTAGAGTGCATGGGTGTATACCATGATGTGCTGTCCACTGTACGTAGAGTAAACATTACTGATTTATAGTTTCTGTTCATATTATGTTCAGAATATCTGATAACCGTACACTAGCTATTTACACTTAATACAATTCGTTCCAACTACGCCACTGACTTTTTTTCTAATTTACGTACACATGGATACATAGATAGAAAACACTTTATTTTACATAAAAATGGAAATTAAACAGTTTTTTTTAATGCACTAACCCGTGCTAAGGACAAATTTAAAAACCTATTTAAAGGCTAAAAATTCCACCTATGCCGGGATTCGAACCCGCGACCTCTATCCGTGCCAGCGCTCTTTCCAACTGAGTCGCCCATTAGCTCAGTTGGAAAGAGCGCTGGCACGGATAGCCAGAGGTCGCGGGTTCGAACCCGGCATGGGTGGAATTTTTAGCCTCTAAATAGGGTTTTAAATTACACACATATTTCTTAACCTAAGAGTACAGACGGTGGCCTTATCACTAAAAGTCATCTTTTCCAGACAACCTTTGGATGAACTGGACAAATACATTAAAAAAAGAAGTAGATGCACAAAAAAAACATAGCAATACCACTCGCTAATTGAAGGAAAAGCTCGTGAGGAAACCTGAGTGTCTGAGGTGTTTGCGTGGGCAATGAGATTTTGGGCGCAGTTATTACGCACATGTACCTCAGCCTATACTCTCTCTCTCTCTCTCTCTCTCTGGATCTACTGATACCTAAACAATATAACAATTTCCTTCAAATAACTCAAACTCTGACTAAAGAGTTGCATCGGTCAGCTACTATAAAAATACCGTTGCACTACACTAATTCTTGACATGTGTTTTTGAACGCACGATGTAGGAATAGTGAAGTTTGTAGTGCGCCCGAGTTGACACTTAACTCTCGTTCAAGACGGTACCTGTGCACATCTAGATCAATAGGAATCGAAGTGTGTTCTCTAAAGCTTGCAAGCTCGAGAAACGCTAAGTCGGTAAATCGTCTTGCGGTTGACGACTAACAGTCACTTCACTGGCCACTATACCAGTCTAGAGATGGGCCGTATCCAGGTATATACCGATTTTCAGTTATATTCCCGAACACGCACTCGGTATACCCGGTGTACACATCTTATTGGCGGCATACGGGTATTTACCGGGTATATACCCAAAGCAATACCCAAATAGGTAGATTGGGAATGTATCCATCGCCTATCTCTAACCATCTCATACCAATGGCTAGACGCACCTAATTTTTTAGAACCAGTAGTCGGTGCGTTGACCGCTGTAAAACTCACAAACTGAGAGAAAAACTCATAAGGAGGTGCAAAATTACAATAGTGGCATTGTATTGGGATTTATTATGTGTGGGTGCTGCAAGAGCGTAAGAAGGTCAACTCCACACATGTGGCTGTGAGCGCTGAGTGTAGTTTGCGGTGCGCGCGCATAGTTCACATGTGCTCGCTACAGCAATTATTACACACGCGTAAATTACACATGTGTAAACATACTCAACGAGTATTGCTATTCCAAAATGTAGGTCACGAATGGCGAGTCCCGTATAGAAAACAGTACAAAGTGATTTGTTCAAATCTCGCATTGAGACTGGAAATTATCGGCCATGTCTGAGATTGCACAGGTCTAAGAGTTTAGGACTCTAGTGACTAAAGGAAAGAGTGGGTGACTTTGCTCTTCCACTACACACTTCCACTTTCTTCCGCTACCAGCAGAGCGTATGCCTGGGGACGACGGCTGGTTCAACTATTGTTTGTCAGAAATTATATTTATGGTTTGTCATGTGAAATATTTTGCTTGCGCGATGCAGAAATGTTGGAGTACAGTGCGTAAACTATTTTTATTTTTAGTGCACTAACCCGTGCTATTTTAAAAACCTATTTAGAGGCTTAAAATTCAACCCATGCCGGGATTCGAATCCGCGACCTCTGGCTATCCATGCCAGCGCTCTTTCCAACTGAGCTTATGGGCGACTCACCGGCATCACTGAAATTTCGAACCTCTTTACACTATCCTCTGTATTACGTACAGGCAGCGACATCTGGCTGAAGTAATTACAAGTACAGTGCGTACTTGACATTTGTTCGCCACATGTCACAGATATTGGAGTACGCATTGTTCAGGATTTCATTGAATAGGGTATGGCTCTAGACAATGCCATCCTGAGCAACTTCATCTTCAAATTCGTGTCTAATCTACAGGCAACAAATGTTAGATACGCGTTCGATCCTGAATAATTAGACCGCAGATTCACTATCTTCTGCGAAGGATTCTTAGATAGCAGCGGATCTTAGAAGCTTAGAAGCGGATCTGTCTAAAAATTTCTATCAACCTAAGGTAATAGACAAAGCCCGTACGTATATATGCAAGTATATCCAACTCTATGTTCACTCCACATAATTCTTTCAACATCCGATATAGGTTTTGACAAATAGGATCTCAATCCTAATTGCACAGGACATAATGTATATTAAATAAGATAAAATGTGACAAAAAAACGAAATGTTATAAAATTCCCGATCTATTTTACAAGAGCTTCCCTTTGCAGTCACTAGATAACAGTAAATAATTAATCATGTCACTTTTTCTTCTGCAACTCTCCATTGCAGGTTTTCTGGAAGAAATTGCTCTTAGCAATAAGGCCGCCAATTGTGCTGTATCCTCATAATTATTTTATGTTTGTTTTTTCCTGGTGTACAATAAAGAATATTGTTATATTATCTAATCATCTTATTCTTGTCTCTAGTTCATTTAAACCCTAAACAGACAAAAAAAACAACCAAAATAAACATTACCCGACTGGTGAGCTTAAACTACTAAGAGAAGACAAAATAAGAATATTCTTTACTGTACACACCAGAAAATTATTACAGAGACAACAGTTACAAAAGAAGGGATACAGTTGGCGGCCTCAAGCAGGTTGGACACAAATTCGACATTTTCACTCAATTCCTGAGTTTGCCCACCTGCTCAAGAATTAAAATCAGCAGTCTGTTTTCTTTCTTCTTTTTCTTCTTCAGGCAATATTAGTCCACTGCTGGACATAGACTTCCTGAGGGGTCCTCCCTGTTTTCTTTAATTTCAGATCCTTATATAATTATCTGCTTACCCTCAAAGGTCCTGCTCCACATGTTTCTGATGACGGCACCGCCATCTAGCGGCCCACGCGGGTCAGAAGCCTGCTGCAGCGTAGCGTTGAGCGCCAAGGCATACAGCAGCACGGCATCGTAGAAGGCAGCCACGAAAGTCGATACCACTTCGCCTTTCGCGAACGTGTAGTTGTACTTCGACTTTGCTAGCTCCTTCACCTGGGATGGAAGTAAATGGGGATTAGTAAAGGAACCTTAAAGATAATGGATCCATTGTGTTTCAGGTCCCTGAACTAACTAGGTAACAAAAATTATGGCACTTCGCACTTGTGAAATGGTTTCTCTACCTAAGATTGAAGTTAATGGGGATTAGTATAGTGATTTTAAAAACGTGTTTAGAGGCTAAAGGCTGTAAGTAATAAGAGAGTAGTGTAAAGGGGTTTCGAAATTTCATCAGGGTAAGTGCCCATTAGCTCAGTTGGGAGAGCTCTGGCATGGTTAGCCAGAGGTCACGGGCTTGAGTCCCGGCATGGGTGAAATTTTTAGCCTCTAAATAGGTTTTTGAAATTATCCTTAGCACGGGTAAGTGCAACAGAAAATAATATAATATTATAATGGCCCCGTATTTAAAGGCACTTAATACATATTGCAGAAAAGGCCGTGCATGAGAAAGATGTCATGATTGTGCAACATTGAAAAATGGACCGGGTGTTAAAACCGCGGAGGAGCTGTTTATAATTGCACTGAACAGAGAACGCTGTAAAGAGCTGACTGCCAACCTCCAGTTATGATGAGGCACTTTAAGAAGAAAAAAATGTAAGTAATGACTAACAGTAATTTAGTTACTATGGTCTATAAAATGGGTCCACATTTAAAAGAGATAAAGATAGAATGTAACTGACAAAATGTTAAAAACCTATTTAGAGGCCAAAAAATTCCACCCATGCCGGGACTCGAACCCGCGAACTCTGGCTAACAGTGCCAGCGCTCTCCCAACTGAGCTAATGGGCGACTTACCGGCATCAGTGAAATTTCGAACCTCTAACAAAATGTATTTTGCTTTGCACTGTTAAAGTAATAAAGGGGGGTGTATTTTTGTTTCTCTGAACGAGATATTAATTTTGTCCTCAATACTAAAAATACTTAAGAAAAAACTCCGTCTATAAATAATTTATTTATAGACGGAGTTTTTTCTTACCTAAGAGCCTATTTAGAGGCTAAAAATTCCACCCATGCCGGGACTCGAACCCACGACTCAGCGCTCTTTCCAACTGAGCTAATGGGCGACTCACGGGCGTCAGTGAAATTTCGAACCTCTTTACAATTTAGCACGGGTTAGTGCATTAAAAAAAAAGAATATTATAAAACAGGATTCCTAACAGGTTCAACCTCAACATTTGGATTACCAGAGCGAAATTGACTTTTTCTTATGCCACCTCAATGTTAAATGAATTGCACGAACCTGGTCGGAAAACTCCAAATATTCTGCTTTCTCCGGCGCAGGGCTTGTGACTGTCAGAACGGCGCTGTAGGCTCGCCTGGCTCGCTCGTTTCGCTCGTCTGTGTCGCCTTCCACCTTCCAGGGCTCTTTGGATGACGCTGATGCTAGACTGCGAACAAGCATAGCAACTTCTCAATTGATTATATTATTTTTAATGCACTTACCCGTGCTAAGGACAGTTTTAAAAAACCTATTTAGAGGCTGAAAATTCCACCCAGATGTCGCTGCCTGTACGTTATACAGAAAATAGTGTAAAGAAGTTCAACGTAATTTCACTGATGCCGGTGAGTCGCCCATTAGCTCAGTTAGAAAGAGCGCTGGCACGGATAGTCGGAGGTCGCGGGTTCGAATCCCGGCATGGGTGGAATTTTAAGCCTCTAAATAGGTTTTTAAATAAATAAAATTAATCAAATGAGCGGTGGTAGCAAATCGGAAGAACACTGGCTTTTCAATCGGGAGGCCGTGGGTTCCACACCTGGCATCTACCGATGACTACATTAGTAAATTCTTATGTATTTATGTATGTATTTAGGCTACCCGGATATGGCGCAGTTGGTAGAACGTTTGCCTGACATTCAAGACGGCGTAGGTTCGAACCCCGGATTTTTATTTTAAGTTACGCACATTTGATCGGCGCTGTGGTAGCTCAGTGGGTAGAACAATGGACTCACAACCGAGAGACCCAGGTTCGATCCCCAGTGCGGGCTTTGTTTTTGCGTTTTTGCTGGCTTTCGAATGACTTAGTTTAATTTAAAAGTTACGTATATTTGCAAATTTGTAGTCGCAATACCACACGATACACGAAGGAAAACATCGTGAGGAAACCCGCGGCTTTGTTTGTTTCCGCACGTATAACTAGTCTTTCCCGTGGGCTAGGGCGACTAAGCTGTCAGGATGGTATAGGTGCTGGGCAAGCCAACGCCATCTAAAACCATGTCCCAGGCACTGCTGCATCCAAGTGGTCCCTTCACTCATCTAGTGTGAGTGATGATGCCACTGGACGCTGTTTAAAACATCTTTACGTAAAAACTCACTCACTCACTTACTAAAAGTGTAGAGGAATATAATAATAAAAATAAATCGTTTATTTCAGACCTTGCCCATATAAAAGTTAGTACATTTATCACAAATTAGTATTAGGTACCTATATAAAACTTAACTAAAACATAACTAAAAAGCACTTAAAATTAATATGAGGGGTGCGAGAGACAGCAACGTTTACCTACCTATCTTATGGCGGGGCTGGGGGCCTCAATGTGCTACCCCACCCAGTGCTTCAGTATAGGACCGTCTACACGACTGGCAATGATCTTCAGGGGGACACTATGGTGAGGAAATTCCAGCCAAAGGAGTTCTCATACCTCAGCGGTTAAAATCGCCAATCCGAGGTGGGCACGCGAGGCATTTAAGCCCATAATCTGTCTCTGAGAGAAGGCATGCGCTCTACAGTTGGGCTGGCACCATGACTACATAAAAAATATATTTTTTACGTGAAAATAACATACTGCGAGTCCATTAGCAGATTAAAACCTTCGCTCAGTGACAACTTAAATCCTTACACGTGTCTAGCGCTTTTTCTACGCAGTAGGAAACAGTGCATATAAACATGGAAATTGTCTTATGTCAAATTGCATACCTTAGGTTACGCGACCTTAACATAATAGAGATAGACATACAAAGAGTCACTTAACTAGAACGTCACATATTTTAGTCGCAACTCTCGTGGCCTAGTCGAACCGAGTGATTGGAAACAATCACCTAAGTTAAGCAACAACAGGCGCGATCAAGATGGGTGACCATACCGTGATTACTGCTAGTGGCATTTAATCTGAGCGCTTCCGTGCTTCATGCAGTCGCTAAGCCATGTCAGAGGCCCTATAGGCGGCTTGATAACTCCTGACAGTTAGGCCCGCCACTGTCTTACAATCCACCACCATCCCGGACTTGGCCCACGTGGTGGAGTATGGCCTAACCCTTCCTTGCGATGCAGGAAGGGATCTTTGCCCCAGTAATAGGGATAAACAAGAGTTGATGCGTCCTTTTTAATTGTTACTATTTATTTAACTTTAATTGAAAAATAAATAAATTTGATAATTACCTTATACAAAACGTAAACAAATAATGACTAAACATAATTGCTTTCATTTGATTATAGACTGAAAACTTACTTGGAAAACAGCTCAATATTGAAGAAAACATACTCTCCGGAGGAGACCATGTTGAGATCATCAGCTGCCAGCATTATTTCCCTGACGGTCTTGGGATTGGCGCACACCACCACAACTGCAACAATGGAGTTGAGGCGCATGTTAAAAACTATATTTTTTACATGCGTAACACATAACATAACCTCACGCCTGTATCCCAGAGGGTTGGCAGAGGAGACCTTTCAACTTGCCACGATCCTGACAGATCACCTTCGCTTCACCAATGTTTATTAGTCACAAGGAAAAATCAACATAAAATGTTTACGAAGATCACAAACACAGACACACACACTCACTCACTCATTCGTTTACTCACTCACTCACTCACTCACTCACTCACTCACTCACCTACTCATCCACTCATTCACTCACTCAATCACTCAATTACTCATTCACTCACTCACTCACCACTCACGAATAAATGAATGAATTAACAAAACGTATAATAACAATAACAGTAATTATAAAATCCATTGTGCGTGTGACAATGACACTCTTTCAGCGTTTCCTGTTTCTATACGAAAATTCGCTAGTTCTCAGCACCTCCAAACCGAATAAAAAGAACACGTCACGCCAACACTCAATAACACTTTAAAGCTACTAATTAAAAATTACATACATTAGTTTCAACTTTATTTTATAGGTAAACTTACAGAAATAAAATATAATCACTCGTGAACAAGGCTGCCACCCAAAGGCAATTTACAGGCCATTATAAATATCACTAAAAGTATACATATCAGTATTAAACATGTGAAAATTTTTGCATACCTTTTGTGTTATATGAAGACTTCTTCATATAACAATAAATTAATGAAACAACTTGCATACAAATGCTACCTCTATTATTATCGAAATTCGAATTAAATTTCGAAATGTTAATGGATGGATAGATGTTTGCATGTTTGTGGTGTCGCAGTTTCTGTTTCCCATGACATGATGACACAGGGTATCCTAGAGTGGGGCCAGAAGCAATGTATGTGCCTGTATGTAAATGTTATGTTATGTTAAATGACTACGTAGGAGATTTTTTATACTTATTAATTGTCATAGTAGGTTCCAAGATATTTACGATAGTTTGAATATACGTTCATGTACCGGATAAAGGTTTAAGGTATACCAGATAATACTTATTTCTACTTCTAATTCAGGCTATATTAGTCCACTGCTGGACATAGCCCTCCCCTAATGAGCGCCACAGCGCAAGGTTGTGCCATCATTGGGGGGTAATGCCCATAATCCCCACGCTGGGCATGCGGGTTGGGGATCGCAGTTCGGTGGAATTGTACAGCAGAGGGCGCTGCTGCCCACCCCCTGGTTTGTGTCCCTTAGTCGCCTTTTACGACACCAGCGGGAAGAATTGGGTTGGTGCTATTCTCTAGGCCGACACCACACAGCTCTTTACGATATTTACGATAATTTGAATATACGTTCATGTACCGGATAAAAGTTTAACGTATACCAGATAATACTTATTAAAACCTAGCAAATTGTGCGTCGAAAAAACTATTAACTCAAATGAAATGTTCACGCAAACAAATAGTTAGTTTAAATAGGACGTTTATAGGCTACATATAAAGTACACTTCTTCTTGTAATAATAAAATCATACATACACATGTAACGATGCAAACCTCTTTACACTATTTTCATTTCTTTTTCTATCCATCATTTTCAAATATTTAAATTACGTCACACTTTTTTCGATTTTCCTAATTTTTCATCATTACAACTTCACCCTTCGAGCAGATCAGACTATATTACCTGCTTATCTTATCCGTTTTTATCCAGTTTTTCTGTTTTATCATAAAATATACTATTAATCTACAAATAAAGCCACAACTGTTCCAGTTATTATTATTATAAAAGATATACAACATTCCATTGGCGCCCAACGGACATAACCTCACGCCTGTATCCCAGAGGGGTAGGCAGAGACCAAGGACTGCCACTTGCCACGATCCTGACAGATCACCTTCGCTTCATCAACGTTCATAAGTCGTCGCAGGCACGCGCGCCGGTTCCGGGTACTTTTTATCTTTCCTTTTGGTAATACATCCCCTATTTGGTCGATGTATGTCCGCCTGGGACTTCCCTTACCAGCCCTTCCACACTCATTCGCAATATATATTTGTTAATAATAAAATCGTGTAACTATAATCGTCTATAAAAAAACAAATATACAAAAGAAATCCGAGTACTCAGCAGTCGTGATTGTTGGTAAGTATATTTTACACTATTTTTATTTTTAATGCACTAACCCGTGCTAAGGAACAAATTTATAAACCTATTTATTCTATTTAAAGTATATTTTATTTCCATTTCTATATTTATGAGTAGCTCCCATAATAGAAGATATTCATGTGTGGAATAATCCCCTTATCAGCTGACCTTTGTGACACACTGTTTACGGATTAGGATGACTCAATGATCAAGTATCTAACAGGGTAAATAAACGAATTCGGATTTATGAGAGTTGACTCTTGGAGGCAAATAAAAAATGCTTTAGAGATTTTGTCAAGTGTATCATGTGATGTAGTGAAAGTGTGAGTCAAAAACGTTAACAGTCTGTGAGCTTTTAGAATATACCTCGGCTACTATAGGGATATGGGATATATTCGTGCAATAGAAATATCGGAACTAATATGACACTTAATTAAATAAACTTAATAAGAAAAGTTTACACATCCTTATGAAGCGCTCGTGGCCTAGGCGAAGCGAGTGATTGGAATCAATCACTTGGTTAAGCAACAACAGGCGCGGTCAGGTACAGGATGGGTGAGCATCCCGTGACTACCGCTAGTGGCATTTTTCCGAGCGCTTCCGTGCTTCGCAAGGCACGTTAAGCCGTTGGTGCCGGCTGTCATATAATGGCAGTCGTTAAGCCATGTCAGAGGCCTTATGGGCGGCTTGATAACTTTTGACAGTAAGGCCCGCCACTGTCTTACAATCCTCCACCAACCCGGACTTGGCCCCCGTGGTGGAGTATGGCCTAACCTTCCTGCGATGCAGGAAGAGACCCATGCCCCAGCAGTGGGGACATACAAGGGTTGATAACGACGACACATCCTTATACATCCTTTGCTCATATAACCAATTTATATAGTGAAGAATAGTTTTATACAGAGCAGGAAGTAGTATTACACTAGGGCGCTTTCGGCAAAAACCGGAGCCCACTCTAGAGCCCGAGGTATGTTCTAAAAGCTAACAGACTGTTTTTCTTTTTCGTCTGTCTTTACGGAGACATATAACCTGGGTGTCTTTAAAAGTAGAGTTAATCGGCATTGAACAGGTAAGCACGTACCTGCTTACCTGTTAAATGGAAACTGAGTAACTTTATTTAGTTAAAGTTGTCTATTACAGTTGTTAGCATTTATTATGTTAACTTGTGGATAAAAAACGTATATAAAAACAAGTAACGATTTTTTTCCATTGCTGGATCTAGTTAGCGCTCCGAAACGCCTTCAGGCCCATTCCACTGAAAGGTCGAGTGGCCTGTAAAAATGTTGAATTTATTTGAAAACTTTTATTTACAGAAGCCGAGTCTGGATGAAAGCTTTTACGTAGGCAATTAAAATTATTGTAAACAAGTGCCCGTAAACAAGGAGTTTGATTGGCAAATTGAAACTCCTTTGATGGCTGATTACGATTTGTTTATTTTGCTGAGCATAATTTCAGTAGAGTTTAATGTATTAAATCGTAATATTAATACAGGGTTATTAAAAAAATGCACAATTGCTGAAATATGTCGGTTAGAGTTTTTCATGTCTAATAACTTTTGTTGTACGACATTTGAATTTTTTTAGTTCTTTTTTTTATAAATTAAGCACTTTACAGGAGAACACTCAAACAAACAAACGTTATTATGGATATAAAAATATAAATATATTTATATTAGATATACCCGCGGATAGGATTGTTAATGTCAGTTTAAGGAATAGTTTAACCAACCCCAAAATGATATCCTTTTTCTTATGTTTCAAATATTGTCTGGAAGAGATCTCTTTTATAGACAAGGCCGCAGTCACAATTTTTAGGTTACGAAACATCAGCGTGATTTCCTTTTTTATATGTACGATAAAATAACATAACATTTACATATATAAATGTTCTTCTTACTTTATATATTATAATTATTTTTCTTGCTTGCTGCAAGCTAACCTTGACTAAATGTCAAAATACGTTTTCCAAGTTTAATTTCGTTGTGATCATGCTATGTACAGATGTTTTGTAGATTTCCCTGGATTTTGCATATTAATGTTAGGTATCTTAAGAATGTACTGGCTAATATCGGTTTTGTGTACCTAACAAATAAACCAGTAAAATAAAATGTAGTCCAGCCAAAAGTAACCCACCCAATAAGTTTTTCCAAATCTCACAAGTCTAATTTGAGATGCTCCTGGGAGCCGATTCTCGCCCATGCGAATTGAAAGCGTAGACGCAAAATATTCGAAGGACTAGACATTTATCGCATAAAAATAAGATAAGATAACTCCAGAGATTAATAAGACATTTATTTTCCTATTCAAATTCAATATAGTATGGCGTTTAGAATACAGATTTTGGCTGTCTCGAATTTTTGCTCGACTTTTTAAGTAGAAATCAAGTCATAAGCCTTAAGAGTCGTATACGAATTATTTGCTAATGAAGTAAGAATTGGCCCCCTGTTTTCTTTATATTTCGAATGCCTGAGGCAATAATTATTGTACAAGTCTTAAAACGGTTTTCTTTAAAGGATGTTAAAAGTTAAATAGACTCTGAAGATGTTAGCTTGATCTTTTTTTCACGACAACCATTTTTCTTAAGCCGAGATAATTAGAGATTACGTAGGAATATAAGATCTATCGCTCGTAGCTCCGGCTGCCTGAGTGATCTTAAACGATCACGAAGGTAAAGCAACACAGGGCGCGTTCAGTGCATGGGTACAACCGTCTATGACTAACGCGAGTGCCATTTTTCCGAGCGGTTCCGTGCTTCGCAAGGCACGTTAAGCAGTTGGTGCCGACTGCCGTAGATAGATGGCAGTCGTTAAGCCAAGTCAGAGGCCTTAGAGCGGCTTGAAAACTTCTGACAGTAAGACCTGCCACTTGTCTTGCAAGCCTCCACCAATCCGGACTTGGCCCCCGTGATGGACTATGGCCTATACCTTTATCAGGGAAGAGACCCGTGCCCCTCGGTAAGGACATAATGGGTTGACGATGATGATAAGATCTATTCCGTTTTCTATTCTTTATTCTTACTACTTACGTAGTTACTTTCCAACCAGCAAATTTATATCTTATAAGCCAACCCCACAAACGTCGTTTAGCCATAATTCACCTACGATCTATTCTCAGACGTACCAAATATACACAAAAAAAACCATGAATTCATTAAGCACATTGTTGATACTCCTATTGACTACTGTGGACTGTATGGAAAACAGAAGAAAAACTAAGGAAAATGCTAATAATACATTTAATGGATGGGATCCCCAACCAGCATGATAGCACCCTATGATAGCACAACGTGAAGCTCTTTAGGGGAGGGCTATGTCCAGCATTGGACTTGTATAGCCTGACGACGACGACGACGACATTTAATGAAAAATGTAGACAGAAAATGGTATGCGACAATGGCGTTGACATACGTGACAGTAAAAAACGATATTAATAACGTCCGCAACAACTTCTAAGATATAAAACGAACATACAATAAAAAAAAAAATTAATTCAGTGAAACCTTTTCCGAGAAGTTCGAACAAACACTGCAACACGGTATAAATAACTACTTATTAGGATATAACTTTCTATTATTCAAAAACTCTTAATCGAAGAGAAAAACCGTTATGATTTTAAATTTACGCGTCTTAATTTAGTAAACCATTGATCCATTGGCACTTGAATTTGAATTGAATTGAATTTATTTATAGAACAGAAAACCCGTTAAATCAATAAAGTACACACAGAGTTTTAATCATGTGGTACGTGTATTAACAAAAGATTTTATAGAAGGGAAAATCCGTTAAACATTCAAATATCCAGAAATTTCCAATTGATTTAAAAGATGATTGCAGTTCACTTGACAAATTATTCTTGAAATAGAAGACGGTTATTAACGAGTAACGCAGTTTTAAAAAACTTGATACTTATTTTATTTGAGTGCAAAATCACACGACCTATCGCGCCGGGTAATAAATGATCAATGTGGCTGCTATGCTGCTAGCAGCCACAAGACCTGCTGACGCCACCGAAAGTAGCATAGGTATCATGAGAAGGGGTAAAAAGTACCTCAATTGGTACAAAACTACAGGAAACAGAGGTGGAAATGCTCTCAATAATTAAGCTTCAAATAACGGTCATGTACTTTTAACTTATAAGATAAGCATTTTCAAATTAAATCTTTACTTTAGAGGTGGTATCGCTCTCAATAATTAGGCTTCGAATAACGGTCATGTACTTTTCGTTTCTTTGGTTTAAATGTAATTTTTCGTTTAAACGACTTCTGTGGCGCAGTGGTAGCGTATTTGCCTGCCATGCGAGAGGTCCCGGGTTCGATCCCCGGCTGGGGACAAAAAAAACCCCAGGACTTGGATGTTTACATGTTTGTGATGTCGCTGTTTCTGGTTCCCACGACACAGGTTATCCTAGTGTGGGGCCAGAGGCAATGTATGTGCCAGTATGTAAATGTTACATGGTTTTACATGGTGTGATAAAGTCTACCTGAAAACTAATGTTTAATGGAAAGACCGCTCGCAAAACTTGCAGATACAAGAAATACGGTCGCTGTCATCATTAATATAAAACACAGAACGTAAAGCGTTTAATGGCGCCATAAAATTTTAGTTGTACCGCGTTACTCCTAGCTCAGCAAATGGTTTTATTGTTCACGCGGTGTCTGCCACCTTGAAGCCAACTTGCTCGGGGAAGCAGATCATCTGTGTTTGGAGTCTAATAGTATGTCATTTGTCAGGTTTCTGAAAACCAACCCAGATTTTCGTTGTTTTTTCCCTACTAACGACCTGTAGGATGTTCTCAAATTAATAATCATATTGGGCTTTGCATCAACGTAATGAAATGATTTATATAGCGTCCAGTGGTACCTTCACTCACACTAGGTGAGTGAAGGGACAACTCGGATGCTGTCTGGGACATTGTTTTTTAGATGATGTAGGCTTGACCATCACCTATACGAGTACCACCCCGAAAGCTCAGTCGGCCTAGCTCACAGGAAAAACTAATCAATACGAAGCGCTCGTGGCCTAGGCGAACCGAGTGATTGGAATCAATCACTTGAGTTAAACAACAACGGGCGCGGTAAGGTGCAGGATGGGTGACCGTCCCGTGACTACCGCTAGTGGCATTTTTCCGAGCGCTTCCGTCCTTCGCAAGGCATGTTAAGCCGTTGGTGCCGGCTGTTATGTAATGGCAGTCGTTAAGCCATGTCAGTGGCCTTATGGGCGGCTTGATAACTTCTGACAGTAAGGCCCGCCACTGTCTTACAATCCACCGCCAACTCGGACTTGGCCCCCATGGTGGAGTATGGCCTAACCTTCCTGCGATGCAGGAAGAGACCCGTGCCCCAGCAGTGGGGACAAACAAGGGTTGATAACGGCGACGAGTGGAGACTCACGTGTTTCCTTCACCGTTAGTGTGAATAACTCTTTCATTATTAGCGCAGAGACTCTTTTGTTTCTTTTATGCACGGAGTGAGTTAAAGTGAGGACACTCACAAAGCTGTACGAAAATAGAATAAGGTGTTATATTATATAAATCTTTTTGACGACTCAGTGGCGCAGCGGTAGCGCATCTGCCTACTATGCGAGAGGTTCGGGGTTCGAACCCCGGCTGGGGACAAATTAATCAGGTCTTGAATGTTTACATATTTGTGATGTCGCTGTTTCTGGTTCCCGACTCACAGGGTGTCCTAGTGTGGGGCCAGAAGCAATGAATGTACCTGTATGTAAATGTTATGTTACGGTATGTAATTAATTTTTCACACCTCCTGCTCGACAATGCCTTATTACGTACCTTCAAATATCATCGTAAAGCATAGCCTTGTCTCTCGAGGGCAATAATAATGAAGAATTTCCCTAGGGAATAAAGTGATTTGAATTTAGAATGTCAAAATTCGCATGAAAACTATGAAGAAGCCCCGCATTGCAATTCGAAATTCGAATTGTTGTTCGAAACTCACCCCTTTTTTCTTTTTTTTCGGAACTACTGTGTCGTGTGACCGCGCGAAACACCAATAAAAAAAAGAAAAATTTTATTGTCTCCCAGATGGTGTGAAAAGTAGAGTATTTACCTCTGGAATAAAACATGTCTTAGTCTCGGGCGGTATGAACCCCTGGCTTCACTCAGGACTCTACATAACTCCCTCGCTTCGCTCAGGAGTTAAAATTTAACTCCCTCGCTGCGCTCGGGAGTTAACTCGGAGTCCTTCGCTCCGCTCAGGGTTCAATATACCGCCCATGACGTACATGGTTTTATTCCCTTAATGCATAATCTACTATTTTTGTACTCTCCACCAGCCATTATGCAAAAATTCATGCGTTTGAACCAGTTTTTGCAAAACTTTTTCCACTCCGCCGAAGACAGTTCGTTTCAGACTATTTGAACGCTGACAGTGCATATTCCAACGATAAAAATTGTATTTCTTTAATCTAACTTTTATTTTCAGGGATAAAATCAAGTCACATAAGGAGGGTAGGGCGACTCAGGAATTTGACGGAGTTTACACGTTCAGTCTAGCGTCAGTTCAGTCCGTGACCTTGTTCAAGCTCTGATTGATGCCAGACTGACAAAGCATCAAAATATTCGAATATCCGTCAGTCTGTCCATCAGTCTACCGACCGGGCGAACACGAAATAGTACTAATTGTGTTCCAGACGAACGGATATGGTATGAAGTATACCGAATCCGCTGTCCAAGTTCGATCGTCTATTAATAGTATACCGAGCGTTTGGTAAAGTCTGTTAGCTTTTAGAATATACCTCGGGCTCTAGAGTAGGCTTCGGTTTTCGCCGAAAGCACACGAGTGTACTTCCTGCTTTGTATAAAACTTTTCTTCACTATTTTGAAAAGTTATGACGAAATTAAATGTCATATTAGTTCCGATATTTCTATTACACGAATATATCCGATTCTATCCAATAGTACCCGAGGTATATTCTAAAAGCTCTCAGAATGTACCGAGCGTTTGGTAGAACATAATTCGGCATTGATGCTTTTTTATTTTAATAAAAGAATTGAAATGAAATAACCAATGAAATTGAAAAAGCTCGCGCTAAAATTTTTTTACCCGTTTCTACATCGCTTCACTTCGGTAGGCAGTGATTTGTTTTAAAACACCCACACGGTCGATTGGCGCGTTCGTTTCTAGATCGTATTGATAAATTTGGCACTCATCACCTGAAATGATGTCATAAACACGCCGAGACGAGCCTGCTTCAAATTTGTTTTTCATGTCACGGCACTGTTCCGCCAGGGCCTGCTCAGAAGCAGGCCCGGGCGGAACGAAGCTCAAAAGCTTCGGTGCAGTAGTGACCCAGCGTGAAACTATCCTTCTCACGCGATAATGCACATGTAAAACCGCGTGAAGACTTCCTGATTTAATCTGCAGTATGCGCTTAATCTTCTGATACCTATTTAAATGCCTTATGTCTTTGATAAAACTTTTCACTGCTAGCGCATTTTCTTCCGTAACAGGCGTTAAAGGACGACTACACTTCCTTCGTCCCCCAAAGATAGTCGACCGCACTTGAATTAGTTCTACCAACGATACATGGTGGCATTAGAAGGGCCTTCATCTATAAATGCCATTTAAGGTATATTGTGCGATTTGCCGGTCTCATGGCGACATTTCAAATCGTAAAAAATTAGAGCGCGAAAATGTTCCCGGCTCAGATAATTTTTTTAATAAGAACCTAAATAAAGTATGCTAAAAATGGTAGGGAAATTTTGAATTTGGAAGGTATCTATTTATATACTCAATAAAAATTATCACATTTTCAAAATAGATTGTAACTGGCCAGTCTCTCGTACATAAAAACTTTTTTTTGCAATACTTTCTGAGTGGCCTGGTATATGTGTAAGTTTTCTATATTTTAAATTAAACCGTTAATATGGTATACTAGGTAGTTTAAATATTCCATTGGTTTCGGACTTTATTTCAAGGTGATAAAGTTCAATTTAGAGTGGTAACATTTTTGTTTTTTTTATCCTTGCCCCTTGGCTCAATTACCTAGTATAAGTGGCACGGTTAGAAAGTATGAATTTTTGTTTTGTCATAAAAATCGTAGTATTTTTATTCGCTTAGTTATTTCGTTATTATAATATAGATAGTAATTAAAATAAAATGAAGGCCAGCCAAGTGTTTGTTACACGAGCCACCTTTGGAATAATGTGGCGGCGTGAGACTCAATTAGCATATTTATTTATAACTTATTTATGCTTCTGGCTGTAAGGTTAAAAACCTCGGTAACATTGTTTTTATTAATTCAAAAACTTGTGTTAAAACTTGAACTTGGAGTTTTAATTAACTATTAACATCGGTATTGTATGTCCGTACTGCTGGGGCACAGGTCTTTTCCTTTACATCTGCCTCGAAGTGAACTAGTTATTTAGTTAGACTTGGGAACTTTTAGGTGTGTTTCAGGACAGTAGTTTTAATTATTATAGAATATTAGTTTTATGTTATTTATTGCGCTGCTTTATATGCCGAAGTTTTCTGTGAATGTCTTAATTTTTTCTAAAGCCTTTTTCTATGCTCGGAATATTTTATTTTTTTGTAATGCCTTTATATATGCTTTCGTGCTTCGCAAGGCACGTTAAGCCGTTGGTGACGGCGGTCGTGTAACAACCCTCACGATCCCCACGATGTATTTCCTTCGCCGTTAGCAAGTGGTATTGTTACAATACCTTCACAAATGTGTACCTTGTAGACTGGTATGTGTAAGAAGCATCTGTAACTTTTAAAGTGAGCAAATAAACTTTTTACTATTATTAAGTTCGGAAATGTATTTAACTTAGGAAAAAGTCATTGGTACTTGCCGGTGTTTGAACCCACGACCTCCCAATTGCGAAGCCGGTGTTCGACCGCTCCGCTACCACCGCTCTTAGAAGTTTTTTTTAACGTTCACACAATATAAGATAAAATAAGAATGTTATTTATTGTACACCAGAGCACATATTATAAAACATGTTAAGATACAAAATATAATTGGCGGCCCTATTGCTAAAAGCAATTTCTTCCAGACAACCTCACGACGGAAAGTTGCTGAAGGAAATAAGAGACGAGACGAGAGGGTAGTCGGTGGAAATATGAATATATTAATACACTACTTATATAAATAACAA
The DNA here is from genome assembly GCA_934045075.1 of Yponomeuta sedellus. Taxonomy (NCBI): domain Eukaryota; kingdom Metazoa; phylum Arthropoda; class Insecta; order Lepidoptera; family Yponomeutidae; genus Yponomeuta; species Yponomeuta sedellus. The sequence goes on from OW203739.1 coordinate 15,728,311, forward strand.
TATACATACAAATTTAAAAACCTATTTAGAGGCTAAAAATTAAAGTAATGCAATTTGCTTAAGTCAGATGTCGCTGCCTGTACGTAATACAGAGAATATTGTAAAGAGCTTCGAAATTTCACTGATGCCGTGAGTCGCCCATTGGCTCAATTGGTAGAGCGCTGGTACGGATAGCCAGAGGTTGCGGGTTCGAATCCCGGCATGGGTGAAATTTTTAGCCTCTAAATAGGTTTTTACATTTGTTCCTTAGCACGGGTTAGTGCATTAAAAATAAAAATAGTGTAATATACATACATAAAACGGTTTTATAGATGGTTTTTAGGCTTGCCCAGCACCTATACCATCCTGACAGCTTAGTCGGCCTCACCCACAGGAAAGACTAGTCAACACGTGCGGAGCCAACCAAGCCGCGGGTTTCCTCACGATGTTTCCCTTCACGGTTAGCATGTGGTATTGCGACTACCAATTCGCAAATGTACGTAACTTTGAAATTAAACAAAGTCATTGGTACATGCTCGCACTCGGGATCGAACCTGGGGCTCACGCTTGCGAGTCCATTGTTCTACCCATTGAGCTACCACCGCTTCAGTGGGGACAAGGGTTGATATTGATATCGACACAAAGTGTTTCTTCTTCTTCTTCTTTAGGCTATACTAGTCCACTGCTGGACATAGCCCTCCCCTAATGAGCGCCACGTTGTGCTATCATTGGGGGTAATGCCCATAATCCCCACGCTGGGCATGCGGGTTGGGAATCGCAGTTCGGTGGAATTGTGCTGCCAAGGTTTGTGTCCCTTTAGTCGCCTTTTACGACACCCGCGGGAAGAATCGGGTTGGTGCTATTCTCTAGACCAACACCACACAGCAATTAGTATCTTTTTAATAAATAAATAGGTACGTAGTTGTGGTAGCTATACCAGTCGCTACCGAAAAAGGAAATTGAAATTGATTGTTCGGTGTGGGCGGTCGTGGGGGCACACATTGTGTCCTGCACTGAGACTTACATAGGCTACAGTAACAATAGTGCGTAAGTAGAAAAATATAGAACAAATAAGCGAAATACATAATAGACAGAAAAAAAATATTAGACGTAGGTTCTTGTCAGGAGGGCCTAAAAATACTACTATATTAATGATGATTTATGATGTTCACATTTTATTAAGCCGCGTTCGCGCTGAAAGAAAATATATGACGTTTATTCTGTTGTTGGCGCCAATTAGCGCCAACAAGAGAAAAAAAGACGCTACGCGGTGCGTCTTAAATTCATAGTGGCATGCTGGTCCCAACACTTAGGTATGGTAGCGAGACTTGGGTGTGGCAAAAGAAGCGAGAAAGTAGAATTAATGCAGCTGAAATGAGGTTCTTGAGAAGTATGTGTAGTGTTACTTTGAACGACGGGATACGCAATAGTCTGATTAGAGAACGTTGTGGACTGAAAGAGGATGTAGTGACTAGAATTGAGAAAAGAATGTTGCGTTGGTCTTGACATGTGGAGAGGATGAAGGAAGAAAGATTGTCGAAACAAATATATATTGCGAATGTGAGTGGAAGGGCTGGTAAGGGACATCACAGACGGACTTACATCGACCAAAAAGGGGATGAATTAGCAAAGGGAAACATAAAAAGTACCCGAAACCGGCGTGCGTGCATGCAACGACTTATGAACGTTGATGAAGCGAAGGTGATCTGTCAGGATCGTGGCAAGTGGCACAGTGGCAGTCCCTGGTCTCTGCCTACCCCTCTGGGATACAGGCGTGAGGTTATGTATGTATGTATCTCCTTGAGGGTAGCCGCCTACCCTCACTACAATAACTGACTGTGTACAGTACAGTGTGACAGCCCGGGTTTTAATCTTTTGTTGGTGGAGTTGGAGAGGTGGACCAAATTGGAGCCACTCCATGAGGACTGCATAAGTTCCGTACTCTAAGCTCTATGATATCTAGCCAGCTTAGGACGCCAACTGATATCATACCTTTACCACAATACAAATAAAGACCTACAGTCTGCGAGAGTATACATGACTGTAGTTGTGGGATCTCCTACATTAGCCAAACGAAGCGTTATATCGCAGAATGGGTTAAAGAGCCCATTGTTGCAGTCAAAAGTAAACAAGTAAACAAGTCCGCGATAGCTGAGCATTTATTGAAGGCTGGAACCACTGGATCGAGCTACATCGATCGAAGTGTTTTCAACCAATCGACAGTACTATCGAAGGATCATTCGGGAAGCAATTGAAATTACGAAAGATTTTCAACACAGAAGATGATTTCAAGCTTTCAAGTACGTGGAATCCTGTGTTAAGTAAATACTAATCACGCGCCTTATCACCGGAAATGTTCGCGGACGTAGTGGGTGTTGTGTGTCGGCACGCTGTGAAATTATAGAAGTTTCTTGTGCAACGTTTCAACTGCAACTTTCAATGGCAGCCAGCACCAACTACTTAACGTGCTTTGCGAAGCATGGAATCGCTCGGAAAAACGCTACTATCGGTAGTCATAGACGATCACCCATCCACGTACTGAACGCGCCCTATGTTTGCTTAACCTTCGTGATAGTTTAAGATCACTCAGGCAGCCAAGGCTACGAGCGATTGATTCTACATCGAGTGAAATAGAAACATATATACGTAAAAAAAATTAACTGGCTGTGGTTGGCTGGATCCGGAAATGAACTTGAATATCAATGAAATGAAAAACCTAACACGTATAAATTTATTTATATGTGTTAGGTTTTTGGTATTCGTTTCAAGTTTATCGTAATTTCATGTGGGCCTGAGCAGTTAGCAAGTACTCGTAATACCAATTGCTACAATAACTTCACAAAATGCACATAGCTTACAAAAAAAAGTCATTCAAAACAAGTACACGCTCGCACTAAAAATGAAACTTGGGTCTCTCGCTACCGAGTCGATTGTTCTACCAACCGTGCTCCCGACACTATTTTTGTAAATAATGCCATTATATTCTCGCTTTTGTTTCAAAGGAAAACGCTGACGGACACAGAAGTTGTCGTTTACGACAGGCTCAAAGCCCGAGGGCGTATGGTTTGGTGTGCTCCTAACGCGAGGGATGAATATGTATGAAGGCAGACTGGAGCGTCCCGGCTATGCGGTTCAACCCGGGTTCAACCACACACATTTTGAGCCACACACATTTACATACGCTCACTTTAAGGAGGCGAAGCGCGAAGCATAAGCGCCCGTGGCCTAGTCGAACCGAGTGATTGGAATCAATCACTTGAGTTCAGAAACAGGCGCGGTCAGGTGCTAAATGGGTGACCGTCCCGTGACTACCGATAGTGCATATTGCGAATGCAATATAAAACCAATATAAAACGGAGGAGCAATGTGATTGTGGAGCCTCATCGCAATCCATCGTGCACCTGCTCCAATGCCCATTGTGCCCTCACACCTGCACTCTAGAGGACCTAACAGAGGCCAACGCTGCTGCAATTGCAGTAGCCAACTATTGGGCAGGAAAAATATAGACTGTTCGAATCGCTGACACGAACAGAAGAAGAAGAATATAAAACCGTTTTCGATGATGTATGGTTGATCAACTTCAGAGTAGACAGTTACTGTCGGATCTGTACAGGTACAATGAAACGTACAGACTTTTTTGCCCCAAAGTCGGACAGGTAGAATAAAACATACAGACTTTCGTTGTCCCAAAGTCGTAAAGCAGATTATCAGTATACGCTCAAAAAATCAGTATAACAGTCGACGTGTGGTCATGTGTACGTACATAGAAAGCCATAAAGCTTCTAAACAAACTGCTACATGGTATATAAAAGTCGCCTTATTAACACTTTATATTTTATAGGGAAAAAGAAATAATATAAAGGCGATGTCATTGACATTTCAAAATCACTAAAAACTTTACAGCAATCCTCAAACTAGACCTAGCATGTACTCGTATGATATTATGCAACTTACCATCGAAGAGATGATGAGGTATGAATATTTTTTTATTAATATATTGTGGTGTTCAATGGAAAATATTTGTACTATATTATAGTACCCAGGAGTACACAGGACATAATAATTTTCAAAGATCCACAGTACAATTGTCCACCTTTTTGCAAAAAAACTATTGCCTCTAGACAACCCTATAATGGAAAGTTGCCGAAGTAAAAGTGAGACAGGTAATGCTTACAAGAATATTATTATTTAAATATATAACCTGAGATCAGCTGTCAACTGTTCTTACGCGTCATGACGGTTGGGTGAACGCCAAAATCAATCAAAGAGGCGAGAAAAAAGTCCCATCCGTCGTTTCTCTCATCAGGCACGTACATTGGTATAATCATGAACCGGTTTGTATCAAGTTATAAAAAAGATGACGAAAAAGTTTGCTTTCGTAGTTTGAGTAGAACCTACACTCGGGAGCAGTGCATAAGGGTCACTGACGAAATTGTTGATAACTCATCAAAGAGGAACGGAAACTTTTTATTATGAAATTAAATAAAATGAAAAGGTTTTATTCAAAGTAGCGCAGAAACTGCGGCTTAATGAACGTTACAATTTAAACTATGTGTCCAGCAGTGCTATTCACTAGCCCCGTTCGCTAGTGAGTTCGATCAAATTCGTATTCAGTAATATAAGCTACCCCAGCGCTACGGCGGTGAAGTGAACTAGTTGTGCAGGTGGGATATTGACCCTTATTTCTATGAAGTTACGTTTAAAACAAAGGGAGTTCGAATCTCGACTTTATTACATCTGTCAAATAACCCTTTCGCGGACAACGGCAAAATAATTACTAAAATATTTTTTGCCGAGGGTAGTAAATGCTTTCAAAAAGAGCCTGTCACCTCAGTCATCCGAGACCACGGCACCTGGAAAAGTGCCAAAACGTCGGAAAAATGTAAAAAACGAGTAAAATCCGTATAACAACAGTTTTGATTAAAATATGATCTTTTTTTCAAAAATACTTGTAAATTAACAGGTAGTTACAGTGCTTTAATTTTCGCTCTCAGCACCGCTCGCAAACTCTAGGATTTATGCAAATTCAATCGAAAAATTTTACTGACTTTCACTATTCCTCCTTCTTCGTTAGTTTTTTTTTGAAGTCGATTTATCTAATTTTGCATTTTCAGCTTATGCAAGTTATTATTTGGGGATATTAACCCCATACTATCGGTAAAGGCGAAAATATTATAAATATTAAGCATTGATAATACTACTATAATAAGGCCGCCAATTGTAGTATACTATGTTATTATTTAAGTCTCTTATGTAATTCTTGGTGAACATGGGATAAACAATATTCTGTCAATTTCTATATAATATTGCATACATGTCAATGTTTTTCAAGTAGTTTAGATGACTGTTAGTACTCAATTGGACAATAATGGCTGAATGGAATTACATGAATCTTGTACAGATAGACGAAGTCGCGGGCATCAGCTAATTTACCATATTGGCATTGGCAAGAAGTTCGTGTACCCATGAAAGGGTTAATTCGATCGTGAGCTCACATCACCATTCACATCACACTCACTTGTGCGTGACGTTTAATTCGTATTCAGAAGCAAAATACCCACAAGTGATGTTGCCATGGGATACCTATTAGGGATGGAACACCAATGTTTGTCAGTCGAAAAGTCACATGTCACATTATTATTTTGTTCAGCTTAATTAGCTAAACGCTCCCAAAATATTTCTTACAAATAAATCGTTCTGCTTCATTTTTATAAAGTCTAAGCTATTTCGAGTTTAGGTCTTATGTAAGAGTGGAAAAAATATCTTATATTGTTCACCTAAGAGTACCCACCGGCGAAGCTTTCTTCTTCTACAAATAAACAAAGGTAACCGCAAAAATGTATTTTAAATATTTACCAAGACATTGGCTTAAATTTATCACACATATGGATGATTAATCAATTGTGTAGGTAGTACAAAATGCTTGAAATACGTTGTTACAAATTTTACATTGCGTGTCATATAACCTTCCCTGCTTAAAAAAATCACGAAATTTTATTCCAGTTTGAAGCTCAATCAGCTATTTGAAGGCTCCTGACACCAACATACTCAGGTGCTCCATCAGAAGTAATGATCGCTATTGAGATATGTGCGGAAATGTATTTGGGACAATATGGCATGGTTAGCTCTACATTAATTTTGCACGATCTACATAAAGGGGATCTGAGAAAACCACAAAATCTGCAACGGTTGTTTCTTTATTTGGACACCTCTCTTGAGATCACGAATCCCAGACCAATATTCGTCTACCTAAGGACGAAATCAAAAACTTTGGCCAAGATTTTGAAACCTTTTATGAAAGAAACAGAAGGGATATTTAAAAAAAAACCATAAGGTTAGTACTCGTAGTAACGAAGAACCTCGCCTCAGCAAACGTGATTTGGTACATTAATTCTTGACCCTGCCATCAAAATGACATCTTACAATCAAGATGAAACTAGTAGAAATACTAGTTTCCTATTGATATTAAAGTAATAACATTCTTAGATTTTAAAAACCTATTTAGAGGCTAAAAATTCCACCCATGCCGGGATTCGAACCCGCGACCTCTGGCTATGCGTGCCAAATTGTTTTTAGATTGTTCTACAAATGTTTTTATTTTAATGATGAGTCCTTGATGTTGTATTGGTAAACACATTTTGCGCAATAAATAAATGGTAGTTATCTTATCATCCATAAATCTTTTTCAGACTCCTGATGCCGACTGAAATATTTCAAGGATTGCTACTTCATTGAGAGATGTCTCACATGACAGCCATGTGCTTAGCAAAAACCCTTTAAGGCACCATCTCATCAATGTGCTGAGCTCTGGAAAGAGCGAGGCCTCACTGGGTAAACAATTAGCTAAATCTATTGCAATTTAGATATTTATCAGCCTATACTTTTATTGTACTACTTTTGAATTAAATCTGTATTTTCTAGGTGACTCACGCTATACTCCGAGAGAGCATAGATAATGACAACTCTGGTTGAGGATACTCCAGCCCTCGGTAGAAGAATTAAACTAAAAAGCAATGCATAGCATGTAACAGTTCTTGATGACCCCCAAGGAATGGTCCCCACCATTCCCTAGATGTTAATAATCGAGAATTACAAAAAGAAATGCAGATTGTGCATCATCTCCAGATATACAAAAATAACGAAGCATTGTTTTTAATCTGTTTTAGCAAAATGGTATTTTAGACCATACTCCATTAATATAGACGGTGAATTTTAAAAATAATTATTAAGTTACTGTTACTTTAGAAATGCCACATATTTTTACACAAAATATCTGGAAGATTTATTTAAATTGATTGATTTAAATTTGAAATAAATATTTTTCATGTAAATAAACAATAAAAAATGTAGTTTGTACATTTATTAAATAAAACGAATTGATCATGTATTCAAATTATTTTTTTAAGTCACCAACATTATACTCATTAATTACCTGCAACAAGCAAGGATTTAATGACTATTAATGTACTGTGGACAAGATTTAATGACTATTAATGTACTGTGGATTGTACCTACGTAGGTAGGTACAATCCACAGTACATTAATAGTCATTAAATCCACACTGCATGTCGACCTTTACACGTATCATTCTATACAGTTGGGTACAAATCGAAAATAGGTAGTACCTATATGGTAACACTATTATATGCCAATGAGAAAATTCTAATTTGGGCACAACCTCTATGATCTGAGGGCACAACTCTGTATTATAAGACCACCACCAACATGATACATTTTTGTTATTTATTTGGTCAAAGTAGCTTGTTATAAGTATCATCTACAAAACAACATTTAAAATCATTACCATTATTTTATTATGCTAATGCATAGAATCTGAGGACACAACCCTGTATTATAATTTATAAGACCACCACTAACATGATACATCTTTGTTATTTATTTGGTCAAAGTAGTTTGTGATAAGTGTCATCTACAAAACAACATTCAAAATCATTACCATTATTTTATTATGCTAATGCATAGAAATATTTAAACTATTAAGTGCCAATTCTTCTTTACTTGCTACTAGATTGAATTGTAAGCCAAGGTCGATAACACTATCAGGCATCAAAAGTTATAATTCATTCTAGTAAAAGAACTAGTTTTAGCATAACGAAATAAACTAATTTAAAAACGTCTCTTTAAATATGAAACTATAAAAATATAGCTTAATATTTGACCCCCGAAAACCTCTTGACGACCATGCAAAAGGTCTTGGGTTCGAATCCCGGCTGGATACAAAAGGGTCTTGGATGTTTACATGTTTGTGATATCGTTGTTTCTGGTTCCCACGACACAGGGTATCCGAGTGTGGGATCAGAAGCAGTGTATGTCCCTATATGTAAATGTTATGCTAACCCATTATGACCTGAATTATTTTAGAGGCATAAAAAATTGTAATTTTCACATACATTGCTTTTGACGGCTCCCTTAGCTATTTGTAATAATTATTTATTTTATATATCTTTTACTTTGTGAAAAAACAATGGGTGCCATATGGCACCGATCGGCAAATACGTAAGCAAAAATCCCTATATTAGCAACCCTATATTATCCCTATATTAGACATATATTAGCTTATTATTAGCGAACTATTTTTATAATCTATTTGTAAAATCATGAAGATTTTAAGTAATGTATGAATTAATAAACAAAAACAGCATTTAAGTAATTTATGTTAAAGGCATTTATGTACTAGTATACACACTTTTTTAGTTTTAAATGCGGACGTGAAATTGATAATTGATTGGAATTGATAACAGGATGCACAGAGCCCTACGTCACATTTATTGCGTTGCAGTCTTGTCTGTCTCTTGCACATCTCCAAAGCACATTTGCGACGAGATTCGCTGGGAACTAAGAAGTGATTCCGTAATGATCCGACAGTATAGGAATTGCGATAAATGCTTTCAATTCTTCGGTGGATATTTTCGGTTCGGCGCAATTCAAAAAAGTTGCATACTTTTGCGGCTGGTTTGCTAAAAGGTTGTAGACACACAATCCAAAATATTAGTCCAGAAATTCAGTAGAAGACTTCCCTCGAAGGAAACTAAAATTTGCTTCGGGAAACATGGGTGGCTCCCGAAATAAATCAACGCAACGTCCGAGTAGATCCGGCTTCAGGTTGTATATTTGGTACCACCCGTACATTTTTGCGTTTTGTTATCGTGATTGGTGTGTTGACAGAGGTGAAGACCCTAATACCACTTCACACCCAGCGTTGAATTGTCGACCTGTCACATCATTACAAAACCACCCCTTCTTCGTCGCCCGAATCTTGATCAGAGTCGATTGCGGGTTCTGAAGGTTCAATGTATAGCAACTGCGGCTCAAATTCCTTATCTTCTAGCAGGGCTAGTACCTCATGGAGTGTATAACCCCTATCAAGACAAAAAAAAAACACTGTTAACCTACACAAAAACCAAACATAAACATTGCACACATTATTGGAATATACTACTTATCGGCCTAGGGCATCACCCGTAAATTTTGAGGTACGATAAAACAAACACGTAAACAAAACTAAAGTATATTACAATTATAATATAGTCACACATGTATACAGAAATAAAACAAATTGCGTTTAAGTTATAGATTTCACGAAATATAAAAATTATGGCCCACTTAGGTACTTGAGATTGCAACACATGATTATACTATTTTTATTTTTAATGCCCGTGCTAAGGACGAATTTAAAAACCTATTTAGAGGCTAAAAATTTCACCCATGCCGTGACTTGAACCCGCGACCTCTGGCTAACCACGTCAGCGCTCTCCCAACTGAGCTAATGGGCAACTACCCGGCATCACTATATTTTTTTTTTCTTACATTAACTTCTGTGGTTATTTCACGCAAATATATACAATAATATACTTAAATAAAATACAATTTATACTGATATTTCCAACCAGATTTTACACTATTTATTCCGGTACGATAGCAGTTGTGACTACCATACCTCAGCTCTCTTAGCGCTGCATGCCGCTCACACCGGGTACCGGCAGAATACCAGCGCTGAAGTTCTTCCTGAACTTTCAGCACATGCTGAGTCGGAGCCCATTCACATTTGCCACACCTACGTTGATCACTTCCAGTCCAGTAGGTACATTGCCCAGGTACACTACAGTACCGTGTATGCCTTATTTTCTGTGTTTTTTTGCGTTTTATTTATGCTACTTTTTTGTTATTGCTTTGTTCGTGTTGTGACTTGTATTTGGTTTTGTATTGCTTTGCTTTGTATACGTGTGTGTGTCTTATGTGAATAAATGTTGTATCTATATATCTATCTAAAGTACAAAGTACTGCCAGAGGTCGTGGTTTTGTTTCTTTTTGGATTTCGCTGTACATTTGAACAAATACATAGCCTCAGTATCAGTGTATTTACATCTTTGTCACCTAGCTGGTTTATCTAAACCTACTTCGTGATATCACAAACATAAGGCCACCCCGCTCGTAGCCTAGACGAACCGAATGATTGGAATCAATTACTTTGTATTAAGCTACAACAGGCGTAGTCAGGTGCTGGATGGGTGACCGTCTCGTGACTACCGCTTGTGATATTTTTTCCAAGCGCTTCCGTGCTTCGCAAGGCACGCTAAGGCGATGGCGCCGGCTATCGCGTAATGGAAGTCGTTAAGCCATGTCAGAGGCTTTAGTTAGTTTATCCTGTTGTTTCCGCACTCAGCCTCATAGTTGGGCCGTTGCGAGATCACTCCAGTCAGCCAATTTTTTTTCAGAAAGCCAGCAGTGCACCAGCACCAGCAGCTTTCCTGCTATCGCTGTTCGTTGCACTTCCACGCTCTCACAGTGAATGGACACGTGGCGGGTCCTTCGTCTTCCTTGAGGCATACTCGACATAACGGGATGTCGGTCAGTCCCATAGCGTGGAGGTGTTTATTCAGTGGTCAATGGAGCGTCATAAGTGCCACAGCTTTGCGCAGATCGCTGCATGTGAGGCGTTTCGATATTGTTAGTAGGGCCTCTCTGGTTTCTTTGCATTTTGTTTCCGTTTTCCATAGTTCAGCATGCTGGGTTTCTGTTTGCAACCTGAATGTCAGAGGCCTTATGGGCAGCTTGATAACTTAGGGCTCATGCAGACGAACGGCACGTGCCAACTGCAAGCGTCGACGGATGGCGTCAACTGCCGTCAACGGCATTCGACGGCAGTCGTTAGCGCGTCGACGGCAGCCGTCAACGTGTAAGCGGCAGCCGTTGACGTTTGTCGACGCTTGCAGTTGTCGCGTGCCACGACCGCCATTTCGTGTTAAGGCCCGCCTCTGTCTTATAATCCTCCATCAACCCAGACTTGGCCCCGTGGTGAAGTATGACCTAACCTTAAAAGACCCGTGCCCCAGCAGTGGGGACATACAAAGGGCGGATATCAAAAAAGGGCACGCCTGTATCCCAGAGGGGTGAGCAGATGCAGGGACTGCCAGTTGCTATTATACGATCCTGGTTAATTACTTTCACTTCATCGCCATTCATTAGTCGTTGCATGCCAGACGGTTTTGGGTACTTTTTATCCTGCCCTTTGCTATCACGTCCCCTATTCGATAAATTAGGGGTCGAAGTATATTCGCCTGGAGCGTTCCTTATCGGTCATTCCACTCACATTCGCCATTCCACCCACATTATATTTATTTTTTCTTACTTCATAATAATTATTGTTCTTAAAATATACAGCATATGATATACATCCCACTGTAGAGCACAGGTCTTCTTTCAGAAAGAATATAGGCTTGATCACCACGCGTGCCCACCTCAGATATGCGAACAGCGAGTTAGTCAGGTTTCTTTACGATGTTATCTATCAATCACAGTAAGCGAGTGGTATTTCTACTTTAACTTCACAAATGTGCCTGAGTTACAAACCATTACTATAATAATACTGGTTTCAACAAAAAATTATGAGTTATGTTCTACATTATGGGATTCGATCGTGAGTTCACTTATAGGAGAGTAACTTTTGATTTTGACAGATGTAATCGAACTCATGTGCGAGTTCATGATCGAAGTGAGCTGCGAATCGAACCTTCAGAATACCATTTTCATTGACATTTGTAGTTCTCTTCACCGCCGTAGCGCCAGTGTAGAATTAAGTCTTGATTTAAAAGCAAACTATTCGTTTGTGTGTGTGTGAAGTATGACCAGATGCTGGCCGGAAAATATTGCCAAAGTTTGGAAAAACTGGGTCTAACCATGACGGAGTAAAAATATGAAAAAAATACCTTCTATGCGTAAGTACGTTCATATAACACTTTCTATTTAACATGGCATCGAGTGCAAATTACTGTGATTTCATGTTAAATAGAAAGTGATTTTATCTGTAAATAGAAAAAAAAATAAAGAAACGGTAAAGTCTACTTGAAAACACACTCAGTGTTTGCGTGCTAACTACCCAAATTATGTAGATGTCATATTTAAACGCTCCGAAACGCTAAAATATAAAAAGAAACAAAAGAGCCAAGAAACGTAATTTTTAAGATTTCTGTTTTTGATTTACTTATGGCGAAAGCATGTAACAAATTAATAATACAGTTCGGCTATGTGCGAAATTCCCCACTAAATAGTTTACTGAAATAAAAAAAACGCAGAATAGATTAATACGTCCCTCTTTGTATTCGAGTCTGACTCTCGCTTTGCTAGATTTTATCTATATTATCTGCCGTGTGTTTTTTTATTATTATATTATAGAACTATATAACATATTGTAAGAAGGCGAACATAGAGAAGCTGTTAATAGTGACTTATACAATGTTCTCTTTACAGTTCCATCGACGATTTGAAATTGTAATACAGGCTTCAACCATGAAGTTAATTGCGTATATTGTTATATGAATGATTCGTAAATGAGTCAGTCAACTTGTTTAATGAATCATTTACAAAATAAAAAGGAGTAAGACGTCATGATTGTGTAATATCAAAGAGTGGACCGTCGTTAAAACCGCGGAAGAGCTATTCAGAATTGCACAGAACAGAGAACGCTGTAAAGAGCTGACTACCAACCTTAAGTAATGGAGAAGCACTTTAAGTAGAAGAAGAAAATCCACGGCAGCTAAACCCGTTCACCAAATACTTGCTAATGTATGTTAATATGACGCACATATAAAGCGTCTAATAAACAATGTTACTAACGGTGTGATATTAGTAGCTTATCGATCACACGCAAAATACTAAAGATAATATGCTTTTGGATTTTTCCAAAGCTGTCGAAACTGTCTCTGGTCCCATTCTGCTGGATAAACAAGAAACCATTGGAATCGGAGAGTTGCCCTTTCAAGGCAATATAAATGAGCGACAAGTTAGGATTGGTGACTACACGTATGATACAGGCGTATGGCGTGCTCCCCAGACTTCCGTGTTATGTCTTGAAAGAGCTTACAGAGCTGTGATAAAAGTAATACTTAGTAGTTCAGCCAGATACTCGATTACACTTTTATATTGAGACTTGATTGATTTCCTCACAAAATTATTAAACAGAAACAACACATCTATGACCTACGTTTCCCTAGTACTTAAGAATCAACAGAGTATACCAAACGTTAGCCCATAGAACCAAACTTTCCCGGTGTCATTTTTATGTAGTAGGTTCATACACTTTTAATAAATAAAATAACGTAAAGCCCAAACAACAAAATAGTTCCTTCGTCTTAACTATTAAATAACGGAAAATCTACTAAAACCCATACAGTAAAACCTAGCCCACAAATAAAGTTATCGTACCTCATCTTTCTCTTCTCATTTGTTTCAATTTATTTTTCCTATACCTACAGACATACATAGCACGAACACACCCCGTTTACACAAACACAACACACATACGAAATTACCCCACCCCCCCCCCCCCCCCCCCCCTCTTTCCCTCATACTTGCTACTTTACACACGTTTACTTACCGTCCATTACACTTCACCTATCGATTTTTTGCTAAGGTTAAAATAAGATAAGAATATTGTTAATTTTATTCATTTATAATTTCTAATTATGTACAAATTATTGTGTAACCTTATTTAGTAAATGCATGTCCTAATTATACAGTGTATATTATTATTTGAAATCTAATGGTAGTTGGCGTTGACGTCTGAGATACAATGTTTAACATTAGTTCAGATGTCATGGTTTTTTTTTGTAATGTACGCACTAGTAGGCTCGATATTATTGTGTAAGGAATGTATTGCCTATATTTTTAAAGCATAAAAATTACTGAATTACTGAACTATATGTAAGCAAATAAATCAGTAATCGAGGCATTTTTATTTTACTCGTATGGTAACCCCACGAGAATTGCTTCTTATGCCAGCGACTTGGATACACTGTATACTGCCAATGATATAATCTTTTTTATACATTTCAATAGATTTAGGCTAGTAAATACTTAGCTGTACAATTTTAGACAGCGCAACATGTTTGTAAGATTTTTATATAGCATCGTTTTGCCAAAACATGCGAAACAAATTATAGCCTACGACTTCGACTGAAATAATATTAGTGTCAACCCCTATGCAAGGAATGTCATATTTTCGGGTTCTGAAGGTCAAATTAAGGTGACTCATAAGTGAGTGTGAGGTGAACGACGAGGTGACCGACGAAGTGACCGACGAAGTGACCATCGAAGTGATCAACGAACTTACTGAATCGACATGCAGTACAAAATCTAGATCATTGTGGAGAAAAAATGGACAAAATCTCTAAACTTAGTCTTTCCAAAGTCATTAACCAACATAGTTTACATAATTATTATAAAACATAGAACTCATGCATTGAACTGGTTTTAATTCCAGACATCATTGTCATCTAAATAATCCTTTATGTTATAGTAGCCCTTTTGGCACAAAGTGTGATTAACATATTTTTTTATCCGCGTATCAGGCAATTATTAGCCACGTGACATACAATATAATCTTTCACACTACTCAATCACTTGTCCTGCGCCTTAATTATGTAACTTTTCACGTATACATCTGTGTACGAAAAAGAAATATCTACTGGACTTTGAGGTACTATTTTGTAGATTAATGTCACTGTCGCGTGTCAGATATCCACTGAAATGCGGTAACCACTATGTGTAATACATATTACAACTCATATCTATACGGCAGAGCTACGTAAAGATTCCGCTGTTGCACGCACGTGTAGTTGAGAAAAATTACATAATCATGGCGCTGGTCCCAGACTAGGATACCCTCAGCTATGGTAACCAGGCAAGGACCAGTAGGATTGGGACCCACAACTTTCGGCATGACAACCAGACGTGATACCTCTGGAACGAAGCAATGTTTAGTATTAAATTGCTTTTGAGATGTTTTTTTTATTTTATTAAGCTAGCAATAAGGTACTGTACTGTATCATTGTAAAGATTTTGTGTTTATTTTTTTCCAAGAAGCGCTCGTGGCCTAGCGGAGCCGAGTGATTGGAATCAATAACTAAGCGACACCAGGCGTGGCCAGGTGCAGGACGTGTAACCATCCCGTGACTACCGCTAATAGCATTTTTTTCGAGCGCTTCCGGGGTTGATACCATTTTTTTCCATGTGTTTAATAAAGAATATTCTTATCTTATCTTCTTCCAAGCTAAAAATGAACGATTTCCTCAGTGACACTTATTCATTGCCCTCGCGTGTGCCAAGCTATATACGAAGTCAAGGGTTTTTTTAGGCTTAATTTCTAAACAGGTATGTACCTACTAAAAGGCAAATAAATGAAAAAAAAAGGTGTATTCAAATGAGACGCACCAGTGGTTTTTTCCAAATGTTTTAAATGAACTTAATTATAATTATTAAAAACAATTAAAATACCAATTTAATAGTTAGCCAACCCTTACTAGAATACTTACCTAAAGAGGTTTTGCAACACCAAATAAAAAACGTTAGTAACTTCGTTAGCAACAACATTTTAATACCAACCAACCAATAAACAATAAATATTAAAAAAATCCAGATTAGTATATACCTACCTATATTTTTTATAGCAACATCTTAATCCCAATCAACACCAAATACTTGAAAGCTCAGCTTTCTACATTATACATCAAATCCTGAGCTGTTCCAATGCTTCAAAGGTCAATTTGGTATGGAATTACCAGTACTGTATCTGTGTAATTATTGTGTTTGTTGTTTTCTGAGTAACAGAAAAGAATATTCTTATCTTAAAAGATTAATATCACTCAGAATTTAGTGCGCAGACTCGTAATTAAATCACTGCCCAGCCCTTCTATTACGTAACTGTCCATTCTATTGAGTTAAGCATTTAGACCACTCCAAAGTGTCGAAATATGAATGGGAGTGGGCTAAATTAGGCAACTCAATACAGTGCAGTACTTACGTGCTCGCATACCTCAGATAACCACATAATATTAATTATTGAATTATAACCGGATTAACATACTTTATTCTATACAAAGAGAGAATTTTACACGAAACATAAGCGTAATATAAATGAGTATATAGGCGAGCTTATTTCTAGAGATTTTTCTTCCAACCAACCCGATCAGTTGTGAAACCGTGATTTTAAAGATAGGGGAATAATGTGACATGTCCAGTCTAAACTTTTTGGTCCGAAGAGTTCGACTAGGTTTCGCTCTGATTCTGAGAACATAGTCGTTATTATTATTAATTCTTTATTGTACAAAACATAATTTATAAAAGGAGGACTTAAAGCTAATTGCATGTTCTACCAATCAACCTGAAGGAGGTACAAGATTGGCAACAATTGAGCTAGTACCGAAATATGTTACAAAGTAGGGGGCATAATATATATAATACAAATATGACATGATATTAACACGAAGCCCTCGTGGCCTATTCGAACCCAGCGATTAGAGCCAATCACTTGAGTTAAGCAACAACAGGCGCGGTCAGGTGCAGGATAGGTGACCGTCCCGTGAATACCGCATTTTTCCGAGCGCTTCCGTGCTTCGCAAGGCTCGTTAAATTTCTAGCAGTAAGACCCGCCACTAGAGTTGTGATTCTACCCGGGTATTTACCCGAAATGGGTAGATTCGCGGGAATATTCCCATTGAATCTACCCGACGGGTATTTATGAGGGTAAATACGTTTATTGGTGTTTTCGTTCGCTAAAATAGATTGCATTACCGTTAAATCCATTTTTACTCACGAGCCTTAGGACTATATTCAATATCTTTCATTCTTTTTTGACGAAAGAACGAAATAAGTATATCTCAAGAAAATAACTTTTTTGTGATGGACTTATTTCATGTATTATTGAGAGATTGTTAAAGATTCTTACTTAGTAATTATCCGCCCGAGAGTAAATAACCATAAATACCAGTTTCAACTGAGTATTTAACGAAAACTGACAGTAAATATTTTTAATTGGTTTATTACAGTAAAATCTTTTAGTTAGGGTCTTATTTGATCGGTATTGATGAGATCTTTGTTTAAACTTGGGGAGCATGGTCTGTTGAGAGCGCTGGAAGGTGTGTATGGGATCTCCTCAACGGATAGCAGTAGACCGTTTGAGATTGTACTTATTCGATTAGTATTTATGAGATCTTTGGTGAAACTTGGTGATACCTTCTAAGATGACAAAGTAAAGTACCCAAATTCTAGTGACCCTTCAGACACTAGATCTTCACAACGGATATTAGGAAACTATTCGAGTTTCGCCTTATTTAATCTGTATTATTGAGATCTTTAGCAGAACTTTCTGATAAGATCTGATTACGGAAAAGTAAGGTGATTAGTTAGTTAGATCTAAGAAAAAGAAAATGGTTACAGGATCTCCTCAACGGAGAACCTAGAATGATTCATATTCATTTATATTATGATATTCATTTATTTGATTTCAATAAAGTCAAATTATTTCAATAAAATCAAATTAACAAAAAACATAACATACCGTAACATCCGTAACACACCCCTATCGCGTACGCAGAGATCAGCGTTTACCACTTGCCATGATCCTGACAGATCTTTTTCGCTTTATCAACATTTGTTACTCAAAATCAAATTATTGAAATATTTTTGCAGTATTTCAAAAGTTAGTCTCAAATAATGGAGTCCTAGTAAAGAATAAATATTGAATTATATTTCAATTGGGTCAGAAAAAAATGTTACAATATTGTATTATCATTTGATTTCACTATAAACCTGGCAACATTGACAAAGGATAAATAACAAAATTTCTGTTTGCTCAAATAAGTCATTAACTTATGAACCTATTTAGAGGCTAAAAATTCCACCCAAAACAAATTATTTTAAAGCAGTAAATATAATACTTCAATCATAAATTAATAATTTCAAATAATTTCTTGTATATTGAACCATAAGGTAATGATTATATAGGTACTATTTTTATTTTTAATACACTAACCCGTGCTAAGGACAAATTTGAAAACCTATTTAGAGGCTAAAAATTCCACCCATGCCGGGATTCGAACCCGCGACTTCTGGCTATCCGTGCCAGCGCTCTTTCCAACTGAGCTAATGGGCGACTCACCGGCATCAGTGAAATTTCGAACCTCTTTACACTA
Organism: Yponomeuta sedellus; assembly: GCA_934045075.1. Classification (NCBI taxonomy): domain Eukaryota; kingdom Metazoa; phylum Arthropoda; class Insecta; order Lepidoptera; family Yponomeutidae; genus Yponomeuta; species Yponomeuta sedellus. The sequence goes on from OW203739.1 coordinate 15,746,778, forward strand.
TTCTCTGTATTACGTACAGGCAGCGACATCTGGCTGAAGTAATTTGCATCACTTGCAGCCCCGAGTACCTACCTACTTTGCAGTTAGGTGAGTTGCCCATTAGCTAAGTTGGAAAGAGCGCTAGCACGGATAGCCAGAGGTCGCGGGTTCGAATCCCCGCATGGGTGGAATTTTTAGCCTCTAAATAGGTTTTCAAATTTGTCCTTAGCACGGGTTAGTGTATTAAAAATAAAAATAGTACCTATATAATCATTACCTTATGGTTCAATATACAAGAAATTATTTGAAATTATTAATTTATGATTGAAGTATTATATTTACTGCTTTAAGATAATTTGTACCTAATGCCACTCTTAAATGATTTTTTTTATGCAAGCTCCCCGTTGTATTTTACAACATTGAAGCTCATTGTATGGAAACATTAAACGACAATGATATTGAACAAATACTCAGTAGAAACTGAGTGCTTAGTGCGAGTTTTTTAACTACTCGATCGCGTTAACGTAAACTCATATTTCTATGACATCGAGGAAGCGTCACCTAGCGACAAGTATGGAAATTAAAATTGCTGAGTGCAAGTTGTAATGGTTTACGTTGAGAAGTGAACACGTTTACCAGCCAAAACACGAATAAACGCGAGTGCGAGTTGTACTGTGACAGCGTTTTGCCAATTCGAACGGTTAACTTACTCATACTCACTACTCAGTGCTCGATTAACGCGGTAGTAAAGTTATTCGATTGGATCTGTCAAACTCGCACTAAGCACTCAGGTATATATGGTTATTTACTCTCGGGCGAATAATTACTAAGTAAGAATCTTTAATAATCTCTCAATAAATCATGAAATAAGTCCATCACAAAAAAGTTATTTTCTTGACAGTTTTAAAAACCTATTTAGAGGCTAAAAATTCCACCCATGCCGGGATTCGAACCCGTGACTTCTGGCTATCCGTGCCAGCGCTCTTTCCAACTGAGCTAATGGGCGACTTGTCACCAAGTTTCAACAAAGATCTCATAAATACTAATCGAATAAGTACATACTCAAACGGTCTACTGCTATCCGTTGAGGAGATCCCATACACACCTTCCAGCGCTATCATCAGACCATGCTTCCCAAGTTTAAAACAAAGATCTCATCAATACCGATCAAATAAGACCCTGTTTAAAAGATTTTACTGTAAAAAACCAATTAAAAATATTTACTGTCAGTTTTCGTTAAATACTCAGTAGAAACTGGTATTTATGGTTATTTACTCTCGGGCGGATAATTTCTAAGTAAGAATCTTTAACAATCTCTCAATAATTCATGAAATAAGTCCATCACAAAAAAGTTATTTTCTTAAGATATACTTATTTCGTTCTTTCGTCAAAAAAGAATGAAAGATATTGAATATAGTCCTGAGGCTCGTGAGTAAAAATGGATTTAACGGTAATGCTATCTATTTTAGCGAACGAAAACACCAATAAACGTATTTACCCACATAAATACCCATTTCGGGTATTTACCCGGGTATTTACCCGTTTTGGGTATTTACCTGGGAATATACCTTTCGGGTATATTCCCGCGACCCAACTCTACCCGCCACTGTCTTACAATCCTCCACCAACCCGGAGGATGGCCTAACCTTCCTGCCGTGCAGGAAGAGACCCGTGCCCCAGCAGTGGGTACAAACACGGGTTGATATCGTTAATACTACATCATATATACATATATATGATAACATACATATTTATAACATAATCATAGTTGATCCGGTTACAATTCAATAATATGCTCGCGCAATTCAATACTTACGAAAGTTTTAGTTCAAAAATAATATTCACTTAAGCGTACATACTTACTTCGCGATATCAACGATATTTTCTTTAACAAGAACTTCATTTCGTCGACCGTGATGGTTTCTTGGTTGAAGTTGATATTGGTGACCTCAGCGCCATTGGCTTTCACCACGGTGAAGACGGCACTGAGGGTCATGAAGCAGGGGCTGTTGCCTCTCCCCGCGCCGGGGGGAGACTGGTGGTATAGCATACCAAGACGGTTCCATTTGAACTCCTGGGGACAAAACAAAGAATAAATTACCAAAAGAATGCACGACTTCCGGGGAGACTGGTGGTATAGATAGAGAACACTTTATTGTACATGAAAAAGGAAATTACACAGATATTTCTTAACCTAAGAGTAGAGACGGCGGCTTTGTCACTAAAAGTGATTTCTTCCAGATAACCTTTGGATGGATTGGAGCAATACATTGGAGAAGGAAGGAAGGTATAGCATACCAAGACGGTTCCATTTGAACTCCTGAGGACAAAACGAGGAGTAAATTACTAAAAGAACAGCACATCTGTCGGATTTGGTGGCAGGGCCGGATTAATCATGATGAGACTGTAAGTAATGCGAGCCTCGCGCGCTTTTACCCTTATCTAAGTTCACCATCACCACCATCATCAATAACCCATTATGTCCTAACTGAGGGGCACGCGTCTCTTCCCTGAAGAAGGTATAGACCATACACAACCACGGGGGCCAAGTCCGGGTTGGTGGAGGATTGTAAGACAGCGGCGAGCCTTAATGTCAGAAGTTATCAAGACGCCCATGAGCCCTCTGACATGGCTTAACGACTGTCATTACATGACTGCCGCCACCAACGGCTTAACGTGCCTTGCGAAGCACGGAAGCGCTCGGAAAAATGCCACTAGCGGTAGTCACAGTACGGTCACTCATCCTGCACCTGACCGCGCCCGATGTTGCTTAACTCCAGTGATTGATTCCAATCATCCGGTTCGACTAGGCCACGAACTTCTGTTCGTTATCGTATGTGGAATAAAATTTATAAAGTGAAGTAATTTTAAGTGTTCGTGTTTCGATAATCGCGTCGTCTGCGCGCACCAATTTGGCAAAACAACATTCTTCATAATAGGATATTCTTCATTGTACAGAGGCCATGCCATGAAACGTGTAAAGATACAGAGCACCTACAATTGGCGGCCTTATTGCTAAAAGCATTTTCTTCCGGACAACCTTATGACATTATGAAATTTACTGAAGGAAAAGAAAAATGGGTAGTCGGTGCAAATATGAATACTAATATGCATGATAATATACCTACATATACAGTTACATATAGTTAAACATACTTAACAGAGTTATATGGAGAAAAAACAACATAATAGATGTAGATATTCAGTATATTTTCATTAATTTATACTTTATTTCACAATTATAAAAATAAAAAACTCTACATGGCGAGCTTATGTCATAAGAAATCTCTTCCAGCCAACTCTTGATGTGGTACTACGGATATTATAAACGAGGGGGGATTTGTTGTTATACGCACTGGTACAAAACTGTTAAGTTACAATCTTTTATAAAGTATTCCATTATCTATCTGTTAGACTATTGAATTACCGTTAAAGTACAATTCACAAACCACTAACCCTGTTCTATAATAAAATCCCTGTAGATATACTAAGCTTGCCTGAAACGCGGTTCGAAAATTGTGTTAAGTACACTTTGTGCCAAAAGGGCTACTATAACATAAAGGATTATTTAGATGACAATGATGTCTGGAATTAAAGCCAGTACAAAGCCTGAGTTAAATGTTTTAAAATAATTATGTAAACTCTGTTAATTAAAAACTTTGAAAAGCTTGGAGTTTTTTTGTCCATTTTTTCTCTAAGGGCGGATTTTTCAATAGTCAGACAACTTTTATCTGAGGAATAAAAATGGCGGTTTGACAGCTTATTGTATGAAAATTATGTCAAACCCGCCATTTTTATTCCTCGGATAAAAGTTATCTGACTATTGAAAAATCAGCCCTAAAATGATCTAAATTTTGAAATGGATACCTAGTTTGAATTGTAACGTTCATTAAGCCGCAGTTTCTGCGCTACTTTGAATAAAACCTTTTTATTTCATTTCATTAAAACCATAGACCTAATGGTCGTGAAAGGTATAGTCTGTTAGCTTTTAGAATATACCTCGGCTACTACCAGATAGAATCGGATATATTCGTGTAATAAAAATATTGGAACTAATATGACACTAAACTTTACATAACTTTTCAAAATAGTGAAAAGTTTTATACAGAGCTGGAAGTAGTATTACACTCGTGTGCTTTCGACGAAAACCGAAGCCTACTCTAGAGCCCGAGGTATATTCTAAAAGCTTACAGACTGTAAAGGCTTGTTAGACAAAATAGGTGTTGTAACCTTATTTTCGCACTCCATTAAATATAATTGTCCACTGGAAGCTCGACTGAATACAAAAGATAAGGGTCCTGTGTGGTTTTTGCTTTAGTAAAGGGACCCCGGCTGACAGCCTAGTAAATTATTGCCATTGTAATTTATTTGCTAAGGCTCAGTGAATTACGTTTCTTTTCGAGAAACGCGTTTTTAAGTGAAAACAATATTTCTGTACAATGTTGCTTAGCGGAGCTATTATCTACTTTTCTCCTTTTTTATAGGTATATATTATGTAAGAGCTCGAAGAGCTTCAGCAATGAAAAAAAAACGGCTAAGTGCGTGTCGGGCCACGCGCAGTGAGGTGTTCCGTAGAAAGATGGGTCTTCTTTACCCGCTGTACTGAAGTATCATTTTCGTTTAAGTAATTTGTACATAGTTTGCTTTTTATACGTTTGACGCCTTCACTTGTTGGCCTAATTAGTCATGGTAGTTTTCTTTACGCGACTTAAAAAAAGAAGGAGGTTATCAATTCGATGCATATATTACTTTTTTTTACTCTGTTTTCGCATAACTTAGTCAAATCTTAACTGATTTTGATTTTTTTTTGTTCGAATAGGTATAGCGTCCCATTGGTTCCATTTTAAGGCACTAAAACGGGGAAATAATTAACTAAATATAAATAAACTAATTTGACCCATAAATTTGGAATTCGTGGGTATATATCTAGGTATTGGTAGGACGCCAATTTATTGCATGTGATCTTTTGTATCTGCCGTTTCTGTAACTATTTTTCCGGTAAACAATAAAGAATATTCTTATCTTATCATATTGTAGAAATCTTGGACTCAGTGTCTAAAATATATATGCTGATCTAGAACTTGGCCCCGACGCCAAGATATACTTCTACAATACTTAGATATGTAAAAATTTCGAATGTATAGGTCATATTAATATGAATTATTTCTGCGTTTTAGTGCCTTAGTTTACATACTCGCTTTTATTTTTTTATTTTATTAAATTTATTATGTGCTATTGCACTGACTTTTTCTTTTACTATCAACCGTATAGCCGTAGTAGGGGTGTTGGTACGAAATTTACGCTTTAAAGCTTAATATTTCCCTAAATATTTTTTTTTCAAGTATCAGCTCTTTAGTACCTATTTACGATCCTTGTGCTAAGCCGCTGACAGACGCATAGACGAGTGAACAAGGCGAAACTATAAGGGTTCCTTTTTGACTATGGAACTCTAAAACGTCATATATTTTTTAAAATTGTCCTTAGCACGGGTTAGTGCATTAAAAAGAATGTCGTCATATATTTTACAAATCTATGCAAAATATCTAATGCATTTTGCAAATATCTCATACGAGTACATCTGTTAAACAGGTAAAGTATGTTTTGTTAGTTATCCATCGCGATTTTTTATTCGCTCTGGAATGTGACTTGAGGGTAAACTATGCACCCTCACTGCAGTTATTAAGTGCACTCGCCACTTCAGTCTGCCTGTGACCACGAGAATTGCAACGTAGCGAACCTCGAGAATTTAAGTAATTAAGTTTACCTTACAATTAATTACTATTCTCAAATCTTAATAAGTATTTAGACGATTTTAGTTTTCGATGTTTATAATATATTGTTATAGATAGGAACTACATAAAATACCAGATACGTTTTTATTTTAAATCTGGGCGCATTTTCACGTTTCTTATGCCCTTGCATGGTTACCCATAGCACATGATATCCAAGTGTAGAACTACGTCCAATGATTATGTGTGGGAGTTATTATTGTGTGAAATGTATTATTAGCCACGGTCACATCTAAATTAGAACTAGTAAACTCTGGCCCTCTTACAATGGCGGCTAAAATCTATAATAAACTGCCAGAAAATATAAAATATATAAAGAAATTACATATTTTTAAAGCTAAGATTACGCAATTTTTAATAAATAACAGCTAATATACAATAAATGAGTATTACACTATTTTTATTTTTAATGCACTCACCCGTGCTAAAGAACAAATTTAAAAACCTATTTAGAGGCTAAAAATTTCACCCATGCCGGGATTCGAACCCGCAACCTCTGGCTATCCGTACCAGCGCTCTACCAATTGAGCCAATGGGCGACTCACGGCATCAGTGAAATTTCGAACCTCTTTACAATATTCTCTGTATTCGAAATTTCACTGATGCCGTGAGTCGCCCATTGGCTCAATTGGTAGAGCGCTGGTTCGAATCCCGGCATGGGTGAAATTTTTAGCCTCTAAATAGGTTTTTAAAATAAATGAGTATTTTAATAATAAGTTAAATGAATGAAATAATTCAATGAAATAATAGGATTGAATAATGTACTGGAATAATGTAATGTAATGGAAATTAATAATGAAATTGTAAATAAATGTATACATATCTGTAAATATATAGTTTAAGCAAAGTTGTAGTGCCCTTACAGGGTGTCATGTAGAACTAGAATTACTTATTAATATTATTACCACCTGTATTATTACCATGACATGCAATTAATAAATGATTATGATTATGTAAGTGAGGCGCCTCGTGGCCTAGGCGAACCGAGTGATTGGAATCAATCACTTGGTTAAGCAACAACAGGCGCGGTCAGGTACAGGATGGGTGAGCGTCCCGTGACTCCCGCTAGTGGCATTTTTTCGAGCGCTTCCGTGCTTCGCAAGGCACGCTAAGCCGTTGGTGCCGGCTGTCATATAATGGCAGTCGTTAAGCCATGTCAGAGACTTTATGGGTGGCTTGATGACTTCTGACAGTAAGGCCCGCCACTGTCTTACAATCCTCCACCAACCCGGACTTGGCCCCCGTGGTGGAGTATGGCCTAACCTTTCTGCGATGCAGGAAGAGACCCGTGCCCCAGCAGTGGGGACATACATGGGTTGATAACGATGTAAGTAAGTATGTGATGACCTCGACAATCATCTCCGAGATTGGTCACAGGTGGCGCTGGAGAGAACGGAATGGAGAAAAAGGGGGAAGGCCTTTGCCCAGCAGTGGGACACAAAACAGGCTAACTAAAAAAAAAGTAAGTATGGACATCACCTTACATACATTATTATTTTTTGAGTAATCCGTAATTAACAGATGCTCTGTTAAGTTTCAACTTGCTTAATTTTACGATTCGAGAGATAGTAAACCAACATATAGATAATAGATCGAGATAATAGACAGATAATACACCCTTTAAAGACCAACAGACTAACAGACACACAAACTTAAAACTAGGGTTCCGTTGGCGCCTGTCAGGTGAGGAACTCTAAAAAGTAATTTCTAATTCGTGATCTCGTTCCGTTTGTTGTGCAAAAAGTCCTCGCTCAAATTAACTGGCGTCGCTGCCTGATTTGAACAGAATGACCGTAGGGAAACTTTTTGGTATAATGCCTGTCATTGGTGGTATTTCTTAACGTAATCCGAAACATGACATAACCTCACGCCTGTATTCCAGATGGGTAGACAGAAACCATAGACTGCCACTTGCCACGATCTTGACAGATCTCCTTCGGTTCATCAACGTTTACTAGTCGTTGCATGCACGCGCGCCGGTTCCGGGTACTTTTTATATTCCCCTTTGTTAATACATGCCTTTTTTGGTAATTCGCATGTAGAATATATACCTAACAGAGTGTGAGATCACATTGGATAAGTTGTCACCATAGCCTGACTGTGAAAGTCTTCGGCAGTGAGTTCCTCGTTGGTTCGGTCGTAATGGGGTAGACTATGAAAAAAGAGGGCATGGGTTCGAGTCCAGTTGGGGGCTACCGTGCGTAGACAAATATATAAGATAAGAGTATATAGAGCGAAGCGCTCGTGGCCTAGGCGAACCGAGTGATTGAAATCAATCACTTGGTTAAGCAACAACAGGCGCGGTAAGGTACAGGATGGGTGAGCATCCCGTGACTACCGCTAGTGGCATTTTCCGTGCTTCGCAAGGCATGTTAAGCCGTTGGTGCCGGCTGTCATATAATGGCAGTCGTTAAGCCATGTCAGAGGCCTTATGGGCGGCTTGATAACTTCTGACAGTAAGGCCCGCCACTGTCTTACAATCCTCCACCAACCCGGACTTGGCCCCCGTCGTGGAGTATGGCCTAACCTTCCTGCGATGTAGGAAGAGACCGGTGCTCCAGCAGTGGGGACATACAAGGGTTGATAACGAAGAGTATATTTTATTATATACCGGAAAAATTGTAACAAACACAGCAGTTCCAAAGGAAACGAATGTCTTGTACCTTATGTTTATGAACAAGCATCTAAGTGGTATTTCTAAACAATCTTAATGAGAGTGGTTTGTGGTGCCTTTGGCGCCTACTCTTAAATATTCATGACTTAAAAGAACTTTTTAATACAAGAAAGTCCAGTGGAATTTAAGCGAGTCTTTCTTTTATTTATTCTGGGAACCATTTTGACGCGAGCAACCGTTTGTTTGTTAGATAAGGAAAATGTTTTGGTTGTCACATCAGTAAACTTTAAACGTGGAAGTGTGATATTAGATAGATAGATATATATAGAGAACACTTTAGCTTAATTCCGGACTCACTGGCATGATTTTAGTGAATCCGGAACTAAGCTATTTATGCGTAATTTAGTTCTTAAATATCCCCAACCCGCATGCCCAGCGTGTGGATTATGGGCATTACCCCCCAATGATGGAACAACCTTGCGCTATAGCGTTCATTAGGGGAGGGCTATGTCTAGCAGTGGACTAATATAGCCTGAAAAAGAAGTTCATAAATATGTATCCTATCCAAGACATAACATTACTTAACATTACCAATTGTATAACCTTACTTAGATTTAAGAATCATGGTTGTAATATTTTTCTGGTTGTGCAATGGCTATTAACGTTCCGTTCACTATCGTAATATGTATCACACATGAAAAAATCATTTTAATAGATATCTGCGACATGACAATGATAGAGGCATTGACACACATGATTATACGACAAAGGTCCAGTATCTGAATTGAGAATTTCACCAAGCAAATTGTTTGGTAACATGTAGTGCTCGCTCGCTCTCTTTTCTCGAATTTCTCACAAAAGAGCGTGACAGAACGTTACAGTGCTACACAAGAAATAAGTCTCGCGGATGTACCTGCGCAGATGAACAAATTTTGGATGTGCGGCAAGTTGATCGACCAATCAGATAGTTTCATTTTATGGCAGGCCGCGCGCCTTTGTTGCTATTGGTTGATTCAACGTCATCGATGCAGGTGACTATTAGTTTGGCAATAATAGCGTGAGCGAAATAGGTAGCGCTGCTGCGGCAATCAATTCTGCACCTTAACCGTATCGGTTAAAGATCATGTTGAATGTACTTATAGCTTCGGGTACTTTCGTTACACTTCTTCCTAGTCTGCGCGAACGTAGATTCCCGAAGGGACTTTTATGATGTTTAGTATTGTACTTAAATATTTACTTAGTGAAATTTTCAAGTCAGAAACCGGGTCCAGTAGATATTAAATTTTTGCACACAGATCTATACGTTAAAAGTAACATAATCAAGGCGCAGTGGCCGCTTAAACTTGTCGATATGCTGAGGGCACGCGTAGTAATTAAGCCCGTACTCTCTCTCTGAGAGAAGCCTGTGCCCTGCAGTGGGACGTATATAAAAAAGTGAGTAAAGGTGACGCTACCCAGCTTTTAACGCTATTAAGAGCCTTCGAGGTGGATAAACAAACGAATGCCGAGGCCAAACACACAGACTATTTCCGGAGAAAATCACTTTACTAAGTAAACTGCCTAGGTAAATACCCTAAGCAGTCCTGTGATCCTGGGGTCCTAATGCTGGGGTTTCCTTTAAATACACTGTACTAAGTGCCTTGTTGGTTAAGCGGTGGAAGCGCTTAACAACCAAAACAAATTAATTATATATTAAACGGGTCAAATCGCGATTATTCTACCCGCGTCTACCCGAGACCACGGCAACTGTAACGCTGCCGAAACGTCGGGAAATAAGGCAATTACGTTTTACCTAATAAATAATAGCGATTTGACCAGTTTCATATGTAACTGTGTATGAGTATCGCGAATCATTAACAATTAAAGTAAAATTGAATAAGTTTTCGGGCGATCGGCGGTTCGAACTCTGTGCATATACCAATAACTTTGTTATCTATGCGTCTCTCTTTTCCTTGAGCGACTTTCCATCATAAGCTTGGGTGAAAGGCATTGCTTTTAGCAATAAAGCCACCAATTATACTCTGTATCTTTAAATGTTTCATATAATGCGTTCTGTTGTACAATAAAGAATGTTCTTCTTCTTCAGGCTATATTAGTCCACTGCTGGACATAGCTCTCCTCTAATGAGCTCCATAGCGCAAGGCTGTGCCATCATTGAGGGGTAGTGCCCATAATTCCCACGCTGGGCATGCGGGTTGGGGATCGCAGTTTGGTGGAATTGTACTGCAGGGGGCGCTGCTGCCCACCACCCGGTTTGTGTCTCTTAGTCGCTTTTTACGACACCCGCAGGAAGAAATTGGGTTGGTGCTATTCTCTAGGCCGACACCAGACAGAATATTCTTATCTTATCAATACTTGCTCCCTAACATCGTAAGGAAACTTGAGTGTCTGAGGTGGATCAGCGGTTGAATATAAGTTGAAGAAAAAGAAAGCAAGAAAAAAGAACAGAAAAGAAAGAAAGACCTGATATTAAAGTCCCTGACCTTTTTTATGCTATGTCTGCCTTTTTACATTATAGTAGGTACAATTGGCGGCCTTATTGTTAAAAAGCAATTTCTTCCAGACAACCTTACGATGCAAAGTTACTTGTTACTCATGTTAAGATACAAAAAGTACTTGCAGACCTATTAAAATAAATAAGTAAAAATAAGTCATAAGCTCGCTCTTACTGGTTTCTTTATGCTTCTGTCAAAAGATGTCAGAATAGAAGAAAACAACTCAACTGAGCTTAACGTCCGTTTATCCCAATAACACCGTACAATGTCTCGCGTATAAATCCCGGCTCTATCACGACTGATGGAGGCTTCGGCCCGGCATGTCCCGCAAAACAGTAGAGCAAAAACACCCGAAGAGAGATTTTGTGACACATTTACACCACGCGAAAACAACACACATATTTTTGAACTAAAACTTTCGTAAGCACAACACATTGTCGGCCTCGGTGGCGCAGCGGTTTAGCAAGCTGACTGTGCAACCGAAGGTTTCGGGTTCGATCCCCGGCCGGATCAAACTAGGAAACGAACTTTTCTAGCTTGTCTCGGGTCTTGGATGTTATCTATGTATTTATTGTATTAAATCTATCATCGAGTTAGCACCTTTAACACAAGTCATTTCATTGTACTTAGTATAGGGCTAACGAGATCTGTGTAATATGTCCATGAATATTTACTTATTATTTATTTATTATTTTAGTCCGGATCTACTTACGGGTGTTGTTATATCGGAAAAGTCCGACCAGGTTTCGCTCCGATTCGCAGAGCTTAATCATGGCTTAATTATCGGAGAATCGTTCGGGAAGCAATTGAAATTAAAAAACACAAGAAATTCAACAGAGAGGATTGTTTCAAGGTTTCAAGTACGTGGAATCCAGTGCTAAGTAAATACAAATCACGCGCCATATCACTGAACCTGTCCGTGGACGTAGTGAGTGTTGTGTGTCGGCCAGCTGCGAAAAATTAGAAGTGACTACCAGTACCAGTAATCATTGGCTTTTTGCAGTAATCATTGGCAGCTCGAGGCAGCTTGCGAAGATAGACTCTGTCTCGCTCCCCTCGTTGAAGTTGAATGGTTGCCTAATAGCCTTTTCAGAAACGGTCACCGATCTCGGCCTCGTCATCGACCGGAAACTTTGCTGGGATGCTCAGGTGAAGGCAGTATCCCAGAAATTCTATGCCTCGCTCCATTCTTTACTTCGTTTGAAGAACTTTCTTCCTATTAATACCAAAATTACTCTCGTGAATTCCCTTCTCCTACCCATCCTAGACTACGCCGATATCTGCTTTCTCGATCTCTCGCAGGAATTCCTGAACAAACTCAATCTTCTGCAGAACACCTGCATCCGCTTTATTTTTGGTTTGCGGAAATACGACCATGTGTCTGATTTCCGCGCCAGGTTGAAGTGGCTTCCTATTCGAGATCGTAGAAACCTTCGAATTCTCTGCACTCTCTACTCTATCCTCAACGACCCCAACACTCCTCAATATCTTAAGACTCAATTTGCTTTTTTATCTTGCACACATAGCAGAGAACTCCGTTCCTCCAAAAATCTTCTTCTTTATACACCCTCTCACCATACTGGTTTCATCTCTAGCTCTTTCTGCGTCTCAGCCGTTCGTCTCTGGAACGCCCTGCCGGATAATATCCGTAAAGCCCCATCTCGAAATTCTTTCAAAGCTCTTGCCCGGGAACACTTCCTCGAGAAGTGCTACCCCAAACTCCCTTAGCCACTCCTTATGTGAAGAGTCTTTCCGATGTATGTCCTCCCTATTCATTATATTTAGATTTCATATGTATGGTAATTTATATGGTATTCCTTGTCTCTTACAGTGTGTACATATCATATGTATTTTATAGTGATGTTTATGTATATATGTGTATGTGTATATATGTAATATATATGTGTATATATATGTATATATATGTGTATATTATTTATATACTATTATTTTAAGATATACGTTTAGTGTATTATATGTGTAAGTATATAATAATGTGGAGGGTTGTCATTTTCCTTTCTTTTTTTTTTTGCACGCCTGCCAAGTTTTCGTTCTACCTCCTGCGGTTGACTGGTAGAAAATGCTTATGGCATTAAGTTCGCCGCATTGTACAATTTTATGGTGCAATAAAGTATTAATAATAATAAGTAATGACTGTACTCGCCACTTCAGTCTACCCGAGACCACGGCGACTGTAACGCTGCCGAAACGTCGGGAAATAAGGTAATTACGTTTTACCTAATAAATAATCGCGACAAGACCCATTTAATATATAACTATGAAGAAGTTTTTTGTTTATATTTACTTTATTATTCAATTTATTTCAACATAAAGAATATTATTATTATACGTATTCTATTTGCGGAATGTCGATGTACAACGTAAAATGTAAGCCGCTGCCTTCGGGCCGTATAGTAGTGGTAAATGGAGCTTCCATGTTGTCCATCTTTTCACAAGTCATTTTAAACCAACTTCATCAATTTCCATCTACACGTATGATAAGATTTCATGATTACCATCAATAAATGCCAAAGAATTAGTTAAATGTCTTACAAAAGTATGCAAAACATAAGTGCTGCGGCCAGATACACAAACAGTACTCGTTCAGTGGTCTGCCATCCACAGTATCAAGATAAGATAAGAATATTCTTTATTGTACACTGTAAAAACAACAAACACAAAACAATTGCAAATATAATTAAAACTGTTTTTATACGGATTTATGCTCGTTTATTACATTTTTACAATTTTCCAACGTTTCGGCACTTTTTCAGGTGCCGTGGTCCCGGATGACTGAGGTGACAGGTGTCTTTTAGAAATCATTAACGGTTAGTTTACTACCCTCGGCAAAAATTACAAAAGTAAATTATGAAGTTACGTTCCAAAATTATGTAAATGTAAATTGCAAATATACATAGTACAATTGGCGGCCTTATCAACCATTTTGGAAGGAGACAGGTGGCAAAATCGATAGTATTCCACTGCAGCACGCATCTTTTACTATATGCCAATACATGACAGCCGGCACCAAGGCCTTAACGTGCCTTGCGAAGCACGGAAGCGCTCGGAAAAATGCCACTTGCGGTAGTCACGGCACGGTCATCCATCCTGCTCCTGACCACGCCTGTTGTAGCTTAACTCAAGTGATTGATTCCACTCGGTTCGACTAGGTCACGAGCGCTGAGGTATATGAACACCTCAGAAACTCAGGTTTCCTCACAAACATGATCATCAGAACGTCTTCTTCTTCAGGCTATATTAGTCCACTGCTGGACATAGCCCTCACCTAATGAGTGCCATAGCGAAAGGTTGTCCATCATTGTGGGTAATGGCCATAATCCCCACGCTGGGCATAAGAACATGATTAGAACTTATTTAAATTCTTTCTATCAATATACTCGTGTTTCACAAATAAATATCTTTGTCTTTGTGTAGTTACCCTAGTGATTAGTGATTTTCAAAAAGGACTCCTAGTCTCCACGCAAAGAAATGGAAATTAACATACAGATGAATTCCCGCATTTTATGACTTGGACGTGCATTTCGACGAGTAGCGTACGCCGGTGACTGACTGACGCTCGGTCTACTTTTCCAGCTTGGTGCTCTATAAAAATATCATAAGACATTAGCGTAAATGCTCAAGAATGGAAAACGGAAACGAAATGCAGACAAGCCAGAGGGGCTTTACCAAAAAGCGCCTCACACGCAGCTTGCTACGTCTGAGGAGAAGCGATCTGCTCAAGCACTTATGACGGGCCACTGCCCACTGAATAAACACTTCCACACTATGGGACTGACGGACAGCCCGCTATACCGACGATGCCTCAAGGAAGACGAAACAACCGTCCACGTGACCATTCACTGTGAGAGCGTGGGTGTGCAACGGACTTCGACCATGGAAAAGCTGGGATCCCTTCGGGAGGCCAGTGGTAACATTGGTGCACTGCTGGCCTTTAGGAAAGAGATTGGCTGGCTTGAGTGGCCTCACAACCTTGCTACGTACAATGGCGCAACTATAAGATAAATGCGGAAACTACAGGACAAACTAACTAACTATGCTTAAAAATACTAAATATTAATATTTGTGTAAATTCCTTTTTATCTGTGATAAAGTGTTCTCTGGTAGTGTAGGACGCCCTCCTACCAGGTGGGATGACGATCTGCGAAAAACTGACGGCAGATGCTGGATGCGGCAAGCTGAAGACAGGGCGCTATGGCGCTCATTAGGGGAGGACTGTGTCCAGCCGTAGACTACATAATATAGCTTGAAGAAGAAGAAAGTGTTCTTTATTTAAATCTAACGCTCTGTTTATTCCGCCGCCTTATTCTCGTATGGTCAGAGTGAAGTTTTATTGACCGCTGCTTTTTCCTCCACTACAAACACGGCCCGAAGGCAGCGCCTAATATAATAAATATTGACATTCAACATACAGAATGTAGATTTTACGTTAAAATAAAGTATTAATTTCTGATTATGCAATCAAAGTCCTCACTCATCTAAGTGGCAAGAAGATGCTGGATGAAACCGCTTCCAGCCGGTCTCAGAAATCCATGGAGGATGCCCATGTAAGGCAGTGGACTTCTTGTGACTAAATTATGATGATGAAGAATCAAAGTTGACGACCTCTGTGGCATAGGGGTAGCGCGTCTGCCTACCGTGCAAGAGGTCCCGGGTTCGAATCCCAGCTGGGATTCGAACCCGGGTTTATAATATATTGTTATAGATAGGAACTACATAAAATACCAGATACGTTTTTATTTTAAATCTGGGCGCATTTTCACGTTTCTTATGCCCTTGCATGGTTACCCATAGCACATGATATCCAAGTGTAGAACTACGTCCAATGATTATGTGTGGGAGTTATTATTGTGTGAAATGTATTATTAGCCACGGTCACATCTAAATTAGAACTAGTAAACTCTGGCCCTCTTACAATGGCGGCTAAAATCTATAATAAACTGCCAGAAAATATAAAATATATAAAGAAATTACATATTTTTAAAGCTAAGATTACGCAATTTTTAATAAATAACAGCTAATATACAATAAATGAGTATTACACTATTTTTATTTTTAATGCACTCACCCGTGCTAAAGAACAAATTTAAAAACCTATTTAGAGGCTAAAAATTTCACCCATGCCGGGATTCGAACCCGCAACCTCTGGCTATCCGTACCAGCGCTCTACCAATTGAGCCAATGGGCGACTCACGGCATCAGTGAAATTTCGAACCTCTTTACAATATTCTCTGTATTCGAAATTTCACTGATGCCGTGAGTCGCCCATTGGCTCAATTGGTAGAGCGCTGGTTCGAATCCCGGCATGGGTGAAATTTTTAGCCTCTAAATAGGTTTTTAAAATAAATGAGTATTTTAATAATAAGTTAAATGAATGAAATAATTCAATGAAATAATAGGATTGAATAATGTACTGGAATAATGTAATGTAATGGAAATTAATAATGAAATTGTAAATAAATGTATACATATCTGTAAATATATAGTTTAAGCAAAGTTGTAGTGCCCTTACAGGGTGTCATGTAGAACTAGAATTACTTATTAATATTATTACCACCTGTATTATTACCATGACATGCAATTAATAAATGATTATGATTATGTAAGTGAGGCGCCTCGTGGCCTAGGCGAACCGAGTGATTGGAATCAATCACTTGGTTAAGCAACAACAGGCGCGGTCAGGTACAGGATGGGTGAGCGTCCCGTGACTCCCGCTAGTGGCATTTTTTCGAGCGCTTCCGTGCTTCGCAAGGCACGCTAAGCCGTTGGTGCCGGCTGTCATATAATGGCAGTCGTTAAGCCATGTCAGAGACTTTATGGGTGGCTTGATGACTTCTGACAGTAAGGCCCGCCACTGTCTTACAATCCTCCACCAACCCGGACTTGGCCCCCGTGGTGGAGTATGGCCTAACCTTTCTGCGATGCAGGAAGAGACCCGTGCCCCAGCAGTGGGGACATACATGGGTTGATAACGATGTAAGTAAGTATGTGATGACCTCGACAATCATCTCCGAGATTGGTCACAGGTGGCGCTGGAGAGAACGGAATGGAGAAAAAGGGGGAAGGCCTTTGCCCAGCAGTGGGACACAAAACAGGCTAACTAAAAAAAAAGTAAGTATGGACATCACCTTACATACATTATTATTTTTTGAGTAATCCGTAATTAACAGATGCTCTGTTAAGTTTCAACTTGCTTAATTTTACGATTCGAGAGATAGTAAACCAACATATAGATAATAGATCGAGATAATAGACAGATAATACACCCTTTAAAGACCAACAGACTAACAGACACACAAACTTAAAACTAGGGTTCCGTTGGCGCCTGTCAGGTGAGGAACTCTAAAAAGTAATTTCTAATTCGTGATCTCGTTCCGTTTGTTGTGCAAAAAGTCCTCGCTCAAATTAACTGGCGTCGCTGCCTGATTTGAACAGAATGACCGTAGGGAAACTTTTTGGTATAATGCCTGTCATTGGTGGTATTTCTTAACGTAATCCGAAACATGACATAACCTCACGCCTGTATTCCAGATGGGTAGACAGAAACCATAGACTGCCACTTGCCACGATCTTGACAGATCTCCTTCGGTTCATCAACGTTTACTAGTCGTTGCATGCACGCGCGCCGGTTCCGGGTACTTTTTATATTCCCCTTTGTTAATACATGCCTTTTTTGGTAATTCGCATGTAGAATATATACCTAACAGAGTGTGAGATCACATTGGATAAGTTGTCACCATAGCCTGACTGTGAAAGTCTTCGGCAGTGAGTTCCTCGTTGGTTCGGTCGTAATGGGGTAGACTATGAAAAAAGAGGGCATGGGTTCGAGTCCAGTTGGGGGCTACCGTGCGTAGACAAATATATAAGATAAGAGTATATAGAGCGAAGCGCTCGTGGCCTAGGCGAACCGAG
This sequence comes from Yponomeuta sedellus, assembly GCA_934045075.1. Classification (NCBI taxonomy): domain Eukaryota; kingdom Metazoa; phylum Arthropoda; class Insecta; order Lepidoptera; family Yponomeutidae; genus Yponomeuta; species Yponomeuta sedellus. The sequence goes on from OW203739.1 coordinate 15,764,585, forward strand.
TGATTGAAATCAATCACTTGGTTAAGCAACAACAGGCGCGGTAAGGTACAGGATGGGTGAGCATCCCGTGACTACCGCTAGTGGCATTTTCCGTGCTTCGCAAGGCATGTTAAGCCGTTGGTGCCGGCTGTCATATAATGGCAGTCGTTAAGCCATGTCAGAGGCCTTATGGGCGGCTTGATAACTTCTGACAGTAAGGCCCGCCACTGTCTTACAATCCTCCACCAACCCGGACTTGGCCCCCGTCGTGGAGTATGGCCTAACCTTCCTGCGATGTAGGAAGAGACCGGTGCTCCAGCAGTGGGGACATACAAGGGTTGATAACGAAGAGTATATTTTATTATATACCGGAAAAATTGTAACAAACACAGCAGTTCCAAAGGAAACGAATGTCTTGTACCTTATGTTTATGAACAAGCATCTAAGTGGTATTTCTAAACAATCTTAATGAGAGTGGTTTGTGGTGCCTTTGGCGCCTACTCTTAAATATTCATGACTTAAAAGAACTTTTTAATACAAGAAAGTCCAGTGGAATTTAAGCGAGTCTTTCTTTTATTTATTCTGGGAACCATTTTGACGCGAGCAACCGTTTGTTTGTTAGATAAGGAAAATGTTTTGGTTGTCACATCAGTAAACTTTAAACGTGGAAGTGTGATATTAGATAGATAGATATATATAGAGAACACTTTAGCTTAATTCCGGACTCACTGGCATGATTTTAGTGAATCCGGAACTAAGCTATTTATGCGTAATTTAGTTCTTAAATATCCCCAACCCGCATGCCCAGCGTGTGGATTATGGGCATTACCCCCCAATGATGGAACAACCTTGCGCTATAGCGTTCATTAGGGGAGGGCTATGTCTAGCAGTGGACTAATATAGCCTGAAAAAGAAGTTCATAAATATGTATCCTATCCAAGACATAACATTACTTAACATTACCAATTGTATAACCTTACTTAGATTTAAGAATCATGGTTGTAATATTTTTCTGGTTGTGCAATGGCTATTAACGTTCCGTTCACTATCGTAATATGTATCACACATGAAAAAATCATTTTAATAGATATCTGCGACATGACAATGATAGAGGCATTGACACACATGATTATACGACAAAGGTCCAGTATCTGAATTGAGAATTTCACCAAGCAAATTGTTTGGTAACATGTAGTGCTCGCTCGCTCTCTTTTCTCGAATTTCTCACAAAAGAGCGTGACAGAACGTTACAGTGCTACACAAGAAATAAGTCTCGCGGATGTACCTGCGCAGATGAACAAATTTTGGATGTGCGGCAAGTTGATCGACCAATCAGATAGTTTCATTTTATGGCAGGCCGCGCGCCTTTGTTGCTATTGGTTGATTCAACGTCATCGATGCAGGTGACTATTAGTTTGGCAATAATAGCGTGAGCGAAATAGGTAGCGCTGCTGCGGCAATCAATTCTGCACCTTAACCGTATCGGTTAAAGATCATGTTGAATGTACTTATAGCTTCGGGTACTTTCGTTACACTTCTTCCTAGTCTGCGCGAACGTAGATTCCCGAAGGGACTTTTATGATGTTTAGTATTGTACTTAAATATTTACTTAGTGAAATTTTCAAGTCAGAAACCGGGTCCAGTAGATATTAAATTTTTGCACACAGATCTATACGTTAAAAGTAACATAATCAAGGCGCAGTGGCCGCTTAAACTTGTCGATATGCTGAGGGCACGCGTAGTAATTAAGCCCGTACTCTCTCTCTGAGAGAAGCCTGTGCCCTGCAGTGGGACGTATATAAAAAAGTGAGTAAAGGTGACGCTACCCAGCTTTTAACGCTATTAAGAGCCTTCGAGGTGGATAAACAAACGAATGCCGAGGCCAAACACACAGACTATTTCCGGAGAAAATCACTTTACTAAGTAAACTGCCTAGGTAAATACCCTAAGCAGTCCTGTGATCCTGGGGTCCTAATGCTGGGGTTTCCTTTAAATACACTGTACTAAGTGCCTTGTTGGTTAAGCGGTGGAAGCGCTTAACAACCAAAACAAATTAATTATATATTAAACGGGTCAAATCGCGATTATTCTACCCGCGTCTACCCGAGACCACGGCAACTGTAACGCTGCCGAAACGTCGGGAAATAAGGCAATTACGTTTTACCTAATAAATAATAGCGATTTGACCAGTTTCATATGTAACTGTGTATGAGTATCGCGAATCATTAACAATTAAAGTAAAATTGAATAAGTTTTCGGGCGATCGGCGGTTCGAACTCTGTGCATATACCAATAACTTTGTTATCTATGCGTCTCTCTTTTCCTTGAGCGACTTTCCATCATAAGCTTGGGTGAAAGGCATTGCTTTTAGCAATAAAGCCACCAATTATACTCTGTATCTTTAAATGTTTCATATAATGCGTTCTGTTGTACAATAAAGAATGTTCTTCTTCTTCAGGCTATATTAGTCCACTGCTGGACATAGCTCTCCTCTAATGAGCTCCATAGCGCAAGGCTGTGCCATCATTGAGGGGTAGTGCCCATAATTCCCACGCTGGGCATGCGGGTTGGGGATCGCAGTTTGGTGGAATTGTACTGCAGGGGGCGCTGCTGCCCACCACCCGGTTTGTGTCTCTTAGTCGCTTTTTACGACACCCGCAGGAAGAAATTGGGTTGGTGCTATTCTCTAGGCCGACACCAGACAGAATATTCTTATCTTATCAATACTTGCTCCCTAACATCGTAAGGAAACTTGAGTGTCTGAGGTGGATCAGCGGTTGAATATAAGTTGAAGAAAAAGAAAGCAAGAAAAAAGAACAGAAAAGAAAGAAAGACCTGATATTAAAGTCCCTGACCTTTTTTATGCTATGTCTGCCTTTTTACATTATAGTAGGTACAATTGGCGGCCTTATTGTTAAAAAGCAATTTCTTCCAGACAACCTTACGATGCAAAGTTACTTGTTACTCATGTTAAGATACAAAAAGTACTTGCAGACCTATTAAAATAAATAAGTAAAAATAAGTCATAAGCTCGCTCTTACTGGTTTCTTTATGCTTCTGTCAAAAGATGTCAGAATAGAAGAAAACAACTCAACTGAGCTTAACGTCCGTTTATCCCAATAACACCGTACAATGTCTCGCGTATAAATCCCGGCTCTATCACGACTGATGGAGGCTTCGGCCCGGCATGTCCCGCAAAACAGTAGAGCAAAAACACCCGAAGAGAGATTTTGTGACACATTTACACCACGCGAAAACAACACACATATTTTTGAACTAAAACTTTCGTAAGCACAACACATTGTCGGCCTCGGTGGCGCAGCGGTTTAGCAAGCTGACTGTGCAACCGAAGGTTTCGGGTTCGATCCCCGGCCGGATCAAACTAGGAAACGAACTTTTCTAGCTTGTCTCGGGTCTTGGATGTTATCTATGTATTTATTGTATTAAATCTATCATCGAGTTAGCACCTTTAACACAAGTCATTTCATTGTACTTAGTATAGGGCTAACGAGATCTGTGTAATATGTCCATGAATATTTACTTATTATTTATTTATTATTTTAGTCCGGATCTACTTACGGGTGTTGTTATATCGGAAAAGTCCGACCAGGTTTCGCTCCGATTCGCAGAGCTTAATCATGGCTTAATTATCGGAGAATCGTTCGGGAAGCAATTGAAATTAAAAAACACAAGAAATTCAACAGAGAGGATTGTTTCAAGGTTTCAAGTACGTGGAATCCAGTGCTAAGTAAATACAAATCACGCGCCATATCACTGAACCTGTCCGTGGACGTAGTGAGTGTTGTGTGTCGGCCAGCTGCGAAAAATTAGAAGTGACTACCAGTACCAGTAATCATTGGCTTTTTGCAGTAATCATTGGCAGCTCGAGGCAGCTTGCGAAGATAGACTCTGTCTCGCTCCCCTCGTTGAAGTTGAATGGTTGCCTAATAGCCTTTTCAGAAACGGTCACCGATCTCGGCCTCGTCATCGACCGGAAACTTTGCTGGGATGCTCAGGTGAAGGCAGTATCCCAGAAATTCTATGCCTCGCTCCATTCTTTACTTCGTTTGAAGAACTTTCTTCCTATTAATACCAAAATTACTCTCGTGAATTCCCTTCTCCTACCCATCCTAGACTACGCCGATATCTGCTTTCTCGATCTCTCGCAGGAATTCCTGAACAAACTCAATCTTCTGCAGAACACCTGCATCCGCTTTATTTTTGGTTTGCGGAAATACGACCATGTGTCTGATTTCCGCGCCAGGTTGAAGTGGCTTCCTATTCGAGATCGTAGAAACCTTCGAATTCTCTGCACTCTCTACTCTATCCTCAACGACCCCAACACTCCTCAATATCTTAAGACTCAATTTGCTTTTTTATCTTGCACACATAGCAGAGAACTCCGTTCCTCCAAAAATCTTCTTCTTTATACACCCTCTCACCATACTGGTTTCATCTCTAGCTCTTTCTGCGTCTCAGCCGTTCGTCTCTGGAACGCCCTGCCGGATAATATCCGTAAAGCCCCATCTCGAAATTCTTTCAAAGCTCTTGCCCGGGAACACTTCCTCGAGAAGTGCTACCCCAAACTCCCTTAGCCACTCCTTATGTGAAGAGTCTTTCCGATGTATGTCCTCCCTATTCATTATATTTAGATTTCATATGTATGGTAATTTATATGGTATTCCTTGTCTCTTACAGTGTGTACATATCATATGTATTTTATAGTGATGTTTATGTATATATGTGTATGTGTATATATGTAATATATATGTGTATATATATGTATATATATGTGTATATTATTTATATACTATTATTTTAAGATATACGTTTAGTGTATTATATGTGTAAGTATATAATAATGTGGAGGGTTGTCATTTTCCTTTCTTTTTTTTTTTGCACGCCTGCCAAGTTTTCGTTCTACCTCCTGCGGTTGACTGGTAGAAAATGCTTATGGCATTAAGTTCGCCGCATTGTACAATTTTATGGTGCAATAAAGTATTAATAATAATAAGTAATGACTGTACTCGCCACTTCAGTCTACCCGAGACCACGGCGACTGTAACGCTGCCGAAACGTCGGGAAATAAGGTAATTACGTTTTACCTAATAAATAATCGCGACAAGACCCATTTAATATATAACTATGAAGAAGTTTTTTGTTTATATTTACTTTATTATTCAATTTATTTCAACATAAAGAATATTATTATTATACGTATTCTATTTGCGGAATGTCGATGTACAACGTAAAATGTAAGCCGCTGCCTTCGGGCCGTATAGTAGTGGTAAATGGAGCTTCCATGTTGTCCATCTTTTCACAAGTCATTTTAAACCAACTTCATCAATTTCCATCTACACGTATGATAAGATTTCATGATTACCATCAATAAATGCCAAAGAATTAGTTAAATGTCTTACAAAAGTATGCAAAACATAAGTGCTGCGGCCAGATACACAAACAGTACTCGTTCAGTGGTCTGCCATCCACAGTATCAAGATAAGATAAGAATATTCTTTATTGTACACTGTAAAAACAACAAACACAAAACAATTGCAAATATAATTAAAACTGTTTTTATACGGATTTATGCTCGTTTATTACATTTTTACAATTTTCCAACGTTTCGGCACTTTTTCAGGTGCCGTGGTCCCGGATGACTGAGGTGACAGGTGTCTTTTAGAAATCATTAACGGTTAGTTTACTACCCTCGGCAAAAATTACAAAAGTAAATTATGAAGTTACGTTCCAAAATTATGTAAATGTAAATTGCAAATATACATAGTACAATTGGCGGCCTTATCAACCATTTTGGAAGGAGACAGGTGGCAAAATCGATAGTATTCCACTGCAGCACGCATCTTTTACTATATGCCAATACATGACAGCCGGCACCAAGGCCTTAACGTGCCTTGCGAAGCACGGAAGCGCTCGGAAAAATGCCACTTGCGGTAGTCACGGCACGGTCATCCATCCTGCTCCTGACCACGCCTGTTGTAGCTTAACTCAAGTGATTGATTCCACTCGGTTCGACTAGGTCACGAGCGCTGAGGTATATGAACACCTCAGAAACTCAGGTTTCCTCACAAACATGATCATCAGAACGTCTTCTTCTTCAGGCTATATTAGTCCACTGCTGGACATAGCCCTCACCTAATGAGTGCCATAGCGAAAGGTTGTCCATCATTGTGGGTAATGGCCATAATCCCCACGCTGGGCATAAGAACATGATTAGAACTTATTTAAATTCTTTCTATCAATATACTCGTGTTTCACAAATAAATATCTTTGTCTTTGTGTAGTTACCCTAGTGATTAGTGATTTTCAAAAAGGACTCCTAGTCTCCACGCAAAGAAATGGAAATTAACATACAGATGAATTCCCGCATTTTATGACTTGGACGTGCATTTCGACGAGTAGCGTACGCCGGTGACTGACTGACGCTCGGTCTACTTTTCCAGCTTGGTGCTCTATAAAAATATCATAAGACATTAGCGTAAATGCTCAAGAATGGAAAACGGAAACGAAATGCAGACAAGCCAGAGGGGCTTTACCAAAAAGCGCCTCACACGCAGCTTGCTACGTCTGAGGAGAAGCGATCTGCTCAAGCACTTATGACGGGCCACTGCCCACTGAATAAACACTTCCACACTATGGGACTGACGGACAGCCCGCTATACCGACGATGCCTCAAGGAAGACGAAACAACCGTCCACGTGACCATTCACTGTGAGAGCGTGGGTGTGCAACGGACTTCGACCATGGAAAAGCTGGGATCCCTTCGGGAGGCCAGTGGTAACATTGGTGCACTGCTGGCCTTTAGGAAAGAGATTGGCTGGCTTGAGTGGCCTCACAACCTTGCTACGTACAATGGCGCAACTATAAGATAAATGCGGAAACTACAGGACAAACTAACTAACTATGCTTAAAAATACTAAATATTAATATTTGTGTAAATTCCTTTTTATCTGTGATAAAGTGTTCTCTGGTAGTGTAGGACGCCCTCCTACCAGGTGGGATGACGATCTGCGAAAAACTGACGGCAGATGCTGGATGCGGCAAGCTGAAGACAGGGCGCTATGGCGCTCATTAGGGGAGGACTGTGTCCAGCCGTAGACTACATAATATAGCTTGAAGAAGAAGAAAGTGTTCTTTATTTAAATCTAACGCTCTGTTTATTCCGCCGCCTTATTCTCGTATGGTCAGAGTGAAGTTTTATTGACCGCTGCTTTTTCCTCCACTACAAACACGGCCCGAAGGCAGCGCCTAATATAATAAATATTGACATTCAACATACAGAATGTAGATTTTACGTTAAAATAAAGTATTAATTTCTGATTATGCAATCAAAGTCCTCACTCATCTAAGTGGCAAGAAGATGCTGGATGAAACCGCTTCCAGCCGGTCTCAGAAATCCATGGAGGATGCCCATGTAAGGCAGTGGACTTCTTGTGACTAAATTATGATGATGAAGAATCAAAGTTGACGACCTCTGTGGCATAGGGGTAGCGCGTCTGCCTACCGTGCAAGAGGTCCCGGGTTCGAATCCCAGCTGGGAACAAAAAAAGCCCAGGTCTTGGATGTTTATATGTTTGTGATGTCGTTGTTTCTGGTTCCCACGACACAGTGTATCCTAGTGTGGGGCCAAAAGCAATGTATGTGCTTGAATTTAAAAAAATAAAAAAAGTTCTGCTCTGCCAATTCTTCTTCTTCTACTCCTTCAGGCTAATTAGCTATATTAGTCCACTGTTGGACATAGCTCTCCTACTAATCTTAATGGCTCAATATTGTCGCGTCTATTATTAGCGTGTTCCATGGCGTGAAGCTTTCGTAGTTCTCTAACTAGAAGCTAAGGCCCAACATCAGCCGTCTCACGTAAACCATATGTGGAGACGCGTGTGTACGGAGTGATCGGCATCGCATATTGAACGCGGGTGATAGGCGGAGCTGGTAAACGAGGGATAAAAAAAGGTAAGGCCCTAGCTGCCATTTTTATTTCTATGTAGTCATGAAGCGCTCGTGGCCTAGGCGAACCGGGTGATTGGAATCGATCACTTGAGTTAAGCAACAACAGGCGCGGTAAGGTGCAGGATGGGTAACCGTACCGTAACCATCGCTAGTGGCATTTTTCCGAGCGCATCCGTGCTTCACAAGGCACGCTAAGCCGTTGGTGCCGGCTGTCATGTAATGGCAGTGATTAAGCCATGTCAGACGCCTTATGGGCGGCTTGATAACTTCTGACAGTAAGGCCCGCCACTGTCTTACAATCCTCCACCAACTCGGACTTGGCCGCCGTGGTGGAGTATGGCCTAACCTTCTTGCGATGCATGAAGAGACCCGTGCCCCAGAAGTGGGTTTATACAAGGTTTGATAACGATGTAATTACGTTTCACCTAATAAACACCTGTAATATCGGTCCACTCGCCAATATTGCACGGCTATGAAATACATCGTTCCTCTACCCCGCCTTCCTGCTTAGTCACAGAGTTATAAATATGAAATATACAATTACTTTTAAGTCCGGGTTGGTGGAGGGTTGTGGTGGAGTATGGCCTAACCTTGCTGCGATTCAGGACAAGATACGTTCCCCGGCAGTGGGGAAGGGTTAATTCGATTTATTGCCACTACCACTCTCTTGGCGAGCTTTGTGGACGCATGTTATTGCTTTACGGCCTTACTAATAAAGGTTATAAGCTGGGTATACAGCCGTTATGCGAGGTCTGACGAACTGGTTATTTGTATGCTAAATGCCATTAAACCAGTTTAAATTGACATACGTCGAATAGTTATTCAGAGTGTATAACTTATTTATTAGTAAGGCCGTTTAAGTACCAGAATGTTAAAATTTGGATTAAATCTTTAAGTCTAGAAAGGGATGGAAGAAAAATTAAACTTCAATGAAAGTGAGCGACGGTAGCTCAGTCGATAGAAGGCGGGAGACCCGGTTCGATTCTCAGTGCGGACATGTACCAATGACTTTGTTTTCTACCTTATGCGCATTTGTGAATTTATAGTTGCAATACCACTAACTGTGAAGAAACCTTGTTTCTGAGGTATTCAAATACCTCAGCGCTTGAAATTGCTAATCCACGGTGGGCACGCGTGGTGATTAAGCCCGTACACTCTCTCTGAGAAAAGGCCTTTGCCCTGCAATGGGACATTTATAGGCTACATAAAAAAGGAAACTGATCTACTACCGGGTGATCTGTCAGGATCGTGGCAAGTGGCAGTCCCTGGTCTCTGCCTACCCTCTGGGATACAGGCGTGAGGTTATGTATGTATGATATGCCTACTTTACACAGTTTGTGATGCTTAGAAATAAAATAAATGAACGTTAATGATAATGCAATTCAATTAGCGTCTTTGTGTAAGCATGACAGTGTTTGTATTTAAAATGAACATGAAGAGCTGTGCACAAAGCACTAAGCTAAGAATAAAGAATGACTTGCAAGAGTGAAGGGATATTTTTAGACATCTAAAAATAAGCTTGAGCAGATTTGGCAAAACGAGTTTTAGAAGGACGAGCGGTCATGTTTAAAAGCATTTTAATGATGCTAGTTATTTTTGTAAGAGTTTTCATATTGTTCATGGAGACGTAGAGATGGTTTGTTACCTACTCAAATGATATTTTGTGGCGGTTTGTTGCCAATTAGTGCTGCGTGAATGATAAAACGTTGTCATAATTGTATCCTAATAACCTGAAAAATGTTAAGACACCTTTCTCGGTATTTACGCGTTAACAGCCCTTTGGAATCCTTTTCTATTCACTTCACTGCACGAGAAAAAGTTTAATAGTTTTCTTTAACTTTGAATTGAATTGAAAAATTCTTCAAAAAGAGGTTTGTACAAAGGCAAGCTTTATACTACAGCGTCGAAGTGGTCCCTTCACCCATCTAGTGTGAGTGAAGATGCCACTGGACGCTGTATAGATCATCTCATTAAGTAGATGCAAAAAAAGGCCAATATATATTATACTAATAAGTGTTTTCTTCCAGCCCCTGTACTTAATAATACAAACATTGTATCAAGCTCGCGTGAATATACTATTATCCAATGCCGCGTTAGCTGGTCTGTACCAACTAAACAAATATGTCCAAAGGTTCTCGCTGGTCTTCAACGCACATAGTGTCAACTCAAATTCAAAACCAAACTGTATTTTGACAACATACTTGGGATCCGTTTTATGATTCCGAACCATATTCTTTTTTCAAATAGCCGCACAAGGTGCCCACGAAAGAGTAAAAAGAACAGCTGCCCTCGTGGAAAGTTTTTTTTTTGTGCAAAAGTCTATATTTTTTGTGCAACGATATAAGAGCCTGATACCACAGAACATTTTAGGTCCAAATCCTCCGTTTGTTCAGATCTCTTCGTACCATATTGAATCACATATAAAATTAACAGGCTCTAATACCGTGGAGGCAAACTAAATATTGTTTGCTCTTAACGTATCATCTGCACTGTTTCGTTCAGTTTCATTAGTTCACACTTCGTTCGGTTGTTCGCATTTACTTAAGAGCGGGTGATCGTGTTCTTTCACTGTCATCTCGCCACAATTAAAAGGAAAGTTATTATCACACAACCCAATTACTTTAATTATTTGTTGTGTGGTGTCGGCCTAGAGATTAGCACCAACCCAAATTCTTCCCGCGGGTGTCGTAAAAGGCGACTAAGGGACACAAACCATGGGTTGGGCAGCAGCGCCCCCTGCAGTACAATTCCACCAAACTGCGATCCCCAACCCGCGTGCGTGGGGATTATGGGCATTACCCCCCAATGATGGCACAACCATGCGCTATGGCGCTCATTAGGGGAGGGCTATGTCCAGCAGTGGACTAAAATAGTCTGAAGAAGAAGAACACAATACATGTCCTGGTCCCAAAGTACCAAAGCCTGTGCTACGGTGACCAAGAAAGGTCGTCGAAACATATCAGTAAGAATCGATCCCGGTCCGCCATGTTAATTAGACGTGATACTGGTTGACCAACAAGGCTGCCAATCATATCAAGCGTTTAAAGTCTAAGTCTAGGTCTATAAAGTCTAAAAATGTAGATAGGGTAGAAACAAATAGGGAACGAGAGAGACAGATAGAGAGAAATACAAAGAAAATACATTTATTGTAAAAACACAATACTTGTAAAAGTGGCAGTAACCTAACCTAACGTACCCAAAATCGGCGTGCAAGCATATAACGACTAATAAATGTCGATAAAGCAATAGAGATCTGTTAGGATCGTGCCTAGTATCAGATCTAGCTAGTGACAGGTGTTAGTTTAAATTGTGTTGTTATAACTTAAGGGTCATCATCGTCTTCAGACTATACTAGTCCACTGCTGGACATAGCCCTCCCCTAAAGAGCGCCACGTTGTGCTATCATTCCGCGGGTGTCGTAAAAGGCGACTAACGTACACAAACCGGGGGGTGGGCAGCAGCGCCCTCTGCAGTACAATTCCACCGAACTGCGATCCCCAACCCGCATGCCCAGCGTGGGGATTATGGGCATTACCCCATGATAACTTAAGGGTGTTATGACGTAGGTATATCCTAGCTGACTTCTAAGATGACCAGGTGCTATGGTGACCAGGATAAGTCATACATCATAAGACGTATGACTTATCCTGGTTAGCATAGCACCAGTAGCCTACTTTCTTTCAACCTCGACAAGTGATTGTGTGTTGCGTGGAGGTTACTTATTGCTTATTAATTTTATCATCGACTCACCTCAACAATATTCTTGATGGCGATGCCAGCTTGCGTGTAGCTGCCCATCATTCGGGTCAGCGTGGAGTAGACTGGCTTGTAGGCAAAACCTTCCGCCTGTCCGCCAGCTGTCAAGACTGGTATGCCCCAGTAACTGGCGTAGCGAGCCACCGGGGAGATGACGTATTCACAACCCGGCCCGATGAAGGCATCTGCAAAATTTAACAGTACTTCAAGATTTTCAAAGTTCAAGGCTGGTGTACATTAAATTATTATATTCTTAACTTGAAAGTTGCCTTCTGTGCTGACAGTGCTGACTTTTAATTGTATTCAGGTGTTAGAAGCGGTGGTACTGCGTCAATAGAATTCAGATAAAAGAAATATTAAATCATATATAAATGTCAAAATTCTAAAATTTATTGAAGACATTAATTAACCAATGGGTTATTTTTCGAAGTTATGTACATTTGCAATTCTGCAGAAGCAATACTACTCAATAACTTTGAACGAAAACATAGTCAAGAATTGCTTGAAAACTGCCAAGCCGCAGTGCAAAAGAAGGACTCCAAGAAGAAAAAGAAAAGGGATGGTCCTTGAAAAGCTTGCCAATAAACTCAAACAGCAAATTCGCCCTTTCATGTTTTCTTAACATTAAAAGTGATGTTTTGACTATACATTTTTTTTAAAGAAACTTTGTAAATGAACCCGACAAAATGTAAAGGAATGAAATTTTCATTGGACCTTAACTTTAAAGAAAAAGTATAACAAAGTCAGCAGTACATCAAAGAAATATATGAAATATTCAAACAAAAACATGTAGGTAGTAAAACGTAGGGTGGGACTCACCTGCAGTTCCATTGATGTAAAACTCAAATGCTGCCAACGGTCCTTCGGCTGAGCTGCAATTAGTGTCTCTGTAGTCAATCAGCAGCTTCCATCCAGGCAAAACACCGTCTGGTTTTGTTATATACTTCACTGCGATCTCCAGAATCGGCAACACTTTAGTTAGAGACAATGTCTGATCTGGATCGGCAGGAAGCAGTACTCCAAACTTAACAATTTTTTCGTTAAACTGATTGTGCTCTGATCGCAGTCTCATCTTAGGTTTCTTGATGTAATAAGAACTCGAAGTTCGGTTTTGTGAACCACCAATAGCATGAGAGTTGTCGTACATAGTATATTGTTGCATGTTAGGAAAGGAATATTGATCGTCATCAAATACAGTGACGTTTGTAAGTTTGTTTATTTCTTGATTTTCATTAATCACGTCATCGGGTTCCTTCAGAAGAGCTCTATTCTTTACAATATTCTTTCTATGGTCTCTGTTATCATTGTGGATATGCCTCGCCCGCCTCGCATTATCGTAATCACGCTTGAGTTTTATATTATTTACACGTTTACTTACACTAACATCACACGAAATTATCACATTTATTATGCATAAATACACTATGAGGAATGAAATTAACCATGATATTTTAGTCTGCTTGCTTGCGCCGTTTTTAACCGCGTATGTTTTAGCATTGTCAATAGATAGATTGATTTGTATATCGCCATTGTTTTCGTCACTATAGATGTTCCGTCTTCTTTTGTAGTTGGTCCGATTGGCATAGAATATCCTTAGTATTATTTTCCTTATGTTTCTGCAGTTTTGGAGTATCGCATCAACGATCCCCCTAAGCATTTTACTTGTCTTTTAACACATTTTGTTCTTCAGTTCACCATTACAGTTACGTTAACCATCATGGCATATCTGAGAATGAAAAAAATGTCGGTATCACTTTTTGCTAATGCTCGGATCGTGTGTAAAAACCAGTAATATAACAAACAACGGCGGCGTAATCATGAGGCAAATTATCAAATTTGACTAGAAAATTATACGGCGGATTAGTGCCTACACAGGTTATATTTTTTGCAACATTCCAAACTTGATAGGCCATATGTACGGGTAAAAATTATAAAATATAAGCTCTTGCGAAATCATACAAATTTGGCAAGTTAACTGGTTGGTATAAAAAATATATGCAGTAGTATAATTCGTTACGTGTATACCGAAGGATAATTTAGTATAATTTTGTAGCTAGTTGAATCATCACCATCATCATAATATACCTTCTTCTTCTTCTTCAGGCCATATTAGTCCACTGCTGGACATAGCCCTCCCTAATGAGCGTAAGGTTGTGCCATCATTAGGGGGTAGTGCCCATAATCCCCACGCTGGGCATGTGGGTTGGGGGATCGCAGTTTGGTAGAATTGTACTGCAGGGGGCGCTGCTGCCTACCTTCCAGTTTGAGTCCCATAGTCGCCTTTTACGACACCCGCGGGAAGAATTTGGGTTGGTGCAGTCATATAATCCTTTGCGTCAATTCAAGTCATGTTGAAAAGCCCGTGCTTGTCTTGACGCGACGTGCGCATTATAGGGAGGTTAACAGATCATGCCAACACATAAGACGCTTAGGAGTGCTAACTAACGCTACCAACGGAATAAAAATATTTTTTTTTACTTTCCACAAATACCTACCATTACAGGCTTAGCCTAGTGCGATATGTATGCTATTTATACTAGACAATATTATTTTAATTCTAATTTACCGAAAATTTCGACTACATATAAGTCAATTGGAACAACCATTTTTTATTTTTTTTGACTTAAGCACGGATTCATGAGTACGTGGATCCAGACGCTTGTTCATAACTAAGCCTATTTTAACCTATAATAAGTGTTCCATATAACACAACACAAAAAGAGCCGCTCTTCTGAACTCACTCAGAGCAACATGGAATAGGTCAACTTGGTCCGAGATAAAATTTAAAGTACGCGTCAGCGGTGCCTGAGCCAACAAGTTAGTGCAGCACGCCTGGATTGCAAACCCTACCCACTAGCACTTTGTGTATATAAGACACCAACGCGAGGTCCCTTCTTACCCTAAGTTCGTTGCACCCTGAAAAGCCCGTGCTTGTCTTGACGCGACGTGCGCATTATAGGGAGGTTAACAGATCATGCCAACACATAAGACGCTTAGGAGTGCTAACTAACGCTACCAACGGAATAAAAATATTTTTTTTTTACTTTCCACAAATACCTACCATTACAGGCTTAGCCTAGTGCGATATGTACAGTTTGTCAAAAAATTCAAGAAACCGGAAGAGAAACTTTATTATTGGTATTATCGAAAATTAAGACCATTTACTACCTTTGATTAAGCACAATACATCCTTTTAATGTAATGACTCTATTTTTTATTTTTATAATGCTTTTAAGTGCAAGAAATTATGTAACACAGACAAAAAGTCTGAGCGAAACCTTACTCTTTATTTTCTACACTTTTTTGACAAAGTATATGCTATTTATACTAGACAATAATATTTTAATTCTAATTTACCGAAAATTTCGACTACATATAAGTCAATTGGAACAACCATTTTTTATTTTTTTTTGACTTAAGCACGGATTCATGAGTACGTGGATCCAGACGCTTGTTCATAACTAAGCCTATTTTAACCTATAATAAGTGTTCCATATAACACAACACAAAAAAAGCCGCTCTTCTGAACTCACTCAGAGCAACATGGAATAGGTCAACTTGGTCCGAGATAAAATTTAAAGTACGCGTCAGCGATGCCTGAGCCAACAAGTTAGTGCAGCACGCCTGGATTGCAAACCCTACCCACTAGCACTTTGTGTATATAAGACACCAACGCGAGGTCCCTTCTTACCCTAAGTTCGTTGCACCCTACTAGAGATGCAAATAGAAAAAAAAACAATTTTCTTTTCAAGCCTGCGATGTACATATTAGAAACATGCCTTTTTGTAAAAGCAAATGAAGATCTATTCCATCAGCTGGAGATAATAATAAGCGAACCCAAAGAGATCCCACTAGAATAATAAAAAGCAAGTCAAACACGGCACTAAAGACGAAAAGCGTTTGTCACATGGCTCCTACTTTATATAATAAACTGCCTTCAGCATGGAGGGAATCCCCATTGACACATTTAAATTTAAGTTGAAGAATTTACTTTTAGCGAAATCTTATTATAGTGTCTTCGAATATTTAAATGACAAATTTTGACATTGTCTACTTATTTATTATGAATGATTAATATTATTTTTCTATTAATTAATATTTTATGACTTGCAATTTTGTTAAGAACTATAAATGTCACCTATTATTTTAAGTTTTTTTTTTTAATTATTATTTGTACGCCTTATTGGCTAAGCATAGCGCAGATTTAGTATTGACAAGACCATGCATGTATTGTACACCTATGTTTGACAAATAAAGTATCTGAATCTGAAAAAACTTTGAAAAAAAAACAAGGCACTGCTGTTTTTTTTCTAATTTTTTTTTTGTTCAGAAAAGGTGTTATTCATTAAATGATGGAATAAAACATAAAATGCTATCGTTTTTCATAAACAAAACACCACCCACACGACGAAGTCTCGCAAAGCAACAAAATTACCAAGCAATAATAGTCAATATTCTAATAACCATAAAAACTCTCCCGGGGACACTCGAACGATGTCTCTCGACTATCCGAGCATGTTCGGTTACTTTCGCGCGCAATTTATTGGTAATACTGATTACAGTGGAGGAAAGTAGACCTTGACTTCAAGATATCATACAACAGTTATGGAAAATGATATAAGACCTTACTTACTCTAGCCTAGCTAGCTGTGCGTTCAAAATCTTGGATAATGGAACGTAACAGAGAAAGTAATCTTCGAATATGACACCTGTATTCCTACAAATACACATACATACACATACATACATACATACATACATACATACATACATACATACATACATACATACATACATACATACATACATACATACATACATACATACATACATACATACATACATACATACATACATACATACATACATACATACATACATACATACATACATACATACATACATACATACATACATACATACATACATACATACATACATACATACATACATACATTTACATACAGGCACATACATTGCTTAAATAAAGTGCTTTGTATTGTCCTTGACTACTTTGACCTCTTCTTTAGGTCGTTCATACCTAGAATAAACAGTGTAGGGTACATCAGCGGATAAAACGGATATACCCCGTATTGCCGCAAATATAAGTATAACTTGATTTGTAATACGTTTTATCTTAAAGTAAACTTGAGAAATCTTAAAATGTGTGGTAACTATTTCTGTTCCAATGGTGGCGCTAGCCCTTAGGCGCCTTAAATAAAACAAACAATAAAATAAATAAATAAGTTGTACTTTGTAAAGGCTTTACACCTTTACACGTTGTTGTGTCATCTGGATTTATAACAGGATGATATAAATTCTTACTTAGCAGTAAGTGCCTAACCCCCTTATTTATAATGGTCCGCTAACTTAAAAAAGCTGCTGAAGAGTGTTCTTTTTCATTCTGACTTAGGTCAATAGAACAAGACAGAGCGAGAATTAGCAATGCTTTAAGTTACCAGACTATTATGAATAAGAGGGTAACGGTTTGATGCTCTCCCAATTCGATAGCGACAGGCCCTACTGCATCTACGACCCGTAAAGAAAGAGTCCGGAGTCTGGTCAGTTTAGAATATTCCTTGGGCTCTAGAGTAGGCTTCGGTTTTCACCGAAAGCACACTAGTGTAATACTACTTCCTGCTCTGTATAAAACTTTTCTTCACTATTTTGAAAAGTTATGTAAAGTTAGTGTCATATTGGTTCCGATATTTCTATTACACGAATATATCCGTTAGTAGACGAGGTATATTTTCAGAGCTAACAGACTGTATATGGGTAAAGCAAAAAAACAGGACTACGTAAATTATGGGTAATTTACGTAGTTCAGATTTTTTGCTTCATCCATTTTCAGGGTTTCTTTTACAGTAACAATCTGTTAATCTACTATTGACAGTCAGTTGGCAAAAGTGCCTTCGTATAATAACATACTGACAGCTACTAAGTGTAGATTAATTGTTAATATACCAAGGGTAATTTGCCGGGTAAGTAAGTATTTTTTAAATGATAAATTACAGATTATATTATTTTTAATGCACTAACCCGTGCTAAGGACAATTTTAAAAACATATTTACAGGCCAAAAATTCCACCCATGCCGGGAGTCGAACCCGCGACCTCTGGCTATCCGTGCCAGCTATCTATACGTACGTAATACGGCTATCTGTACGTAATACGGACAATGTTGTAAAGAGGTTCGAAAGTTCACTGATGCCGGTGAGCTTTAGCTCAGTTAGAAAGAGCGCTGGCAAGGATAGCCAGAGGTCGCGGGTTAGGTTCCCGGCATGGGTGGAATTTTTGGGTTTTAGCCTCTAAATAGGTTTTTTTGTAAATAACAGGGTTAGAGATTTTTTTTTACATTTAAGTCGAACTGCGGAACTATTTATTAAGGAGCGTTGTAGAAAAAAACCCTGCTAATTGCAACACGCCAATCTTTGTCAAAGTCGAAATGTTTTTTCGAATTTTTATAACGTAGCACAAAAAGCGGACGGCCGGGCCGACTGTTTTTAGTCGGACGTCATATTTATGGTATGTCATGTGAAACACTTTGATTGCGCGATGCAGGAATGTTGGAGTTTGTAGTATGGGGGGGGGGGGGGCGTACAAAGGTTGATATAACATTCTCCAAATAAGAGCAGTGAAGCATTCTCAACGCAGAGTCGACACGTGCTCTCCACACACCTTACGTGAATGTAGTAAGTTACTGCTATTATTTGGATAATATCTATATCAACCCTTGTATGTCCCCACTGCTGGGGCACAGATCTCTTCCTGCATCGCAAGAATGCACAGCCATACTCCACCACGGGGCCAAGTCCGGGTTGGTGGAGGATTGTAAGACAGTGGCGGGCCTTAGTGTCAGAAGTTATCAAGCCTCCCATAAGTCCGTTGACATGGCTTAACGAATGCCATTGCATGACAGCCGGCAACAACGGCTTAGCGTGCCTTGTGAAGCACGGAAGCGCTCTAAAAAAATGCCACTAGTGATAGTCACGAGAGGGTCACCCATCCCGCACCTGACCGCGCCTGTTGTTGCTTAACTCGAGTGATTGATTCCAATCACTTGGTTCGACTGGGCCGCGAGCGCCTCAACAAGATCACAACAATAGCAGAAAAACATAAACGAGTAATTTATGCTCAAAACTTGACCTTGCAAATTAAGTTAGCTTTTCCTATTAAGGCTCAGCGTGTTCTCGGATTCGAGTCACGTATCACACCTCAGTCCAAACTACTGTTCGAGAATCATTAAAGTTCCGAAAATGGCGGTGGACCACCGTGGCGAGCGGTTTTAGTGGCGATGGTCAGGAAACAATCGTAGATTAGTCGAGGCTAAATCTCAATTGTAATTTCAATTAATTAACTGCGCCCATCAGTGATATCACGTCTGATTACCATGCCGGAGGTCATAGGTCCGATTTCGACTTGGGCCTCCATACATTTGTAAAAATGGCCTCAGTCTGAGTGTATTTAATGTTTGGCTTTGTCATAATTGTCATTGCCTAGTGCCATGGCACAGGATATTCTAGTTTGGGGGACAGCTATCACGATAAGTTATTGTGTTGTGTAGAAGTTATTAATTTTATTATTATTTTATGTTGCAGGTGTTTTGTTTAATATCCATGCATCATCATCATGAGGCGGTGGTAGCTCAGTGGGTAGAACCATGGACTGGCAAGCGAGAGCCCCAGGTTCGATCCCGAGTGCGGGCATGTACCAATGACTTTGTTTAATTTCAAAGTTACGAACATTTGCGAATTTGTAGTCGCAATACCACACGCTAACGGTGAAGGAAAATATCGTGAGGAAACTTCCTGTGGGCTAGGCCGACTAAGCTGTCAGGGTGGTATAGGTGCTGGGCAAGGCTACACCATCTATAAAACCTTGTCCCAGGCACTACAGCGTCGGAGTGGTACCTTTACCCATCTAGTGTGAGTGAGGATGCCACTGGACGCTGTATAAATCATCTCATTAAGTAGATGCAAAAAGGCCAATAATATAATTATTATTATGCATCAAAAATTTATCGTAATCAATAAAATTTGACGACCTCTGTGGCGTAGCGGTAGCGCGTCTGCCTACCATGCACGAGGTCCCGGGTTCGAATCCCGGCTGGGAACAAAAAAAAAAAACCCCAGGTCTTGGATGTTTACATGTTTGTGATGTCGTTGTTTCTGGTTCCCACGACACAGGGTATCCTAGTGTGGGGCCAGAAGCAATGTATGTGCCAATATGTAAATGTTATGTTAAAGGTTCTTCTAGCTTTGGCCACACATTAAGTCTCAACTTCACTGTCTATAATCGTTATAAACTTTTTTCTTCTTCAGGCTGTTTAATATAGCCTGAAGAAGAAAAAATGTCCACTGCTGGACATAGCCTTCCCCTAGTGAGCGCCATGCCGCCCTGTCTTCAGCTTGCCGCATCCAGCATCTGCCTGCAGTTTTTCGCAGATCGTCATCCCACCAGGTCTAGGGTGTTCTAGTAGATAGTAGATCAGCAGTCGGGTTCTTGGCTATTTTTATTTTAGTTCTTTTACCAGAGACTTCCTAAGATGCAACTTTACTTTACTAGGTATTATTTATTTTATTTTCATTTATTATGCTTTAAACGTACACATTTCATTCGTTGTCTGACTCTTTAAGGCGTTTCGGGGCACTAACTAGTGCCAACAATGCACAAAAAATCATAACTTGTTTTATTATAAAATCGTATGATTTTATCTTACTTACAGTCTATTTATTCTTACTTGTCCAATTTAGTAAACAAGATTCTAACCTTAAAATTGAGATTAGATGCCTAAACTAGACATTTTCTCGCAAATTCATGAACTATGTTTTTAAAATTGGCAGCGTGTTATCTAAAAGAGTGTTCCAGGTTACTTCATTTATGGAAGTATGGCAATTTTGGACTAAAAAGTCACAGTTTAAGGGTAGAATGTTGTTTACTAAATTGGACAAGTAAGAATAAATAGACTGTACAGTCTCACAGTCTAGAACCTATGACCAATAGATTAAAACTGTAATCGATTTCCGCCAAAAATTGCCGTTGTTGGCGGAAAGTGATTAAAGTCATTGGTTGTTGATTGTAGGCTCTTCACTGTAGGTTTTAAAAATAGTTGTCACAGTTGTTAAGATTTCTCATGTTCGCTTTTACATAAAAACGTATTATAACAAACGTTATGATTATACTATTTTTATTTTTAATGCACTAACCTGTGCTAACCCGTGTACGTAATACAGAGAATAGTGTAAAGAGGTTCGAAATTTCACTGATGCCGGTGAGTCACCCATTAGCTCAGTTGAATAGAGCGCTGGCACGGATAGCCAGTGGTCGCGGGTTCGAATCCCGGCATGGGTGGAATTTTTGGCCTCTAAATAGGTTTTTAAAAACACGTTATGATGTTTTTTTCCATTGTTGGCGCTAGTTAGCACCCCGAATTACCTTAAACCATTGCTATTTTTTGTCGAAGCTAGCGTCCTCGGATATTACAATGTTAGGTAGGTGATGTATAATGACACGTGACATTACTATACCCATAGGGTCTTATTAATAAAAAGTCAGTTCACTTAAAGCATTGTTATTATGGTCTTATGAGAGGTTTATAATAGGTCTAAACAAAAAAAAAAAAACAAAATCCCCAATATAACTGTGCTGAAAACCTGCTATAGCTTAAAGTTGATATGGCTCTACTTTAACTCTACTACAAATTTATTATGAGCGATATTTTAATCTGTGATTGCAAAACCACAGATTACAAAAGTATGCATTTGTCAAATTGTTGTTTGTTTGTTTGAAGTGGTTTGGTTGTCAGTGAAGCGGTTTTTTGATTATGATAATAACCTGATTTTCCATACTTCCTTCTTCAGAAACTTTCGAACGAAAAGTTGAAAACCAACTTTTTTTTTCTTGGTAGGTATACATAGATTATACAATCTGCGTGTTTTGACACTTCCACATACTTAAAAGAATTGAACAAATCTTAGAACGCGACGTTGCCAAATTGACAGGTCGTAAAAGAGCACTTTAGTTACAGTAGGATGGTTGTACTTTTATTAATGAGGAAAAGTCAGAGCGTACTATATGTCTAATAGAGGATTTTAGCTAAAGTGCGCTACGAGCACACTATAGGTCGTTTTTATTAAAAAGGCCCATAGTCTCCAAAGTCCGCCGTAGTCGGGTAGAAAGGTGTTAATTAAACCGTTGTCCAGATTCAAACGTATTGTGCAACAGCACACACTAATTAGATGGCTGAGCTGTGCAAAGCCTGTTACCTTTGGTAAATAAATCACAGATCTAACATTGAAGTGCAAAATGTGTGCCATAAAGCATTTAACCGTTCCTTTTTATGTGACAACTTGAAAGTAATTGTATATTTCATATTTATAACTCTGTGACTAAGCAAGAAGGCGAGGTAGAGGAACGTTATATTACATGGCCGTGCAATATCAAGGAGTGGACCGGTATAACAGCTGTTTATTAGATGAAGCGGTGGTAGCTCAGTGGGTAGAACCATGGACTGGCAAGCGAGAGCCCCAGGTTCGATCCCGAGTGCGGGCATGTACCAATGACTTTGTTTAATTTCAAAGTTACGTACGTTTGCGAATTTGTAGTCGCAATACCACACGCTAACGGTGAAGGGAAATATCGTGAGGAAACCCGCGGCTTGGTTGGCTCCGCACGTATTGACTAGTCTTTCCTGTGGGCTAGGCCGACTAAGCTGTCAGGATGGTATAGGTGCTGGGCAAGCCTACACCATCTATAAAACCATGTCCCTGGCACTACAGCGTCGGAGTGGTCCCTTCACCCATCTAGTGTGAGTGAAGATACCACTGGAAGCTGTATAAATCATCTCATTAAGTGGAATGCAAAAAAAGCCAATATTATTAGGTAAAGGTTAGTTTACGATGTAGCGTACATTAAGTCGCAGTTTCTGTGCTACTTGGAATAAAACCTTTATAATTTGATTTGTGTAAGGTATGTAACTACGTTTTACCTAATAAATAATCGCGATTTGACCGTTTAAAATATATCTATGTATGAGTATCGTGAATCATTGAGTAATACTAAGTTAATTTCCAATTCAAAGCACGATCAATCCTCGATTAGTGCCCTGTAAGCGTACTGGCATAGTTTCATTGCGTTCCGGAATGTCCTTTGTAAATAACAACCATAAAAATGATTATATTATCTTTAATGCACTAACCCGTGCTAAGGACAATTTTAAAAACCTATTTAGAGGCTAAAAATTCCACCCATGCCGGGATTCGAACCCGCGACCTCTGGCTATCCGTGCCAACGCTTTTCCAACTGAGCTAATGGGCGGCATCAGTGAAATTTCGAACCTCTTTACAATATTCTCTGTATTACGTACTGATGCCGGTGAGTCGCCCATTAGCTCAATTGAAAAGAGCGCTGGCACGGATAGCCAGAGGTCGCGGGTTCGAATCCCGGCATGGGTGGAATTTTTAGCCTCTAAATAGGTTTTTGAAACCATAAAAATGGCTTTTTAGAACTATGTCCTTGCCACTTTCGCTTGTGCAGGCTATTATGCTTCGCGCGGGCCCGAAGATTACTTATTGTCTATGTATGTACTGTGCCCTTATTCCTATCGAATTCGTTATCAACCCTTGTATGTCCCCACTGCTGGGGCACAGATCTCTTCCTGCATCGCAAGAATGCACAGCCAAACTCCACCACGGGGCCAAGTCCGGGTTGGTGGAGGAGTGTAAGACAGTGGCGGGCCTTACTGTCAGAAGTTATCAAGCCGCCCATAAGGCCTCTGACATGGCTTAACGACTGCCATTATATGACAGCCGGCACCAACTTAACGTGCCTTGCGAAGCACATCCTGTACCTGACCGCGCCTGTTGTTGCTTAACCAAGTGTTTGATTCCAATCACTCGGTTCGCCTATGCCACGAGCGCTTCATATCGAATTAATAAAACTAATTTAAATAATGAATAAAAAGTAGAACTATATATTATGAGCATCGAGAATCGTAAAAAAAAATCCATTATAAAATGTGCTTTATCGTCAAAAGTGCAAGACTCTAGCGCCCGGTCATAAAAAGTGAATTTTCTTTGAAGTTCTAAAAATGAGACTGGAGTGCCGTAACAAAATTAGCTCTACGATGAAAAGACCATTTTGTCGTCAAATCGAGCTCTAGATTCTTTCGTAACTACTGTGATTTTTTTTCTTTGCTTGTTGTTGTTGTTTCAATTCGTCTAACCAATCCCGAAACTAAGGCGGCCATTTTTTTTCGTTCGTGATTTTACTGCAAACAAGTATTTTTTGTGTATAGCATACAACGGGTAATTTCGAATGCAACGATTCTGTCAGTGCATTATAATACCATAACAGATACGTGGTCGGGTCGGTGGGGTGTTTTCGCATACCATTGACAACCATAAGGTTCGATGTAGGTACGTGCGTAGACTTGAAGCAGCAACGAAATTAAATCGCCATGTTCCTGCAGTTGTTATTGTAACACAATCAATGCATTAGCAGAATCTAGGTCAAGCGCCTTAATTATGTAACTATTCTCTTATAGATAGATAGAGAACACTTTATTTTACATAAAAAAGGAAATTACACAGATATTTCTTAACCCAAGAGTAGGTACAGACGGCGTCCTTATCACTAAAAGTGATCTCTTCCAGACAACCTTTGGATGGACTGGAGCAATTTATTGGAGAAAGAAGTAGATGTACAAATAAATCAAAATATTTTAGATACATTTGAATAAAACATGCTTAATTCAGAAAATTATTAAACTAACTCTAAATAGATACATTTCTAAATAGATACGAAGAAGCGCTCGTGGCCTAGGCGAACCGAGTGATTGGATTCAATCACTTGGTTAAGCAACAACAGGCGCGGCCAGGTACGGGATGGGTGAGCGTCCCGTGACTACCGCTAGTGGCATTTTTCCGAGCGCATCCGTGCTTCGCAAGGCACGTTAAGCCGTTGGTGCCGGCTGTCATATAATGGCAGTCGTTAAGTCATGTCAGAGGCCTTATGGGCGGCTTGATAATTTCTGACAGTGAGGCCCGGCCACTGTCTCACAATCCTCCACCAACCCGGTATTGGCCCCCGTGGTGGAGTATGGCCTAACCTTCCTGCGATGCAGGAAGAGACCCGTGCCCCAGCAGTGGGGACATATAAGGGTTGATAACGAAAATAGATACATACAAATAATGATACACATAAATAGAAAGTGATATAAAAATATATATTTTATATAAATACATACATTTATAGGCATAACAATATATGTACAGGACATAAATAAAATACCAACAATTGCAGAACAGAACTACAAATAACAGCAAAGTTTTACATAACACTAGCTAGATAGTATTCCTTAATCATAGTTTTAAAAATGGGTAAGGACTTGGCTCTCCGTACTTCCATATCAATTATCTACGTGTTAAAACGAAATATCTACCGAACTTTGTCACACGATCACTGTCGCGTATCAGATATCCACTATGTAGGATACATATTACACCTTATATTTCCAAGTCAGAACTAAGTAAACTGTCCCCTTTCGCACACCTATGTATTCGTGAAAACTTACATAATCAAGGTCTGGTCGGCACGTCTACCCGTGTACAGTGCTACACTGTGACCATTACTTTTAGTGATGGTTATGGATGATCCCATCACCGATGAATATAGCAGCTAGTATGAAATACATTAAGACTTTTAGGCGCCTATTGTCTCAAGACATCACCCATAGGGCGTTGAGCCGTCGTTATGAGTTTTTCACCTTTTGACATTGAATGTCAGTGTCCTAATCTTAGTTAAATTAATTTGCTGTTTCTAGAAAAATGTTCGGTACAAACTATTTCTTTTATATTCTAATATTATTTCAAAACAGAAGACAAACTAGTGCTGACGACTCAATGAAATCAAATCTATTTATTTCAACGTAAAGAATTTACATTCTGTTTGCTGAATGTACAACGTAAAATGTAAGCCGCTGCCTTCGGGCCGTATTGTAGTGGAGAAAAAGGCAGCGGAAAAAAAAACTCCACTCTGACCATCTTTTCTCAAATCATCTTAAAACCAAATACATCAGTTGCCATATGTAAACCTAATAAGATTTCATGATTGCCATTAACAACCCTAAATGCCAAAGCATTAGTCAAATGTCTCACAATAATAGGGGAAAACATAAGTGCTGCGGCCAGACACACGAACAGCACTCGTTCACGAGCATCACGCAGTGGTCAGCCATCTTCAGTCTCAACCATTTTGGAGGGAGATAGGACTAAGAATTAAGTTTTTATAAAACCAGTAGTTCCTATAACACTCCGGAGAGCAGTTTTAATAATCTGTAGTAAAGGGAAAGATGTAACCACAGACTGTTTAAACAACCTCTGAGGAGTGTTTTAGAAGAACCGTGTTTTTTATATATAACACCGTAAAACGGTCTAGTTATTCAGTATTGACATCTACGTATAATATTTGAACGAACAAGAATATCTTGAAGTAGTCAATTTTAAAATAATAATTTACAATGGTAAAATGATTTGTCTTTAGTAAAATCATTTACAAATTTGTTAACAATTAACTAATATGTCACTATCGATGACTTTGTCGTTGAAAATTACCATAATAGTTTTTTTAACAGCCTTACAATCACAAAATCTTGTAAATTTTTCATCTGTCGCAGTTTGACAGACATTTCATACAATAGAATGTGCTTGAAAATCCGACTAATAAGGAATTTTCGTAGACGAAACTAATTTTCAGTTGCATAATTAATATTATAGTAGCTCTTTTGGTACAAAAAAAATAAAAATATTGGCCTTTATGCATCTACTTAATGAGATGATTCATACAGCGTCCAGTGGTACCCTCACTCACACTAGATGAGTGACGGGACCACTCCGACGCTGTAGTGCCTGGGACATGTTTTTTCTATAGATGGTGTAGGCTTGCCCAGCACCTATACCATCCTGACAGCTTAGTCAGCCTAGCCCACAGGAAAGACTAGTCAATACGTGCGGAGCCAACCAAGCCGCGGGTTTCCTCACGATGTTTTCCTTCACCGTTAGCGTGTGGTATTGCGACTACAAATTCGCAAATGTACGTAACTTTGAAAATAAACAAAGTCATTGGTACATGCCCGCTCTCGGGATCGAACCTGGGGCTCTCGCTTGCCAGTCCATGGTTCTACCCAGTGAGCTACCACAGCTCCCAAAGTACAAAGGTATTTTGGTACAAAGTGGTATTGTTATCTGCTACAAATTTAGACAGATACAGAACGCATTAATGCACACAGGAAAGGAAAGTACACAGATATTTCTTAAAGTCAGTGAAGTTACAGTAGCAATACCAGTCGCTAACTGTGAAGGAAAACATCGTGAGAAAACCTAAAAGACCGAGGTGTTCAAACCTCAGCGCTCGAAGTTGCTGATCCGCGGTGGGCACGGGTGGTAATTAAGCCCTTACTCTCTCTGAGAGAAGGCTTGTGCCCTTCAGTGGGACGTATATAAAAAAGTGAGTAAAGGTGACGCTACCCAGCTTTCAACGCTATTAAGAGCCTTCGAGGTGGATAAACAAACGAATGCCGAGGCCAAACACACAGACTATTTCCGGAGAAAATCACTTTTCTAAGTAAACTGCCTAGGTAAATACCCTAAGCAGTCCTGGAATCCTGGGATTTATAAGTTTATAGGTCCTGTAGTTGGTAAAATTTAAGCAACAAAGCGTTGGAACAAAAGCTAGTTGTGAATTTTTACTCTTTTCTGCTATCCAAACCTCACAGAGGAGCAACTAAAATAAGCTTCTAGTATTATGTAGGTATATTTTTCGTTCATGTCCTATGGTTTTTTTTTTGTGAATCTTTATTTTTATTATTTCATATTTATGTACCGTTTAGGTATGTGTATTGACTATAAAATAACATTGTCTAATATTGTTTAGTGGCGCCGACTACCCGTAAATTAGTTTCCGTTTCTTCTTTTCCGTCAATGGTTATCTGGAAGAAATTACTTTTAGTAATAAGGCCGCCCCTTGTACTGTACTGTACTGTCATTTTTTAAGTCTCTTATGTAATTTCTTGTGTCCATACAATAAAGAATATTCTATCTATCCATCTGTCTAAGCTTCTCCGCGTCTCCTGAACTTTTGTATCCGGTTCATATTTTGGTTTACGCAAATATGACCATATTTATAATTTATAGACACAAATACTAGAACATCTATGCTAAATTTCAGCTTTCTAGTACTTTCCACTCCGCTTAGCCTTTTTATGTAATTTGTTTTCTGGTGTGTACAATAAAGAGTTCTAATCTAATCTAAACTAATCTACCGAACGAACAGACAGACGGACAGATATGACGAAACTATAAGGGTTCCTTGCTGACTACAGAACCCTAAAACTCGTCCGCGAAACTAAAATACCTACATAGAATGAATGCACAAATACAAAATGTGCCAAAAAGAGCCAAAATTTATTTCAATTCCCAAGTGGGCAACACGACTAACACAAAAAAGAGGTACACGCCTCGTACGTACATTGCTTCGCGCTGAGGTCGAAAATGTTACGAAAATACACCTTTGATTATTGTTTGCCGAAAAATGAGCCTTACACCACAGGTGCCAGAGTCAAACAAACATTGTATTTGTAAATTCTAAATCGATTTCCGCTAACAGAGACAGAGAAGAGTGTATGATTTTCCTGTTGCTGTGTTTATTTTTGGTGTATGTTTACGCATAAAGTGGCCCCTATACGATCATGCGGCATGAAATTCTCTGGCCTTGAATTACTATGCTGCATGATCGACAAAAACCAAATCATGCACGCATCATGCACGCGCTTTCATTCCAGCCGCAGTATTCGCAGAGCCGTTTCTTACTTTAGTGGCCCCTACACGATCATGCGGCATGACATGCGCGACGTGGCGTTGAATTACCATGCTGCATGATCGACAAAAACCAAATCATGCGCACATCATCCACGCGCTTTCATTCCAGCCGCAATGTTCGCAGAGCCGCTCGCTACTTTGCTGCTAGCACTGAGCTTATGCATGTCATGTACCGTTCATGTGCGTGTAAGGGCTGGTAAGGGACGTCCCAGGCAGACATACATGGACCAAATAGGGCAACAAGGAAGATAAAAAGTACCCGGAACCGGCCTCCGTGCATGCAACGACTTATGAACGTTGATGAAACGAAGGTGATCTGTCCGGATCGTGGCAAGTGGCAGTCCCTGGTCTCTGCCTACCCCTCTGAGATACAAGCGTAAAGACATGTATGCACAGTTCGAAACCTTCGTGCGTGCATCTAAGCATAGTTTGCAGGATGAAAAATAAAGGGATTTGTCAGTCAATTCAATCAACTGCCAGCACGTAATTTGTATGTAATTCACATTAATCAATACTACAAAACGGTCAAGTATGCATGCCAGCAGGTAGCGCATGTCATGCACGCATGATCGTGTAGCGACCACTAACACACGCATGATGCGTCATGCCATTGTTTTGCTTTCACGCACACAGGTGACAAGCTCGGTTTACGGCAGGCCTGCGCAAGTCGCGATCGAGTCAAGCTATTTTTAGACCCGACGGTCATTATGAAGTCACGGCCATTTTACATCTGACTTGCTTAGAACAAAAAATAACCTGATCCTACCAACCTGGTGGAGGTGGCTGCTTTGAATGTATGTATGTTTGGCGGCAAGTTTAAAAAAAACTGGCCAAGTGCGAGACGGATGCATGCATAGAGGGTTCCGTTCAAACATAACTCCAGAGTTTACCACTACCTCACCTTTAAAAAATAAATATTTTACCTATAAAGGTAAGATAATAAAATATTAGTACCTTACCTCTTACCTTATAAAGGTAAGATAATAAAATATTACTACCTTACCTTTTGCTTAAAAAATATTCAATTTCAATTCAAATTAGTTGTTCCATGTATGTACGCCGGTTTTAAGAACTTTTTGCCTTGTCCTTTGCCCCCCCCTCCCCATTGGTCGTTTGCCCCCCTAAGAATATCCGCCTGGGACGTCCCTTGCCAACCCTTCTACCCACATTTGCTCGACAATACAAAAAAAATATACGTTATAAAATCACGTCTCCACTATAAGGATACCCAAGTTATTTTTTATCTTTTGGTATTTATAACTTTTTTGTAAAAGTCGCTTTAAAATTATTATTAATCTAGCTGTTTTACGCGGTGTTACTCGCGGTTAACCAATTTTCCCATGGGAATAAGATATTTTAAGCTGTAAAACGAAGCCTATGTGTTAGTCCAGGGTGTTAGCTAACTCCATAAAATCACTCCAACCGCTTAGACGTGAAGAAGTTGCAATCATACACACTCATAAACGTTTACCTTCATATTATTAGTGTGATTTGATAAAGAAATAATTCATAATAAATAAACAAAGATAAAAAATATAAACTTTTAGTGTAATATACCCATCCTTTGCTAGTCTAATCCAATGTTCCCCAGCCACTTTCAAGATGTCTTCAGCCCAACGGGTTAGTGTGAAAGAGAAGAGACCTATGTCTAAAAAAGGCTCTGTTTATGGGCTGATTAGGGTACGCAACCCTAAAACGATCTCCCCATTTAAAGTCTATTTGTTGATTATTAACAAAGTTATTCCTATTAAACTGGCGACGTCAAAACAGTCGTTATGGACTACATTAATTGCATATCCGATGATTTAATTACTTT
Organism: Yponomeuta sedellus; assembly: GCA_934045075.1. NCBI lineage: Eukaryota > Metazoa > Arthropoda > Insecta > Lepidoptera > Yponomeutidae > Yponomeuta > Yponomeuta sedellus. The sequence continues at coordinate 15,794,977 of OW203739.1, forward strand.
ACAGAATCCGCGATCATGGAGTGCTTAGGTGACAAGTAACTCATTAGATAACGTTTGTTATTCTACTAATGCAATTTTACTTACATTTGCTACTATGTAAACACCACGCGTGTAAAGATTGACGTTCAGAAAGTAGCCGTAAGATAACTATTTTTCAGGGTATATTAGTCCACTGCTGGACATAGCCCTCCCCTAATGACTGCCATAGTGCCCTGTCTTCAGCTTGCCGCATCCAGCATCGGCCGGCAGTTTTTCGCAAATCGTTATCCATTTTTTTTTATGAAGCTTAGATACGTCCCATTGGGCACTGGCAATTTGTAAAGAACGTATGGGCTGAATTATCACGCGTGCCCACCGCGGAGTGGCAATTTCAAGCACAGAAGTTTTCCAACACCCAGACAAGCAGGTTTCCTCACGTTGTTTACCTTATAAATACTCATGCTAACATCAATTTACATTATGATCTTGCACTATTCTAATACAGTTATATCAAAACTATAGCTAGCAATCTGACTCCCTGGCTGATACAGTCTGCTAAAATCTACAGTAAAAATCCAGACGATATCAAAGAAAGTACGTGTAAGCTGGGCTTGCCAAACATTTATTAAATAAGAGCAATATAGTCCAGGAGTAATATGATGATAATATATTGAATATATCAAACTGAGGTATTAAAATAATAACAATAAATAATTAATGAACGTAATTGTAAATGATAATTGATACTATTGAAATTGTATACATATAATTGTAAGTCAATAGTATCATATGTACTGTAGCATGATAATTGTACCTCAGAAAAGTTGTAGTACCCTTACAGGGCGGTATGTAGAACATAAATTATTTATTAATCTATTAACATAGCGTGCCATAAGTCAATCTTATGTAAGTATAAAAACCTATTTATTTTAACTTATGTAAGTATTTTATGCACGCCTACTAAATGTTTTTTCTTAATAGGTAAACAAATAAATAAGTAAATAAGTATGATTATAGGAATAATTTTATTACCTCTACAAAATAGCTGACGTGTGCCGATATCAACCCTTGGCACCCACTGCTTTAGCACGGGTCTCTTCCTGCATCGCAGGAAAGTTAGCCTATGCTCCACCGCGGGGGCCAAGTCCGGGTTGGTGGAGGATTATAAGTCAGTGTCGGGCCTTACTGTCAGAAGTCATCAAGCCACCCAAAGGGCCTCAATTCAGAAACTGGTCTGAGAGTTTTTTCCTGATAAATTAAGGTAAGTAAATTGACGTTTCAGCTATTTTAAATTTATTCTATTTTATTTTTTAATGATACGTGAAATATCAGTGTCTTAACTGCAACTCAGGTACGATGCGTGATACCATATGATATGTAATCATACCAAGTATGCAAAAGTAAGGAGTAGGGTGAAGAGACTATTTTCCAAGGCTTTAATTCAATGTAACTAACATTTTATTTTATTTTTTACTTTATATTACATTAAAATCGTAGTTGTTAGTACTTGCCATATTTGTATTTTTCAATGGTATTGCGACATGTTATTTACATAAATACATTTTAATTATATATTTACATGTTAGAATGTACTTAACAGAATGTGAGATCATATTTAATAAGATTGACACCATAATGTACCACTTTCTAGGCAAATTAATTAATTATTTTTTACACTATTTTTATTTTTAATGCACTAACCCGTGCTAAGGAACAAATTTAAAAACCTATGTAGAGGCTAAAAATTTCACCCATGCCGGCATTCGAACCCGCAACCTCTGGCTATCCGTACCAGCGCTCTACCAATTGAGCCAATGGGCGACTCACGGCATCAGTGAAATTTCGAACCTCTTTACAATATTCTCTGTATTACGTACAGGCAGCGACATCTGACTTAAGCATTACATTACACTGCATTACATTGCATTACACTGGTACGGATAGCCAGAGGTTGTGGGTTCGAATCCCGGCATGGGTGAAATTTCGAACCTCTTTACAATATTCTCTGTATTACGTACAGGCAGCGACATCTGACTTAAGCATTACATTACACTGCATTACATTGCATTACACTGGTACGGATAGCCAGAGGTTGCGGGTTCGAATCCCGGCATGGGTGAAATTTTTAGCCTCTAAATAGGTTTTTAAATTTGTTCCTTAGCACGGGTTAGTGCATTAAAAATAAAAATAGTGTAATCATGTGGGTACAGTGATATCGTTTCGATATTAAACCTAACTGCAAAGTAGGTAGTCGGGGCTGTAAGTAATGCAATTTGCTTAAGTCAGATGTCGCTGCCTGTACGTAATACAGAGAATATTGTAAAGAGGTTCGAAATTTCACTGATGCCGTGAGTCGCCCATTGGCTCAATTGGTAGAGCGCTGGTACGGTTAGCCAGAGGTTGCGGGTTCGAATCCCGGCATGGGTGAAATTTTTAGCCTCTAAATAGGTTTTTAAATTTGTTCCTTAGCACGGGTTAGTGCAATAAAAATAAAAATAGTGTAATCATGTGGGTACAGTGATATCGTTTCGATGTTAAACCTAACTGCAAAGTAGGTAGTCGGGGCTTTAAGTAATGCAATTTGCTTAAGTCAGATGTCGCTGCCTGTACGTAATACAGAGAATATTGTAAAGAGGTTCGAAATTTCACTGATGCCGTGAGTCGCCCATTGGCTCAATTGGTAGAGCGCTGGTACGGATAGCCAGAGGTTGCGGGTTCGAATCCCGGCATGGGTGAAATTTTTAGCCTCTAAATAGGTTTTTAAATTTGTTCCTTAGCACGGCTTAGTGCATTAAAAATAAAAATAGTGTAATCATGTGGGTACAGTGATATCGTTTCGATGTTAAACCTAACTGCAAAGTAGGTAGTCGGGGCTTTAAGTAATGCAATTTGCTTAAGTCAGATGTCGCTGCCTGTACGTAATACAGAGAATATTGTAAAGAGGTTCGAAATTTCACTGATGCCGTGAGTCGCCCATTGGCTCAATTGGTAGAGCGCTGGTACGGATAGCCAGAGGTTGCGGGTTCGAATCCCGGCATGGGTGAATTTTTTTGCCTCTAAATAGGTAATTATTTTTTATTTTATAAAATGTAATTTAGCTATAAATTTTATATAAATGAACTTGTCTTGAATCAGAGCTGATCAAATATGTCAGCGCTTAAAATTGACAATCCGCGCAGCTAAGCCCTCTGCGATGGTTTTCTGACAAAACCATTCTGGAAAAAAACTGTGTTCTTAATCATGAATCACGTAACCAATCATGAAGGTTCCCGATAAGAAGACAATAAGTTAATGGAAATATACTGGCGAAACGAATACCTATCGTCTAATTTCAATTTCCTTTTTTTGCTTTTGTTACGTTTATACTATTTTTATTTTTAATGCACTAACCCGTGCTAAGGAACAAATTTAAAAACCTATTTAGAGGCTAAAAATTTCACCCATGCCGGGATTCGAACCCGCGACCTCTGGCTATCCGTACCAGCGCTCTACCAATTGATCGTTCCGATGTTAAAACCTAACTGCAAAGTAGGTAGTCAGGGCTGTAAGTAATGCAATTTGCTTAAGTCAGATGTCGCTGCCTGTACGTAATACAGAGAATAGTGTACAGAGGTTCGAAATTTCACTGATGCCGTGAGTCGCCTATTGGCTCAATTGGTAGAGCGCTGGTACGGACAGCCAGAGGTTGCGGGTTCGAATCCCGGCATGGGTGAAATTTTTACCCTCTAAATAGGTTTTTAAATTTTGTTACGTTTGTATAAATTATCGTAGATTTTGTATTTCCTTTGGATTTTATCCTTTTCTGTCGTGTGTCGTATCGTGATATATTTGCAGATGATGATTTGTTTTCTATCACACTTGTTTCTCTTCAAAAGTTAAGGCCGGGTTTTCCGAGCGCACGCTCTCTATTGGATTAATATGCGCTGCACGAGGAAAAGTAGGCATATTTGAAATGGATCACAGAAATGCACTTTTAACTGTTATAATGTTCACGATCGACGTCACTAACACATTTAATCATAGTTATTTTGGTACATCGTATATTTTCTAAAACTCAAGATAGCTCAAAGAACACCATAAAATATTTAGTCTTAATTTAGTCTCTTATTTTTTCTTAAGAATTTAAATAGCGACCATTAGAAAGTAAAATGTATTTTAAAGACCTGCTACTGGGACCATACCCATAAGGGTATAGTCATAGAACCCTGCCTTAAGTTACGACTACATCGTTTCTCCGGAACATTTAGAGTCCGTATCCTACTTGCACTTGTCCGGATTTTACTATATTGGACTATCATATATAACCATAATAAGTATATAAATTATTTAAATGCCATTTTTCAGAGCAAAGACAAAGGCGATAGGTACGAACATTCACAAAAAAAAAATATATAAATATTGTGGCTATTGATTGGATGCATAAAGAAAAAATACAGCTTTTAGCCTTAAAACAAATGTGGTGAAAATAGCTAGGACTCGCAACTGACGCCTCTCAACCAAATAGGTACCCGAAAGCCATCTTGGACACAGATGCTCTGAAGGGCCGTAGCCACTTCCTATAATAAGTTCCCGTGGCAAAAACGTGCCAGGAGGCATAGTAGTTCAATGAAATATTACAAGTACGACCTACCTTAAAATTTGGGAATTTCTAACCTTACATAAGCCTTTATACGTCCCTGCAGATCACAAGGCCTTCTCTCAGCGAGAGAGTAATCACTTCATCATCATGCAGACGGAGATTACATGATCAGTCTGGTGTCAGTTCAGTCCGTGACCTTGATCAAGCTTGGATTGACGCCAGACTGGTAAAGCATCAAAATATTCGAATATCCGTCAGTCTGCTCCATCAGTCCACGGAATAAACAATCAGTCTGCCGTCAGTCTAACCAAACCGATGGAATTGACTGACGCCAGACTGAATGTGTCAACTCTATCTGATGTTACCTCACGATGTTTGTCTTCGCCGTTAGGGAATGGTATTGTTATCTACTGCAAATTTAGATTGATAGAGAACGCATTAATGCAGACAAGAAAGGAAAGTACACAGATAATTATTAACCTATTAACTCTTTCAGGCATTAACAAATGTACAGGATTTAAACCACGACCTCTATAATATAAGAGAGTGTTTTTCCAGTAAGCTCCCACCACTCCTAGTCATATTTGCCATATATACCTCTACATGAGAAAGTATGTTGGTTGGTTTGCACTCATTTCACGCTCCGATGGCTGGTTCCATATTGTACGATAAGCGTGACGTCACGATATCGTTGAAATAGAGGTAGTATTCATACAACGTTCACACAATGTTCGCTCAACGTTATTAATTTATATTTGGACTACCAACAAGATATATCAAGTCACAGTGGGTCTAAACACAAATGTCACGACCTTATTAGTTCCCGATGTTAAAAAAATTAAGTGACTTGAGGGTAGACCACTCATCACCATCGCTACAATAATCATCACATTTTTCAGACAACCCTTTCTGAAAAATATGATGGCATAATTCTGCATCACTGGATGGGCAATTTAATTATTTCTCATTCCGTGCGGTAGGTTGTAATTACTTATTTGAATTTTGTTTATTACATTTTTAATTTTTAGTTTTGAAGTTTAGTTTATGATTGGATTATTGTAGGTAAGTAAATGAAAGTTTAATAAATAATACATTGTACTCGCCACTTCAGTCTACCCGCAATTACGCCAACTGCAACGTTGCCAAACCATCGGAAATTAATGTTTTCGTTTTACCTAACAAATAATCGCGATTTGACCCGTTTAATATATAACTTTGTATGAGCATTGCGAGTCAATAACAAATACTAAGATATAGCCACTACCAATACCTTCGCAACTGACCATAAAACTAAAAATAGACTTAGTGTTATCTCACTTACGGGCAGTCCCAACATGCAATTCTAGGACTAACGTGACACAGATTTTGTTCGGTATGTCTTGTTCATATGTTTCAATTTCTATGGTTTTAGTCTGGTCTTATGATCGGTCTGTTTTTATGTGATTTTTTTTTTTTTGTGTTTATATATATCGACGCCTTACTGCTAAAACCGACTATCTGCATGAAATGTTGTTTCGAGAAAACTCGAGTTTAAGGTTCGGATGTCGTTAACTATACTAAAACTTGTTGCCTTACTGCTAAAACCGACTATCTGCATGAAATGTTGTTTCGAGAAAACTCGAGTTTAAGGTTCGGATGTCGTTAACTATACTAAAACTTGTTATTGTGTGCATAACATTTCATGCAGATAGTCGGTTTTAGCAGTAAGGCGTCGATATATTTTTTTTGTGTAAATGTTTTGGCAATAAATGTAGTTCACTTTCACTTTCACTTTCTTTCACTTTTAGTATCGTGTTGCTTGAGGATTATAATATCTGAATATTACTAACTCTAACTTTAATAACTTATTACCTATTTATCTACTGTAAGATTATGAGTTAAGGCGCGTCGGGCTGCTAATTAGCGCTACCAATGGAAAAAAAATCATAACTTTACCTTAAAACATCATGACATTACCTCAGTTGGGAGAGCGCTGGCACGGGTGATTTTTTTTGCCTCTAAATAGGTTTTTAAAATTGTCCTTAGCACGGGTGAGTGCATTAAAAAGATTATAATCATGTGGATACAGCGATATCATTCCGATGTAAAACCTAACTGCAAAGTAAGGTACTCGGGGCTGCAAGTGATGCAAAATACTTCAGCCAGATGTTGCTGCCTGTATTTTAAAGAGGTTCGAAATTTTACTGATGCCGGTAAGTCGCCCAATACGTCAGTTGGGAGAGCGCTGGCACGGTTAGCCAGAGGTCGCGGGGTCGATTCCCGGCATTGGTGGAATTTTTGGCGTCTAAATAGTTTTTAAAAACATAACTTGTTTTATAATATGTTATTATCTAAAAATTAACATGAGAAATCTTAACAACTGTGACAAATATTTTTAGAGCCTACAGTTAAAAACCTAGAATCAAAACCCAACGATCTAAATAAGTTTCCGGCAAAAACGGCCGATTTTAGCGGTAATCAATTATAGTTCTAGCCTATTTATCCTAGGTTCTAGAATGTAGGTTTTAAAAATAGCTGTCACAGTTTTTAAGATTTCTCATGTTAGCAGCCCGACGCTCCTTAATTACAAAGTTTATGTAGAAAACTGGCATGCTAGGTTTTAGATCTATGCTTGTACTACAGAATTCATAATTTACTTTTTTTGCCACACCTATGTTTGTCAGGTTGCACGCAGATGCTGGATGCGCTACAGGGCGCTATGGCGCTCATTAGGGAAGGGCTATGTCCAGCAGTGGACTAGAATAGCCTGACGACGATGTTAGTAAACTTAGTCCAGTACATTGCCCAGGTACATTAAACGTACTGTGTATGGCTAATCGTCTGCGTTTTGCTTGATGACAGTGGTCTCGAACCTACTGATTTATCGGCATTTCTACCGACTAGGGCTCTTTCCTACCGAAATACCGAAATGCAACGCTTTTTCCACGATTTCGGAGAATATAATTATCACGATTTTTCTACCCATTTGGATACTTTTATTTGGCAACGCTTTTCATCTATGTTTACGCGTTTTGCGTTAAGGTAAATCCTTCAACATTAAGTGAACATACAACACGAGATGTTTGTTATTGGAAATTATACTATAGTTAGGGGTTTTCCATTCGGGAATTTACTTGACTATAAATATAGTCGCTTTGAAATTAATTGAAATGCACTCAAACATACTATGATTTGGCTAAAGAATATAGGCAAGACCCTAAAGGCCCCAAACTATTTCGAAAGAATATAGGCATATAGATTGTATTTAAGTGTAGTTTATATGAAATACTGTGTTTTTTGTCAGTTTGAAACGATACGCGCGAACTAACGCCTTCTATATGTCTAGTTAACGTTATACCGAATTTAGGTACAAATACACCGATTTTATTGGGCAACTGTACCGATTTCGCACTCCGACCACTCGAGACCACTGCATGATGATAGCAACCCTTTTGTGTGTCCCCACCGCTGGGGCATGGATATCCTGCATTAAGCTTAGTCGGCCTAGCCTAAAGGAAAAGTCAACCGAGTCAGAAAAGTCAGCCGCGGGTTTCGATGTTTCCCTTCACACTTAGCCTTAAATAAAATAAATTAACTTAAGTAAAATAATCAATAAAAGAGCCTGTGGTGTCGCTACTACATATTCGCTGATTTGCAAATGTACGTAAGCTGGAAAATAAACAAAGCCATAGGTACTTGCCCTATGCTCTATGATGTATGAGTCAGTTGCTATGTTTTCATTAAGTTTCCATCCTATCTTGTATATGCTTACTCAGTGCTGTTACTGTGTGACTTCAATGTAATGCTTTGTACACGTGACTGTGTGTCTTGTAAATAAATCTGTTAAGGACTGGTTTCTGAATTGAGAATTTGTAAATTATCAACTGTGGAGCTGTCTCTTTAAATTTCTCAGAACAGACTTATGACGTTATTGAAGTAACATATTTTAAACTTTCGCCACTTGTACACATAGTTAGAATATTTTCGGGGCTTAATCGCGTAGTAATTTATTGCTATTTTACCGCGACGTTTCGACGACGTTACAGTCATCGTGGTCACGGGAAGACTGATGGCTGGCACCCGTTCGCATCTTCGCCTGATGAGGTTTCGAAACGTAGAGGTAAAATAGCAATAAATTACTACGCGTTTAAGCCCCAAAAATATCCTAAGTATATGTTAATGAAGAATTTAGGTACTTTGTGAAATTCGCAATTCAGAAAACGGCTCTAACTTTCTATCTAGTGGTGTTCTATTGTTAATGTACATAAATACATAATGGAAAAACTTCATCAAATTGTATGTAATTTCTGTCTCACGTTTAAATTATGTCATGCCAAGAATATGTAGTCTTTCCTATATATAGCATAGTAATTCAATGCTGATGCAAGGTAAATCACGGTAACTTACGTCAATTACTAAGAATTGCTTACTTGGAATTGTTGAGGTCAGAGCTTTGATTAGCGGACGTATGCTGTAAGGGCCAGTTTCTGAATTGAGAATTTCGCAAAAAAAAATTTTCGAATTTAAACACTTAACTGTTGTTCAGTCTTCGAATTTCTCAGCAAAGAGCGTGATTTCTGGCACAGATAGCCAGAGGTAGCGGGTTCGAATCCCGGCATGAGTGGAATTTTTGCCCTTAATTAGGTTTTATAAATGTTATTATTATTAAAATTCTTTATTGCATAAAATTTTTGCACAAAGGCGAGCTTAATGCTACTTAGTATTATCTACCAGCTAACCTAAGTTTAAGCTAGTCTAAGTTGTTACTTAAGTATTTACTTATTGAAATTCTCAATTCAGAAACTAGCCCTAAGGTCTACTGTTTTATACTCGTACATCAAGATCAAAGGAGCGCTAACTCAAAAATATTGATATCTTTGAGTCAAAAATAAAGTTCAATGAAACATTTTATAAATAGCTTCACTATAACTCAAGACTTGAAGACGCTAAAAGCTAAAGTACGTTTGTGATATAAACAAAAACATGTTATTTGATACATGGCTATTTTGTTAAATAAAATCAAGGACTGCAGTAATATTATTTTGAGTTGTTGCCTTTTTATGATTAACTAGCTGACTCCGCAAACTTCGTACCTGACAGTCGATACTTATTATTTTTTTATTATCTCTCCGTAAAAACCATCCTCGTACTTCAAGGAATAGTCTAAAAAAGAATTAGCAAAATCGGTTCAGCTGCTCTCGAGATTTGCGCTTACCAACAGATTCAGCGATTCATTTTTCACTAGCTGACCCAGCGAACTTCGTACCGCCTAACAATCGATTCTTTAAAAACCTATTTAGAGGCAAAAAATTTCACCCATGCCGGGATTCGAACCCGCGACCTCTGGCTATCCGTGCCAGCGCATGGATTGGTGCATTAAAAATAAAAATAGTATAATCGATTCTTTATTTTTTTTTTCTCGCCGTAAGAACCATCCTAGTACTTCATGAATTATTTAAAAAAAGAATCTGCGAAATCGGTTCAGCTGCTCTCGAGATTTGCGCTTCCCAACACATTCAGCGATTCATTTTTATATTATAGAGAAGATGTGAATCACTTCAAATCAAACCAATCGTTTAGTCTACCATAGACGAAGACTAAACAGTCTACCATCTTTGATACTAAGGGCCAGTTTATGAATTAGAATTTTGCTAAGTAAATAGTTATCTGTAGTGCTGTCTCTTCGTATTTCTTAGAAAAGAGCGTGACAGAACGTTTCTTAAGTATTTACTCAGTGAAATTCTCCATTCAGAAACCGGTCCTAAGGTGAGCAATGAGCAAACCTTCCGGGTTTTTCCCGTTTATTTATTTAGAGGTAATTTTATTGTCGTTGTCGCCGTCGTCAGGCTATACTAGTCCACTGCTGGACATAGCCCTCCCCTAAAGAGCGCCACGTTGTGCTATCATAGGGGGTAATGCCCATAATACCCACGCTGGGCATGCGGGTTGGGGATCGCAGTTCGGTGGAATTGTACTGCAGGGGGCGCTGCTGCCCACCCCCCGGTTTGTGTCCCTTAGTCGCCTTTCACTACACCCGCGAAAAGAATTGGGTTGCTGCTATTCTCTAGGCCGACACCACAGACCATTTCATTGTACCAAAAAAAAAATCATCATTTTACAGAGTGCCATCAAACCCCAATTTGTGTCTGCTAAAGATACTGGATAGGTTTCATTGAAATTAGGCATCTTTATCAGCCATTTGACGCCCAATGTAGGACTTAGGCCACATTCCTGTTTTTCAAGCTTTACGGCCTTGTGCCACCCGCATCCAGTGACTCACCGCCTCCGTAATCGAGTCGTCCGACCATCTGGACGGGCCACCATTATGATACGAGTACATAGTACGAACAGCTGAATTGTGTTACGATATGAACCTTTGGAGGTTCCCACTGCTAGGGCACGGGTCTCTTACTGGGGCACTAGGGCACGGCACGGGCCAAATCCGGGTTGGTGGAGGATTGAGACAGTGGCGAGCCTTACTGTCAGAAGTTATCAAGCCGCCCATGAGGCCTCTCACATGGCTTAACGACTGCCATTACATGACAGCCGGCACCAACGGCTTAGCGTGCCTTGCGAAGCACGGTAGCCACTAGCCACTAGCTTTTGTCACGGAAAAATGCCACTAGCTTTAGTCACGGGACGGTCATCCATCCTGCACCTGACCGCGCCCGTTGTTGCTTAACTCAAGTGAATTATTCCAATCAATAGGTTTGACTAGGCTACGAGCGCTTCATTATGCTACATATACGACAATTATGGCACGTGTAACCCTGGGCCTGCCCACGCTGCGTCGTCCGGTCAGCGGTCGCGATCAAGCGTATTGTTTATGAATTTGTTATCAACCCTCGTATGCCCCCACCCCTGGGGCACGGGTCTCATCCTCCATCGCAGAAAGGTTAAGTCATACTCCACCACGGGGGTCAAGTCCAGGTTGGTGGAGGATTCTAAGACAGTTGCAGGCCTTACTGTCAGAAATTATCAAGCCGCCCATAAGGCCTCTGACATGGCTTAACGACTGCAATTACATGACAGCCGGCACCAACGGCTTAGCGTGACTTGCGAAGTACGCAAGGGCTCGGAAAAATGCCTCTAGCGGTAGTCACGGGACGGTCAACCATCGTGCCCCTGACCGCGCCTGTTGTTGCTTAAGTCAACTGATTGTTTCCAATGACTCGGTTTGCCTAGGCCACGAGCATTTATAAATTAAAACCTAAATACGTTTATATGGGAATAGTTGCATTAGGAACCCCCTATAAAATAGTGCAAGTCTGGCTTCAAGTAGGTTATAGACCCAACTACTGTACCTAGGTTGTTACTATGTCGCGAGATCGACTTAGCGTTTCTGTCGAAGTCATTCCGATTGGTCACAGTCACGCAAGTTTGCCAAATTCATTCATCGTATTTCAATCGCATTCCGTGATTTGCGATAAGACTCGGTAAAGCTGGCTGTCGTACAAAACTAAACGCTGAAAAAAGCAGTCCAACTAAGTCACTTCATCAGATCCCGTTATCCACTTCTAGGCGGGGGTTAAAATTCCCAGAGGAGGGTCCGCACACAGCAATAATTTGAACTGTCTGTATTTCTCAGACAATGCACCATATTTCATCGTGACATGCGTGCCCTTACACCTCCAATCAGGAGGACCTGATGACTGCAAGTAATTAGATAGTATAAGATCATCATCATCAACCCATCATATAACCACCGAGGGGCACGCGTCTCTTCCCTGAGGAAGGTATAGGCCATACTCTACCACGGGGGCCATGTCCGTATTGGTGGAGGCTTGCAAGACTGATGGCTGGTCTTACTTTCAAAAGTTTTGAAGTCGCCCTAGCCTCTGACTGCCATGTATCGACGGCAGCCGGCAACTGCTTAACGTGCCTTGCGGAGCACGGAACCGCTCGAAAGAATACCACTAGCGGTAGTCATAGACGGTTTACCCATCTATGCACTGAACGCGCCCTGTATTGCTTAACCTTCGTGATCGTTTAAGATCACTCAGGCCGGGGCTACGAGCGATTCAAAGATAAGATAGATAATATTTATTTAATTTATAACACATCGTGCTTAAGTTATTCACATGACAAATGTTAGTTACTAGACAAATTAATTGTTGTCATATAGACCTCTGTTGCCGAACTAAGCAAAAACCTGTTTTTCGGCAAACAGCGCCACGCCTCTCTGGCTAGACTTATTTGCCAGTATCTATTTCGGTGTTATTTGATATGTATTATATTAAATCACCATCTATAAAACCATGTCCCAGGCACTACAGCGTCGGAGTGGTCCCTTCACCCATCTAGTGTGTGAGTGAAGATACCACTGGACGCTGTATAAATCATCTCATTAAGTAGATGCAAAAAGGCCAATATTATATTATATTTTTACACAGACACAAGCTAAAGTTAAAGTTATCATTTAACTAGCAATACTTATAGCCAAAAATAATAAAAGAAACAAAAAAGAATAAGGGTGCTCAACGCACGAAGCATAGATATTCGCTATTGATTGATCTATTGAAGAGTATTAAAACTGTTATATTTTTCTTTTACTGTAATTTTTACTGCGCTAATCACAAAAGTAATCGAACAATGGCTTGCTCATCGCAAAAAGCATAGATATTCGCTGTTGATTGATCTATTAAAGAGTATTTGTTATAACTGTTATATTTTTCTTTAACTGCATTCTTTACTAAGTTAATCACAAAAGTAACCGAACAATGGCTTGCTCAATGGAATAAGCATAGATATTCGCTATTGATTGATCTACTGGAGAGTATTTGTATACCTGTTATATTTTTCTTTAACTGGTAATCTTTACTGCGCTAATCAGAAATGTAATCGAACAATGGCTTGCTCAATGCAAGAAGCATAGCGAATATGCGCTACATAGAAACTTGCAAAAAAAGGTAATATATCTAATATTATTTTTTTTACCATTAATTACTAACAAAAATTCCTTTTTAGGGTTTTCCCTTACAACTGATATGTTTCCTAAAAGATGGAGCCTCTAAAAACTTTGTGAAAGTAAGGTTACATACGCTAAATTGTATGAACTAATGGGGACTGTACCTACCCATTAGTTTATACATAGGCTGCTACTTATGTATGCGGAATCTGGGATTCCAATAATTTTAAACGCAATGTCTGACCTCCATGGTCAAATTCGTTCTTTTTTTTTCAATACTGGCCACTAATATTTTTCTCTTATATACGTTAGTGTTTTGTTTTTGTTAGGTTTAAAATGTCATATCGCTGAAAAAAATGGAACTCACTCGTGAAAATATTCGTGCTATGATTTATTACGATTTTCGACGTGGTTTAACGCAACAACAGTGCGTAGATCAATTAACTTCGACTTTTGGTGGTGAAGCTCCATCAAAAACGACTGTTTATCACTGGTTTAGTGAGTTTAATCGCGGGCGCAGTAAGCTCACGGACGAAGGTCGCCCGAAATCGGTGGTTGTGCCACAAAATATTGAAGCTGTGCGAAAACTAATAATGCAAGACCGCCATGTTACGTATCGCGAGATAGAGGCTATTCTGGGCATATGTATGACGAGCATTCATTGGATATTACATGAACATTTGTCTGTAAAAAAAATTTGTTCGCGTTGGATCCCGCACAACTTAACTCAGGATCAAAAAGATTCTCGCGTCGAATGGTGCAAGAAAACCTTAAAAAAATTCAACGGAGGCGACTCAAAATCTGTTTATAATATCTACACAGGTGACGAATCCTGCATCTACGCGTACGATCCCGAAACTGAACAACAATCAACAGTTTGGGTGTTTCAAAATGAGCCGAACCCTACGAAAGTGGCTCGTGCAAAAAGCACTGTAAAGCAAATGGTGGCCTGCTTTTTTGGTATTAATGGCCATGTGGCTACAATACCACTGGAAAATCGCAGAACGGTTAATTCGGAGTGGTACACGACCATTTGTTTGCCGGAAGTATTTGAAGAAATACGCCAAAACAACCAGCGACGCAGAATCATACATCTCAGGAAACAACTACATTTTTGGATGGTCAAAAAATAGAATTGATGGGTCATCCACCGTACAGCCCTGATTTGGCTCCCAATGATTTCTATTTATTCCCAAATGTAAAGAATAAATTACGTGGTCAACGATTTTCGACCCGTGAATATGCCGTAGATGCGTTCAAACAGCACCTTTTGGAGATACCGCAATCAGAGGGGAAAAAGTGTTTTACAAAGTTTCATCGAATGCAAAAGTGCATCGATCATAGTGGAGAATACTTTGAAAAACAATAAAAGCATATTTAGCCATATACATTTGTTTATTTTTTCTATTCCGCATACATAAGTAGCAGCCCTCGTACAACTCAGCTTAATCACATTTCGATTCAATTAGTTATTTTAGACGTACTGTCGACACCTTTACATTTTTTTTGCAAAGTTGCATTTAACATTACTAATTGTGCATTTGCACGGGTTAGTGCATTAAAAATATAAATATAAATAGTGTAATTAGGTACTAATTGTAGTGCAATTATGTAAGGCGTGTGTGGTATCAATTGCACCTAAGGCCATAAACCTATGATGACGAATAAAAGCTATGACGCAATTTTTTGGCAAATATGCTGTACGTTTCTCCTTGGTCCTAGGTTGTGACACACAGGCAATGACCTGTGAGATTTTGTGGGTCTTAAAAATCACTATTTACATGATAGAACACCGGCTTCTTATTCGGAAGGTAGTGGGTTTGAATCCCAGCATGTATTTTGTTTTCTAAGGTAACTTACATTTATAAAGTTATAGTAGCGATACCACTCGCCTACGTGAAGGAAAATATCGTGAGGTAACCTGCGTTTCTTAGGTGTTCAATTACCTCTGCGCTTGAAATCGCTAATCAGCGGTGGGCACATGGGGTTATTAAGCCCATCAAGCCTTCTCTCTTTCTCGCTGTGAAAGACGGCCTATGCCTTCGGGACGTATGTGGACGTATACGTATGCTTCTAAAAGAAAATATTTTTTCTCCCATTTGTGCCGCTTGTGAACTTCAATGGAGCGCGTTAATGTTGAATAAGGAATTGTAAAGCATTCAAGCTTCTATGTGAACGCAATGAAGATATATTAATTTTTATTTGTTACATTTTTCATACTAACAATGTCGCTCTTAAAACTTAAAGGGCACTTCCTGTTTACCTATAAAGAGGCAAAACCTTGTGCTGTATAAATAAAAAAAAACATGTTTGTGCGTTTGATATCAACGCTTTGTATGTCCTGACTTCCGGGGCACGGGTCTCTTCTAAGGTTAGCCCATACTCCACCACGGGAGCCGAGTCCGGGTTGGTGCAGGATGGTAAGGCAGGTCTTACTGTCAGAACTTATCAAGCCACCCATAAGGAATTTGACATGGCTTAACCCGAGATGACCTGGCTGGTCCCAGGTTCGAACCCCGGCTGGGGAACGAAAAAAAACCCGATGAGATGTTTACATGGATTGTGACGTCGCTGTTTCTGGTTCCCATGACACAGGGTATCCCAGTGTGGGGCCAGAGGCAATGTATGTGTCTGTGCATAAATGTTATGTTATGATAACGACTGCCTGCCTACATGACAGCCGGCACGAACGGCTTAACGTGCCTTGCGAAGCACGAAAGCGCTCGGCAAAAATGCCACTCGCGTAGAATGTACCTCATAGTACGTACCCCAGGCGTGCTACTTGAAAGTAGCAAGCTTGGGGTATGTAGTATAACTTCGAAGACTAGGGTATCCTCACGAGTTCCTCATGATGTCCCGATACATTATTAAACTTGTAACGGTGCAAACCTTTTTGCACCATTTTTTATTTAAAAACCTATTTAGAGGCTAAAAATTTCACCCATGCCGGGATTTTTAGCCTCTAAATAGGTTTTTAAATTTGTTCCTTAGCAAGGGTTAGTGCAAATAAAAATAGTATAACCAATTTTTATGTTTCTTTGATTCTGTCTTTACTTTTCAAAAATTTAAAATTACGTCACCCATTTTCGAGATTTCCTTCATTTTTAGCATTGTTCTCATTTCGACTAGACCTGACTATTTTTACCTGCTTATTCTGTTTTATCCAGTTTTCTGTTTGTATTATAAATAAAATAAACAAACACATGTTAAAGAAAGCACAACGTTGAAACAGTTCCAATTTTATTATTTATAAAACTACTTTACATTATTATTTATAAATACTTTACAATATCACAAACTCAGCTTAGGAAGCATGTAGTACGATTTTAATTCTAAGGGGACCGACAAATGCCTGAGCCTATAAAAGTTCTATCACGTATTTAATCCTCCAAAGGCCTCAGTTTTATCGAGCCTCGATCCCAAATCCCAATATTCCCGGCGGGATCAGAGAAGGTTTAAGGAAACAAGAGACAGAAGAATAGTTTCAGATTTATGAATATATATCCTTGTCTGGAATAAGGTTGTCTGAAAGAGATCGCTCTTAGCGAAAAGACCGCCAATTATATAACAATACTTAGATTTAAGAATCATGGTTGTAATATTTTTCTGGTCGTGCAATAAAGTGTTCTCTATCTATCTACCCTTACTAATATTATAGACGTGAAAGTTTGTAAGTATAGATGGATGGATGGATGTTTGTTACCTACTCTTTCAAGTAAAAACTACTGAATGGATTTTAATGAAACTTTATAGTGATATAACTTATACATCAGAATAACACATAGGCTTTAATTCTTCAATTTTTAATTTATTTCTAGTCTTTCCTGTGGGCTAGGCCGACTAAGCTGTCAGGATGGTATATGTACTGGGCAAGCCTACACCATCTATAAAAAAAAAAACATGTCCCAGGCACTAAAGCGTCGGAGTGGTCCCTTCACCCATCTAGTGTAAGTGAAGATACCACTGGACGCTGTATAAATCATCTCATTAAGTAGATGCAAAAAGGCCAATATTATTTTTTTATTCGGAGACTTGGCTATGAAATCAAGCATCAATTGAACGAATAATTTACCACAGATTATTGTAACAGCCGATTCGAGAAGTTATTTGAAAGTTTTCATTCAAAAAATCGATTTTACTGACGGCAGTCCGCGAAGAAACTATAGTTACGTAGACGTTTAAGTGGTTATAACAATTTATTAAGATATTGTGTGAATTGTCGAAAATACGACGATAAGTGTCAAGTACGTAGAACAATCTACCCGATAATCCTGCGTAGACGAAGTCGCGGGCACCAGCTAGTATTTTCATGTATAATCTAGATGTAAATGAGTAATGAGTAAATGTTCTATTTTTAAAAACCTATTTAGAGGCTAAAAATTTCACCCATGCCGGGATTCGAATCCGCAACCTCTGGCTATCCGTACCAGCGCTCTACCAATTGAGCCAATGGGCGACTCACGGCATGTAACTTAAGCAAATTTGTTCCTTAGCACGGGTTAGTGCATTAAAAATAAAAATAGTGTAATCATGTGGGTACAGTGATATCGTTCCGATGTTAAACCTAACTGCAAAGTAGGTAGTCGGGGCTGTAAGTAATGCAATTTGCTTAAGTCAGATGTCGCTGCCTGTACGTAATACAGAGAATATTGTAAAGAGGTTCGAAATTTCACTGATGTCGTGAGTCGCCCATTGGCTCAATTGGTAGAGCGCTGGTACGGATAGCCAGAGGTTGCGGGTTCGAATCCCGGCATGGGTGAAATTTTTAGCCTCTAAATAGGTTTTTAAATTTGTTCCTTAGCACGGGTTAGTGCATTAAAAATAAAAATAGTGTAATCATGTGGGTACAGTGATATCGTTCCGATGTTAAACCTAACTGCAAAGTAGGTAGTCGGGGCTGTAAGTAATGCAATTTGCTTAAGTCAGATGTCGCTGCCTGTAAAAATACAGAGAATATTGTAAAGAGGTTCGAAATTTCACTGATGCCGTGAGTCGCCCATTGGCTCAATCGGTAGAGCGCTGGTACGGATAGCCAGAGGTTGCGGGTTCGAATCCCGGCATGGGTGAAATTTTTAGCCTCTAAATAGGTTTTTAAATTGTAACTATTTTAATGGGTAAAATGTATGATTTTGAACTGAAACTTTCGTAAGTGCTACACTTTATTGATTTATAACCAGAACCGGACCGGACCGCACTCTTCCGTAGTGGTTCTTATAAAGTAAATAATAGTAAGTTTGTAACGGTGCAAACCTCTTCACACCATTTTTATTTCTTTTCTATCTATCATTTTCAAATATTTAAATTATGTACGTCACACATTCTTCGATTTCCCTAATTTTTCACCATTACTACTTTACCCTTTGACCAGATCTGACTTTTTACCTGCTTATCCGTTTTATATCTAGTTTTCCTGTTTTAATATTACTAAGTACATACTTATCTACAAATAAAAGCACACCTAAAGTCGTTCCAGAGTTTTTTTATTATTATAAAAGTTATTAAACGTTCCAAGTTGATCCGGTTATAATTAAAAATAATTATGTTTTTTTTTAATTACTGTTGTTATTTTTTTATGTAGTCTATAAAGGTCCCACTGGTTAAGTGGTCGTGTTGTGTGAAAGTTATTATTATTATGAAAAAAAAATCGATTCGATCGATTTCAACCCCTGTATGTCCCCACAACTGGGGCACAGGTCTCTTCCTGCATTGCAGGAAGGTTAGGCCATACTCCACCACGGGGGCCAAGTCCGGGTTGGTGGAGGTTTTAAAGACAGTGGCGGGCGTTACTGTCAGAAGTTATTAAGCCGCCTATAAGGCCTCTGACATAGCTTAACGACTGCCATTACATGACAGCCGGCACCCACGGCTTAGCGTGCCTTGAGAAGAAACGGAAGGGCTCGAAAAAATGCCACTAGCGGTAATAACGGGACGGTCACACATCCCGCACCTGACCGCGCCTGTTGTTGCTTAACTCGAGAGATAGATTCCAATCACTCGGTTCGACTAGGCCACGAGCGCTTCATGAAAAAAATACGTAGCGTAAAATTATTATATTATGGTAGTATCGTACGAAAATGGCCCTATAAACCATTTCACATAGGCCGCGCCATGAAACTAAGCGAACAAGGCCATGCTTTAACTCATTAATCTGACATTGACCTTGACTCAGAGCGTTTGTAAGATCACGGCCTAAAGGTCAGCTTTGACAGGTCGGACAGAATTTTATCAGTATTCTCTATTTCAAATACGTAGATACAAAACCGGTACGAACAGGCCGTTCAGGTCCAAAATGTCCCTTTCCCAAAATGTCCCGTGGGTGCAGAATGTACCTTTCGGTCCAGCCGCTTAGGAGGATTTCAATGACATAGGTAGGTGTTATAACATAAAAATATATAAAGATATGTCGACAATAAAAAAACAATCTCTAAACATTTTGGAATCAGGGGGCATTTTGAGCAAGGGACATTTTGGTAAAGGGGCATTTTGGGGAAGGGACATTTCGAGGAAAGGACATTTGTGAAAAGAAAATTTTGGGAAAGGGAACGTTTTGGAACCAGGGGACTTTTTGAGCAAGGGCCATTATGGATCTGAACGGAACAGGCGTGGATAAATTTATTTTAGGTTTCTTATTATTTCATCATAATAAATTGTAATAAAACTAACTAATCCTCTGGTATCGAACCAAACTGGTACACTCGGCTGCGGAGTGCACCTTGAATTGTCATATTTAAACCTCGGCCCATGTACATTCTGTGACTTATAGCTCCCACGTGTGATAAAAGTTAGGTTCACATTTTCCATTTCTTTTCCACTCAGTAAAAACGTCATAGTTTTATTAGCAATAAAGTTTCCAATATTTTATCGCCGGTCTTCTTAGGGAATTGGGGACTTGAGCAATCTATTTATGCGCGTCCCCTAGAGCAGCAGAGTGCGGTAAATAATAGAGAAATAATAACATTTTGATTTAACTAAATTTTAGAAATTGACAATCTATCAAAATACAATTAGAAGTGGAGACATTTCTACTATACAAAGTGTAACAAAACCTCCGTATGGAGAATCCATACACAATGCATTTTGAATGGTTTGAAAACCGTTGCAAAATATACGTAGGTATCCTAAGAATAGCTATCGAATTTGCTAGTTGGAACCGCTCGTAGCCCCGACTGTCTGAGAGATTTTAAACGATCTTACCAAGGAGGCTAAGTCCGGGTTGGTGGAGGATTGTGTGGCGGGCCTTACTGTCCGTACTTTTCAAGCCGTCCATAAGGCCTCTGACATGGCTTAACGACTGCCTTTACATGACGGCACTAACAGGTCAACGTGCCTTGCGCAGCAAGGATGCGCTCGGAAAAATGCCACTGGCGTTAGTCACGGGACGGTCGACCATCCTGCACCTGACCGCGCCTGTTTAGTGCTTAACTCAAGTGATTGATTCCAACCACTTGGTCCGACTAGGCCACGAGCGCTTCGAAATATTATAATTTTTACATTACTTTGATCAGCTAACGTAAATCTATTGGACGTAAATAATAAACCTAACCTGTAGGTGAATTCAAATAAGAAAAGTTTCCGGTAAAACGGAATTAGGTTAATCTTCTTATCAATACCAACAACTTTTTTATGAGACCAAGGTTGAAGTCGTATTGAGACTAAGTCTGAAATAGTAAAAAATATCAGCACACATTCGCTTGAGCAGGTATCAAATACACACCATGATTGTTTGAAAGCAAAATAAACGTTGCTTTGCAAATATACTACAGTTTCTTTATCCTTACTTGTCTAATTAAGTAAACGAGATTCTACCGGAAAAGTTTGACTTTTTAGTCGAAAAGTGCCATATTCAAACAAATGAAGTAACCTGGGACACTATTTAGATAACACGCTGCCAAATTTATAAACATAGTTCATGGAGGTGCGAGAGATCAGGAAGGAAGCAACATAGGGCGCGTTCAGCGCATGGATGGGTGACCGTCTGTAACGCTAGTGGCATTTTTTCGAGCAGTTCCGTACTTCGCAAGGCACGTTAAACAGGTTGATGCCGGATCGATAGATGGCAGTCGTTAATGACAACCATTACACGACAACCGGCACCAATGGCTTAGCCTGCCTTGCAAAGCACGGAAGCGCTCGGAAAAAATGCCACTAGCGGTAGTCGCGGGACGGCACCCATCCTGTACCTGACCGCGCCTGTTGTTGCTTAACCAACCGATTGATTCGTTCGACTAGGCCACGAGCGCTTCATTAATTTGGTTACCAGCTGTAAAATATTGTTAGGGAGTTGAGATCGTCATCTGTCTGCCTGTCTCTCCGTCTCTTCGTCTGTCCATCCTTCTGCGTTTTAGCACAAAGATGAAAATAACTAGAAAGCAGAAAGTTGGCATAAATATACATATTTGTCACGTTGCTGAAACAGTAGGGTAATCTTAAAAAAAAAATTACCTCCCCTGCTCTTAAATAAGGAATGCATTTTTCATCCCACCATCTCGGAAAGAGTATTTTTAATCTTCAATATCTGAGTGGAAAAGCCGTTTTTATTCTCTAGAGGATAAAGTAAATTGAATTTAGAACATCGTGTGCACTAAGTTTGTTAATTAAAAAAGTGTACCTATCTTGTGATTGTAAATGTTTTTTTTTTTTTTGCATTGAGTCATTTCCTCGCTGAAGTGGAATGAAAAGTTACGTGTTGCACTCGAGTGCAAAGATTTTTCATCTCGTGCTCTTTTGATTCCCTCGCTAACGCTCAGGATTATAATTTTGAATCACGAGCGCAGCGAGTGATTCAAAATTTTAGAATCCTTCGCTTGCTCGGTCATCAAAATTGAACACGCGGTTAAAAAGCAACTTTGCACTCTTGTATAACAAATAACTATTGTTCCAGCCTACACCATAGTATAGTATTAGTTACCCCACTGAAATAATACTCCTCAGCTGTGATCAAATACAAACCATTTACTTTCTTCAGCACTAATCAAAATTAACAATTTTTTGTGCAACAGAGCCAACCTTCAGCGGTGACGTTTCTACCGGGAATGGCCGCCAAAGCGCTCTTTTTTAAAAATCAAACCAGTATTGAGTACTTATCACAACAAAGTAAAAACATTCAGCCATTATTATTATTATTTTAAGAATCGTTCATAAGTGATTTTTAATAGAAATAAAAACTATTCACGTAAATCCCTAACAGACGGCCATTCTGCAATAGGAATGTCCCCATTCCGAATTACAACTCGGCCATTCTATGAGGTATGGACCCCATGCCATAAATGTAAGTGAAACATTACTGATAAAATTACCTAAACCTTAACTCCATCGATACAAACCAAAACAAAAATTACATCATTTCATGGAGGTTTATGAGAGTAAAATAAAACTGCCAAGATAAAACAAAATACCATTACACAAAATTGCTTAAGGTTACCTTTTTTTTTAATACAATTATTGACTGATAAATTAATTTTAATCGACTCTAGGTATTTAACCTATTTAATTTCATAAATTTGTGCAAATCATGAACCTTTGCAAACTATAAGATAAATCCGATTCATCATAATTCACCAAAACAAAATGTTCACACTTTTATCTTCTTTTTTTTTTATTATTTGACAGCACATTTACAAGATCATTCATCGGTAATAGCCACCCATCCCATCCGATGCGGCATCATAGACCTTTTAGCCATCCGAAAGCTATCTTTATATACATTTACACATCTTATTACTACCAGTTTCCGTCTAGCCACCCGAGAGCCACGGCTTACTGGTCCGGTCCCGTCTAGCCACCCGAGAGCCACGGTTTTCTGATTAACAACTGCTGCAAGCTTCCGTTTGACTATCCGTAAGTCACGGCCTGCTCCAGCTGTTAAAGATCGCCTGAGGCTTCCCGATTACCTAGGCTAATCTCAACCTAGTCTGAAAAGGTTATGGAGGGAGTTAAAATCACGTAAAATGTTTTCTGTCATCAACCCGTTAAAGTCACACATATTACATCACAATATCACCAATCATTATGTTACAAGCATTTCCGATGTAATTTTAATCAACGCGCGTATATAGTTAATCAGCTATTCACTGTCCCCATCTGTACCACTTTCTCCACTTACTACGGGCGATACATTTAAGGAAATCCAAGACTTCAGTTGATCAGCAGGGAAAATATTTATATAACGTCGTTGAGCATGCCCCTGAATACTGGATACTTCATATCTGTCCTTGTCTAATACTGCACTGATTTTAAATGGACCTCTAAATTTAGGAGCTAGCTTTTTACTTTTGCCTTTTTCAGGATTATGATTGGGTATCATTACAAGATCACCTTCTTTAAATATTTTTGTTGGTGCTCTAGTTTTGTCGAAATTATCTTTCATTTTCTTTTGACAATTTTCAATTCTTTCTTGCACAGAATTTCTAGTCTCTTCTCTTTCAACATTTGACATCTGCTCTTCTGTTTCAAGGGCTGCTTTTATTACACCCTCTTCTTGACTTGACATTCTTTGTCCAAATACAATCTCTGCAGGTGATTTTCCGGTGCTTTTATTAACCGTATTATTTAAACTCCATTGTAGCTTAGCGACTTTTAGATCCCAGTCTTTTTCATCCAGACCATGGTTCATAGCGGATAATGAGTTAAGTATCGTCCGATTGTAGCGCTCAATTTGCCCATTCGCTCGAGGTGTGGCTACAGCATTAAGCACCTGCTTGGCTCCTATTGAAGTAACAAACGCCTTAAACTCATTTGACGTAAAGCTTGTACCCTGGTCTGAGATAATGACAGTTGGACTACCAAAGGTCGCAAAAATGTCTTCGAGTACTTTAATGGTTGTTTTTGTGCGTGTGTTTTTAACTGCTCTAACAAATATAAACTTACTAAATCCATCTATGATTCCAAGGATATACGAATTTCCCTTTTTACTTTTTATAAATGGGCCAAGATAGTCCATGTGAATTGTGTGGAATATCGCATTCACCTTAGGGATCGGGTGTAAGAAACCTGACTTCTTTCCGGAAATCTCCTTATTATATGCACAATTAATGCAAGCATCGACGTACTTTTTGACGAAACGGTTCATCTTCGGGAACCAATAGTCCGCTCTTATTTTCTCTAAAGTTTTTTCAGTCGAAAAATGACCCATTTCGTCGTGATTTAATTGGCATATTCTCCAACGAGCCGAATTGGGTACAACCCATTTTAATTTAGAACCCACGCGTCGGTAAACCTTGCTGTCTCGAAGTACGTAATTGTCTGTTATGTCTTTAATGTCGGCTTCATTGGTTTCTAGAACAGTTTTAACATGTTTTATTCGGGGATCCGTCATCTGAACCGTGTGAAGCCAGTCATTAGTAGTAATACTGAGAACTTCTAATTCCTCAGAACAGTCAGGTGGTGAGACCGGATTACGGCTTAAAGCATCTACATGCTGCATCTTGTGTCCAGGCCTATACTCTATTGTAAAGTTAAACTCCTGGAGCATTAGCCACCATCTTGCAATCTTCGGTATTAAGTCTCGTTTTGTTAGTGTCGAGCGCAATGCATTGCAGTCTGTAAGAACCTTAAACTCCAGGCCAATTAAATAAACCCTGAATTTCTTTAGGGTAAGTACGACCGCGACAGTTTCCAGTTCATATGAATGCCAGTATGCCTCTTCCGGAGTTGTCTGGCGACTAAAGTAAGCGACTGGTCGAAAACTATCATCGTCTGAGGCTTTCTGCAATAAAATGCCGCCCAAACCATGCTTACTGGCGTCACAGTGAACTTCAGTTATATAATCAGGATTATACAACGCCAATATGGGACGTGAGACTAATTTTGCTTTTATGTTTTGGAAGCCATTTTCTTGTTCGGCGCCCCATTGCCACGGTACTCCAACTTTAGTTAAATGAGTCAGTGGCCTAATAATTGATGCAAAATTATATACAAAGCGCCGGAAGTAGCTAGCCAGGCCAACAAACTGGCGAATTTGATGAACGTTCGTTGGTTTTGGAAATTCTGAGACCGCTTGTATTTTAGCACTACCAGGTTTAAGCCCAGACTCCGATATCTCGTATCCCAAATAGTTAATCTCGGATTGAAAGAAAAAACACTTCTTAAGATTAAGCGTGAGGTTAGCATTACGTAAAAGCTCTAAGATAGACTCGAGTTTACCAAATCCTTCCTCAAACGTTCTGCCTGTCGATAGCAAGTCATCTAGATACGGTATAGCTAAATCGAAGCGTTTGGCACCTAGTGCCTTGTTGATCATGCTCTGAAAGACGGCCGGAGCATTCACCAGACCAAAAGGCATTCTTGTGTATTCGTAATGGCCGTCCGGAGTCACGAATGCCGTTAAATGACGTGACCCCTCGGCTACGGGTACCTGGTGGTAACCAGATGCCAGGTCAAGGCTAGTAAAATATGAGTTGCCACTGAGTCGATCAAGTTGGTCATCTATGACCGGCATCGGATAGCTATCCTTGATGGTCTTTTTGTTAAGGGCTCGGTAATCCACACAAAGACGTAACTCATTGTTTTTTTTTCCGCACCATGACTATAGGACTGGCGTAAGCTGACTGAGATTCACGTACGATGCCATTAGCTAGTAAATCACCAACCATCTCTCTAACTTTAGCACGTTCACTAAATGGAAGACGATAGGGCCGATAAATTACGGGAGTGTCGTCATTAAGGCGAAGTGTCATTTCTGCAATATTTGTAAGTCCCAGCTCTTGTGTATTGAAAGCAAAACAGTCTCTAAACTTTGTCAAAAGCTCAAGTATTCGCGTTTTTTGTTCGTCCGTAACTTTAGAACCGATGTTAAGCATTTCCAGTGTGATGCGCTCTTTGCTAGCGACCTGAGGTATTTGTTCAGTGATATCGATAGCCTTAACATCCACGGTGTTCTGCTCAGTACAATTACCAATCAGTTCTGGTTTGTTTATCGTGACAGCTCGCCCTAATAACCTTGATTTCGTTAATGTGGCCCCTTTTTTTGATAAACCTAATATAAGACAACGCCCTTTGCCTTTTTCGAATTGATATAAACCTTGTAGCAGAATGTATTCATTACCAGATTGCATACAGGCATAGCCAGGAATGAACAGCATTCCCGTATGCTCGTTGTCGGTATGCACTGCCAGGTCCCTTAATCCTACAACCGTTACCTGTTCGGTATTCATAATGTCTATACGATTCACGTCAGAGCCATCACAATATAACGTTAATTGTTCACAGGTCTTAAATGCAACTACAGTGGGTAATTCCGTTAAAGATTGCCCAATAAGAACGTCGGTACTAAGCAGATGGTCGGGCACGACATACGCAAGTATGTCTGCTTCAACTGCATCTACAACAATGCTAATCGATACCTTTCCTAACGGTGAAACGCTGCCTTGCCCAAAACCTTTTATAACTGGTAGCCCTAAATTGTCTGTGATCAGATTAAGGTTTTTAGAGATTGACTCACGCACTAAAGTACATTGACTTCCAAAGTCGATGTAACCAGAACAAAGTCTACCATTCAGTGTTATGGACTTGAAATACTTACTGTTAGGTTTGTCGGTGGAAGTTATCTGTAGTACATTCTGAGGAGGATTAGACTTGGCACCAGATTTCTCTTGAGACTGCGGTGCTTTCGAGTAAGCCTTTTCGACAATGTCGCAAACATCGGATTTATGTCCTAGGCGCGAACATTTGTCACATCTATTCAATGGTTTCGTGCATCGCCGGGCTGTATGACCTACTTCAGAGCAATTAAAACACCGCAAAACAAATTGCGTTTTGTCGCGAGTGTTTGTAGAGAATCTATTAATATTGTTGCGGTTGGGCTCAATATTGCGGGTACTTTGCGATTCATTCTTTGCAAACAATGTTTCCTTCCGAAACATCACATGAGTATTTCGTTTTGATATGCGACGTAAATATTTGAGTAATTGGGATGGTCTTTTAAAGCTGCCACCTTGAGCGTTTAGTCGTAAGCCATTATCGAATATACCGCTAATTATGCAATCGACAGCATTTCTCCCAGTTATGCCACACATTTTAACCAATCGAGATTTTTCGTGGAAATATTCCTCAAGGGGTTCTTCTCGTCTACTTCTTCTGCTTAGCATTTCTTCTAGACGATCAGCGTAGTTGCGATCATCTGGGAAAGTTTTGATAATCTTTCTTTGCCATTGCCGCCAACTTAAATCTACAGTACTTCTACCTTGATACCATTTTTTTGCGTGCCCAGCTAATTTTGGTATTGCATAATAGATAATTTGTCTTTCACTCCATCTATATATCCGTGCCGTCTCGTTCACTTTACGAACCCAATCTACAGCTGTTTGCGAATGGGCATCGGGGTCAAATTCCGGGATCACATTGTGCGCTCCCTCGAAGTGGTTTCCTTTATGCTTGAGTAACTTCGCAAATTTTTCCATGAGATTGTTCTCAGAGGAGCTTGTCGGCTCTGTTCGCAATCGTTTCCGTTTTTGTCTAGAGGAAAACCGAAATCGAGGCCGGGACCGCTCATCAGTGGTTGACGCACTTGTATTGGATGAGCTAGACCGAGACCGAGCGCGTTTCCTTTTACGTGTGCGGTCTCGTCGACTTGTACTGATGTCAGTATCGTCCATACTTGGCCTACGTCTTGCGTAACGCGCCTTTTGTTTAATCCGATACTGTGCCAACGCACTGCTCTCAGATGTTATACTTTGATCTGAACTAGACGATGAGGCCCTTCGCCGCCGTGACCTGCTGCGGTAAGTGTCACGCTTCTTCTGTCTCCTGTTCAGTCTACTTATCGATCTTCCCCTATGTTTAGGTGTTTTGTTGCGATCCGGACTTCGTGACGATCGAGTTTCAATCGGGGGTGTATAGTTAGACCTTTCACTGGACATCATTGTAACGGTCGAGTAGTCTGTGAGTGAAGTCTAATAAATATTTGACAGTGAAAAATTCAAGAAGTCAATAGTTTGTCAAAGGATGGGGTTAGAGATTTAGAATTTTAGTAGGAAGAGAAGAAACAAAAAAATATGATCAGAATACTGGCACTGCAAAATAAGCTGTTTAATCGGCAGGTACTTAAGGAATATAGGAAACATTGCTTGCGTGTCCGGTTTGTAAAGAGAGATTAGAAAAACAAAATAACATATCGCAGTAGTTTGTAAAACCAATTTTATTAATTCGCATACCACTCGTATTACCAGACTTGTACGTTCCTAATTATTCAGATCATGGAATTGTTTATATCGATGAATTAATTCATTTTAATACGAAGTTAGACCACCTACAACAGGCTACAACCATGTTGAGCATTAAAGTTGTAAGATGTACCGAATTAGATCAGTACGTAATTAGATTACGCATTATTCTAAACACCAACCTAGTAGATTAGTATCTAATTTTCCTTTACTCATCTTGATGAAGTTTTACCAGTCGTGCATCGTTCCCTCGATCTTTTTACTAGTAAGTTATGGACTAAATGTAGTAGTCAATAATGAGTTTTGTTGCATATACATCGAGAGTTATCCACTTTGTTCGATACTTGTTAAATAATGCTGACTGTAGGGTAGGAAATCGCGACTGCCGTTCGTGATGCAGCGTTGCTACTTGCGCTCCGCATACACAAACAATCTTACATTGTACACAAGAGTTCTAACCCGTTAAGATATAGGTATTCGTGTAAATTTTTTTAATGTGGTGTGAATGTTGATTATCCGATACCAACATTTAACTTCTCTTTTATTTTGTATTATTCTGGAAGTGGCTAAGTGTATTATGCCACACCAATGTCCAACTAAACTTTACATCATATTATAGCCATTAAAACATGTAAAAAAAACAATAATCTAGGATGTATACATGAATGTTTTACTTGTTTACTTTTGATTTACGGCCGACAAAA